>CM077669.1:199129057-199729057 GCA_039707655.1 Elymus sibiricus | reverse complement strand
TCTCGGTGACACCAACTTCCAATTCGGTGAAACCGAAATAAGATTTCACATAACCCATTTCTAAGATTCGGAATTTCTGAGTTTTGGAAATCAGTCTCACCGAGTTTTGGAAACTACCTAGGTTAACCAATTCGGTCCCACCGAGATTTATATATCGGTCTCACCGAAATGCAAAAAGTTGCCACATTTTGCACTAGTCGGTGCAACCGAGTTTTTGCTTCCGTTACACCGAGTTGGGCAGTAACGTTGTAAAGGTTGGATTTTTGGAGATGCCTATATATACCCCTCCACCTACCTCTCACTCGGAGAGGAAGCACTCAGAACAGACCAACACTTGCCCCATCCATTTTTCTGAGAGAGAACCGCCTACTCATGTGTTGGGATCAAGATCTTCCACTCCAACCATATGAATCTTGATTTCTAGCCTCCCCAAGTCTCTTTCCACCCAATCAACCTCTTCTACCAAGAAAATCTTTGAGAGAGTGATTGTGTGTTGAGGAGACTATCTTTTGAAGCACAATTGCAAGGAGTTCATCATTCTTACCACATATATTACCTTTTGGAGAGTGGTGTCTCCTAGATTGGTTAGGTGTCGCTTGGGAGCCTCCGTCTTCGTGTGTGGAGTTGAACCAAGAAGTTTGTAAGGGCAAGGACATAGCCTACTTCGTGAAGATCTACCCCGAGTGAGGCTAGTCCTTCGTAGATGTAAGCCGTGATGGAATAGACGAGGTTGCTACTTTGTGGACCCTTATGGGTGGTGACCTCCATGGACTCTTGCGACCGCTACCCTCCGTGGGTTGAAGTCTCCATCAATGTGGACGTATGATAGCACCACCTATCGGAACCACGGGAAAAATCTTAGTGTCCCCAATTGCATTTGACCCTCCTATCCCGTCCCTCTACTTATATGTGCATGTCTTTACTTTCCGCTGCTATACTCTTAGACTTGCATGTGTAGGGTGTGCTTGACTCTATACAATTTGTAAAACTTGCCAACATCTAAAATTGGGAAAAGGCTACAATTTTAATTTGTTCAAGTAGTCTAATCAACCCCCCCCCCCCCGGTCTATACATACTTCGGATCCTACAAATATTGATAAAAAAGTTGACCGTCCATAACACTGACGCTAAATATCGCAAGTCTAAAATAATACCACATATGTGTTGCACTACATTTAGTCACATTGGAGAAACTCGCATGGGGAAATTCCGTAGTGATGGATTTTTGAAGTCATCTGATTTTGTATCATCTCACACTTGCAACTTTCGTCCGTATAGTGAAGTAAACTAAAATACCATTCATGGGCCATAAAGAACAAGCAACAAAAAAATTGGAAATATGCCTAGCGATGTATAAAGTACAATAAGTCTTGCTGCAAGTAGTGGATTTATCTTGCTTCAAGGATGACCCAAGTAGATATTTATATTTACTTATTGAGACATAAATCTGGATCCTTTGAAATGTTTCAAAAGGTTTTCACAATGAAGTTGGAATTCTTGGAACAATAGAGTTATATTTATTGAATTGGATTGGAGAAAGAAAATTTGAGTTAAAAGTTTAGCGAATGTCTAATAAGCTAAAAATAATTTTATAGCTTGCACCTCCGAGAACACTACTGAGAGTAGATTGTTTTGAGTAGATGTAATCAAGCTATGTATGACATGGTGAGATCAAATATGACATTAGTCAATTTGCCAATATACATTTAATATGATGCTTTAGAGACTGTGGCTTTTACACTAGAAAAGAGCACCATCAAAACTATTGAAATGACACCATATAAGATATGGAATGATATGTGCTACTTTGTTGGTTATCCCAAATGGTAGGGTATTCCTGTACCACTATGCTGAGGCAAAAATGTTTTGCCACATAATGCAAAATTTGGAAGAATTTTTTTCAACAAAAGAGTAAGTGGGAGGACAGTGCAACTTGACGAGATTACAGAGTATCCATAATCAGGTCAAAGAAAAGGAACACTAGAAGTGGATCTAGAATGTACTATAGCGACTGATACGAAGGCATCTACATGAGATATAGGAAGTTAGATCAAACTTGCAGCTGAACTATATAGGTTGAGGAAAATTCGTGCAAACCTTCATGGTGCACAGATGAAATGTTATTGAAATAATAAACCTATGATATACAAAGAAGCGTTGATGGGACCTGACTCCGGAAATTGCTATATGGCAAAATAATCTGAGATAGTATCCATATACGTGAATCAACTTTAGAACTTGATGAACCCTACAAAAGACTTAGAGTCTGACGTATAGTGATGGATCTATAAACTGACAAAGATAAAAATGTTTAATAAAGCTTGACTTGTTGCAAATAGTTTATGACAAGATCAAGGAATTGACTATAATGCGATTATCTCTTCATAGCAATACTTAAAGTCAGTTCGGATTAAACTAGCAATTACTACATATTTCAATTATGAGATATCATAGATGGATGTATATATGATACGATCCAAAGTAATTTTCTCAATCCAAAGGATGCTAGAAAGTATGCAAACTTCAAGAGATCCTATAATGGACTGAAGCAAGCATAATGGAGATGGAATCTTTGTTCTGATGAAATGGTCAAATAATTTTATTTCATCAAGGAAAGAAAAGATACTTGTATTTACAAGCAAGTAAGTGGGAGCATGATAATATTTCAAAACACTGTGTGTGCATGACACATTGATGTTTTTGAAATTATGTAAATTTCTTGACACGAATTAAGACTTTATTGAAACTAATTTTTCAGTAAATTACTTAGGCAATATAGCCTTGGTATTAGACATAATAATCTATGGAGATAATAGTGTCTAATCGGACGTAGCCAAAATACATAATAATCTATGGAGATAATACTGAAGATGTTTGTATGAAAAATAAGCCAAGAAGAGTTTCTTGTCAAAGTCACATGGAAGGAGTTTTAAGCAAGAATCGGTATCCTAAAATACTGATGAATTAAGTACATGATTTGAATCACACTTTTGTTAATTATATCCCATGGTATTTAAATAACTAGATATGTCCAGTACTCCAAGTAAGTTGTGAGCAAACTTACGAGAATCATTAAATTGTTGATTAAGTACCAACGACATGTTTCTTGCATATGGAGAAAATGAAGAGATTGTGTAAGGAATTACATTAATACATGCCCGATGTACGTATTACATTGACAAAATCTTCATCGATGCTCCAAGAATTTTTTTGTTTCAATTAAATGATTTATGGTGGCACCATAAATTGGAATTGGTACAAGAAAGTTACTGTCATGAATTCTATAATAGAAGGCTAAGTATATTGTCGCTTTAAGAAGCAGATAATCAATCAAAAGTTCATATATTAACTTGGTATGGTTTCCAGATGATTATGCCAATGGAACACTATTCTTAATAATGGTTCCATAGCTAAGTCTAAGGAATCAAAGGTTCTGCCAGTGGTTCAATATATACAAAGCCAGTTTCACAAGATTCTGAATTCTTGCAAAAGCATGGTACATGCATCAAAATGTAAATGAGACACACGGATCTGAAGTTGTCTGATTTGATAGGACGAAGTCGATACCACAAGCAAAGCATGGACTTACACTAGAATGCCATTGGTGTGAATGTAAAATGCGCTAATTAGATTATTGATTCTAGTGCAAGTGGGAGACTATTGGAAATATGTCCTAGAGGCAATAATAATGTATTATTATATTTCCATATTCATAATCAAGAGTTTATATTCTGTGCTACAACTGTTATGATTCTGGAATATGCGATTCAGTGGAAAACTCATATGCATGTGTGGAATGAGAAAAAGTAAAATAAAGGTTCCTAGTATTGCCTCTAAGAGTGTCTCAAGTGTTGTTAGTGATCATGTTTTCAGGATATTAGGATATTGTTGAGTGTAATGATAGTCCTAAAACAACAATGAGAGTATGACGTTAGAAGAACGGTCATATTGAATCGACCCAAACTTGTTTGTTATACTTTGAGATAATATCATCTAAAATGAATTGTTATAAAATGGAGCGTTAACATGTGTTTTATGTTCCTTGGACCATAAGAGTATCATAGTTACTTCTTACTATACGATGAGCTTTTGGGTTGCTTAAACTCATACGTAAATAGGTCATCATAAGGACAACTTATAGGTTCACCGAAAAGTTTGACAAGGACTAGATAGCGCGAGAGTGGAATTTGCTACTCCAACAATGGAGAGATATTATTAGGGAACCTCTCAGGGTGAGGACATCCATCATCGTCTGGTCGACACAGGTGACTATGTCACGGGGATGCCGGAACACATCAACAAGAAAGAACAAAACTGGTAACAAGGATAACGGTATAGTGAGCATGTGATGACTCAGGAGGATACCGATGCATCCCAGGTTTTTTGATGTACCGCGAAGCAAAGGTAACATCACATGATAACCAAAGGTTCACTCGAGTATCATTCGTGTGATCATAGGGATCGATATGGACGTCCATGGTTCTTCTATCAGTCATGGAATGAAGGGGCTTCCTTCATGTCAATGAGTTACCAAACGTATGGGTTTACAAGCTTAAGGCAATCATGATCTGCTGACACTTAGTAGGAAGGGAGTAATGAGAACATATTTGTGAAATTGTTTCATTAATATTCGAAATAGTTTTGAGAGGATCCAAAAGCGTTTCGGGGTCACCGGAAAGGTTTCAGAGGTTACCGGGCAATACCTGGTATTACCGATAAATAATATATAGGTGGAAAATGTTTCCAATGATATTAAATTATATATAAAAGGGTCTAATAAATTTTAGAAGGCTCCTATAAAAAATTAAACATCAACGGACCTTAAAAGGCCTGAAGTGGAAGGCAACTTGGGCCACAAGGGCCCAAGTGCAGTTGGCGCCCCCACCCTTTCCTTATGGGGGGCGAATTGGTGTGGGGAGGACCGAATCCTCCTCCCTTGGCTGGCCAAAGAGGGAGCACTTTCCCTCCTTGTGTGGCGCCCCTCCTCTCCCCTCCAACCTATATATACTACATGATTTCCACCCTTTTGTGCAACAAGTTTTGGAGACTCCTCTAGTTCTTCTAGTGCTAGTTTTAATTGGTCCCAGTTGACTAATTAGAGATATATCTAGTTCCTCTAATCCTCATAATTAGAAGCCCAGTATGGTTGCAATATCCTCCCTCTAATTCTCCGGCGACGATTATCTCTAGAGGGCGAAGCGCTGTCGGATCGTGAAGCTTGCACACTTGGAACCAAGTAGAGAGGTCATGCTTTCGGTCTTCTGTTTGAGGGACTGTTCGTGGGCAGTACATGGGATCATTCATTGATGTTTTGAGGGACTCCAAGTATAATCTATACCAACACATTCTTCTTCCGCATCAAGTCGATGATGGTAACGATCATGATCCCAACCCGTCATGTATCTGCATTATGTTCTTGGTTGATCGTAGGGTGTTTTTTTGTTTTCTACTACGTTTAGCAACAAAATCAACATCCCTCAAGTTGTCTTAGTGATACATGATCCAAATTCAGCAACCCAAGTCCGGTCATCAAGTGAGATGGGGTAGTTTCAATGGTGAAAATCTCTATATTGATCATATCGTGTATATGACTCATGTTCAACCTTTCGGTCCTCCATGTTCCGAGGCCATGTTGTACATGCTAGGCTAGTCAAGTTTAACCCAAGAATTATGCATGTGTAAAACTGGCTTACACTCGTTGTATGCGAACAAAGAGTCTATCACACCCGATCAACACGAGGTGCTTCAAAACGACGAACTTTCACAATGGTGTATACTTAGGGGGGAACACCTTTTTATCTTGAAATTAAGTGAACGAATCATTTTATAATGCTACCGTCGTCCTATGGAAAATAAGATGCGTAAAAGATAAACATCACATGTAATCAATATGTAACATGATATGGCCATTATCATCTTGTGCTTTTGAACTCTGTCGGAATCAGGGCTCCGGGGACCCGAAGAGGTTCGAACTCTGGGGTGTGCTGGTTCCCCCGCACTACTCTACCTTGCAACCTCATGGCAACACTCCGGCATGCTCGAGCTAAGGAAGAAGAAAAGTGGACAAGGCAGTTTACCCAGGTTCGGGCCACCTTGCGGTGTAAGACCCTACTCCTACTTGTGTGGATTGCTTGAGGGCGAGAGCGAGTACAAAGGTGGGTTCTGGCTAGCTTCGGGTCAATCCCCTTCTACGGAGGCAGCCTGACCTATCTTATACTAGCCCTGGTCCTCTTGCCCCGAAAACACAAGGCAGGAAGGGGTGCCACAACGGCCAGTTAAAAGGGGGACATGCCTGCAGCTTATCCTGACAAAAGTAGTCTTCGCCTGCAAAAGCCTCCTGCCGTGACGCGCTGGTGGGCTCGGGGATGACCTCCGTCCCGGCGAGCCCCCAGCCTTGGTCTTCTTAAACCAAACGGGAAACCTTTGGAGATTGCTTTGGGAACCGGTGAGCTGGCCCTGCTCCCTTAACACAAAATAGGAAAGCCTCCTCATCCGTGCCTGTTGGCACAGCTCTTGGCGCCGCTCGGCGTGGTGCGCGTCACCCACGTGAAGATGTAGGACCGCGCGACCCGGCTGGGCCACCCTTGATTAGTCCGCCCCGTGAAGGCCTCGGGAGCAGCCTCGAGAGGCGACCTTGTGAGGGTTCCTTCGCGAGGCTCCTGACGATGCTTGCTGACGTGCGCCTCGCGAGGCGGGGGCCCTCGCGAGGGTCTTGCTCGTGAAGTCCATGACAAGCGTCGGGTCTTGGGCCACAGGCAGACGGGCCTCGGTACCCCCAGTCCCACGGGCCCGACAGTAGCCCCCGGGCCCGCGGCATGCACGATTCCGCCAGTTGAAGGGATGAAACAGTGTGGGCCCCAACCGCATACGGGTCAGGCGCGACGCGTGGCGCACGACGGAGCGCGGGACGTCCCCACTTCCCCATTACGCCTCGAAACTGCTTAGGCTGACATAAAGCATGTGCGTGGCGCGGGTCCATCATTGCTCTTCCTTACCTTGCATCCGTCTAGCGAAGGCGAGGGGGCGCAGGCCGGCCATCCGCCGAATACTATATAAAGGCAAGGGGAAGGGTCCCTTGGCTCATCTTCCTCGCTCTTGCTCTTCATTCCCGCTTGTCGTTGTAGTAGTGATGGCGCCCGTGAGGAGGTTCTCCACCGGTGAGAAGGGAAAAGCAGTGACAGAAGAGGCGGAAGTGTAGAGGCCGGTGAGGGGGCGAGGCCGCCCTCGCACGTCCGCCGCCATGCCCGGGGCACCTCCCAGGGGGAGCGAGCGCCCTCCGCTGGCGACCCATGCCGACTTAAGCAGATGTGGATGAAGCTCAGCCCGCGGATGCGGACGCAGGGGGCGAGGCTGCCGCGGGCGGGGTACGAGAAATGGCATAGCCACCCGGCCGCCCCGACCATGGAGCCACTCCGCCGACGCGGCTTGCGAGTTTATCATGGGGATGTACTGCCAGCCCCACACCTAGCTCCGGCTCCCGGACTCCTTCGCAGAGGAGATGGCGAAGCGCGCACCCTTGGTCTTGTGGCTGTAGCCAGACGACTGCTGCAACGGGTCTTCTTGGGTGGCGACAGAGTTCACTTCCTCGGGCTTCATGCTCTTGATGCGGGGCTGGAAGTCGTTCGCCCTCGCTCGCGGCATGAAGGAGGGCATGTCCCCCACTTCAAGTTTGACGGGGCCACCACGCTCTTCATGAAGATCTTTCGGGAAGCGGGAGCGATAGCTGCGGTGGCGACAGCTCCTCCAGCAACGATGGCAACAGTAGCTCTTCCTTCGGGGGAAGCGGGAGCGACGATGACTCCTCGAGCGTCCGCATCAAGAAGGAACACTCTCACTAGGCGCAGGCGGCGCCAGAGTCAGAGTCCTGGAGGCGGCGCTGCTCTGGCCCGGTCCTTCCTCTTTTGTTTTTTTTTCTGCAATGAACCATGCTGGCCCCGCGGGGGTGTGTAAGAAGAATTATGGCCCTCGCACCTTAAGTTTAATGTTGTTCTGGTCGAAAATGAGTTCGCTCTTAGCGCTTTTAGTTAGGCTTGTCCCCTTCTCTGTGATCGCCTAAATGCTATGCGTTGCTAGGACCCAGCCCCCGAGCAGGACTCAGCCGTCGCTAGTATGGCAGGTCGCGATGCGTGCGACAAGGCCATGAGGTGAGGGGCCCGAAGTCCGGTAAGAGCTCCCGAGGCGTGATGCTCAGGAGGCCCCCCTTGGTGCGCAAGCGGCTCACGCGAGAGAAGAGGCTTCCGCCCGGAGCGAGGTTACGGGAAGAAGGAACACTACCAAAGATCACCGAGCTGCTTGGGGCGGTTAACTCAACTTTTCAGAACGCCTCGCGAGGCAGTCGCGGCCTACGTGAGGTTCACGTGGCGTGATGGTGCGTCTTCCCGAAGTTCACTTCCTTATCCCATCTTCTATCCTATGACGGATCAATTTCAGCCCCGCGAGGGGTGCATGAAAAATTGTTGCCGTTTGCAACCAATGCCTTTGTAGTTTGTACCATGCGTCCACTTCTGAGGTGCCCTCACAGGGTTCGCCCCTTTTACCTTGCTTGCTTAGGTGCTCTGCGTCGTCGGGACCCCTCGAGTGATCCGACCCGAGGAAAAATCCAGCGCACAAAAGCTTCATTTCGAACGACGCGCGTTCGCTAGCTTGCACTTGGGTGTCACGCAAGGAGACCAGAAACCAAGGGCCTTAGTTGGGTGACGTGGGCGGGAGCAGGCCCGCGAGCCACAGCCCGGTCCCTTGGGTTTTTCAGCGCTGATGGGACTAACCCTAGAACATGCACCGTGTCCAGCCCCCGCTCGCGTGAGGCTCAAGGGGAAGCTAGCGAGCGCGTGCTGCGGAAGCAGGCCGGCGGCTGCCGTGTCAGGCACAATTCACCCTGAGGTTGGTGTGGCCCATTGGGCGCTCTCAATTGTCTATCCACCAGTGCGTTGCATGGGGCTTCCACTTGGGCGTGGGCATGAACATAGTTTGATTGTTCCGCCAGCGCGGAGCATGGGGCTTCCATTTGGTCGTGGGCATGGTTGCGATTCAACCATTCCGCCAGCACGGAGCATGGTGTTTCCACTTAGGCATGAGCATGGTTGCGATTCAACCATTCCGCCAGCGCGGAGCATGGGGCTTCCACTTGGGCGTGGGCATGGTTGCGATTCAATCGTTCCGCCAGCGCGGAGCATGGGGCTTCCACTTGGGCATGGGCATGATCGTGGTTTGATTTCCGCCAGCGCGGAGCATGGGGCTTCCACTTAGGCGTGGGTGAGAGTTCTCCCGAGGACAACAGGTGGCACACCGGGAGGCTCCGCGGCGTGTACTGCCCCACCTCATTCTTACGTGAGAGGGTCATGGGTAGAACTTGTGGAGGTGCTGGATGTTCCAGTCGTTCTGCACGGGTACTCCATCCTCCGTCTCCAGGCGGCCAATGCCTAGCCTGGAGACATGGGCGACCCTAAAAGGGCCTTTACACATGGGCGAGAGCTTGTGGAGGCTCTCTCTGGAAAGGATCCTCCATAGGATGAGATCCCCGACCTTGAGGGTACGAGGGAGGATGTTGCGACTGTGGTAACGCCGCAAGGCCTGCTGGTACCTCGCGGCGCGAAGGGTGGCCTGGCGGTGGGCCTCCACGAGGAGCAAAAGATTGGTCTCCCGCGATTCGTCCTAACGCGCCTCGTTGAATGCCAAGACCCGCGGGGAGCCAAGCTTAAGCTCGAAGGGAAGGACCGCCTCAGCCCTGTAGAAGAGGAAGAAGGCGGTTTCGCCAGTGGGCTTAGTTGCGGTGGTGCGGATGGACCACAACACAGACTGCAACTCATCCAGCCAACCCTTCCCGCAGGCCTCAAGCTTCTTCTTGAAGATCCTAGTCTTGAGGCCCTTGAGGACCTCAGCGTTGGCGTGCTCGGCCTGGCCGTTACTTCGCAGGTGCGCCACGGAAGCGTAGCATATCTTGTTGTTCTCCCCGGGGGCAGCAACCTAGTTGATGGGACGCCACGGACGATGCTCGCCATGCATGGCCCGAGCCTCTCGTAGCTTGTCAATCTCATGGGTGATGAACTCTTGTGCCCCTAGCGCCTGCTGTTTGATACTTTTGATCTGCGTTGGGTTTTCCGTGAAGAGGAACGGGTAATTGCAGCACAAAGTGGGTAAGTATTTCCCTCAGTTATGAAACCAAGGTTTATCGAACCAATAAGAATATCAATCCTCAACCGTCTTTAGCGGCTGCACACAAAAGAGCAAACAACTTGCACCCAATGCGGGCAAGAGTGTTGTCAATCCCCTTGATCTCGTTATTTGCAAGCGGATGCGTTGTGTAGATAATTGTAGATAATTGTAAATTGCAAAATAAAATAAAAGACAAATAAAGGAAGCAATATAATAATAGCGTTTGTGAATTTATAAGTGAATAGACCCGGGGGCCATAGTTTTCCCTAGCGGCATCTCTCATGTAGGCAACATACGGTGGGTAACAAATTACTGTTGGGCAATGGATAGAAAAGCAGATAGTTATGCGATTTTCAGGGCAATGATCATGTGTATATAGGCATCACGTCCACAAACAAATAGGGTGACTCCTGCCTGCACCTATTACTATTACTCCACTCATCGACCGCTATCTGGCATGCATCTAGAGTATTAAGTAAAACAGAGTAATGCATGGAGAATGATGACATGATGTAGACAAACTAAACTCAAGCAATATGAATAAACCCCATCATGTTATCCTGAGTAGCAACAACACAAAGACGTAACTTGTCCCCTTCTGTCACTGGGATATAGAAACTCGTTAGGTTGAACCTACTACAACGCACCTCTCTCAGTAAAGAAAGATCAATCTACTTGGCAAAAGCAAATCAATAGATCGGAGAGAATTACGAAGGTATAATGATCATGCAAATAAGAAACATAATATATATCAGAGGTGACTCAAATACTTTTCATGAATAATCTGAACATAAACCCACAATTCATCGGATCCCAACAAATGCACCGCACAAAAGGATTACATCGGATATATCAAAGCGAAGATGCGATGATCATTGTATTGAAGATCGAGAGAGAGAGAGAGATTGCCATCTAGGTACTAACTATGGACATGTAGGTCTATGGTGAACTACTCACACATCATCATGAGGGCAGCAAGGTTGATGAAGTGGCCCTCCATGATTGATCCCCCCTCCGACAGGGTGCTGGAACGGAGCTCCAGATGGCCTCCCGATGGAACAAATACTTGCGGCGGTGCAAAAAAGGGTTTTGGGGCTGCCTCCAGAGTTTTCACGATATTAGAGAATTTATAGGCCAGAGAACCAGGTCGGGGGAGCCGCCAGGGGCCCACAAGCCATTAGGGTGCCCACGAGGGCATGGCCTGTTGGCTTGTGGGGCCCTGGTGTGGCTCCCGGCTTCCTTCCAAATCTCCCCGGTCTTCTTTTGGTCTAGAAAAAACATTAAAAAGGTTCGTGGCAATTGGACTTCGTTTGGTACTATAAACCTGAAGAGTGAAAAACATGCAGAAAATAGCAAGTGGCACTAGGCACTGGGTCAATAGGTTAGTGCTCAAAAATATTATAAATTAGTAAATAAAGACCCAAAAATTATCCTAGAATGATAATATATCAGCATGGAACAATAAACAATTATAGATACGTTGGAGACGTATCAAGCATCCCCAAACTTAATTCCTGCTTGTCCTCAAGTAGGTAAATGATAAAAATAGATTTTTTGATGTGACATGCTACCCATTATGTAATCTTTTGCATGCTTGCTCATTGAGAAACGACGAATTAACAAATATTAACATAGCAATTGCCACTTCTTGAGCTTGCGTTGGTTTTCCCTTGAAGAGGAAAGGGTGATGCAGCAAAGTAGATAAGTATTTCCCTCAGTTGTTGAGAACCAAGGTATCAATCCAGTAGGAGATACAAGAAAGTCCCCAATCTTCGCACCTACACAAACAATCAAACTCTTGCACCCAACGCTAAAAGGGGTTGTCAATCCCTTCACGGTTATTTGCAAGGATGAGATCTGATAGAGATAGATATAAAAGATTGCTAAAACGAAAAGTAAAACAAAAATAAAAAGAATGCAGCGAGATTTTTTTGGTACTTTTGGTTTATAGATCTGAAAATATAATATGGAAAATAGACCCAGGGGCCATAGGTTTCACTAGAGGCTTCTCTCATGAAGGAAATTAATACGGTGGGTGAACAAATTACTGTCGAGCAATTGATAGAAAAGAGCATAGTTATGACGATATCCAAGGAAATGATTATGCATATAGGCATCACGTCCGTATCAAGTAGACCGAAACGATTCTGCATCTACTACTATTACTCCACACATCGACCGACTCCTGCCTGCATCTAGAGTATTAAGTTTATGAAGAACAGAGTAACGCATTAGGTAAGATGACATGATGTAGAGGGATAAACTCAAGCAATATGATGAAAAACCCATCTTTTTATCCTCGATGGCAACAATACAAATACGTGCCTCGCTACCCCTACTTTGTCACTGGGTGAGCACACCGCAAGATTGAACCCAAAACTAAGCACTTCTCCCATTGCAAGAATTACCAACCTAGTTGGCCAAACCAAACCAATAACTCGAAGAGACTTGCAAAGATATGAAATCATGCATATAAGAATTCAGAGAATATTCAAATAATATTCATAGATAAGCTCATCATAAACCCACAATTCATCAGATCTCGACAAACACACCGCAAAAGAGTATTACATCGGATAGATCTCCATGAAGATCATGAAGAACATGGTATTGAAGAACAAAGAGAGAGAAGAAGCCATCTAGCTACTAGCTATGGACCCGAAGGTCTGTGGTGAACTACTCATGCATCTTCGGAGGGGCAATGGAGTTGATGTAGATGCCCTCCGTGATCGAATCCCCCTCCGGCAGATTACCGGAAAAGGCTCCAAGATTGGATCTCACGGGAACAGAGGCTTCCAGCGGCGGAAAAGTATTTTCATGTCTCTTTTTGGTATTGGGGGAATATTTGGGAATTTATAGGCCAAAGAATAGGGTTAGGAGAGCTGCTGGGGGGCCACAAGCCAGGAGGGCGCCCCCCCTAGGGCGCGCCCTGCAGGCTTGTGACTCCCCGGCAGGTCTCCTGCCTTCATCTCCAAGTCTGCTAGGTTTCTTCTGGTCCAAGAAAAATCATCCCGAAGATTTTAGTCCGATTGGACATCGTTTAATATTCCTTATCTACAATACTCAAAAACAAGGAAAAAACAGAAACTGGCACTAGGCTCTAGATTAATAGGTTAGTCCCAAAAATAATATAAAATAGCATATTAATGCATATAAAACATCCAAAACAGATAATATAATAGCATGGAACAATCAAAAGTTATAGATACGTTGGAGACGTATCAAGCATCCCCAACCTTAATTCCTGCTCGTCCTCGAGTAGGTAAATGATAAAAACAGAATTTTTGATGTGGAATGCTACCTAACATATTTATCCATGTAATATTATTTATTGTGGCATGAATATTTAGATCCGCAAGATTCAAAACAAAAGTTTAATATTGACATAAAAACAATAATACTTCAACATACTAACAAGGCAATTGTGTCCTTTCAAAATAACATGGCCTCAGAAAGTTATCCCTACAAAATCATATGGTCTGGCTATGCTCCATCTTCCCCACACAAAGTATCTAAATCATGCACAACCCCGATGACAAGTCAAGCAATTGTTTCACACTTTTTATGTTCTCAAACCTTTTCAACTCTCACGCAATACATGAGCGTGAGCCATGGATATAGCACTATAGGTGGAATAGAATATGGTGGAGGTTGTGAGGAAAAAGAAAGGAGAAGATAGTCTCACATTAACTAGGCGTATCAACGGGCTATGGAGATGCCCATCAATAGATATCAATGTGAGTGAGTAGGGATTGCCATGCAACGAATGCACTAGAGCTATAAGTGTATGAAAGCTCAAAAAGAAACTAAGTGGTCGTGCATAATGATGAAAAATTCCACTAGTTATATGAAAGTGACAAAATAGGAGACTCTCTATCATGAAGATCATGGTGCTACTTTGAAGCACAAGTGTGGAAAAAGATAGTAGCATTGTCCCATCTCTCTTTCTCTCATTTTTTGGTGGGTATCTTTGGCCTCTTTTTTTTTATTTGGGCTTCGCTGGCCTCTTTGATTATTTGTAAAGTCCGGAGACTCATCCCAACTTGTGAGGGAATCATAGCTTCCATCATCCTTTTCTCTCACGGTACAATGCTCTAATAATGAAGATCATCACACTTTTATTTACTTACAACTCGATACCTAGAACAAAATATGACTATATGAATGCTTACGAATGCAAGGCAATATGAAAATGATGGTGCATGTCATGAAAAACGGAACGGTGGAAGTTGCATGGCAATATATCTAGGAATGGCTATGTAAATGCCATAATAGGTAGGTATGGTGGCTGTTTTGAGGAAAGTATATGGTGGCTGTTTTGAGGAAGGTGGGTTTGATGCACCGGCGAAAGTTGCGCGGTACTAGAGAGGCTAGCAAAGGTGGAAGGGTGAGAGTGCGTATAATCCATGGACTCAACATTAGTCATAAAGAACTCACATCCTTATTGCAAAAGTCTATTAGTTATCGAAGCAAAGTATTAGACGCATGCTCCTAGGGGAGAGGTTGGTAGGAGTTAACCATCGCGTGCTCCCGACCATCACACAAAGGTTGACAATCATTAAACAAATCATGCTCCGACTTCGTTACATAACGGTTCACCATACGTGCATGCTACGGGAATCACAAACTTTAACACAAATATTACTTCCAGTTCACAATTACTCACTAGCATGACTCTCATATTACCATCTTTATATCTCAAAACTATATGCAAGGAATCAAACTTCTCATAGTATCCAATGCACTTTATATGAAAGTTTTTATTATATCCCTCTTGGATGCCCATTATATTAGGACTAAATTCATAACCTAAACCAATTACCATGCTGTTTAAAGACTCTCAAAATAATATAAGTAAGGTACGAGAGTTCAATTATTTCTATAAAATAAAACACCACCGTGCTCTAAAAAGATATAAGTGAAGCACTAGAGCAACATTGCCTAGCTCAAAAGATATAAGTGAATCACATAGAGTATTCTAATAAATTCACGATTAATGCGTGTCCCCCTCAAAAAGATGTGTGCAGCAAGGATGATTGTGGCAAACTAACAAGCAAAGACTTATATCATACAAGACGCTCCAAGCAAAACACATATCATGTGGTGAATAAAAATATAGCCTCAAGTAAATTTACCGATGGATTGAAGACGAAAGAGGGGATGCCTTACGGGGCATCCCCAAGCTTAGGCTCTTTGGTATCCTTGAATATGGCTTGGGATGCCTTGGGCATACCCAATCTTAGGCTCTTGCCACTCCTTATTCCATAGTCCATCAAATCTTTACCCAAAACTTGAAAACTTCACAACACAAAACTCAACAGAAAACTCGTGAGATCCGTTAGTATAAGAAAAATAAATCACCACTTTAGGTACTGTTTTGAACTCATTATTTATTTATATTGGTGTAATATCTACTGTATTCCAACTTCTCCATGGTTCATACCCCCCGATACAACCCATAGATACATCAAAATAAGCAAACAACACAAAGAAAACAAAATCTGTCTAAAACAGAACAGTCTGTAGCAATCTATAGACTTCGAATACTTCTGTAACTCCCAAAATTCTGACAAATTAGGACAATCAGGATAATTTGTATATCAATCTTGTGTAAACATTTCAGATCAAAATCACATTCCAGTGAATTTACAAAATTCCTGGACTGAGAGCAAAAGTTTCTGTTTTTTAGCAAAATCAAATCACAAACACCGTAGACCATCCCAATGGTCTTACTTGGATCAAACACTAATTAAAACAAGAAAACAGAATTACTACAGAGGTAATAATGTGTAAAACACTCAAAAATAGAAGCAAAAACAAAAGCATAAAAATAAAATTGGGTTGGCTCCCAACAAGCGCTATTGTTTAATGCCCCTAGCTAGGCATAACGCAATAGATCTAGGTATTGTCATCTTTGGTATGCAATCCATAAGTCGCTCTCATAATAGATTAATAAGGTAATTTTATTTTCTTTCTAGGAAAGTGTTCCATGCCTTTCCTTAATGGAAATTGGAATCTAATATTTCCTTCCTTCATATCAATAATTGCACCAATCGTTCTAAGGAAAGGTCTACCAAGAATAATAGGACATGTAGGATTGCAATCTATATCAAGAACAATGAAATCTAAGGGCACATAATTCCTATTTGCAACAATAAGAACATCATTAATCCTTCCCATAGGTTTCTTAATGGTGGAATCCGCTAGATGCAAATTTAAAGAGCAATCATCAAATTCATGGAAACCTAGCACATCACATAAAGTTTTCGAAATCGTGGAAACGCTAGCACCCAAATCACACAAAGCATGGCACTCATAATCTTTAATTTTAATATTAATAGTAGGTTCCCACTCATCATAAAGCTTCCTACGTATAGAAACTTCCAACTCAAGTTTTTCTTCAAAAGATTTCATCATAGCATCCACGATATGTTTAGTAAAAGCTTTATTTTGATTATAAGCATGCGGAGAATTCAACATGGATTGCAACAAGGAAATACAATCAATTAAAGAACAACTATCATAATTAAAGTCCTTGAAATCCAAAAGAGTGGGTTCATTGCTATTTAAAGTTTTGACCTCTTCAATCCCACTTTTATCAATCTTAGCATTAAGATCTATAAACTCCGAATCATTGGGACGCCTTTTAACTAAAGTTGACTTATCTCCAGTCCCATATTTATCAAGATTTATCTTAGAAAACAAAGATTCAATAGGAGTCGCATCAATCACTTTAAGATCTTCATTAATATTATCACGAGAACACACTTTTTCAAGCCATTCACGCTTAGCACTCATTCTAGCGGTTCTTTCCTTACACTCATCAATCGAAATTCTCATAGCTTTTAAAGACTCATTAATATCATGCTTGGGTGGAATAGATCTAATTTTCAAAGAATCAATCTCAAGAGAAATTCTATCAACGTTCCTAGCCAAATCATCAATCTTGAGCAATTTTTCTTCAATCATAGCGTTAAAACCCTTTTGCGAACTAATAAATTCTTTAATATTATTCTCAAGATCAGAGGGCATCTTATTATAATTTCCATAAGAATTGTTGTAGGAATTACCATAATTATTAGAGGAATTACTAGGAAACGACCTAGGATTGAATATACCTCTATACGCGTTATTACCAAAATTGTTCCTACCAACAAAATTCACATCCATAGATTCATTATTATTTCCAATCAACGAAGACAAAGGCATATCATTTGGATCAATAGGAGCACTCTTAGTAGCAAACAATTTCATTAATTCATCCATCTTTTCACTCAAAGTATTTATCCCTTCAATAGCATGCACTTTTTTACTAGTAGGAGATCTTTCGGTATGCCATTGAGAGTAATTTGCCATAATATTACCTAGGAGTTCAGTAGCTTCTCCTAATGTGATTTCCATAAAAGTACCACCCACGGCAGAATCTAAGAGATTTCTAGATGCAAAATTCAATCCCGCATAAAAAATTTGTATAATCATCCATAAACTCAAACCATGCGCGGGGCAATTTCTAATCATAAGTTTCATCCTCGCCCAAGATTGTGCAACATGCTCATGATCAAGTTGTTTAAAATTCATTATATCGTCCCTAAGGGAGATGATCTTAGCGGGCGGAAAGTACTTGGAAATAAAAGCATCTTTACACTTATTCGATGAATCAATACTATTTTTAGGCAAAGATGAAAACCAAGTTTTAGCACGATCTCGTAGTGAGAACGGAAATAGCTTTAATTTAACAATATCATTATCCACATCTTTCTTCTTTTGCATATCACACAACTCAACGAAAGTATTTAGATGGGATGCGGCATCTTCACTAGGAAGGCCGGAAAATTGTTCTTTCATAACAAGATTAAGCAAAGCGGCATTAATTTCAGAAGATTCCGCACTAGTGGCGGGAGCAATCGGAGTACTAATAAAATCATTATTATTAGTATTGGAGAAGTCACACAACTTGGTATTCTCTTGAGTCATCGTGACAAAGCAAGCAATCTAGCACACAAGCAAACGAAAAGACGAATGGAAGAAGGGCGAATAAAAAGGCAAATCTTTTTGGTTTTTTCTGAAAATCTTTTTAGAAGTGGGGGAGAGGAAAACGAGAGGCAAATGGCAAATAAAGTAAATGCAAGAGATGAGTTTGTGATGGGTACTTGGTAGGCTTGATGTAGATCTCCCCGGCAACGGCGCTAGAAATTGGCAAGTTGACGGGAGAGTTCTTGTCCTGACTTGCTATGTATCTCCCCGGCAACGGCGCCAGAAATCCTTCTTGCTACTTCTTGAGCTTGCGTTGGTTTTCCCTTGAAGAGGAAAGGGTGATGCAGCAAAGTAGATAAGTATTTCCCTCAATTGTTGAGAACCAAGGTATCAATCCAGTAGGAGATACAAGCAAGTCCCCAATCTTCGCACCTACACAAACAATCAAACTCTTGCGCCCAACGCTAAAAGGGGTTGTCAATCCCTTCACGGTTATTTGCAAGGATGAGATCTGATAGAAATAGATATAAAAGATTGCTAAAACAAAAAGTAAAACAAAAGTAAAAAGAATGTAGCGAGATATTTTTGGTATTTTTCGTTTATAGATCTGAAAATATAATATGGAAAATAGACCCGGGGGCCATAGGTTTCACTAGAGGCTTCTCTCATGAAGGAAATTAATACGGTGGGTGAACAAATTACTGTCGAGCAATTGATAGAAAAGTGCATAGTTATGACGATATCCAAGGCAATAATTATGCATATAGGCATCACATCCGTATCAAGTAGTCCGAAACGATTCCGCATCTACTACTATTACTCCACACATCGACCGACTCGTGCCTGCATCAAGAGTATTAAGTTCATGAAGAACAGAGTAACGCATTAGGTAAGATGACATGATGTAGAGGGATAAACTCAATCAATATGATGAAAACCCCATCTTTTTTATCCTCGATGGCAACAATACAAATACGTGCCTCGCTACCCCTACTTTGTCACTGGGTGAGGACACCGCAAGATTGAACCCAAAACTAAGCACTTCTCCCATTGCAAGAATTACCAATCTAGTTGGCCAAACCAAACCAATAACTCGAAGAGACTTGCAAAGATTTGAAATCATGCATATAAGAATTCAGAGAAGATTCAAATAATATTCATAGATAAGCTGATCATAAACCCACAATTCATCGGATCTCGACAAACACACCGCAAAAGAGTATTACATCAGATAGATCTCCATGAAGATCATGAAGAACATGGTATTGAAGAACAAAGAGAGAGAAGAAGCCATCTAGCTACTAGCTATGGACCCGAAGGTCTGTGGTGATCTACTCACGCATCATCGGAGGGGCAATGGAGTTGATGTAGATGCCCTCCGTGATCGAATCCCCCTCCGGCAGATTACCGGAAAAGGCTCCAAGATTGGATCTCACGGGAACAGAGGCTTCCGGCGGCGGAAAAGTATTTTTGTGGCTCTTTTTGGTATTGGGGGAATATTTGGAAATTTATAGGCCGAAGAATAGGGTTAGGAGAGCTGCTGGGGGGCCACAAGCCAGGAGGGCGCGCCCCCCCCCTAGGGCGCGCCCTGCAGGCTTGTGACTCCCCGCCAGGTCTCCTGCCTTCATCTCCAAGTCTGCTAGGTTTCTTCTGGTCCAAGAAAAATCATCCCGAAGATTTTATTCCGATTGGACTCCGTTTAATATTCCTTATCTCCAATACTCAAAAACAAGGAAAAAACAGAAACTGGCACTAGGCTCTAGATTAATAGGTTAGTCCCAAAAATAATAAAATATAGCATATTAATGCATATAAAACATCCAAAACAGATAATATAATAGCATGGAACAATCAAAAATTATAGATACGTTGGAGACGTATCAGGAATACTTATAAGCATAAGTAACAAAATCATTTATCTTTCAAAGTATATGATCCTCAAAGAATGTTTACCCCCATTCATCTTATTATATTAGCAAGGCATGGCTCCATATTCACCACATTAATACAAATGTCAAGCACCACGGTGTCCAAGTCAGGCAATTGGATCATACTTTTCAATATGCCTCAACTTTTTATTCTTCACGCAATACATGAGCATGAGCCATTGGACATAGCATAAAGGTGGAATAGAATATGGTGGTAGATATCAAAGGGGTAAAAAATGGAGAAGATAGTCTCACATCAACTAGGCATACCAATGGGCTATGGAGATGCCTGTCGATAGATGTCGATGCAAGGAGTAGGGATTGCCATGCAAATGATGCACTAGAGCTATAAGTGTATGAAAGCTCAACTGAAGCTAAGTGGGGTGTACATCCAACTTGCTTGCTCATGAAGACCTCAGGCATTCGAGGAAGCCCGTCATAGGAATATACAAGCCAAGTTTATAATAATGAAAAAGTAATTCCCACTAGCATATGAAAATGACATAACATGAGACTCTCTATATGAGGAACAAGGTACCACTTTGAGGCACAAGTGTGGTATAGGATAGTAGCAAAGTCCCTTCTCTCATTTTCTCTCATTTTTATTATTTCATGGTGGGCTCATTTGTCCTACCCCATTTTTATTTCCTCACTGGGACAATGCTCTAACAATGATGATCATCACACTTTTATTTACTTACAACTCAATATGAAAAACTGATATGAAGATATGACTCTATATGAATGCCTCTGGCAGTGTACCAGGATGTGCAAACATCTAGCATGACATGTATCAAAAATATGATGAACGGTGGCTTTGCCACAAATACTATGTCAGCTCTATATGATCATGCAAAGCAATATGATGATGAACGAACTAGTCATGTGAAGTGGCGATGGAATTTGCATGGCAATATACCTCGGAATGGCTACGGAAATGCCATGATAGGTAGGTATGGTGGCTATGTTGAGGAAGATATAATAAGGCTTATGCACAATAGAGCGTATCATGTCATGGGGTTTGGATGCACCGGCGAAAGTTGCACCGATCCTCAAGGTGAGAATGGGCTATGCACGGTACCGAAGAGGCTAGCAAATATGAGAAGGTGATATTGCGTATGTCCATGGTTTCACATTAGTCATAAAGAACTCATATACTTATAGCAAAGTTTTATTTGTTTTATCGCAAATCAAAGTACTACTCGCATGCCCCGAGGGAGGAGGTTGGTAGGAGTTAACCATCACGCGCCTCTGACCCGAAACAACACTAGGATTTCAATGAGGAATAGAAATGCTCACACATCATCACCATGACTTTTAAATTTTTAGACAAACATGAAGTTAACCTATATGAATATTGACACTTCTATGACTCAACAATTATGATCTCACACCTTTTTCATATTACCACGTCAATAACATTAACCCACAATTTCTCTATATTTGCTACATGATGGTTTTAATTATCACTCATTGAATACCTATTCTTTTCGGACTAGTCTTATGACCCATGAAATTATCATCACTATTTATTAACTCTCAAACAAATATAAGTGAAGAGCGAGAGCGAAATTATTTCTATAAAATCTACATGCCACCGTGCTCAAAGAGATATAAGTGAAGTACTAGAGCAACTGCTAAGCTCAAAAGATATAAGTGAAGCACGTAGAGTATTCTAACAAATTATGATGAAGGTGTGTCTCTCTCAAATAGGTGTGTCCAGAAAACGATGATTGTGGCAAACTAAATGTAAAAGAAAACAAAAACAAATGACGCTCCAAGCAAAACTCATATCATGTGATGAATAAAAATGTAGCTTCAAGTGACATACCGATGGATTGAGACGAAAGAGGGGATGCCTTCCGGGGCATCCCCAAGCTTAGATGCTTGTGTATTCCTTAGAATATTACCTTGGGGTGCCTTGGGCATCCCCAAGCTTAGGCTCTTGCCGCTCCTTATTCATTTGTCCATCGTGATAACACCCAAAACTTGAAAACTTCAATCACACAAAACTCAACAAAACTTCGTGAGATCCGTTAGTATAAGAAACATATTGAATACTTTAGGTAATGATATAAATTGATTCTTATTTCATAATTGCATAATAGGTACTGTATTCCAACTTCTCCATGGCTTATACCCCCTGATATAATCCATAGCATAATCAAAACAAGCAAACTATGCAAGCAAAAACAGAATATGTCTAAAACAGAACAATCTGTAGCAATCTGTAGAGAACCTATATATTTGTAACTCTAACAATTCTAAAGAATTAGGACAACCTCTATAATTTATATAGAAATACTGTGTAAAAAATTCAGATCATTATCAAGCTCCAGTAAAAAATGAAAGTTCATGTACTGGAGTCAAAAGTTTCTGTTTTGTTTCAGCATCGATTCTACTCATCTTGTGAGTCATCCCAAAGGCTTTACTTGGCACAAACACTAATTAAAACATAAAAACAAAATCATTATAGAGGCAATAATCATTTTATCAAAAACAAACAGAAAGTAAAAAGCAAAAATAAAGATAACTATTGGGTTGCCTCCCAACAAGCGCTATTGTTTTACGCCCCTAGCTAGGCATAATGCATAGTTTCAAGTATGCCATCTTTGACACTCCACCCATAAGTAGCTCTCATGATTGATTCATTAGGTGGTTTAATTCTCTTTCTAGGGAAGTGCTCCATCCCTTTCTTTAATGGGAATTGGAACCTTATGATTCCCTCCTTCATGTTAATAATTGCACCTATAGTTCGTAGGAAGGGTCTTCCAAGTATTATGGGACAAGTAGGATTGCAATCAATATAAAGCACAATGAAATCTACAAGCACATAATTTTTATTTGCAATAATAAGCACATCATTAATCCTACCTACAGGTTTCTTAATGGTAGAATCTGCAAGATGCATGTTAAGGGAACAATCTTCAATATTAGTGAGACCAAGCACATCACAAAGAGATTTAGGAATAGTTGAAACACTAGCACTGCCTTGGTTTTGTCACGGCAGATGTCCTAGGGTGAGGACTTAGATGTGAGGCCATCCCAACTAGGTGATTAGTTTGTCGGGATTGATTGGAATCGAGGGACGCGGGTTTACCGAGGTTCGGCCCCTCCGATGGAGGTAAAAGCCTACGTCCTGCTTTGTGTGTATTGCTGGAGGATCAATTACAAGGGAGCGGATTCGCCTTACCTAGCTATTGATCAATTGTAATTTAAGTCTATTGGTCTCAGGGACTCGCCTTTATATACAGGTCGAGCCCCTGGGCTTACCAGAGTCCGAGTCGTGTTGTGACTCGTGACCGACTATGTTCCTAACTAGCCTTGTCTTCCAAACAAAGAAACTCACGGCGGTTGTCTGCCTCCTGGGCCCTGAGCCGCCATCTTCAGGTACTGGGCCACCAACCAGCTTAATTGGTGAGCCGCCATCACGATGACTCAGCCCAATAGGGAAGGTTATATCGCGGGGTTATATCCCCAACATTAGGCCCCATATTGATTTGAATTCATTCATGTCAATCTCTACCATTTAACTTGGCGGTTTATCCTCTTGCTTACATCTTCATCTTCTCCGGTCATGAAATGCCGGCTTAGGATGCTTCCCAGACTTGTAATTTTTTCTTGTCCTTCTATTGATGACATCACTCGCCAAAAATCCAGGAAATTAATGATGACATCACAACGGATCTTTGCATTTATTTGTTTATCCCGAAAATCGAGGCACCACTTAACCCGAGAATCGAGGCGTCTGTGGCTCCGAAAACTTACCGTGCCTCCTCATTTATCATGCCTTCATTTATCCATTTGCCTTATAAATATCCGCGGGGGTCCTCAGATTTACTTTTTACCTCACCCCCTCACGTCTTCTTCTTCCTCGGGCTCAAGCCCTTGCCGCACCACCGCGACTGCTCATCCTTCTCTGCCCGATTCCTTCGATGTAACAGCCCAAGATCGACGCTCCAGAAGATTTCCCTTTTATGTCGTTATCATCGTGTGATTCGTTTGTCTGCCGCATTCATCATCGCATCATTCGCATCATCCACATTGCATCGGCGCTCCGTTGTTGCCATTTTTCAAAACTCGCGTCCGTTCGTAGTCGCCGGTTCTCTCCGTTCGTGTCGTCGACCGCTTCGAGGCCAACCAGACACGCACGCGCCCGCGACATCTTTAAAATATTGTTTTCAAAATTGCGTATAAAATATTCTCGGATTGGGTCGAAACTTGGCATGCGGTCTTATTATATTGTAGGTAGACCGCCTGCCAAATTTCCTCGCAATCGGAGGTCGTTTGATACCCGAACGGTCGACCGTAGTGGCACCGTCATCGGTTTATTCGTCGGTCATTTTCTGTGTTTTAAACTCGGTGCCGGGCCACATGTTCCCTCTCGTCTCAGCCCATGGACCTCTACACAGCCCAACACGACCCACCTAGCCACCACCGCTCCCGGAGCAGTCCGATTATGACCGAACGGCTCGAAAAGCCCCCAAAACCCCCTAGAAACCAAAACCCTAGCCTACCTACTATAAAAGGCAGGCCTCCCTTGCCAGAAATGGCTTTCTCCTTCCTCTGCCTCGAAATCCATGCTCCACCAACCTCCTCCCACCTCCCTGCAGCCGCCGCTCCTCGCATTCCGCGCTGGCCGGCCCGCAGACGCCACTTGGCGCCGCCCCCACGGGCCAGCCGCCACATGCGCCACCGCCAGCCGCGCTTTCTAGCCACTCAGCGCGCGCCATTTCCCCTTGCCAGCCTCCCACCTCGCCGCGGCCCGCCGAAGCCCGCGGAAGGCCCTCCCGAGCCCATCTGGCCGCCGTAGCCAGCCCGCCTGAGCCCGCGCAAGCCCGCGCGAGCCCTAGCCCCGCTCCTCCCGAGCCGCTAGCCCCGCCGCCGGACGTCTCTGCCGCCGCGCCGCCCCGCCGCCAGCTAGCCGTCGTGCCACCACCTCGCTAGGTCACCTCCCCGCCACCGCGCTGTGTCGTCACCCCGTCTTCACCTGCCGGAGCCAGACCCGCGACCGCCGACCAGCGCTCGTCCCGCCGGCCGTTGCACGGACCTCACCGCTGCACCTGCCGAGCCGCCGCTGGTCTCGTCGGGCCTCCTCCGGCCAGATCCGGGCAGGAGAGCCCTGGATCTGCCCCGCGCCACCGCCCTCGACTCCTCCGGCGATCTCCGGGGTTGTCACCACCTTCGGCGGATCTCCTCCAACCGCCGCCGGGACGCCGTCATCCCGGGTCCTGCCCGTCCCCGAGACAAACGGGATTTCCCCATCCCGTTGCACCGCGTCGTCCAATTTTGCCGAGGGGTATTTTCTGCTAAGTCCCCAAGCTATCCGCTTTTAGCATAATAGCATTTTGCAATGGCCACAACTTTGTGCATGGTTACCCGATAAAGATGCGTTATATATGAAAATTGGTCTACAAGTTGTGCTCTGCATCATGGATGCATTTTCATGCATGATAAGATTCATATACTTGCTGTAAATTGTGTTGCAAAAGTGCATCTCATCGTTAGTTGCGAATCTGTTATTTTATTTGATTTTGCGTTAATGGTTGCATCTCAACCGTAGACCTTTTGCACATGGCTTCTTCATGAGAATTGTTCTAGGTGATGTGCACTTTGATGCCATGCCTCTGGTCGCTAGGTAGAACATCATTAGCATATTTATTTGTTGCTCTAAAGTGGCTATCGCGGTAAAACTGCAATCTGTTAACGATAAGTACCATTTTGCGAGCATCATAGTAATTGATCCATGCACCTTTTGTAATAGTTGTAAACATGAGATATGCCCTTTGACATGTGTACTAGCCCCTGGTGTTTGTGTTTGCCGTGATAATCCATGTTTAGGTGCTATTTTCTTGTTGCCATCATGTGAAAATATGTTGCTGTTTTGAGGTGTCTAAAATATTTCTAAGTCTGAAACTGTGATTTTGTTGCCATGTTGCCATGAGATTTGCTATTGATCTAGGAGTCTTTTGTAGTTGCTCCAAAGGAGTCTTTTGTTGAGAATGTTTTTGTCTACCAGGTTGTGTCTTTCGATGCCATGTATAGGATTTGCATCATGGTTATATTCATTGTCCAACATGTCAATCTGTTAAAAACTGCTGCACATGTCTAGTCTAATTTTCACTAAGTCTGAGAATCTGATTTCTTCGTAATGCCATGTTGTGTTGATGCTAGCCACGATTTTATGCATAATTAGACCTTGCCGCCATGGAATGATTTGTTGTGCATCATGCCCTCTACCATGCTGTAAATTTTCATGTCATTATATGCCCTGTAGCATATAGTTTTATTGCTGCCAATATGCCTTCGTGAAAATCTGCTATGCTAAAACCTGTTATTTTCACTAAGTCCTAAACTGCTATATTTTATTGCCATGTTGTGAGCTTCCTACCATGTGATCCATGACTCTTTTGAGTATGATATGTGAAGATGAAATGAAGTGTGTGTTATATGCTACTGCCCCATGCTTAGTTTGTGCATTTTAGAATCTTGTAGCTTGTTGTTTTCATGTGTGCAATATGCTATGTTGCTGTTTTGGGCAGATTTGAACTAAAACTTGCGTTGGTTGTTGTGGTTGAACCGTAGCTCCGTTTTGAACACCTCCTATATGAAACTTGCTTAGAATCTCATGTAGTTCATAATATCTTGTTGCATCCATGATTTGAGATGTTTATGGTTGAGGTTTGCATGCATTTTGCATTCATGACATATGCATCTCGTGTTGGTCATATCTTTTAGGCCGTAGCTCCGTTTTATATGATCTATATATGTAAATCGACTAGAATGATGAGTATAATATCTTTGTGCACTTTATTTACCTGTTTAATAAATATAAAACATGGTTAGTTCAGCTCTGGACCAATTTCGAAATTAACATATGGGGTCATTTCGGAAATGTTATATGTTGTCTCCGGCCTCATTTAAGATGCCTAGATAGTGTAGTTTCATTATGCTTCACCTCTTGCCATGTGTAACAACATTTAAAATTCTCGGGTACCTAACGAGAGTGAACTAAATAATTCGAAAGTGGAGTTTCGTCAATATGCAACTCGTTGCATATTGAGCTTCACCTAATGTGTTGTATTTGTTTGTTGTGATTGCCATGCCTTGCATAATTAAACCGGACATGCATCATGTTTGTTTGCGCATCATGTCATGCATATGTTGTGGTGTTGGTCATGTGTTGATTGTTGTTTTCGGATTGCTTCTTCTCGATAGAGTTCCGAAAGCGTTTGGAGTGTGAGGATTCGTTAGACTACGTTGGCTCGTCTTCTTCATGGATTCGTTCTTCTTCCAAGCGGGATCTCAGGCAAGATGACCATTTCCTTGGATACCACTACTATCACTGCCATGCTAGATGTCTCGTTTCTATCGCTTGTCTCAGTACCTACCACTTGTTTGTCAAGCCTCCCAAATGCCATGATAAGCCTCTAACCCTCCACATCCCAGCAAACCATTGTTTTGGCTATGTTACTGCTTGCTCAACCCTTCTTATAGCGTTGCTAGTTGCAGGTGCAAATTGTTTCCATGTGCCAACATGGATATGCTTTTTTTATATCACAATATTATTTTATATTTAATTTAATGCACATATATACTTGGTAAAGGGTGGAAGGCTTGGCCTTTTTCTCGGTGTTTTGTTCCACTCTTGCCGCCCTAGTTATTTGTGAACCGGTGTTATGTTCCATATTGAGTACTCCTAACATGCTCGGGGTTGTCATGGGGACCCCCTTGATTTTCGTTTTAGGATAAAACTTGTCTGGCAAGGCCCAACTTTGGTACTACATTTGCTCAACATAATAATACTGAACACCGTTAGTAATGCATAGGGCGTCATGAACCCGTGGATTAATTCAACATAATACAGGGGGGGCCCGTGCTGATGGTGTTGGTCCCAAACGGGCAGACTGCGGGGCCACCGTGGGGAAACTCGGGGTTTGGTTTGACTCGTAGTGTGACCCATCCGGTTGTGCCCTGAGAACGAGATACACGGCTCCTATCGGGATTGTCGGTACGTCGGGCGGCCTTGCTGGATTTGTTTTACCTTTCTCGAACGTCTTGTGCGTGGGATTTCGACGACACTTCGGGCTATCTCGAAGTTGAGATTTTCCATCGGGATTCCGCAAATACTACGGGTGATTCCGCGGTTGAGGAATTCCAACGCGGCGTGTGGTTAGTTTGTGATGGATGAGTTGGAGCACCCCTATAGGGTTAAATCTTTCAGAAAGCCGTGCCCGCGGTTACGTGGCAACTTGGAAACTTTGTTTAACACCCATTCATAGCAAACTTGAAGTAAACTCAAATAAAATACACCAACCGTGTGCGTAACCGTGACTGTCTCTTCTCGTGAATTTCTGATCCGGGAGAGAACACGGTGGGGTTATGTTTGTTCGTAAGTAGGTGTTTAGAATCTCTTAGAGATCATTACTAGTTCACGTCCGTTTATGCGACAATCATCCCCCCTTTATTCTTGTACTCGTAAGTTAGCCACTCAAATAAATGCTTAGTGCTTGCTGCAGCCTCACCACTTAACCATACCTCACCCATTAAGCTTTAATAGTCTTGATACCCTTGGAAATGAGATTGCTGAGTCCCCGTGGCTCACAGATTACTACAACAACAGTTGCAGGTATAGGTAATGCGATGCTTTGACATGAGAGCGATGCTTGTTTTATTTGGAGTTCTTCTTCTTCTTCCTCGATCTAGGATGGGTTCCAGGCGGCAGCCTGGGATAGCAAGGATGGGTGTCATTTTATCGTTTGTTTTCGTCCGTAGTCGGACCCTGCTCTTCTGTATGAAGTTTGGATATGTTGTTGTATTGATGTGATATTGATATAGCTTGTGGCGAGTGTAAGCCAATTCCATATACTCATCTCTTCTTTACATGTACTTGTAATGATATCCATTCTTGCTGAAACGACGAGATGCGCTTCTATCCCTGTCGAGGCCCTCGTGCCAAAATGAGGATAGGATCGCATCTTGGGAATGACAAGTTGGTATCATAGCCTGTACCGACCTAGGACCCCCCTTTGACTGATCGAACTTGGCCGAGTCGAGTCTAGTGAAAAACTATTTTGAGTCTAGTTATATATCGGAAAGTAGGATTCTTTTAACTCCTCTTCTATGCTCTGGTGAGGAATCCTAACGCAGGAATTTTAATTCTACCCTCTTCTCACTCAATTTTTTTAGGATCAAGCGGGTATTTTGGAACCTCTATGATGTCGATGTGATCGGAACTTTGTTCTTGGTACCTCCCGTACGTATGGATTGGACCCAGGGAGTTGAGCTCCAAGGGGTTCTTGACACATCGCTATCGTTCAGTTTGCTTAGTATCTTAGGACGCGGATGTTTGAAATTGCTTCAATACTATTCGTGGTGCGAAGAGTGTGGCGGCACCCAGTATTGGGGAGCGGGATCACATGTACTGGCATCTTTAGTATCGTTGTGATTACGAGGGTCTATGGTAGATGAGTTTCCCAGGTTTCTCTGGTTGTGTGTTGACGGATGTGATACATGGTGGGTAGTATTATTGCTAGGAGTTGAGTATTTTATTCAGTAATTTATCCGTGTATCCGTTGGACCAGATTGCATAACCAGAAAGATTTCGGAAGTTCTTAGGTGGGAATTCTAGTAGTTACCGGCTTAATCCTCAAGCCACATCTTTTGTTTTGTTGGAATATGCTAATTCGAGTTGCTTCGATGTCAAGTGGTGATTTCATATCTTTTCTAAGCAGTGTTCTCATATTTATATGGGGGTGTTAATCCTTTTGCTCAATCAAATTGTCATGTCAATTCTTTCCAACCGGAGTGCTCGTCTTCAAGATTTGCAAGATCAATCCTCATATTCCTTTCCGAAGTTCGTCTTATCTGTCTCAAGTTGTCTTGTTTTTCCCCACCCTCCCGCCCTTTTCTTCCGGAGCCAGCTATCTCGAATCAAATATCCTTCTATTGTGGTGAAGTCTCTTCATCCGTTTTCTTCCAGGTTTCAATCCGGTATTTTCCATGTGAAGATTTGCAGGTGTTTCAAATCTCATCATTTCTCCTTCTTGTTTTCTTTCCCGATGGATTCAATTCAAGTTGTCGGTGCTCATCATATCCTTTTCATTCTCTAAATGAGTTCCCATGTTGGAATTCTTATCCAAGCCTCTCTTGTTTATTCATCTCTCAATTCTATCCGAAGTCTGAAGATATCTCAGAAGATTCGTGTTATCGTTCAAATCCTTTCAAGTTAGTTCGAGGTTCTCACCTCGTCAGGTTCCTAATTCGTACTGGTGCAATCTCTCTTCCTAAGCAATCGTTTCAACGATGATCTCTTTGAGTGGGCACATAACCCACAGGTATTCCCCAGGATCTTACCTGGCTCTTCTAATCTTTTCGGAGTTATCATCAAGTTCTTTTCAATATGACATAAGAATGAATTTCATCAGTCATATTCCTTATAGAAGATCGCTTCTAAATCAGTTTCATCACGGCCTCAACCTTTTCTTATTCATTTTTTCCGGAGTGTCTTAGTAATTCTTGGTGGTGTTTCTCGCCATCATTCTCAGCGTTGAAGACAGAAGGAGAGTTTCTCTTAAATCTTGTTCCATTCTCGGAGATTCATGGTTTCAGCTTCCTTCTATGCTCTTAAATTCTTTTCGATCATGAGAAATTTCCTTCCATATCTATCCGGAGCATTCCGAGTTGTTTTCCTTCTCGATCCTCCGAAGGCCATCATTTAAGAAGATTTCGTCGTTCTCAGCTTTCAACTTCATTCTCAAATTCTTTTCAATGGTTGTCTCTTCATTCGTATCTCATTTATCCCGGTGGCTCATTCTAGTTCTGCTAAGCGGATCAGGATCTCTTCGTTCTCATGTATTTCATTCATTCTTGGTGTCCTCATGCGTTTGTGAATTCTTACCGGTGTTTCGTTCAAGTCGTCTTCAAGCTTGTTTCATCTCTCTTCAATCTTTTGCAAGAAGAATAAGTAGTATGCCAAATCCGCTGCTTGTCATCAATTTAACTTGATGAAGGATAAGCATAACATAATTCGTATTCTTGTTTCATCAATTGATTTCAATCCTTCTTCCGGAGTTGTTCATGATATCTAATTATCGGTTCTAAGTTGTTCATCTTTTCTTTTCCGGAGTTCCAAGTTTCCTCAAGTATCTCATCGCGAAGCTTCATCTAAATCTTGCAAGTTCATAATATTATTCTTTCCGACCTTCATTCTTTTGTATACGGAGGTTCGTCATGTTGGTTCATCAATAATTTAATTCATTCTCAAAGTGTTCTTCAAGATTCTTGTTGGAGGAGCTCAAGTATTCTTTATCTTGCATTTCAAGTGCAATTCTTTCTTCCTTATCTTTTGAGATGGTGCTATAGCATTCTTGATTAATGAGGAGTCTCGAAGAGAATTTGTCAAGAATGAGATATGTAAACCCATCATTTCTTTGTTGGAGTTATCTTGGCATGGATTTCACCTAAAGCTTTTCGTAAGGATTATTGCTATCTTGGCATATCCTGTTGCTCCCAAGCAATCTTTGCTTCCGTTTGTAGTGGCCGGTTGTCACCTCATAATCTGAGATGTTTTCATAAGCCCACAACAAGCCTATCTTTTCATTGTTGATTTCCAACAACTCCGTTCAATCCTTCCTTCCAAGGATGCTTATCAAATTCAATTATGGTAGAAATTGTCATCTTCTTCTCCATCCCTTGTTTTCCAAAGATCTAGCTTCTATTCCTCATTCTGGAGGCATTGTGATGTTGCTTTCTTCGATCCATCATCTCGTTCTGTCAAGATCATGTTCTCTCTTTGCTTATCCATTTAACTCGAGTGTTGTGCCTTTTTTTTCAAGTTCTTTCCATCTTATCAACTTTCGCCTCTCTATCCTACCGAAGTGCTGCCGAAATTTCTTTCGAATTCTTGCTTGTTTCTCATGTCATTCTTCATCTCTTTCCAACCTTCATGTTTCATTGGTTTCACTCGTCTGTCAAAGAAGTAACTAAGTCTTACCTCTTCTCTTTCTCTTCCCATTCTCGTTCTAAGATCTCGGGTCGAGATCTCTTGTAAGTGGAGTAGAGTTGTAATAGCCCGAGACCGATGATGGTGTCCTAGACTAGGGGGTACTCACCACGTCGTCTCCCGACCAGTGGGTCGGGCCGAGGACCACCAGGGTGATTCACTAATGGGCCACTTCGGGCAGCCCATGACGCATACAAGGGAGATTCAACAAGACTTGGCGCACAAGACAAGGACTCCTCTAAACCCTAGGCCTACGGTGCATTATATAAACCGAGGCCAGGCTAGAAAATAGACAGCCTCAATCTCATATTCATTACTACAATCTCGTGGTAGATACCTGTACTATGTACTATCCTCCATATGAATATAATCAAAAGCAGGACGTAGGGTATTATCTCCTCGAGAGAGCCCGAACCTGGGTAAAATCCTATGTCCATGTTACCATCGTTCCAAGACGCCTAGCTTAGGACCCCCACTACGAGATATGCCGGATTAAGAACCGACATTTGTGCTTTCATTGAGAGCCCGTTGGGCGATCGTCGCGGATCGATGGGATGATCAGGTGATATTTTTTCAATCAAGATCTATTCCTTGCAAATTGTTTTCTTTGGATATTATTGTTGTCGGATTGTGATTTTATTCCGCAGGCCTGTCCAAGATCGATTTGAACTTTAGATCAGATCAAAGATTTATGTGCCAGGCAGGCAACCGCTAAAACATCAAGAGATTGGCGCGACCGAGGACATGAGCGTCTTGCCGAATAGGTCGGCTGAGCTTTGGCCTCACTGCCCCACGTGATCCCAGGTCCCATGCGACAACGAGGAGCGTGAAGCAGTCCTCCTGAGGCAGCGCATGCACAGGATGATCCGCTACTCTTAAATTTATTTTTTATTATTATCGAAGTAGTGACACCGTCGCTCGTTGTATGCTAATGTACGACCATGTCGAATCACTCCGTTGTTGTGGCTACTGCATGAGGTGGAGGCCTAGATCCCTTGGAAAGAAATTGCAGCGGTGTTTGAGACGTGAAGCACCATAACGCCTTGGACTACTATAACAAATTCACTGGGAGATTGCACGATGTTCCTTGTGTAGATTTTTCTTCTCTCCGACCGGTTTACAATTTGGTCTGCCGACCTGCTATCAACGCGGAATAGTTTAATACTAGATCACTTGGGTTCTACAAGAATTTTTTCTTCGGTCCGCTACTTGCAGAATAATTCTAGGTTTTATTTTTCCTAATTGATCTCTTAGCACATAAAATCATTACGTACAGAATATTTTTTGGTGGTTTCTACTGCATTACTTTTGCAGAGATATTCTACCAATGTTTGTATGTGACGCCGGTCTGGCCAACCTCTTGCGTATTTCTGACCTATATCGACATCGACTTCGCGCTGGATAATCGACCTCGACTACGCGACGTCGCTACCTCGGCGAGCCGACGTCGTCGTCCCACCTTTGCTGACCTCGGCGCTCAGGCCATATTTTTTTTCATTATCTACTTCACTTAAATTAATTAAGTAGAAGAATTCTATTAATATATTATTATCTTTATCTTTTATTACTTTTAAATTGCACTATTATATGTGTGCACGTAATTAACTTCGATTGTGTAAAATGATCACCTCGACATGCTGACGTCATCCTCCTACCTCCGTCGACCAAAAGGTGGCGTCACCATACTGGACCGGGGGCTTCGCCATTTCTTCACTAACCTGCTCTGGATACTTCGGCGTCACCGGCCGACCAGCTTCGTCATGTTAGCTGGACCGGGGGCTTTGCCTCGCCACATCGATCGTGTTACGTCACCACTTCATCAAGCCGAGCCATTCGCTCGGGCACCTCTGGACCGGCTTGGGGGCTTGGACCTTGATCCGCCGAAAGCTCGACCCACGTCATTAACGCCGAGCAGATTAACCAGCTAAGTCGCTTTCATGCTCAAATTTCTTAATATTTTTCATTTTTGTTCGGTTCAGCCCAGCGTTATGTTTTTGTCTCAAAACAAAATAATTCTTTGTTAAAAACGTTGTTTATTCAAAAAACAACCTTCTTTTCCCATGTTACCTGGGGGCTTTAAAATTTATATGAACCGTTATAATGAATATTTTCTTCTTGGTCGTTGCAAAGTCTTTTTCTACACTGCTTTAAAAATTCACGGTAGGTCCTCATACTTGTCTTGGTGGTCACTTTAGTCCGCGTAGTTGTAAATACCCGAAATACGGTCCTCATAGTTGTCCTGGGGGTTCACATACGGTCCAGTATACGATTTTGTGTATGTATTTGCTGATGTGGACGTTGACTGGCCTCTCCACGTGGCTTTGACCGACCACCTCAGCTGGCTCCGTCGCTTAGATGCAATAGGCGTGTAGACCAGGGGGGTTTTCGCAAAATTACCACGCATTAACGTCCACCACCCCACCAGGTCGGACCACACCCGCACCTCTCGCTCCCTTGGTCGGCCGGCTCGCTCCCCACCTCTCGCTCCCCACGAACCCTAAGGTCCAACCCCGCCGCCACCGGCAAGCAGGCGCCGCCGCATCCACTGGCCGCCGACGCATGCACTGCCGTCCGTCCTCCGCTGCCATCAAATCAACCCCCCGCCCTCCGCTGCCGATGTGTCATCCATTGCCGTTGCCGCTGCCGCCGCCGCCGCCAAGGGCCATCGTCGTCGTCATCATGTCATCTTCCAGCTCCGTCCGCTCTGGACTGCGTGGCCGCTTCGTCGCTGTCCCATTGATCGGGTGCCCCGATTATGGCGATCCCGTCACCTTCTACCGCTCTACCACCGAGGAACATGATGGCTAGGTGTTCTACAAGTGCAAGAAGCACACTGTAAGCATGATTTGACAACCTCTCATGCACTGATTTTATTTGATTCAAATGATAATGTTTGGTCATGATGTTTGATCTGCTTATATTTGCTCTGATAATGGTTGATTGCTTGATTCCTAGTATTTATTCCTAGTCTATGTGCTCTGATGTGCTAACATAACTGAACATTTACAGATATCTGAACAGATTCAGATAACTGAACAGTTTCAGATAACTGAACTTTGGAAGTAAACTGAACAGTTTCAGTTTACTGTTATTCTATTCAATCTTCCATTTCCTCTAACTGATCAATTTCATACATGCCATTGCTTTAATTGGCAGGTCACCTGTGATTTCTGGCGCTGGGAGCTAGAATATGTGCAGCATCTTGTTGAAACTATGGTTCTTGTTGGTAATGCTGCTGTTGATGCAATTGGTGCTACTGAGGATAGAAGGGAAGAGCTTGAGATTAGGAGGAATGCAGCAAATGCAGGAAGAAGCATAGCTGGGAGGGGCATGGCTGGAAGAGGCAATGCATACAGAGTCAATTTTGGCAGCCCTAGTGAGAAGAACTTTGCCACCAAGCAGCAAGCTGCTATGCTGCTTGTAGTGGGTAGAGAGATCCTAATGATGATGAAGCTGGTGCTGGCTAGTGTCATGGTGCTTTGTGTGCTCTGTTTCATCTTCATTATGAAGAACTAATTAGATGAGTAGGTGTCTTAGTTGTAGGCAAGAAAGTTGTTGTTCTATGAAGTTGTAGTAGTCCTTAAGTGACATCTCCTCAAGCTGCTAGAGTTAGAATGAACATGTAATGTAATGGTTTATTTTGTTGTGGTTGTAATGGATGATCTATGAAGTAATATGAAGCATGTGGCTTTATGCCTATATATTGTCACATAATTCTACTTGTCAATATTCTTTTTGTGTCTTTTCCATTAAAATGGACCAATTTAGATGGCTTCAAATAATGATCTGGAAGTGACAATTGTTCAAAAGCAGCATAAAAAACTGACCAACTTAGCTTAGCTCAATAGTTGTTCAATTTGGAAGAAATATCACTACAACAGAATATCATTACAACATAAAGATAGCATTAATCTATTTCATCAAGGATCCCCTTATGCTTCCTGATCTTGTCCTTTGTCTCCTCTTTGTGTTTGAACAAATCACCAATCATGTACTCAGGCCTCCTTTTCTCTTGCTTTAGGTGATCTCTCTCTTCTACTAAATTGTCCCTCTCTTGCACTAAATTGTCCCTCTCTTGCACTAAATTGTCCCTCTCTTGCACTAAGTTGTCCCTCTCTTTCATGGCTTGGTCCCTCTCTTTCTCTGCCTTTGCCCTGATAATCTGATGGATAGTTGTAAATGATTTGTCAGCCATTTTCTACTTGTCCAACTCTTCCTTGAGATCAATCATAGCAAGTTGTGTGCTGCCTAATTGGCCAACTGCATGCTCCTTCTCAGCCACAACCTTAGCAAAAATCAAGCTTGTACAATCTCAGCTTATGTTCAATCTTTTCCTTCTCTCTCAGAATCTCCAGGTTCTCTTCAGCATTCAAAACATTATGTCTGAGCATCTGCCTGGTCTCCTCATCATGCTTGGTCCATATGGTAGCTAGGCTCAACTTCAAAGCATCAGGCCACTCAGAGTCAACCCATTGCACATAGTTGCTTTTAGGAACATCCTATCATTCACAGAAAAACTTATTAATTGCATTTTTTGGACTTTAAGGGAAGGGAATGTCTGAACTTTTAAGTTACCTTGTGTCAGCAAGCCAAGAACCTCCTACCAGTATCAACATCTTGAAATGCCACAAATTTCTCACAAACTGATCCATGATCACATCTTGCATCAAGATCTGTTGCCAGGCCACTCCATTCCTCACATAAAATGGTAGCAGGTGGCTAAAACAAGGGGAAAAAATTCAGATCTGATAAAGAACAACTTTTTTCCTCTTTTCCACAAAAACCCTAGCTTTTCTAGTGCTTGTAGAGGAACAGGGGGAGGAGATCACTAACCTTGCTTGTGACAGAGTCATCTTCAGAACTGGTGTGTAGATCATCCCAAGAAACCATGGCTCCTGGTGCTTGAAGAGGAACAGGGGGGAGAGGAGAAAAGTAGAGATGAGGAAGAAGATGGGGATCTGGTGGTGGTGGATAAAAGCTGTGAACTTTGGACCAAAGTGACCATCTAGTCTGCAAGTTTGTGGGTGCATATGTTGCAATGAACATGACATTTGGACCAAAGTGAGAATGTAGAGTGCAATTTTGTCAGTTAACTGAACTTTGTCAGTTAACTAAACTTTGTCAGTTAATTTCAGTACACTGAACTTTTTCAGTTAATTTCAGTACAATGAAGTTTAAATTTCAATATGGACACTTAAATTTCAAGTTGTTTGGGCAATTTTTAAGTTGCATGTGCTCTAAGCTGCATGTGTAAATGTTTCTTTTTTTGGAAAGTTGTCCGTGTTTCTTTTTTTGGCATATTTCTTCTTTTGGCATAGACACATGTTCAGACATTACTTGTTTCACAGCCACAAATAACATAGTCACATGTTCAGACATTTTTGGCATAGATTTAACTGAACATTTCTTGCAAAAGACAAAGTACATTTAACTTATGTGCTTAAATATATTCAGCACACCTAAGCAACCATATTGACATCTAGATTTAACTTATGTGCTGAGACATATATTCAGCACACCTAGAATTAACATAGATAAAACTGCAAAAGACTAGAATTAACTTATGTGCAGAGACATATATTCAGCACACCTAACTACCACCTTCTTCAGTTGTTCTGAATATCTTCAGCATCTTCACTTGTTCAGCATCTTCAGGCGCTCCGAGCGGCGCACGTTCTCAAGAACAACCACCTTCTTCTTCCTCTTCTTGCTCTTCTCCTCCTTTGCTGCCACCACCTCCTCCACCTCCTGCTTCACCAAGTGGCACATCAGGCAGCAGCTCAACATCAATGGGGAGGTTTTTGTCACCCTCCCTTGCATTGACAATGGGCGCCACCATCTGCACCTCCTGCTCCTCCTGCGCCGGCTCATCGTCAGAGAGAACCACCAACGAGATGGAAACCTCGTGGGCGTGCCCCCCCCCCCTCCTCGGTGTCCGGATGGTAGCCCGAGTTGTCAGATCCCGTGTTGTACTGCGAATCGGACGAGGAGCCGTCGGAGTAGTAGTCGGCCTTGTTGACCGGCGCAGGGATGGCTATGACGACGTCGGAGCTGCGCTGCATCCTTGACGCCGCGCGGAACGGGTCCTGCTGCTGCGCCGGCGTGGTGGCGGACCTATAGATCCACCAGCGTGCCCGCTGCCGCGGATCCTCCGAGCGCGTCTCATGCATCGCGAAGCGCAGGATGGTCGCCGGAGGGACGCACGGGCCGTTGGGGATGCAGCGCACCTTCTCGTCGTCCTTGAACACCTCGATGAGGCCGCGCGCGTGGTTACGCATCATCTGCCCGCTGGGGAACCAACGCGCGATCTCCTTCAGCTCCGCGCGGGCGACGTGCTCGGCGCCGGCCAGATCCTCGATAGCCTTCTGCCATGCGGGGGTGTTATCCATGGCGGAGAGGAGGTCGATGGTGGAGAGGAGGTCGACGGCGGGGGTTTTCTAGGCAGTGGAATGGAGGTTGGGAGCGGGAAGGCCGAAGCGTCACGAGAGGCAACTGGTGATGTGAGTGGCGAGTGGGAGGTGGGTGCCTGTCTTAAACACGTGAGTGAAAACTGAACCGTCTCGGCGCAACAGACCACCACACACGTACTGTTAAGTTGGTAGCTACTAGCAGTAGAACAAATCGCTACTGCTACCCTACTGGCATTGCACCCGTCGTTTCTATCCGTAGGTCTAGGGTTCGAGTCCCAGGCCACACATTTTTTTGTTCCTTTTTTTACCAAACTGCTATGCATCATTACTAACTGTTATTCACAAATTCAGGCCACACATTGTTGTGTTCTGTTTTTTTTAATTAACTGGCTATCACAAATTCAGTTAACATCAAGTGATCACATTCAAACATGCAGTAGAATGTTCACTCAAACATCAAATTCAGTTAACATTAAGATTGAGCAGTAGAATGAGCCACTGAATGAACCAAGTTTAAATTTTCAGTTTGCATCAGGCAACTGAATGAGGCACATTTTCAGTTTCAAACACTCATATGGAAGTTTTAGCCAAAAAAATTACAAGTGCAAGAGCACTGGTTCATCTGAACTCATCAAACATGTTCACTCTCTTCTGCTTCTTGTGCCCTTGTGATTGCTTCCTCTGCTCATCCGTAAGTCTCTTGGCCTCTTCTTGCTGCTTCTTCTTTGCTTCCTGTTCTTCTTGTCTCTTCTGCTTCTTTGCTTCTTGTTCTTCTTTTCTCTTCAAAGATGCCTCTGCTCTAGCTGCAATTGCTTCAATTGCTCTTGCTTCTTTCTCTTGCTGCAAGGCAGCTTTTCTTCTTGCTGTAGCTTCCTGCTTTGCAGCTGTTTCCTCAGCCTTCTTCTCTCTTGCTGCTCTTCTTCTTCTTGCTGCCTGCCCAGCTTTCCTCATACTAATTTCTTGTCATTTTGCCTCTGGCTCCTCTGCTCTCCTCTCTACCATCTCATTCATGGCCTCAAATGCTGCATCTCTTCTGGCTGCCATCTGCCTTTCTTTGTCTCTTTTCATCTTCATCGGCTTCATGGTCAGGTTTCCATCATTTGTAGCTGTTGTTGTTTGTGTTGTTGCTTCAGAGCTTGATGCACCTGAGATGAAAGCTTAATCTGGAACACTAGATGATGCATTTTCCCTAGGAATAGGTCTGGACAGCAGCATCCTATTAAGCATTGTGCATCCAAATTCCCGAACCTGTAGAAAGACAGTGATCATGTGGTACAGTAAGTACATTTTTAAATTTTCAAGTAGAAGTTAAAAGAAAGGGACAAAAGATTGGAACTTGCCTGAAAAATGACTGGTGTATCATAGTCATCATCATCTTGCAGGGCTTGATCATCTTGCTGGGATTGACCATCATCTTGTGTGACATGAACTTCTTCCTGAGTCACTTGGCCATCATCTTGGGTGGCATGGACTTCTTCCTGAGTCACTTCGCCATCATCTTGGGTGGCATGGACTTCTTCCTGATTGACTTGGCCATCATCCAATGTGGCCTGGCCATCATCTTGCTATTCTTGAACCTGCTCCATTGTGACTTGCCCATCATCCTCTGACACATCATCAGGAGAAGCCATTGGTCCCCTTCTCACTTGTAGCTTTGGCAAAACACTTGCCAAAATGCCAACTTTTCTCTTGCCACATCCTTTCTTATTGTGGCCTTGTTCACTGCAGTATGAACATGTTATTGTACCTCCATGTCTGGTCAGCACCCTTGTTCCATCTTTCTTTTGAATCTCATAAGGCTGCTTTCTCCTCCCCTTGTTGGAAGGCCGCCCTACCTTTTTTTCATAGACAAGTGGCTTGATTTCACACCCATTCATCTTCTCCCACTCACTCCTATCTCTGCAAGGCTTGATAATGGGTTTGTAAGCTAGCTTGAAAGCTTCTATGCTGTAACAGGAGTGCACCAGAGTCTCAGGTTCAATTCTCTCATGCCTGCAGCATGCAATTGCATGATGACAAGGAACTCCACTTACATCCCACCTTTTGCATGTGCAACTCTCTTCCTTTATGTAAACAATGTATGTCCTATTCTTATTGTCAACCTGGAAAATGCCATCACCAGCACCTGAAACCATGCATGTAGATGACAACTCTATATTATTTTCTATTCTTTTCCTTATTTTTCGGCATATGGTTCCAGGCCAGTTCTCTGCCTCTTTTTTCTTGTTGTAGAACTGACCATTAGCTGGGTTTTGATCTTGTCAATCATTGATCTGAGGTGCATCTCTCTTGCCTCAAGAATATATTTGTTGAAAACTTCACAGTTGTTGTTCAGAAGGATATCACACTTGGGCAAAACTCTCTGGAACTCTCTAACCCAAGTGTTTGGTGGATGCTGCTCAAGCCATTTGTAGGCTTCAAAACTGATGGCCTTCATCTCTTCCATGTTTGTAGTCCACAGTTCTGGTGTTGTGCTCCTTGCACACTTCCACAGCTGGTTCTTAAGAACATCTCCTTTGTGTGTTTGCTGAAAGTTCTGCCATATGTGCCTCACACAGTGTCTGTGCTCTGCATCAGGAAAGTGCTGCCTCACTCCCTTGATGAGGCCCTTTTGCTTATCTGACATTATGGTCCATGGCTCTGTATTCAGTATTCCCAAGTCACTCTTCAGATTTGACAAGAACCATTTCCATGTGTCAGTGTTCTCAACTTCCACAACTGCAAATGCTATAGGGTAGATGCAGTCATTGGGATCCATCCCTACAGCACACATCATAATACCTCCATACTTGGTCTTCAAGTGGCATCCATCTAAGCATATGACATGCCTGCAAGCTTGCATGAAACCCCTTTTGCAGGCATCAAGAGAGAAATAACAACTTGCAAAGATACCATCATCCACTCTCACATAGAAAGAGCTACCTGGGTTTGATCTTCTGAATTCTTGTGCATAATCCCACATGCTATTGTACTGTTCTAACTCATCTCCTTCAATGACTTTTTTGATTAACCTCTTAGCCCTTCTCAGTTTTCTTCTTGATGCTGTCATATTCCAGTCCTTCTGAACCACTCTTCAAAAATTCTTCATGTTCATATTTTCGTTAGCTCTGAAAGAATCTAGGTACTTTCCAGCCATAAAAGGAGCAGTGAATGACCTAACACTCCATTTCTTTATGCAGGTATGCTTTGGATTGTATATCTTGACCATGAAGCAATCAATTCTGATGTCATATGAAGCAGACAAAAACCAAGGACACCCATCTTCACACTTGGCAGCAAGTCTTTTCCTATCATTTCTGGGGCACCTAATGTCAACTCTTTCCTGACAGCTGTACTCTTTGATGGCTTTCCTCAGTAACTCAACTGTGCCAATGGTCTGACCAACTTGGAACTCAGGTTTAGCCAGGTCTTCTTCTCTGAAAGATTTGAATTTCAGGTTAACCTTATCTTCATCAGAGTCAGGCAAGCACATGTCACCATATTCAGTAGGATCATCAGGTTGTTCTTGGACTGGTTTACCATTCTCAAAATCAACATTGCTGTCAAACAAGTCATTATCATCTTGAATAACATTGTCTGAATTAACAATCTGTGGATTGTACTCATCATGTGAATCATTAACTGCCAAATCAAACATACCATCTGCTTCATCCATGTTCAAAGCCCTGCAGGTTTTTCTGGCCCTATGCTCAAAGTGATATGAAGGAACATGATATCCTGGTTGATGGGGTCCTGGTATGTAATCATCTTCTGACTCTTCCTCACTTTCAGATAGTGCATCTCCCTCACCTGGATCTTGATCACCCTCTTGTTGTGGATCAGCATGGTTAAGTTCTTCTTGGTTAGGCTGCTCCACCTGCTCTGTCTCTGCTTGTTCCACTTCCTGTTCATCTGTATGTTCAACTTGAATTTGAACAGCCCGTTGCTCTTGCTGGTGATGTGACTGTACCTCTTGCACTTGCTCCTTCTTTGGCCTAATGCCACTGAATTTGACCACAGGAGGATCCTCATCATCAGAATAAACAGGAACAGTAGTAACATATGATCTCAGGCTGTGATCATGATCAAGATAAATCTGCTGGAACTGGTTTCCATTTAGTGCACAATCCTTCATGTTTTCAGTCATGGTGTTGTCCCCCAGCTTAATCTCTCTTAGTCCATTCTTGTAAACTGTCAACCCAGGAACACACCAATAAGCCCTGATCCTACCCTCAAACTCATAACCTATTTCCTCCACTAAACTGGCAACAACAGTAGATGTCCAATTATCTATATCACCGTAGTCATACCAAATAGAGTGGCCTTTGTGGTAACCCCTATGCTTGCCTGAGCAAAGAAAATAGCCACCATGTATGACCTGAACAGAGAAGAAGTTGCCTTTGGGTTCTGCAAAACAAGCACATTGACAATGTTCAGACAATGCAATCTTCAGACATATTCAGTACAGTGAAAATAGACAGTGCAAAGTTTAAAATGTGCAATCTTCAGACTTTTATTGCCATCTTGTTGCAAAATTAAATAATGTACAGAATATTGCTACAGTAATGCAATCATATGCACAATATTCATACATTTTGATACACAAAAATTACACCAGTGCTGATACAGTAAAAAGAGACAGTGCAAACTTCAGAGATGGTTTGACAGTTATATCAGACAGTGAAATCTTCAGACTTTATTTGACATTTTGTTGAAACTTCAATCATCTGCAGAATAAAAACCAACAAAATGCATGATCTGTCACAGGGAAATGGCATCCACAGGACAAATGCATGATCTGTCAGATCCAAAATTGTGTCCTTTGTTTGCACTGTGATCAACAAAATGGATATGAAAGCAGCACCCTTTTTTGGGAAAAATTACCAAGTCTTCCAGTAGCAGCACCAACGAAACCTTAATCATATGAAAGCATGCTTTAGTTTCACCCACTAACCGCACCCACGAAACCCTAATCGTAATCTGCTAAACCCTACTTGGAGTACCTAAAACCCTACAAGCCCCTGGCCTTGATCCGTGACGACAGAGCAAAAACCTCAACAAACAAGCGCAATTAAACACATCGCGGAGCCGTTCCATTAGCTATCGAGGAAGGATCTGCCGGAGAAGGGCGGGACAACGACGATGTACCGTAAAGTGGGAAGTCTGCATCGGGCGGACGACGCGTCGGGGCGAAAGGGACGTCGTGCAGGCCTCTGCCAAAGGGCCCAGACGGCGACGGCTTGGCATCCGACGACGAGCTCATGTCGCCGTCGCCGCACGCGGGCACGCCGGCGAGCTCGAGGGCACCACCTCGGCAGCGACGACGGGTGAGCGAGGAGGAACAGGGGAGGGAAGGAGCGACTGGGAGGGAGCGACCGATCGGGTGCGGTCCGACCAGGTGGAATTTCTTTTAATGCGTGGTAATTTTGCGAAACACCCCCTGGTCTACACGCCTATTGCATCTAAGCGACGGAGCCAGCTGAGGAGGTCGGTGAAAGCCACGTGGAGAGGCGAGTCAACGTCCACATCAGCAAATACGTACACAAAACCGTATACTGGACCGTATGTGAACCCCCAGGACAACTATGAGGACCGTATTTCGGGTATTTACAACTACGCGGACTAAAGTGACCACCAAGACAAGTATGAGGACCTGTGGTGAATTTTTCTCTTATATAAACCGAGGCCAGGCTAGAAAATAGACAACCTCAATCTCATATTCATTACTACAATCTCGTGGTAGATACCTGTACTATGTACTATCCCCCATATGAATATAATCAAAAGCAGGACGTAGGGTATTATCTCCTCGAGAGATCCCAAACCTGGGTAAAATCCTGTGTCCATGTTACCATCGTTTCAAGACGCCTAGCTTAGGACCCCTACTACGAGATATGCCGGATTAAGGACCGACATTGGTGCTTTCATTGAGAGCCTGTTGGGCGATCGCCGCGGATCGATGGGATGATCAGGTGATATTTTTTCAATCAAGATCTATTCCTTGCATATTGTTTTCTTTGGATATTGTTGTTGTCGGATTGCGATTTTATTCTGCAGGCCCGTCCAAGATCGATTTGAACTTTAGATCGGATCAAAGATTTATGCGCCAGGCAGGTAGCCGCTAAAACGTTAAGAGATCGGCAGGTAACCGCTAAAACATCAAGAGATCGGCGTGACCGAGGACATGAGCGTCTTGCCGAATAGGTCGGTTGAGCTCTGGCCTCACTGCCCCACGTGATTCCAGGTCCCATGCGACAACGAGGAGCATGAAGTAGTCCTCCCGAGGCAACGCATGCACAAGATGATCCGCTACTCTTAAATTTATTTTTTATTATTATCCAAGTAGTGACATCGTCGCTCGTTGTATGCTAATGTATGACCATATCGAATCACTCCGTTGCTGTGGCTACTGCATGACGTGGAGGCCTAGATCCCTTGGAAAAAATTGCTGCGGTGTTGGAGACGTGAAGCACCATAACGCCTTGGACTACTAGTACAATTCACTGGGAGATTGCATGATGTTCCTTGTGTAGATTTTTGTTCTCTCCGGCCGGTTTACAATTTGGTCCGCCGACCTGCTATCAACGCGGTCTAGTTTAATATTAGATCACCTGGGTTCTACAAGAATTTTCTCTTTGGTCCGTTACTTGGAGAATAATTCCAGGTTTTATTTTTCCTAATTGATCTCTTAGCACATAAAATCATTACGTACAGAATATTTTTTGTTGGTTTCTGCTGCATTACTTTTGCAGAGATATTCTACCAATGTTCGTTTGTGACGCCGGTCTAGCCAACCTCTTGCAGATTTCTGACCTATATCGACATCGACTTCGCGCTGGATAATCAACCTCGACTACGTGACGTCGCTACCTCGGCAAGCCGACGTCGTCGTCCCACCTTTGCTGACCTCGGCGCTCAGGCCATATTTTTTCTCATTATCTACTTCACTTAAATTAATTAAGTAGAAGAATTCTTTTAATATATTATTATCTTTATCTTTCATTACTTTTGCATTGCACTATTGAATGTGCGCACGTAATTAACTTCGATTGTGTAAAATGATCACCTCGGCATGCCGACATCATCGTCCTGCCTCCGCCGACCAAATGGTGGCGTCACCATACTAGACCGGGGGCTTCGCCATTTCTTCACCAACCTGCTCTGGAGACTTCGCCGTCACCAACCGACCAGCTTCGTCATGTTAGCTGGACCGGGGGCTTCCCCTCGCCACATCGATCGTGTTGCGTCACCACTTCATCAAGCCGAGCCATTCGCTCGGGCACCTCTGGACCGGCTTGGGGGCTGGGACCTTGATCCGTCGAAAGCTCGGCCCACGTCATTAACGCCGAGCACATTAAGCAGCTAAGTCGCTTTCATGCTCAAATTTCTTTAAGTTTTTTCATTTTTGTTCGGTTCAGCCCAGCGTTATGTTTTTGTCTCAAAACAAAAAAAATCTTTGTTAAAAACGTTGTTTATTCAAAAAACAACCTTCTTTTCCCATGTTACCTGGGGGCTTTAAAATTTATATGAATCGTTATAATGAATATTTTCTTCTTGGTCGTTGCAAAGTCTTTTTCTACACTCCTTTTTCGACACGAGTGTGCGGTCAATAGCCTGGTAGCCTAGTTTCTTTCTAACGAGTTTAGTTCACTAAACTGGCCTCGGAGAAACACTCCGCCTTCGGGATATGGAGGTTGAAGCTGAAGGCTGACCCGCTTGAAGTCTGGAGATCGGATGTATCATGTTATAGCACGACCGAAGCACAAATTAAATTTTAAACCAATTTCGGATTGGCACAACTTTCTTTTATCTAAACATAAAGTTTTTTGCATAAGTTTTTTGGTTTTTCCGAGCATAACTCTCGTAGTACAACGCCAGATGCATTTCATGCGTCGGCAATATTAAATAGGGTCCACGCTTAGCACCGAACCCACCAAAAACCGAGGTACTCCATGCAGTCCTCGGCAAAATGTCCTCGGTATTTCACATTTATATGCATTGATTTCGATTTGTGTCTTTGGTCTATAGCTAGATTGCTCGGCTCCTGTGCTTGCCACTTACGTTTCCGCTTTGTTCGGCTAAGGGGTAAAGGGAGAACCACTGCGATTGTCACTTCTGGTTTAGCTGGTTAAGTGCCTCAGTTGGAGAAAGCCAAAAACTGACTGTCACAACAAGCGTAAATCGGTCAGCGAACCGCGGGAGGTGTTAAACCAAATATAGCTGACCGAGGTTATCCGAGTAAAACGAAGGGCCTCTCTTTCTTGAAAAGCCCAAGTTGTGGGTGGTTCGACCTCGAATGATGCGAGGAGTCGACGTATACCGGGGGCTATTAAGTTGCCCCCAAACATATGCTCCTATGACTAAGTGAAAGTTATAAAGCCTGAGTATCTGATTGCCTCGTTTCCACGAACACAACCGCCTCCTGGCACCGAGACGTCGGCTAAGGGTTGTCTTGTTTGTATGGAAACACCATGCGTAGCATCTACAAAGGGGTGGAAACCGACGATAGGCCATTTGCAGATTATAAATAGTCGCGATGGAGTCAAAATAAACCATACCGAGGGTTCCTTGTGGCACCTCGGCATAGATACATCGGGATTCCTGGAGAGCCCAGCATATCATCAGCGTTTTTATTTAATATATGAAAGCTGCCTTCCGTAAGTGATTGGTATAAAGCCATAAATATGCATCAATTTGACTTAAGATTATGGCCAATCTGGGTTGCCTGGCTCCTGTGCTTACCCCCTACGTTCCCGATTGTTCGGCTAGGGGGTAAAGGGAGCACCTCTGTGAATGTTACTTCCGGGTCATCCGGGTTAATACCTCAGACTGGGCTAAGCCAAAAGCTAGCCATCTTAAGAATATAATTGGTCGGCAACGACGGAAGTGAAAATTTTGGTTCATAAGACCACAAAGTTCGGGAACATTCACCGAACTAAATCCTCAATATTTTCCTCCCACATTGATCGGAGTTGAGGTTTCACGATCATGGTCAACATGATATCCTGGGAAAAGGAACTTATAAATGAACTATTTTTCCCAGAAGATGTTTCTTACGTTAAGTAGTAATATAACATATCTCTCCGCGTACCTTTGTTTATAAAACCATATGGCCGGATCGCCTTGTTTGTCCTAAAGGCTTTATAAAGTAGGACAAATACTCCTCGGCTACTGGCCGAGGAGGTTGAAGCCGATGGTCGGTCAACAAAGTCTTGTACAATGCGGATCCGAGCATTAATGATGTAAATTACTTGGATACATAGAATCATTATACATAAATTGTGTCGAACGTAACAACGTTTGTGTCAAAAAAATGTCGATCCATAATTCAACCACCCGTGCCCAAATTAAGGATCGGGGGCTACTGCATTACCTATTCAATACAACAAATTCAAAGTGCAATACGGTTTCCAAGGAGATTCGATCCTCAGGTTGGTCGGCCGCACCCAACCTGAGTCTCGGAAACTATGGCGCACTGCGTTTCCGTTCCTAAGTATGCTGCTAGGCAAGGACTTGATCCTCAGGCCGATTTCACAATTCGACCTAAGTCTCAGGGGCTACTGGGATCTGTGGTTTTATTATTTCCTTCAAGTGCATTTCTGGTTTTAGACCGACACACACCTTGAGGGCTACTGACTATACATCTCGGTAGTAAATAAATTGTGCCAATCGGAAATAAATCCCGCAAAAAATAGCACGAGACCGAGGTGGTGCACCACCTTGGAAGCAGTCCGGCATAAAGCTTGGATGCAAGTGGCTGGCTCCATAAAGGGCATTTCTGGCATTAAGCTCAGATGAACTCCTTCAAATTTTTCAAGACCGAGGTAATCTATGACACCTCGGATGCATACCGGCGTTGGAGCTCGGCCGCAAAAAGATACCTCGGATACAATCCGGCGTTGGAGCTCGGACACAGTCCAGCGTTGGAGCTCAGCTGTAAAAAGACACCTCAGACGTAGTCCGGCGTTGGAGCTCGGATGCGAGAGGAGACCGCCACACGGGAAACACTTTGAGCCCGAGGTGTGGCGCAAATATTACAAGGCATTGATAAAGGCCGAGAACTTAAAGGGGCTCCTCGGATGCCCGACATGTGAACTCTTCGGATACACCTCAGCGATCCTCAAGATCGGAGATAGGAAGATTTGTTGAACCAGTTTTCAAGACCGGCGTGTGAAGACGGAGAACAGTTCGGAAGAACCGAGGAGCGTCCCCAACTTGAGGACCGGTTCATGGGGCTACTGATGGTGTCCTGGACTAGGGGGTACTCACCACGTCGTCTCCCGACCAGTGGGTCGGGCCGAGGACCCCCAGGATGATTCACTAATGGGCCACTTCGGGCAGCCCATGATGCATACAAGGGAGATTCCACAAGACTTGGCGCACAAGACAAGGACTCCTCTAAACCATAGGCCTACGGTGCATTATATAAACCGAGGCCAGGCTAGAAAATAGACAACCTCAATCTCATATTCATTACTACAATCTCGTGGTAGATACCCGTACTATGTACTATCGCCCATATGAATATAATCAAATGCAGGACGTAGGGTATTATCTCCTCGAGAGAGCCCGAACCTGGGTAAAATCCTGTGTCCATGTTACCATCGTTCTAAGACGCCTAGCTTAGGACCCCTACTACGAGATATGCCGGATTAAGAACCGACAACCGACGCTCCAGAAGATTCCCATTTTATGTCGTTGTCATCGTGTGATTCGTTTGTCTGCCGCATTCATCATCGCATCATTCGCATCTTCCACATTGCATCGGCGCTCCGTTGTTTCCATTTTTCAAAACTCGCGTCCGTTCGTAGTCGCCGGTTCTCTCCGTTCGTGTCGTCGACCGTTTCGAGGCCAACAACACACGCATGCGCCCGTGGCATCTTTAAAATATTGTTTTCAAAAGTGCGTATAAAATATTCTTGGATTGGGTCGAAACTTGGCATGCGGTCTTATTATATTGTAGGTAGACCGCCTGCCAAATTTCGTCGCAATCGGAGGTCGTTTGATAGCTGAACGGTCGACCATAGTGGCACCGTCATCAGTTTATTCGTCGGTCGTTTTCTGTGTTTTAAACTCGGTGCCGGGCCACATGTTCCCTCTCGTCTCAGGCCATGGACCTCTACACAGCCCAACACAACCCACCTAGCCACCAAAACCCCCAAAACCCCCCTAGAAACCAAAACCCTAGCCTACCTACTATAAAAGGCAGGCCTCCCCTGCCAGAAATGGTCTTCTCCTTAATTTGCCTCGAAATCCGCGCTCCACCAACCTCCTCCCACCTCCCTACAGCCGCCGCTCCTCGCATTCCGCGCCGGCCGGCCCGCAGACGCCACTTGGCGCCGCCCCACGGGCAAGCCGCCGCATGCGCCGCCGCCAGCCGCACTTTCTAGCGACTCACCGCGCGCCATGCCCCCTTGCTAGCCTCCCACCTCGCCGCGGCCCGCCGAAGCCCACGCAAGGCCCTCCCGGGCCCATCTGGCCGCCGCAGCCAGCCCGTCTGAGCCCGCGCGAGCCCTAGCCCCGCTCCTCCGGAGCCGCTAGCCCCGCCGTCGGACGTTTCCGCCGCCAGCTAGCCGTCGCGTCGCCGCCTTGCTAGGTCACCTCCCCACCGCCGCGCTACGCTGCCGCCCCGTCTTCACCTGCCGGAGCTAGACCCGTGACCGCCGGCCGCGGCTCATCCCGCCGGACGTTGTGCGGAGCTCACCGCCGCACCTGCCGAGCCGCCGCGCGCCGTGGCCGCCGCCGGTCCCGTCGGGCCTCCTCCGGCCAGATCCGGACAGGAGAGCCCTGGATCTGCCCCGCGCCGCTGCCCTCGACTCCTCCGGCGATCACCGACGTCATCAGCACCTTCGGTGGATCTCCTCCAACCGCCGCCGGGACGCCGTCATCCCGGGTCCTGCCCGTCCCCGAGACAAACGGGATTTCCCCATCCCGTTGCACCGCGTCGTACAATTTCGCCGAGGGGTATTTTCTACTAAGTCCCCAAGCTATCTGTTTTTTTAGCATAATAGCATTTTGCAATGGCCACAACTTTGTGCATGGTTACCCGATGAAGATGCGTTATATATGAAAATTGGTCTACAAGTTGTGCTCTGCATCATGGATGCATTTTTATGCATGATAGGATTCATATACTTGCTGTAAATTGTGTTGCAAAAGTGCATCTCATTGTTAGTTGTGAATCTGTTATTTTATTCGATTTTGCGCGGATGGTTGCATCTCAACCGTAGACCTTTTGCACATGGCTTCTTCATGAGAATTGTTCTAGGTGATGTGTACTTTGATGCCATGCCTCTGGTCGCTAGGTAAAACATCATTAGCATATTTATTTGTTGCTCTAAAGTGGCTATCGCGGTAAAACTGCAATCTGTTAACGATAAGTACCATTTTGGGAGCATCATAGTAATTGATCCATGCACCTTTTCTAATAGTTGTAAACATGAGATATGCCCTTTGACATGTGTACTAGCCCCTGGTGTTTGTGTTTACCATGATAATCCATGTTTAGGTGCTATTTTCTTGTTGCCATCATGTGAAAATATGTTGCTGTTTTGAGGTGTCTAAAATATTTCTAAGTCTGAAACTCTTATTTTGTTGCCATGTTGCCATGAGATTTGCTATTGATCTAGGAGTCTTTTGTGGTTGCTCCAAAGGAGTCTTTTGTTGAGCATGTTTTTGTTTACCAGGCTGTGTCTTTCGATGCCATGTATAGGATTTGCATCATAGTTATATTCATTGTCCAACATGTCAATCTGTGAAAAATTGCTGCACATGTCTAGTCTAATTTTCACTAAGTCTGAGAATCTGATTTCGGGCCTGTTCGGCAACAGACCGCTCCAGCTACTACGCTCCGTCAAAGCTGGAAATGAGGAGCGACTGAATGCCAGCTCCGCGGAAATGAACTGCGCTCCGCTCCGCTCCACCGCGGAGTTGGGAGCCGGAGTGTTTCTGAACGGGCCCTTCTTCGTAATGCCATGTTGTGTTGATGCTAGCCACGATTCTATGCATAATTAGACCTTGCCGCCATGGAATGATTTGTTGTACATCATGCCCTCTACCATGCTGTAAATTTTCATGTCATTATATGCCATATAGCATATAGTTTTATTGCTGCCAATATGCCTTCGTTGCTAAAACCTGTTATTTTCACTAAGTCCTAAACTGCTATATTTTATTGCCATGTTGTGAGCTTCCTACCATGTGATCCATGACTATTTTGAGTATGATATGTGAAGATGAAATGAAGTGTGTGTTATATGCTACTACCCCATGCATAGTTTGTACATTTTAGAATCTTGTAGCTTGTTGTTTTCATGTGTGCAATATGCTATGTTGCTGTTTTGGGCAGATTTGAACTAAAACTTGTGTTGGTTGTTGTGGTTGAACCGTAGCTCCGTTTTGAACATCTCCTATACGAAACTTGTTTAGAATCTCATGTAGTTTCATAATATCTTGTTGCATACATGATTTGACATGTTTATGGTTGAGGTTTGCATGCATTTTGCATTCATGACATATGCATCTTGTGTTGGTCAAATATTTTAGGCCGTAGCTCTGTTTTATATGATCTATATATGTAAATTGACTAGAATGACGAGTATAATATCTTTGTGCACTTTATTTCCTTGTTTAATAAATATAAAACATGGTTAGTTCAGATCTGGACCAATTTCGAAATTAACATATGGGGTCATTTCAGAAATGCTATATGTTGTTTCCGGCCTCATTTAAAATGCTATATGTTGTTTCCGGCCTAGATACTGTAGTTTCATTATGCTTCACCTTTTGCCATGTTTAACAACATTTAAAATTCTCGGGTACCTAACGAGAGTGAACTAAATAATTCGAAAGTGGAGTTTCAAATTATTTAGTTCACTTAATGTGTAGTATTTGTTTGTTGTGATTGCCATGCCTTGCATAATTAAACCGGACATGCATCATGTTTGTTTGCGCATCATGTCATGCATATGTTGTGGTGTTGATCATGTGTTGATTTTTGTTTTCAGATTGCATCTTCTCGATAGAGTCCCAAAAGCGTTCGGAGTGTGAGGATTCGTTCAACTACGTTGGCTTGTCTTCTTCATGGATTCGTTCTTCTTCCAAGCGGGATCTCACGCAAGATGACCATTTCCTTGGATACCACTACTATCATTGCCATGCTGGATGTCTCGTTTCTATCGCTTGTCTCGCTACCTACCACTTGTTTGTCAAGCCTCCCAAATGCCATGATAAGCCTCTAACCCTCCACAGCACAGCAAACCATTGTTTTGGCTATGTTACCGCTTGCTCAGCCCTTCTTATAGCGTTGCTAGTTGCAGGTGCAAATTGTTTCCATGTGCCAACATGGATATGCTTTTGTTATATCACAATATTATTGCTATTTAATTTAATGCACATATATACTTGGTAAAGGGTGGAAGGCTTGGCCTTTTGCTCGGTGTTTTGTTCCACTCTTGCCACCCTAGTTACTTGTGAACCGGTGTTATGTTCCGTATTGAGCACTCCTAACATGCTCAGGGTTGTTATGGGGACCCCCTTGATTTTCGTTTTAGGATAAAACTTGTATGGCAAGGCCCAACTTTGGTACTACATTTGCTCAACATAATAATACTGAACACCGTTAGTAATGCATAGGGCGTCATGAACCCGTGGATTAATTCAACATAATACAGGGGGGGCCAGTGCTGGTGGTGTTGGTCCCAAACGGGCAAACTGCGGGGCCACCGTGGGGAAACTCGGGATTTGGTTTGACTCGTAGTGTGACCCATCCGGTTGTGCCCTGAGAACGATATACGCGGCTCCTATCGGGATTGTCGGCACGTCGGGCGGCCTTGCTGGATTTGTTTTACCTTTCTCGAACGTCTTGTGCGCGGGATTTCGACGACACTTCGGGCTATCTCGAAGTTGAGATTTTCCATCGGGATTCCGCAAATACTACGGGTGATTCCGCGGTTGAGGAATTCCAACGTGGCGTGTGGTTAGTTTGTGATGGATGAGTTGGAGCACCCTTCCAGGGTTAATTCTTCCGGAAAGCCGTGCGCGCGGTTACGTGGCAACTTGGAAACTTTGTTTAACACCCAGTCATAGCAAACTTGAAGTAAACTCAAATAAAATACACCAACCATGTGCGTAACCGTGACTATCTCTTCTCGTGAATTTCTGATCCGGGAGAGAACACGATGGGGTTATGTTTGTTCGTAAGTAGGTGTTCAGGATCTCTTAGAGAACATTACTAGTTCACGTTCGTTTATGCGACAAACATCCCCCCTTTATTCTTGTACTCGTAAGTTAGCCACTCAAATAAATGCTTTATGATGTTTGTTTTCGTCCTTGTTCAGGATAGCAAGGATGGATGTCATTTTATCGTTTGTTTTCGTCCGTAGTCGGACCCTGCTCTTCTGTATGATGTTTGGATATGTTGTTGTATTGATGTGATATTGTTGTAGCTTGTGGTGAGTGTAAGCCAATTCCATATACTCATCTCTTCTTTACATGTACTTGTAATGATATCCATTCTTGCGAAACGACGAGATGCGCTTCTATCCCTGTCGAGGCCCTCGTGCCAAAATGAGGATAGGATCGCATCTTGGGCATGACATTCGAGGCCTGCTGCATCATCTTAACTTCATCAGGGCCCAGCTAAACTTCTCCGCCGCCCCCTTTGACTGTCAGGTAAGTTTTCTTCCTCATTCTAGATCTATATTACTCCTTGGTAGTTCGTCGGAATTCACCGAAGTTCATCGCTCCCGTTACCACCACTAGTTTTATGCATAGTTTTAACGATCTTTCCCATAGAAATAGAGCGGCATGATCAACGGCACCATTTTAATATTTGACATGTTTAGATCCTTCTGAAGAAACTGTAGTATAGGTCGCCGCTGTTCCGATTCTCCATTGCTAGTTTTAGTAATTGTTTCTCTTTTAGAGCCATTTGTAGATCCATATTTATGGTTGCTTCGGTAGAAACTTGTTTGTTCCGCACTTAGCGAAAAACCAGAAATGTCTACTTATCATAAGACGGCCCTTTAGTTTGCTGGCTTATCACCATAACTGTAACCCACCATGCTTAGATATTGCTTCATTTAGATGCTGACTTGACATGAGGCGACTCACCTATTGTAAATAACTAAGCCGTCTTATCTTTACCACATACGCTTCAGCAGTTTCCTTTACTTTTATCCAGGTGACTCATTATGTCTTCCCAAGTTTCTGAACTTATGCTTAAAGATTACGAAACGCAAAGCCTTCTGCCATCTCAATAGTCAATTGGCTGGCGGGTTACCCTTGGAGATGACATTCTGGAACCCGGCGAAGGAGAAGTAATAGTATTCACGAACCACCTGCTCCGAGGCTTCTCTCCACCCAGGTCAAAAAAAATCCGGGATGCCTTGAACTTTTTCAACCTTCATCCTTAGGATCTGGGTCCCAATTCTATATCCAATCTTTGTCAATTCCAAGTGTTATGCGTGGTGTATCTGCAAATGGAACCTACTGTCCTTCTTTTTAGAGAATTCTTCTATTTGAACCGCCAAACTGAATGCGCTGACGGTCCTAGTTTGCAACTCGGCGGAATCTCAATCCAAAGGCGAAGAGAGAGTTCTTTCCCTGCAGCTATTCTGCCAAGCCACCCCAAAGGACGGAATAAGACCTGGTTTTACTGCAGGAACACGGCTCCTGCTGACGAGAACCCTCTGCCGGGTTACAGACCAGATCGTCTCCCTATGACTTTTGAGGTTCCTGGCTGGGCTCCGCAAGAAGAACGTTCTCAACTTTCCTTTATATATCCAAAAACAAGGGCCCTGCTAGCCAACGGGTTGACCGGGGTTGATTTAACCCAGTGTTGGGTACCCTGGAGGATCTTACCATTAAGCCGTCGTGGAGACTTAATGTACAACTACTCTGGCGACTTCAATGATGCACAAAGGTATAGCAAAGAGACCTTGGAAACTGATGAGATAACTCGGATTGTGAAAAAACTACTGGGAGAAACCCAAGACGCTTGCAAGAAAACTAGACTGAAACCTTTCAGCATTCTTAACCCGGCTCCTCCAGTAAGAATGCTTGATAACTATTTTATCCATTTTATATACTTTTATAAACTTCAAAGCTTTATTTGCCATTCATGTTGATAATCTTGCAGGCAGATTCTCCTTTTTGGGGCAAGAAGCGAGGAAAAACTCTGGCAAGTAAGCCTAAAGCCACCGTAAGTAAGAAAAAAAGTAAGGCGGCTGAAGATGAGCTGTCAACCAGGGGTGAATCACCAAAAATTGATGTGCAGTCAGAGGTAGAACTTGACTCCCTTGGCCGTCTCTTTATTGAACTTGCTGACGCCTCTTACTCCCAGGGTGACGTAGCCACAAGCCGGGCCAAAGATGTTGAGGTAATCTCCCTCTCTTCCGGCTAAGAATCCTTGTCCCCGAGGAAAACAAGGTGGGTCATTCGGAAAGTACGTTTTTCTCACCCAGATGCTCACTTGGATCCTAATTTTATTTTGAAGAAAACTCAGGATGAACTAAGATACCACACTCGGAGTAGCTCTGGTGGCCTTGTGGCCGGCTTGCCTGACAAATCAGCTGTCCGCAAACGACAGTATGAGGTGACTCATAGCCCAACTCCCTCTCTTCCAAATGTTGGCCTCTTCCGGCAACCTCTTAATCCCTCTGATTCAAATTATCAGGAGTCATCTCCTTCATTGGGCGACTCAACCGCCACGAAGCTGCCGCCCCTTGTTATCAACCAAGGGTAAATTTCATTTAAACCATGTATTGCTTATTCATGTAGAATCTTGCATATGTTTTACTCTGTTGCCATGTTTGCAGGGCCCAAGCCAAGGCTAAGAAGAGAAAGGTTGGCGAGCCATCTACCAATCTTGAGATTCCTGAACTGGCAGATCCGATGCTGGTGACTCCTGAAGCTTATACCGAGAATCCTCAAGATCAACGGGAGCACCAAGACATACGACCCCAGCCTTCTGAACCAGCTAACACCGAAGCTAAAGATGCTGCAGCGACTCTGACAGTTGATCTTAACCCGCCCAGTCTTCAAAAGGGGAATGAAGACGCTCCTCCTAAGAAGAACAAGGACATTATTATCACCTAGACGGGTTACACTGCTCCAGGGACCCCCAATGTGTTGGCCAAGTTTATCACCAAGGATGAGGCGCCACTTCTTGATAAGGGGAAGGCTAAGCTTGAGCTTCCCAATTATGAGGACCTCAGTGCTGACGAGCTACACGCCGGATACTTAAACCGCCTCTCCACAAGACGGGATATGGAATCAGCCTGGTTGGCATGATGAAAAGAAAATATGAGGTATGCTCCACATTATCTTGTATTCTTATATATCCTTGTATAGCCCCCAAGGGCCGGCTCATCCTCATGAGATGAGTCGGGTCTTGTGAAAGTAGAACATTTGAAAGATCAATCTGCAGACCCCAAGGGCCGGCTCGTCCTCATGAGATGAGTTGGATCTTCTTACGAATATGTTTAAAAATTTTGATCTGTAGCCCCCAAGGGCCGGCTCATCTTCATGAGATGAGTCGGATTTTCTTAATATAAAACTGAAGAATCAACCTGTAGCCCCCAAGGGCCGGCTCATCTTCTTGAAAATGAACCAGGTCTTCTGTACCATGTATTTAGAAGAAATCTGATATGCATTAGACCCCAAGTGTCAAGTATATTGCTTGCAATCTGCTTGAGACTTTGAAAATTTTGCCTGTGATAACTGTCAGCTGCAATAATACTCATTACGCAGGAATCTTTGAAAGTAGCCGAGTCAGATGTGACCAGTTCCAAAAAGCATCTGGAATCTGAGCAAGCCGCCCGATCTCAAGCTGAGCTGAAATTGCAAACTTCTTTCGAAGATATAGAAAAAATCAAGGCGGATTTTAAGGCAGAGAAGGAATCCTCTGACTCTGAAAAGGCCGCCTTAATCAAGAACGCATAACCCGCTGAAGGGAAACTGAAAGCCATGACCGAAGATTTGGCCGGCTTGAAGGGGCACATTAATCACATGACCCAAGCCGTCTTTGGTAAGTATTCCTTCTGAGCTTAAATCATGATGTAGGAATAAAACTCGCCTGGCGATTCACACACGGACATTGCTTGCAGGCACCCGAACTCACAATCTTCAAGACAACAACTTGATGCAACTAAAAGCTGTATACTCCTTGGCGGAGCAACTATCCTCTGGAAGCCTCTGTACTATCAAAGCCGTCATGGGCGACAAAGAACCAGTAAAAATTCATCAAGGACGTGCTGAGACGCCTTTCAACCCTTCCGAAGCAACTTGACGAGCTAAAAAGATCGGCCGCCCGAGCAGGCGCCATGATGTCGTTGAGCCGGGCTTTGGCTTATTCATCAGACCTTGACCCTGTAGAGATGGCCCGGGGATTTCCTCGATACAAGGACGACGGGTCAGAATTCACTGCTGGCGATTATGCTAACTGTGTAAAGGCGTCTCGAGTCCTGGCCAACCATCTAGTCGCTGAGATGGATCTGAAGAAGTACTAGCCGACTTATAACGACGATAACTCGCGAGTTCAGCTGCCGACCTTTGAAGCTGTGGATTTAAGACCTCAACGTCGTAAGCAAATTTTTGCCCCTGACGTTGACCCGTCCCCCATCTTGCATGAAGAGGCCTTATTCCAAGCTTTAACCAATTGCAACTAGGATGTGGACAACCTTCAGATCCAAGACCCAGAAGACTCGACGCTGGATAACCCGGAGACATCCCAGGCAAAAAACCAACTCTGGACTAACCCGGATGCTGCTAACCCGGATGCTGCAGACGCCGGGTCGCAGAAATAACTTTGAAACTTTTGATTCAACACTGTGGGCTTAGTACATCCTTGTAATAGTTAAGCAAATAGTTGATTGCCTGTGCCGTGCCTTCGAGCATGTTTAAACTTTTCATCCCATCTGATGTTTTGATGATGAAGGAGATGTATGTCGGACCTCTGGGACTGGGGGTGCCCAGGCCCGTCTGCCCGCGGTCCACGGCGCGCGCATCATCTTGGGCATGGAGTGGCCCCACCCGCAGGGCTCAAGGAGTTGGGCCTCGGGAGGGCCAGCGCCTCGCGAGGCGCGAGGCGACGCCACCGCCAAAAACTTCGCAGGTTGCCCCACAAGGCTTCCCGCGGCGTCCTCGTGAGGCGAGTCTGCCTGGAGCTGGCCGGGCCGGGCCCCGCAACTCCGTACGCGCACATGGGAGATGCACGCCGTGCCAAGCGGTGCCAGCAGCAGCGCCAGCAGGCGCAAATGGCGAGGATTCCTTCTTTGGTGATAGAAGAGAGGCCCTAGCCCGCGAGTTCCCAAAGAATCCCCCAAAGGTTTCCTATTCCATGCAAGAAGACCAGGACCAAGGGCTCGGCAGGGCGGATGTCACCCCCGAGCCCACGAGTGCTTCACGGCGGGGAACTTTAGCAGGCGAAGACCACCTTTTGTCAAGATAGGCTGCAACCTCATCCCCTTTCAAAACGGCCGTTGTGGCAACCCTTCCCGCCGGATATTTTCGGGGGAAGAGGACCTGGGCCAATATAAGAAGGGAACCAGCCCCCCGCAAGAGAGACGGGGCATTTGGGCAAGAACAAGCCTTGTACTCCTCTTCCTCCCCAAGCAATCCAACAAGCAGGAGTAGGGTCTTACACCGCGAGGTCGCCTGAACCTGGGTAAACTCTATGTGTTCTTGTTCGTCTTCCTAGCTCAAGCCACCGGAGAGCTGTCGTGAGGTTGCGAGGTAGAGTAGGGCCGGAGAGCGAGCGCACCCCAGTGTTCGAACCTTCTTGGGTCTGCGGAGCCCCGAATCCGACATTTGGCGCGCCAGGTAGGGGTGCGTCGACGCTCTTCAGCTCCGACAGCTCCGGCTTCACCAACCCCATGGCCGACGCTCGCCGTGTGCGCGCTGAGCGCAGGGCGGCCCAGGGCGCCCAGGCCACCCTAGTGGGCCGAGGCATTCGGCACCACTTCACCAACACCGGCATGACAGTCGGAGACCCGGTTCCCGCAGCTGGGAGAGCCCGCGCGCCCTCCCGTTCACCCCGCCTTCCAGCATCGCGAGAGGGAACATCGGCATGCTTTCCTCGACATGTCGGCTCAGACAAGCCCCGAGGCAGCCTGCTCATGCCCGCCTGGGACGCCGGGGTGCGCCAGGAGAGACGCGCGGTGGCGTGCCCCCTCGGCGGGGCTCAGGCACCGGCCGCCGACTGTCACTTCAAGCCCTCCTTCCGCAGGGCAAGCGGCGCCCGTGAGGAGCACGAGTCCACACCATTGCCTAGCTGGACCCGACGCAGCATCACCTTCGACGTGGGAGACCACCCGCGATCTGCGGCTACTGCGGGCACTCTCCCCATGGTGTGCACTACCACCATCAGCAACGTCGCGGTTACCAAGACTCTCACCGACGGGGGCGTGGGGCTTAACGTTATCTCCATCGCGACCTTCGAGGCGCTGCAGGTGCCTCATGACTAGCTAAAGCCCACGAGGCCCTTCTCAGGGGTGGTCGGAGGGACCGCGGACCCCATCGGGCAGATACGCCTCCCCGTCACCTTCGGCACGCGTGACAACTACCGCACGGAGCTCATCGACTTCGACGTGGCGCACATCAGCCTCCCGTACAACGCCATCTTGGGCTACCCAGCGCTCGCCAAGTTCATGGTGGCAACCCACCAGGGTTACAACATCGTCAAGATGCCCGGGTGCGCCGGTGTCCTGACCGTCAAGTGCGATCAGAAGGACGCGGTCGGCTGCCTAGGGCATGCGTACAAAGCTTCCGCGGCCACAGCGGCCGTCGCGACCGCGCGACCGAACGACGAGAGAGAGGTGTTACCCCTTGAGGTAGCGCCGGTCGAAAAGAAGCTGTTGTTCTCTTAGAGACGAACCGAGACTAAGAAAGTGTCGTTCGACGGCAGCGACTCCGGCCACACCTTCACCATCGGCGCTGGTCTCTCCCCCGAGCAGGAGGAGGCGCTCGTCACCTTCCTCTGGGAAAACGTGGACGTGTTTGCGTGGAAGGCGACCGATCTAACCGGAGTTCCGAGGGAGGTGATCGAGCACCACCTAGTGGTGTGCCCCAACGCGCGCCCCGTCAAGCAGAAGGCGCGGCGCCAGGCACCGGAAAAGCAGCACTTTATTGTTCAAGAAGTGCAAAAGCTACAAGAGGCGGGAGTCATCCGCAAGGTGCGCCACCCGCAGTGGCTTGCCAACCCCGTTATTGTCCCCAAGAAGGGCGGCAAGGAGCGGATGTGTGTCGACTTCACCAGTCTCAACAAGGCCTGCCCCCAGGACCCCTTCCTGCTTCCGCGCATCGACCAGATTACGGACTCTACCGCCTGTTGCGACTTGCTGTTCTTCTTGGACGCATTCTCAGGCGACCATCAGATCAAGATGGCTGTGGAGGACGAAGAGAAGACAGCCTTCATCTCCCCTAATGGGGTGTTCTGCTACGTTAGCATGCCTTCCAGCCTAAGGAACATTGGGGCCACCTTCCAGCAATTGATACAGATCGCGCTGGGGCCCAGCTGGGGAGGAATGCGGAGGCCTACGTCGACGACATCGTGGTTAAGACGCGCGAGGCCAAGATGCTCGTGGAAGACCTGAAAGAAACTTTCGCCAACCTGCGGAAGATCAAACTACAGCTCAACCCCGATAAATGCGTTTTCGGCGTCCCCTCCGGCAAGCTGCTTGGCTTCCTCGTGTCCCATCGAGGGATCGAAGCGAATCCCGAGAAAGTTAAATCCATCGAGCGGATGCAGCCTCCCCGGACCCTCAAGGAAATGCAGAAGCTAGAAGGATGCCTAGCCTCCCTCGGGCGGTTCATCTCCAAGTTCGGCGAGCGGGCGTTACCGTTCTTCAAGCTGATGAAAAGGTCAGGGCCGTTCGCGTGGACTCCCGAGGAGGACGCAGCCTTCGCGGACCTCAAGAGATACCTTACAAGCCCTCCTATGATGTTCGCGCCGTGCCAGCGCGAGCGCTTGCTGCTATACCTAGCGGCCACCCCGTAGACAGCTAGCGCGGCCCTTGTTGCGGAGCGGGAGGAGCCAGGCCGCGTCAAGAAGAAGCCCGCACCGAAAGTGCAGCCGGAGGTCGCCCATGCCTTGGCGGCGCCAGCCGAAGGCGCACTGCAGGAGGACCCCGCCCTCCGTTAGGAGGACACACCACCTTCGGAGGCCCCAAGCGCCGTGCTTCCAGAAGCCCCCGAGGCCCCCGACGCCGCGCCTTCGGGAACCTCTTCGGTCCTGCCAGTCGAGCCTACATGCGACGACGACATGGACACCACCATCACGCGCCACGTTGAACACCCAATATACTACGTCAGCACGGTGTTGAGGGATGCACGCGAGCGCTACCCCATGCAGCAGAAGCTCCTCCTCGCGCTCCTCATGGCCTCCAGGAAGTTGCGCCATTATTTCCAAGGGCACCCCATCAAAGTCGTCTCCGCGTACCCCTTGGAGCAGATCCTCCGAAGCCCCAACACCGCAGGTAGGGTTGCCGAATGGAACATTGAGCTGCAAGCTTTCGAGCTAGAATTTTGCACCATGAGGGTCGTCAAGGGTGCAGCTCTGGCTGACTTCGTGGCAGAATGGACTGCTTTGGGCGAGGAGGAGCCTCGCCAGGGCGAATCCCTCCTCCCTGGGGATGAAGCACCCCGCGGATGGGCCCTGTGCTTCGACGCCGCTTTCTCCATGCAGGGCGTGGGGGCTGGCGCCGTCCTCACCTCGCCAGAGAGTGACAAGCTGCGTTACGCGGTCCAGGTGTGCTTCGGGCATAACGAGAAGATCTCCAACAACATCGTGGAGTACGAGGACCTCATCGCCAGCCTCAAGGCTGCCTCCGCCCTCAGGATCAAGCACCTCATCATCAAGGGCGACTCCCAACTCCTTGTCAACTTCTCCTACAAAAAGTACAAGCCAAAGGACGAGCACATGGCGGCATACTTGGAAGAAGTGCGCAAGCTTGAGAAGCGCTTCTTTGGCCTGGAGCTACTCCACATCCCGAGAGGTACAAATCAGGAGGCCGACGACATCGCCAAACGGGCGTCCCACCGGGAGCCCCAGTGCCCTGCGTCTTCGAGGAAAGACTCCTCAGGCCGTCTGCTATGCCGCCTGTCGTCGGCACCACGCACCCGGAAGAGGAATTGCCGCCCGCGCCGTCTGCAGGGGCGCGGACTGCGGCCCGTCCTTGGGAGATCGTCTGCTTCTGGCGCTGGAGCTTCAGGAGGGCGATTAGACCATCGAGCTCAAGGCCTACCTGCTTCGCAGCGACCTCCCCGCGGAAGACGCGGAAGCAGAGCGCGTCACTCGCCAAGCCTCCGCGCACTGCCTGCGAGACGGCGAGCTGTACCGGAGGCAACCCAATGACGTCTCGCTCCGTTGCGTCTCGGAACAGCAAGGACGCGAGCTTCCTGCCGACATCCACGGGGGAGATTGCGGGCATCACTCTTCATCGCGCACCCTCGCTGGTAAGGTGTTCCGCAGCGGCTTTTATTGGCCTACCGCACTTCGCGATGCCGCCGATTTGGTTCGGTACTGCGAGGCCTGCCAATTCCACGCCAAGCAGATCCACCAGCTTGCACATGGGCTGCAGACAATCCCACTCTCTTGGCCCTTCGCGGTGTGGGGGTTAGACATTTTGGGCCCTTTTCCCCGCGCGGCGGGCGGGTATCTCTACCTCTACGTCGCCATCGACAAGTCCACCAAGTGGGCGGAGGTCGAACCCGTCCGCTCCATCCCGGCCGCTTCGGCCGTCAGGTTCATCAAGGGCATCGTATGCCAATTTGGCGTTCCCAACCGCATCATTACTGACAACGGTTCTCAGTTCACGAGAGGCCTTTTCAAATCTTATTGTGCTAACCTTGGTACGTAGATATGCTATGCCTCCGTGGCGCACCCGCGCAGCAACGGTCAGGCCGAGTGTGCCAACGCTGAGGTCCTTAAGGGTCTCAAGACAAGGATCTTTAGGAAGAAGCTTGAGGCCTGTGGTAGGGGGTGGCTGGATGAGCTGCAGTCTGTGCTGTGGTCTATCCGCACCACAACAACTAAGCCCACCGGCGAAACCCCCTTCTTCCTCGTCTACGGGTCTGAGGCGGTCCTCCCCTCAGAGCTCAAGGATGGGTCCCTGCGGGTCTTAGCATTCGACGAGGCGCATCAGAATGACTCGCGGGGAACCGTCCTTTTGGTCCTTGAGGAGGCCCTCCGACAGGCCGCCCTCCGCGCCGCAAGGTACCAGCAGGCCTTGTGGCGCTACCACAGCCGCAACATCCGTCGCCGCACCCTCGAGGTGGGGGACCTTGTCTTGCGACGGGTCCTTTCCAGGGAGGGCCTCCACAAGCTCTCTCCCATTTGGGAGGGCCCGTTCAAGATCGCCCATGTCTCCAGGCCGGACGCCGTCCACCTGGAGACGGAGGGGGGGATTCCAGAGCCAAACACTCAGAACATCCAACATCTTCACAAATTCAACCCGTGACACTCTCACGTAAGAACGAGTGGGGTTGTATACGCCCCGGAGCCTCTCGACCAGCCGGGCTACGGCCTCGGGGGGCTCCCGCCCATGCCCAAGTGGAAGCCCCATGCTCCGCGCTGGCGGGATTACTGATGAACCGCGGCTATGCCCATGCCCTAGTGGAAGCCCCCATGCATCACGATGGTAGAACAACCCTCCCCACGCCCAAGTGGAAGCCCCAAGCATCGCGCTTGGGGGAAGACCAAAAAGTGCCCAACGGGCCACACTAACCCCAGGTTGACCCGTGCCGGACATGGCAGCTGCACCTCTCCTTGCTTGTACACGAGTTGAACCCCCCCCCCCCCCGTTTTAATAAAGAATTTGGTTTTTCGGATTTATGTTGAGTTTTGTTGGTTTTCCCTTTTCAAAAACTGCACGCGCTCATCGTCTACCTCTTGGGCGACGCGCGAAGGGGGGCTGGGGCACGCTGCCCACGTCCGAGGTTGTCCCCATGGCACCGGAACCCCAACACGGTTCCGGGCCAGGGTTTCCTCCCGCGCGTGCCACCTCGCCAGGGCCTCTGGTGCCTGATTTTCTCGTGCGACACACATGAGTAAGCCGATAAGGGTACGCCATACCCCCGAGGCCGGTAGGCCTGGGCAACGCGACCTTGGCTGATGGCGACCGCCTCGCGCAAGCATCACATCTCTGTGTCCCGAGGCATAAAGGTAACGCCAGAGGAAGCCACATGAAGAACGAGCGTCACTTACAGGAGCATAAGTTCCAGATCAAAATACTGGCTCCACGCCCCAGCAGAGCTACAAACTGGCTCTGGCTGTAGAAGGATTAAAGAGGGGCGGGGTCTAAGGAGACGTGTCGCTTGCGCCGTCGTCTCTGCCTTTGCGTCCCTCAGACCCTCCCCGGACCTCGGGGGCACCAAGGATGAACTGCGCGCTCAGCGCGCTCACGTAATCTTCCACTTCTTCTCCCAGGGTGCCGCGGATCGAGTCAGGGAGCGGGGCCATCACGGACTCGAAGTCGAAGTTGGGATTGGCACGAAGGAGATGACTGAAGACACGTGTCAGTGCCCTCGACAGAAGATCGCGGCTCTCTCCTTCGACAAGTTCGCCCACTTGTGAGGCGCCCACTTCGAGTCGCTCCACGACCTGGGTGAAGAAATCAAGATAGCCGGCGTCGTCGAGCGCAAGGGGGCTGGGGACGTCTCCCCCGCATATGGACCCCAGAGCCCGGCGAGCTCGCCAATCGAGGTCCTGGAACATCTTCGAGCGCTGGAGTTGCCGACCCCGTGCTTGTTTTGCTTCCTCCACCACCCGCTCCACAAGAGATGAAGTGCCTTCCACCTGTTCCTGAAGCGACGCCAGCTCGGCCGTGGCAGTAGCCTGGGCCTGTAGTGCGGCCCCTCTCTGCGCCTCTGCTTGGGTGAGTTTCTTCCTGAGACCTTCAGCCTCGCGCAACAGCTCTGCGTGCCGGATTTTGAAGCGGCCCTCTTGCCGCTTAAGTTTATTGTGATAGTCCTTGCAGACTTGGTCGACCTTTGCGTCGGCCTCCCCTTGGACCTCCTCCACGCGCTGTTGGCAGGTAGCCAGGGTAGCGGTGACGTCGCGGTCAAGCGCCTCCAGCCTCTCGCGCTCCAGAGTCTGCTCTGACGATATCAGGGCAAGCTGTTGCTCGAAGGCCCAAAGATCCGCCTCGCGCAGAGCGAGCTCACGCGCCTCTCCCGCCCCGGCTGCCGGCCCATCGTCGCGTGAAGGAGGAGCACTCCCCTGTTCCCGAAGCAGCCATGTCAGGGTGGCGTTCGAGGCCTGAAGATCCCGCTCCCGAGCCTTGGCCGCCTCGCGACGTCCGTCCGCCTCCTTGGACCTCTGGAGGGCGCGGTCGCGTGCTTCCCTCGCCTCCGCGACGGACCTTTCGACCTCTAAGCGCGCTGCCTCGTGCTGACAGCAATGTCGAGCTGGTGCCACCCATGAGCCAAGCGCAGGCGCTCCTTGGCAAAGCGCTCATCGGCACCTCGAAGCTCCGCACGAAGTTCCCCCAGCAGGCTAGCCGCACTCTGCAGGAGATCGCGCCGAACTGAGGTCCGGGAGTTCACGAGCGCCAGGGCCTAGTCCGGGTTTGGAGCCGCGTACTCATCCATCGCCGACGCTCCAAAGGTTCCGCCACCTGGGGGAGACTGAGGGCTTGGCGACGCCCACTCCGCCCCGTCCAGACAGGGCGACGCACGCCGTGGGCTTGGGATCCCACTCGGGGTACGTACCCTGTCAAGGCCGCATCTGGCGCCTAGCTGGGTGGCGGTTCCGGCAGATATTTCGGCCCCCGCCGGCTCAGCCCGGGCCGCAGGGCCGGGCACCCTGAAGGCCGGAGAGACGCCCGCTGGAACAACTTCCGGAGGGACCGCCGCCACGCCTCCATAAGATGGCCTCCCCTGTAAGGCGCGGGGCTTGCCAGCATCGCATGCCCCGCTCCCCCGACCAGCGAAGGAGGAACCACTTCGCGCCTGGGCTCGCTCCCCGGGCTTTGATGGGGCACATGCCTTGTAACCCCCCGAGCCCAGCCGGCAATGGAGAGCCGCCCGCCGGGCACGGGGGCTCCTTGACCTTCTCCCTCGCTGGGAACCTATAAGAGACAATGGGTCAGCAATGCCCGAAGTATCAAAGCAAGTGAAGCCAAGACGCGGCACCTACTCATCCCTGGCGGCCCATTTCCTTTTCCTCGACACTCTCGGTAGCGCGCCGGCGCTGTCCTCGGGAAGATCGGCGCCACCGGTGCCTTCAGGCGCTGGGAAGAGTTGGCAGCGGACCTTCGGAGGTGGACGCTCGCCATGCCCCACTGCCTCGACCAAGGACCCCAGGCCCGCCGGAGGCAGAGGCTCGAGGACCATCGGGGCAGGGTCGCACCAGGGTCCTACGCCGCGCTCCAGAAGAAGCCCCCATTGATCGAAGCGGGGCATGGAACGGACAAAGTCCTCCCGGTTCCTGTACCTGTACAAGGGGCGCCCCTCCCGAGGAAGAACGCTGGCTTCTTCGCCGGTCAGGACCACGAGCATCCTGTCCAACACTTGGGGCGACAGGCGGTCCGGGTGAAGCCGTGTGGGTCCCTTGGGCCAGAGAAGGCCCACATCGGGTGGGAATGGCGCTGAAGGGGGGCAATGCTTCGCCGGAGGAATTCCCTCGTGACCAACGCCGCGGTCACTCCGGCGGCCCTCAAGGAGGCCAACCTCTTCATCATCAGCGACAACCCCGGCCCGTCAAGCTTTTCCTGCCCCCATTGTGGGATCGGTACCACTGGGGATGACGGGACCAGCAGCAGGGGGATGTGCCGTCCGGCGTCCACATATACCCACTGCCGCCTGAAGCCCCCCGCATCGGCATTGATCCCCATATCAATTCATTCGGCCGCCGTCTCGCCCACGGCCTGGAGCGTCACGCACCCGGAGCATTGGTTGGGGGCGGACAGTTGGAGGGAGAAGAAGTGTCGGAGCAATGCCACGGAAGGGAAAACGCCCAGGAAGGCCTCGCATAGGAAGGCGAAGGACGCGAGAAGAAGGACGGGCTTCGGGTCGAGGTGCAGTGCGCTAATCTGGTAGTGCAAAAGCACGGCGTCGAAGAAGTCCGAGAACAGGGGAAGCAAGCCGGATATGAGCGCGGGGAGGTGTAGGGGAACGGAGGTGGCCCCCAACTCAACCAGGGGCAGCAAAACCGGCGAGATCTTGGTCGGCCCCCACTCGTTGGAGGCGGCCGCAATCATCGGCTGGATCTTATCCAGCCCCTCGTGGTTAAGCACCATGGACCTGCCTCGAGCGGGTTCCGGTGTGGGCTGCTCTTCCGCCGCCCTGCCGCCCTGTCCTTCTTATAGGAAGGCGCCATGGCGGAGCAGCGAGATAGGAAGTGCGATCGCTCGACGGGTTGCATACGGGCAGGCGCAAAGAGCAGGCGCAAGATGTGAATGAGTAATGGTGGCCGGACGCTGTTCGCAGGCTTTACGCCGGCGCGATGCGGTTATCGAGGCATGAGGGGAGTGGAGATATCCCACGACTCCTCGTGCGCCACGCATTGGGCTTGGCCCACAGGCGGTTTGGGCCCATGTCGTGCTCGTTTCCCCCAGCTGGAGAGACTAAGCTCGTCGCGGCCCCGGGGGCTACTGTCAGGCCTCTGGGACTGGGGGTGCCCAGGCCCGTCTGCCTGCGGTCCACGGCGCGCGCATCATCTTGGGCACGGAGTGGCCCCACCCGCAGGGCTCAAGGAGTCGGGCCTCGGGGGGGGGGGGCATCGCCTCGCGAGGCGCGAGGCGTGAGGCAACGCCACCGCAAAACACTTCACAGGTTCCCCCACAAGGCTTCCCACGGCATCCTCGGGAGGCGAGTCCGCCTGGAGCTGGTCGGGCCGGGCCTCGTAACTCCGTACGCGCAAATCGGAGATGCACGCCGTGCCAAGCGGTGCCAGCTGCAGCGCCAGCAGGCGCAGACGGCGAGCATTCCCTCTTTGGTGATAGAAGAGAGGCGCCAGCCCGCGGGTTCCCAAAGCATCCCCCAAGAAAGAATTTTTAGATGAATAATATGGCGACTCTTGGTCGATCAAACTCAGTGATGAGCATGAATAACCCGGAATTCTTTTAACCCGGAAATTCTTGAGATAGACAAATTCTGAAAAACAGAAATAAACACAATCCCCAGACATTTATGGAGTGAATTATGAGTCGGCTTTCGAGGATCGACAAAAAGACTGGCTTTCGAGGCTCAAGTCTCGCTTCAATGAAGCTGGCATGATAGCGTTGGTTTATCCTCGCTTTCTGTAAGCCGACTCTCACGTGATCCAAGTCAGTGTTTTAACCTGGATAAGTTTAGGGTCCGTATGGATTGACTTATCAAGAGTACACGGGGTCGCCTTTGCGGAGTAGCATCTTGTGAACAGGCAGGTTTAACCAATATGTTGTGGCATTTTTTGCCGGATTAAGAGGGTGAGAAAGCTAAACTTGGTTAGTTGGAAGCCTCCAAGTAACCAAGGTATTGTGGCATTTCGCCGGGTCAAGTGGGTGAGAAAGCTAGACTCGATGAGCCAGAAGCCCCCAAGTGCCCAATGTATTGTGGCATTTCGCTGGGTCAAGTGGGTGAGAAAGCTAGACTCGATGAGCCGGAAGCCCCCAAGTGCCCAATGTATTGTGGCATTTCGCCGGGTCAAGTGGGTGAGAAAGCTACACTCAATGAGCCGGAAGCCCCCAAGTTCCCAATGATCAGTTAATAAAAGCTCATGCATAGTGTATGAGATGAAACGGCAGAGGCCCTGGGTTTCAGGGATGCCGGTTTTATTATGCTTGATCATAAGAAGTATTTACATGATGTAGGTATGTACAATGGTTGAAGCCAGTAGCTTAAGTGTAATAAGGCCAAAGATGAGCAATGTTCCAAGGCCTGTTCGTCTCCTCCTCTGAAGTACGTGACTTGCTGTGTTTGCGTATATCAATGAGATAATATGACCCATTATTGAGGTTTTTGCTAACCAGAAACGGTCCTTTCCATGGAGGGGAAAGCTTATGCATGCCTGTTTGGTCTTGAATCAAACGGAGCACTAAGTCGCCCTCCAGGAAACTACGGCTGCGAATTCTTCGATTGTGATACCGACGAAGGTCTTGCTAATAAATTGCAGATCGAGCTGCCACAAGATCACGTTCCTCCTCCAAGGCATCCATAGAATTGTTTCGACCCGTCTCATTATCCGTCTCAACATAAGCCGCCACTCGGGGCGAGTCATGATGTATATCAATTGGAAGAACCACCAAGGCCCCGTAAACCATAAAGAACGGCGTGTAACCCGTTGATCTGTTGGGGGTAGTTCTTATGCTCTAGAGAACTGCAGGAAGCTCTTCAACCCAACAACCCGGAGTACGCTGCAAAGGGACCATGAGTCGGGGTTTGATCCCTCGTAATATCTCCTGGTTAACTCGCTCTGCCTGGCCATTGGACTGTGGATGAGCTACCGACGAAGCAACAAGCCGGATATGCTCTTTCTGACAGAACTTCCTCATAGCTCCCTTAGACAAATTTGTCCCATTATCAGTAATGCTACTATGAGGGTAACCAAAACAAAAGATCAGCTTTTTCACAAACTGAACTGCAGTGGCTGCCTCACAATTGCTAATAGGCTCTGCTTCAACCCACTTGGTGAATTTGTCAACTGCCACCAGAAGGTGAGTCTTTTTATCCCCAGACCTCTTAAATGGCCCAACCATATCTAACCCCCAGACCGTGAACGGCCAAGTTCTTGGGATCATCCGCAATTCTTGAGCTAGCACATGAGCTTGTCATGCAAGTTTCTAACAACCATCACACTTGTGAACAATATCTTCCGCGTCAGCATGAGCAGACAACCAGAAAAACCCATGTCCGAAGGCCTTGGCCACCAAAGACTGTGACCCGGCATGATGACCACAATCTCCTGCATGAATTTCCTGCGAAATCTCCCTACCCTCGTCAGGGGAAACACAGCGCTAAAACACGCTAGTGACACTACATCGATGCAACTCGCCATTGATGATAATCATGGATTTAGATCGCCTAATGATATGTCGGGCCAGAAGTTCCTTCTCTGGAAGCTCACCTCGGGTTAAATACGCCAGATAAGGTACTATCCAATCTGGAGTTGCACGTAAAGCCACCACCACTTGCTCTTCCGGATCTGGGATAGCAATATCTTCCTCTGAAGGTAGCTTGACAGAAGTATTATGCAATACATCTAGGAACACATTGGGGGTAACTGGCTTACGCTGAGAACCTAGCCAAGACAGAGCATCAGCAGCTTCATTAAGCCGCCGGTCTATGTGATCCACTTGATATCCTTTAAAGTGACCAGCGATGTTAGTCACTGCCTGATGGTAAGCCGCCATGAGCGGCTCTTTAGAATCCCACGTCCCTGAAACTTGCTGCGCCACAAGATCTGAGTCGCCCAAGCACCTGACCCTGCTTAAGTTGATTTCCTTAGCCATGCGAAGCCCATGTAGCAAAGCCTCATACTCAGCTGCATTCTTAGTACAGGGACACATTAGCCGTAGGACATAACAAAACTTGTCACCCCGTGGGGAGGATAAAACAACTCCTGCCCCCGAGCCTTCCAATTGCCTGGATCCATCAGAGTGTATCGTCCACTATGTTTTATCTGGTTTTTCCTTAGGCATCTTTAGCTCTGTCCAGTCATTGATGAAATCTACCAAGGCTTGAGACTTGATAGCAGTCCTGGGCACATATTTCAAATGATGTGGACCATGCTCAATTGCCCACTTAGCTACCCGGCCTGTGGCTTCTTTGTTTTTGATGATATCTCCCAGAGGAGCTGAACTGACCATGGTAATTGGATGCCCAAGGAAATACTGTTTTAACTTACAACTAGCCATGAACACGCCAAACACCAATTTCTGCCAGTGTGGATATCTCTACTTGGATTTTGATAAAACTTCACTGATATAATAAACCGGCCGTTGGACTAGGTACTCCTTCCCTACCTCCTTGTGTTCCATGACAACTGCCACGCTGACAGCCCGATTATTAGCCACCACGTACAGGAGCATGGGCTCTTTGTCGGTTGGAGCCGCAAGGACGGGCGGCTCAGATAACTGCCTCTTAAGTGCCTCAAAAGCCTCATTAGCAGCATCAGTCCACACAAAGTTATCTGTCTTTTTCATCGCCTGGTATAGCGGAATCGCCTTTTCTCCCAGGCGGCTTATGAACTGACTTAGGGCCACAATGCGACCCGCCAGGCGCTGCACATCATTGATACAGGCTGACGTAGACAAGGAAGTGATAGCCTTAATCTTGTCCGGGTTAGCTTCAATGCCCCTCTCTGAAACCAAAAAACCTAGCAGCTTTCCTGCAGGTACCCCAAAAACACACTTGGCCGGGTTAAGCATCATCTTGTACACCTGGAGATTGTCAAAGGTTTCCTTCTAATCCTCAAGGAGGGTTTCCTTCTTCCTTGTTTTGACTACAATGTCATCAACATATGCATGAACATTGTGTCCAATCTGCCCATGGAGGCAATTCTGGACACAACGATGGTAAGTCGCCTGGGCACTCTTGAGTCCAAAATGCATAGACACATAACAGAAAGCCCCAAAGGGCATGATAAAGGCTGTTTTCTCCTGGTGTGTAACTGCCATCTTTATCTGATGATAACTAGAATAAGCATCCAGGAAGCACATACACTGACAACCCGCCGTTGCATCAATGATCTGATCAATACGGGGGAGAGCAAAGGGATCAGCCAGGGAAGCTTTATTCATATCTGTATAATCCACACACATATGCCATGTGTCGTTCTTCTTGAGCACAAGCTGGGTTACCAACCACTGAGGGTGAAAAACTTCTACTATGAACCCGGAAGCTAGGAGCCGGGCCACTTCTTCTCCAATGGCCTTACGCCTCTCCTCGTTAAAACGACGAAGGAATTGCTTGACTGGCTTCATATTAGGATCCACATTAAGGTGGTGTTGGGCGAGTTCTCTCGGTACACCTAGCATGTCAGAAGGTTTACATGTAAAAATGTCCCGATTCTCACGGATGAACTCGATGAGCACGCTTTCCTATTTGGGATCCTTTCCTATCCCAATGGTGAACTGCTGAGAAGTGTCACCAGGGACAAAATCAACTTGCTTTTTATCTTTAGCTGATTGGAACTTTAGGGGAGGGTCCTTCTCTGTGGTGGGCTTCTTGAGGGGGGTCAGGTCAGCCGGGTCAACATTGTCTTGATAAAACTTGAGCTCCCCTTCCTCGCACTCTTGAGCTATTTTTCTGTTGCCATTTACAGTTATTGTACCCTTTGGACCCGGCATCTTGAGCTTGAGATAAACATAACTGGGTCAGGCCATAAAACGAGTAAAAGTCGGCCGCCCAAGTAAAGCGTGGTAAGGGCTCTTGATCTTGACTACTTCGAACCACAATGTTTCTGCCCTGTAGTTATATTCATCGCCAAAAGCCAATTCCAGAGCAATCCTCCCTACAGGATAAGCGGACTTGACAGGCACAACTCCATGAAAGACAGTGGAGGACGGCTTCAGATCCTTCTCTGTCAGATTCATCCGCTGAAAAGTGTCATAGTACAGTATGTTGATGCTTCTGCCACCATCCATAAGTACTTTAGTAAACTTGTAACCGCCCACTTGAGGGGCTATTACCAAGGCCAGATGACCCGGATTGTCAACACGGGGTGGGTGATCCGCCCAGCTCCAAGTAATCATTTGCTCAGACCAATTCAAATAGTATGCTTCGACGGGGATAGAAGCACATCTAGTCGTTTCGCAAGTACAGTAAACATTGCATACATGTAGGAAGAAATGAGTATATGAGTTGGCTTACACTCGCCACAAGCTATATTACAAGTCCACACAAATTATTCATACATCATCTAGAAGACAGGGTCCGGCTACGGATGAAGTCAAACGATAAAAGAAGCAATGATAAACTGTCTTGATATCCCAGGATCACCACCACGAAGCTCCCTACTCATCAGGATACGTAACATACATACGCCTACGTTCTTCATCATACTCCCACTGGAGCTGCGACAAGTCATCTGGCACGTACTCGTCAACACCTGCACCTGTATTGTTGTAATTTGTTAGCCACAGGGACTCAACAATCTCATAACCCGGGTACCGAAACTATGTAAGGCAATAGGTGAGGAATTGGTTAAGTGGTGCAGCTGCAGCAAGCGCTAAGCATGTATTTGTTGGCTAACTTACGAGAACATGAATATAAATATGGTGGCCTACGCATGACGGCCGTAATCTTGCATGATCACTAAGTGATCCTGAACACCTACTTACGTCAATCATAACCCCATCGTGTTCTCTCTCGGTTCATGTTCACGAGCAGAGACAGTCACGGTTACGCACACAGTTGGTGTATTTTATTTGAGTTTACTTCAAGTTTAATATAATCGGGTGTTAAACAAATTTCCAAGTTGCCACGTAACCGCTAGCATGACTTTTCGAAAGATTTAACTCTGCAGGGGTGCTCCAACTCATCCATCACAAACTAACCACACGCCGCGGGAATAGCCTCGACCACGAATCCCGTGATTTCCTAGGCAATTCCGTTGGAAAACCTCAACCTCGAGTTATCCCGAAGTATTATCGGAATTCCTCGTGCAAGACATTCGAGAAAGGTAAAACAAGTCCAGCAAGACCTCCGGGTGAGCCAGATCCGCTTCTAGAGCAGTGCGCTCTCTATTAGCTAGCATCATCTGTCTATGAGAAGTGGACGGATGCCTAGAAAATGCCTCGAGTTGCCCAGAGGTGGCACCGCCGACTGCTAGGTAGGTGGACCAACACTCATGAGGAGCACTGGCCCGGGGGTTGATTCATTATCCACGGGGTAGCTATGCCCTATGCATTTTATTAAGTTGTTTAGCAAATGTAATACCAAAGTTGGGTCTTGCCAGACAAGTTTTAATCTAAAACGAATGGTCAAGGGGGTCCCCATAACAACCCCGAGCATGTTAGGAGCGCAAAATATGGAACATAACACCGGTACTCGGAACTAGTGCGGCAAAAGCGGAACAAAACACCGGGCAAAAGGCCAAGCCTTCCACCGTTTCTAGATATATATGTGCATTAATTTAAATAACAATAAATAGAGTGATATAACCAAAATCCATGTTGACACATGGAAAGCTTGCACCTGTAACTAGCAACGCTATAAGATGAGGGCTGAGCAACGATAACTTAGCGAATCAATGTTTTGCTAGGTAGTGGAGGGGTTAGAGGCTTTCATGGCAATTTAGGAGGCTGACAGTATAAGTGGTAGGTGACAAAAACATAACGGTAGAAGCGAGTCATCTAGCATAGCAAAAATAGTGTCGGGATCCGGGTATGATCATCTTGCCTGCTAGGTCTTCAGAGGGACAAAGAGCAGGGTCCTCGTAGTTGTACTCTCCTAGATCCTCATACTCGGGCTCGACACTTGCGTCTACCCAAAGAGAAACAAGACCAAATAAACATACAAACAAAGTGCAATGCACAATCAAGATGATGCATGACCAACTTGAAGTATTTAACATGGCAAGCCTATGCTAGTCATGTTTCTTATGCAATTATTAAATTCTTTAGTATTCTGGACAGAACCTCAAGATTAGTTATTTGAACATGCATGATCATGGCAAATATGAATGCTTCTTGCAAAATCGATGCAAATGCATATGTGGAACGTTGCAAACGGAGTAACGTAGCTCACGGTACACTAACGACAAGGTACGAACGTTAACGGAGACAAAACACAAGATGAGGGAGGCCATGGGCTATTCCTTGGTATTCCAAGGATGCCACTGGATAGGAAATTAAAATCTAGCAATAATAGAGCTAAATATCAAGCAAAACAATGGAGTATAGCCCCCACAAGTCACAAAACAATCCTACACACAATCTGTCCACAAACAGCAACATGTCATCTTGCAACACACATGACCAGAGCTACAGCAAGATTCAAATCACAACCAAGGCATGGACATGAAGTATACATCATTCTTAACAATTCATTTGTCTACAGCAACATGAAAGGAAGCATAGATCAATAGCAATGAAGCTCACAAGATGGCATGTTGAATCAGTTTTTAGGCACTTAGTGAAAATTCCAGTTTTACAGAATCTGAGTTAACATGATAGCATCTTGACAGCAACTTTTATATATGCTACAGGGACTTTCATGGCATGAAAATTAACAGGGTTGAAGAGGGCAACATGTACTTCACTTAATTACTTTATGGTAACATCAAAATATGCATGTATCACTGGCTACCATCCTCACAATATGACATGTTGAAAATAGCAGATTCCCAGACTTAGTGAAATTTAACAAGGGGCAAACATGGCACTTGTTAACAGAATAGCATGTTTACAGCAAGTTTTATATAAGATCCAATGGTCTAACCCACAAGATCTTGGCAGACATCTATAGAGGATGACTAGCACAACAATGCATACCATTGTGCCAACTCCAAAGGAGCAACACATACATGGGAATCATCTAGGTAACTTGGCATCAAAATAACAGATTTTAACACTTAGAAATATTTGGGCATGTGAAAACATAATTTTGGTGACATGTTGACATCAAGAATGCCACCCATATGATGATCTATCATGGCATGCAAAAATACCAGGGGCTAGCACATACACAAATGAGCATATATCATGTTGACAAGTCCATCATATATTGCAAGGATTAAATCATGTGAAAAAGATAAAAGGAGACATTATCACAAAACAACATTTTTGCAAACATGTCCAAATGACAAAACAAACCACACCATTGGATTCCCTGGATTTTTCTACCCCAAATTCATACATCACAAGCATATAGTATTGTTGATAAAACTCCAGAAATGCAATCACAAAAATGACATAGCCACTTATAACCACTTATATGCCAAATAAGGCATGTACTAGGAACATTGACAGATTTGGAACAAAAACAAAATAGAATATTTCCTTAAAAGGAAATAACCACAAAATGCCCAGAAACTAACACAAAAAAGGGAGGGCCACATGGCAGTGAGCCAGGGCCCTGTGAGTATGACATGTGGGCCTAGGGCCCACTGTCACTGGTGGCCAGATTAAATGGGAAGAAGGGAGGAGCGGGGGATCGAACCCGGGTCTCCCCCGTGGTAGACCAGGTAGCTACCACCTCGCTGGGCTGCGTTAACTGACAGAGGAGGGGCTCTGTTCCTTTTAAATAGGCAAAAGGAGCAGACTTGCCCTCGGACAAGAGGTCGACGGCGTTGCTGGCAAGCACTCCGGCCATCGCCGGGGCTGGCGAGCGGCTACGGGGCTCAGGACCCACCGGGGGCTCCATTCCCGATGCAAGCAAGGGACGCGAGGCACGACGGCGAGGATCCCCAGCTCAAGTTCGAGCTCGGGCATGGCGGACGCGGGTGAGCAGAGGAGAAACACTATAGTGGGAGCGAGTGTGCGAAGTGGGAGGCTACGTGGCGAGCACAACGGCGGCATGATCTAAGCGGAGCGAGCCACGAGTCTAGATCGAGCGTTGTCTGAACCTCTGTGAAGACAGATTCTGAAGGCGATGCGGAGCTCGGGGAGCATGACGGCGACACTGCGCGGGCGAGAACTACGGGCGGCCAACGATGGCAACGGAGGCATGAGTTGGAAGCGGGGTATACCTCCTATACCTTAGACTCGATGCCGAGGTTGGGGACGCAGCGGTACGATGGCGGCACGGCAACGATCTTCCGGCGAAGCTCGGTTCCGTCGTTGCAGGGGAAGAAGAGGACGAAGGGGACGACGGGGATGGCGGTCCAGCTTGCTGGCGTCGCCCGCGAAGAAGAAGAAGGCGCAAGCAACCTCCAGGCCACGTCCCACGGCGTTGGAAGCTCGAAGAAGAGGTGGAGGAGATCACCTCGTGCGCGAGCAGAAGCTCTACCGGAGCACCGAGGCCATGGCGACGGCGAGTGCTTGGCCTCCTTACCTGGGCAGCGGTGATGGATGGAGAAGGAGGGAATGGAGAGAGGGGAAGCCGCGGTAGGCTTAGGACACGCTTTATAAGGGCTAGGGACGACGGTCGGCCGTCAAATCGCCGGACTTGGCGACGTGGCGCTCGGTATGGACGCCGTACATGAGGTGGACGACGCACGCGCTGGGGAGGGCTCTACTGGGCTACGGCTGTTGCGGGCTGCGGGAAGGCAAAGGCCTAGGTGGGCTCTTCTCACTCTCTCTCTCTCAGGAAAACGTTTTTTTCTTTATTTTTTAAACCGAGAGAAAACAAAATCACAGAGAAAGAGAGAGATGGTTTTGGATACAATAAAAATACATTTGGAATCACAGAAATATGCACTAGTTTCTAAAAATGACTTTGGCACTTTTAGAGCAAACAATTTAATTCATGTGTATTTAAAATGAACTCTGTTTTTTGCAAAGTTTCATAAGTCAGAAAATATTTAAACAAGGTTGCGAGTTGTTGACAAATCTGAACAGAATATTTAAAAGAAGTTCAACATTTTTTTATGAGAAGAACAACAAGTAAAATATTCATATATTGCATTAATTGGAAATAGGAGAGGTGGGCAAGGTTTTGAGGAAATAGAGGAGAGGTTCTTCACACCAAAACAATACATGTGCCACCATCACACAAACACCACAAAACACACACTCTCAACAACATCACCATATGAGGAAGCATGATGCAAATTATTGATGATGATATGATGGCATGAAGCAAATGACATGAAGCAATTTATTGATACTCAAACCACTATGGCAAAACATGGAGGTTCCACATGAGATAAATATTACAAGATGGCAATGGATGCACTTGGGCTGTTACACATTACCAAACCCGTCTCCCTCGAATCATCCAGAGCCTGACCTGCCTGGTGGCCCATTGTCGTTGCCGTGATGTTGGAATGCCTGGTTCCTGAATTCTCGCATGACATGACACTCTTTCCAAGCATGAGTAGATGACTTGTTAGGATAACTGTGCTTTGGACATGGCCCATTAAGAGCCTCCTCATAATTTGTGGGCTTCCCCCCAGCGTATGGCTCCTTGCCGTTGCCATGCTGATTTTTTAACACTGCATTGGTGTTGGCCACAAAATCTGACCCGCCATCTGAGAACTCGCTCTTTCCACCATTGCCCTGGTTGTTATTATTATTCACTAGGGCATTCTACTGCCGGATCTTAGCACCACCATTCTTCTTACCATTTCCAGATTTGTCATCGTCTGAATTAGGATCATTCGTGCCATCTGAGTCGGCATACCTGGTAAGGGCATCCATGAGATTGCCCATATCCTGGCACTTACTCTTAAGCCGCCCTAACTTTTGCTTAAGAGGCTAGAAGTGACACTTCTTCTCTAGAATCAAAACAGCTTGAGCCGCCGCAATGTTATCTGAAGACTGGACAATGGTGGCGACTCGGCGAGCCCAATGATAGGCCGACTCATCCTCGCGCTACACAAAATGCTCCAAATCCACAATTGTCATGGGCTGCTTACAAGTCCCCTGAAAATTCTTGATGAATCGCTCCTTCAATTCTGCCCAGGTGCTGATGGAATTGGGGGGGCAAGTTTTTAACCATGTACGAGCCGGTCCCTCCAACATCATGGTGAAGAACTTAGCACAAACTGCATCGCTGACCTCCAACATGTCCATAGCCAGTTCATAACTCTCAATCCAAGCCACTGGTTCAAGATCTGCTGTGTAATTAGGCACCTTGCGAGGTCCCTTGAAATCTTTTGGCATGCGTTTGCCACATAGAGCCAGCACCAGGAACAAAACTCCGATCGTTCTGGTACTTGACCCGACGGCCACCAAAGGTGGAAGGACCATCGGGTGCGGCTGATAAGCCCCCTGGTTTGCTGCTTGTGCTTCTTGACGGGCCCTGGCCTCATCCATAATTGCTTGAGCATCTGTACGACGCCGCTCGCTGCTGGAGACTGCTGGCGGCTCTACACGTCGGCTGTAACTACGACTTGGCAAAGGAGGTGAATGCACGTGCTGCCGGCTGTACGAATAATTAGCTTGCTGGGCGATTGCTATTTGTAACAGCTCAATGGTGTACCGCGCCTCAATCGCCATTGGCGACTCACCATGAATAGGGAGCGCAGTAAGCCGGGTTGCCGCCGCCACCGTGTTGTCCACCGGGTTGGAAAAGTGTCCCGGTGGTGTCACAAAACGCTGCAGCGTTGTCTGGACGAGGGGCGGGTTTGGGCCAGGCTGTTCCCTCCGGGCCGGCTCTGGCTGGCGAGGCTAAGCCGCCACCCTGCCCGAAGGTATCTCTGAAGTCAATTGGGGTTTAACTAGCGCTCCTATAGTACTTGGGCCCGCTCCGGCAGAGTTAAAGAAACGCTTAGGATCATAGACTAAGGGTAAACGGCTCTGGTGCCTCCTCTGAAGGACTTCCTCAGATGCGCTTTGATCCCGGCCAATCCGCCACGCTTCTGTCCTTAGACACTCTGCTTCTGCATTAACGTGGGCTTGCAGTGTAGTTGTCCGGGTGTTCTCGGCATTAATATCCTCCTGGGCCTTGGTCATCTGCTCCCTTATCTTTGCAATCCCCCCATTACGCTCTGCTTTATTTTCCAAGTGACCTCAGTCCCCAGGAAGGTCATCAGGGTAACCATCAGCTGAGACAAAACTTGAGCCAGCGGCCTGACCGAACCAGATCCCTCGGGAGCCGGTGCTGATAGGTTAACTATTGTTGTCGCCCGAGCTATCGTAGATTGGAAAGCCGGCGCAGTCCCACCCATGAATATGACGGCTCGGTACGGCGGCTCATAAAGATCCGGAATACTGTTGCCATCGGTCCAGCCCCCAAGCCCACCGTATTCAAGCTGATAGACTGACTCAGTCTCTCCGGTCGCGGACTCATCAACTGAGTAGACAAAATCTCTCCCTCAGACATGAAATTTTCTTCAAGTTCCACGCCCTATAGAAAACCAACAAATACATGCTTCTGGCCGGCTTGAACCTGGGCAGGTTGCGCGCGCCGAGCCGACTCGATGAGGTTGGTGCAGATGTCCGGCTCGGGCCCTGATCCGCCGATCTTGCCGATGAAGACATGAATCTTGCCGAAGGGGACCCGGTACCCGTACTCGATTGAGTCGGCCTCGGGACCCCAGCCGGCGTCATCGATGTAGAGCTTGCTGCGGCAACTCTTCGTCATCCTGCAGACGGCGTATCCCTCGATCCCTGGAAGAGAGCCCTTCCAGAACTCCAAACCACCGTGCGCTGGCCCCACGGTGGGTGCCAACTATCGTAGTTTTGTCACAGCAGATGTCCTAGGGTGAGCACTTAGACGTGAGGCCATCGCAACTAGGTTATTAGCTTGTCGGGGTTGATCGGAATCGAGGGACGCGGGTTTACCCAGGTTCGGCCCCCCCGATGGAGGTAAAATCCTATGGCCTACTTTGTGTGTATTGCTGGATGATCAATTACAAGGGAGCAGATTCGCCTGACCTAGCTATTGATCGATTGTAACTTAAGTCTATTGGCCTACGGACTCGCCTTTATATACAGCTCGAGCCCCTAGGCTTACGAGAGTCCGAGTCGTGTTGTGACTCATGACCGACTATGTTCCTAACTCGCCTTGTCTTCCAAACAAGGAAACAGTCGGCGGCTGTCTGCCTCCTAGGCCCCAAGCCGCCGTCTTCAGGTACTAGGCCGCCAACCAGCTTAATTGTTAAGCCGCCATCAGGATGACTCAGCCCAATAGGGCAGGTTATATCGTGGGGTTGTATCCCCAAGAAGCACCAAGGTCACACAAGGCATTACATTCATATTTATTTATCTTTATTTTGATAGTTGGTTCCCACTCATCATGCATTTTTCTAGGAATAGAAACTTCAAGCTCAAGTTTCTCATCATAAGCTTTTATCATAGCTTCTATTATATGTTCGGTAAAAGATTTGTTTTGTTCATAAGCATTGGGTGAGCTAATAACGGTTTGCAACAAGGAAATACATTCTACTAAAAATCAATTATCTTAATTAAAGTCCTTGTAATCCAAAATAGTGGGCACATCACTAGTTAAAGTTTTGACCTCTCCAAACCCACGTTTTTCAGTTTTAGCATCACAATCATCACCCACGGTTTCTCAACTAGAGTTGACTCATCTCCAGTCCCCTTATCATTTATATTTAGAGAAGTAAACAAAGATTCAATAGGAGAAGTACCAATCATTTTAAGATCTTCATCATGATTTACAATAGGAAAAGATTCTGGTTTAGCGGCCATCCTATTTACTAGAGTGGTTTGCGCATCGGAGATTTTTTCTAACAATTCTTCAGTGTGAGCGAATCGTGATTGGAGGTTAGACACTTCTTTATTGACCTCGTGAAGTTGCTTACTAATAGGATATAGCAAAATTGCATGCTCTTTTATTTCCGAAGCAAAGAATTTATTATGCTCATATTGTGAAGTCATGAAAGTTTTCATAGACCCTTCTATTTCTGACATTCCTTGGTCGTAGGAACTATTGTAAAATCTATCTTGAGACATGGTGACCGAACTAGCAAAGTAACAAGCAGGAAAAGTGAACTAGCAAGTAAAACGAGCAAAGAAGTAGACTAGTGACAAGCAGAGATAAATATTTTTGTATTTTGATTTTTATGAAACAAACTAAATATAACAGCAAATAAAAAGATGAACAAGTGAATGATAATTTGTGTGAAGTTATTAGACAGTTGATGATGATATTCCCCGGCAACGGTGCCAGAAATCCTTCCTGATACTTGTGATCTACGGTGGTTTTTCCGTGAAGAGGAACGGGTAATTGCAGCACAAAGTGGGTAAGTATTTCCCTTAGTTATGAAACCAAGGTTTATCGAACCAATAGGAATATCCATCCTCAACCGACTTCAGCGGCTGCACACAAAAGAGCAAACAACTTGCACCCAACGCGGGCAAGAGGGTTGCCAATCCCCTTGATCTCGTTATTTGCAAGCAAATGAGTTGTGTAGATAATTTTAGATAATTGTACATTGCAAAATAAAATAAAAGACAAATAAAGGTAGCAAGATAATAATAGTGTTTGTGAATTTATAAGTGAATAGACCCGGGGGCCATAGTTTTCCCTAGCGGCATCTCTCATGTAGCAACATACGATGGGTAGCAAATTAATGTTGGGCAATTGATAGAAAAGAGGATATTTATGCAATTTTTACACCAATGATCATGTGTATATAGGAATCACGTCAATAAAAAATATGCGGACTCCTACCTACACCAATTACTATTACTCCACTCATCGACCGCTATCCAGCATGCATCTAGAGTATTAAGTAAAATAGAGTAATGCATGGAGAACGATGACATGATGTAGACAAAGTAAACTCAAGCAATATGAATAAACCCCATCGTGTTATCCTTATTAGCAACAACACAAAGACGCAACTTGTCCCCTTCTGTCACTGGGATATAGAAACTTGTCAGGTTGAACCTACTACAACACACCTCTCTCACTAAAGAAAGATTAATCTACTTGGCCAAAGCAAATGAATAGATCGGAGAGAATTATGAAGCTATAAAGATCATGCAAATAAGAATCATAATATATATATCAGAGGTGACTCAAATACTTTTCATGAATAATCTGACCATAAACCCACTATTCATCGTATCCCAACAAATGCACCACACAAAAGGATTACATCGGATAGATCAAAACGAAGATGCGCTGATCATTGTATTGAAGATCAAGAGAGAGAGATTGCCATCTAGGTACTAACTATGGACCCATAGGTCTATGGTGAACTACCGACACATCATCATGAGGGCAACAAGGTTGATGAAGAGGCCCTTCGGTGATTGATGCCCCCTCCGGCAGGGTGCCGGAACGGAGCTCCAGATGGCCTCTGGACGGATGATGACCCACAAGTATAGGGGATCAATCGCAGTCCTTTCAATAAGTAAGAGTGTCGAACCCAACGAGGAGCAGGAGGAAATGATATGTAGTCTTCAGCAAGGTATTCTCTACAAGTGATGTAAGTAACAGTGGTAGACAGTTTTGTAGCAAGATAATTCATAACAAGTGACAAGTAACAATAGTAACAATGGTGTAGCAAGGTAGCCCAATCCTTTTTGTAGCAAAGGACAGGTCTGAAAGTACTCTTATATTAAGAAAGTGCTCCCGAGGACACATGAGAATTTTTGTCTAGTCGTGTTCATCATGTTGAGTTGATTCATGTTTGCTACTTTGATAATTTGATATGTGGGTGGACCGGTGCTAAGGTGCTGTTCTTACTTGAACTAACAACCTACTTATGATTAACCCATCTCGCAAGCATCCGCACCTACGGAATAAGAATTAAGATAAATCTAACCAAAGCATGAAACATGTGGATCCAAATCAGCCCCTTATGAAGCAACGTATAAACTGGGATTTAAGCTTGTGTCACTCTCGCAACCCATCATCTACTTGTTACTCCACAATGACTTCCCTTAGGCCCATAACATGGTGAAGTGTCATGTAGTCGACGTTCACATGACACCACTAAGAGAAGTAACAACATACATATCATCAAAATATCGAATGCATACCAACTTCACAAGATTACTTACAACAAGACTTCTCCCATGTCCTCAGCAACAATACTAACTAATCACACATCATCAACATGTTCAAGATCAGAGGATTAATACTGATAATTAAGGATCTGAATATAATCCCTTCCACCAAGTAATCCAACAAGCATCAACTACGAGATGTAATCAACACAACTGGTAACCCACAGGTACCAATCTGAGGTTTTGGGACAAAGATTGAATACAAGAGATGAACTAGGGTTGGAGATGAGATGGTGCTCGTGAAGTGGTTGATGAGGATTGGTCCTCCCACGAAGGAGGAAGCGTTGATGAAGACGATGGCTTCGATCTCCCCCTCCCGGAGAGGGATTTCCCCAGAAGAATCTGACTGTCGGAGTGCGAAAGGGCCTCTGCCCAGGTTTCCGCCTCGAGACGGCGGCGCTTCGTCCCGAAAGGCTTCTTATGATTTTTTTCTAGGGTAAAACACACCATATATGAGAAGAGGGGCATCGGAGGACCAGCAGGGGGCCCACAAGCCATCTGGTCGTGCCCTCAGGGGGGCGCCACCTGTTGGCTTGTGGCCTACTGGCTGCCCCTCTCCGATATATTTTTTCTCGAAAAATTCTTAAATATTCCAAAAATATTCTTCGTAAATTTTCAGGTCATTCTGAGACTGGTGATTTTTCTACCTTTTTCTTGGTTTTCCGGTCCAGAATTCTAGTTTCCAGATATTTCCCTCCTTGTGATGTACCTTGCATATTCAGAGAGAATAATCATAAGAATTGTATGATAATATGGAATAATGGACAAAAATAAGGTAGATAGTGGTAAGAAATCATGATGCAAAATGGACGTATCAACTCCCCCAAGCTTAGACCTCGCTTGTCTTCAAGCAAAAGCCGAACTCTAAAATAATGACCACATAATTTGAGAGAGAGATGTCGATAAAAACATAATACGGACATGAGAGCATCATGAATATCATCATAGCAGAAAGTTTTCAATCATATAACCTATCATGAACAAGTAACAATCTATTCACAACTGAAGAAATTTGGGACATAATCTTTATTGAGAACCAACAAGCAATGCAATTAGTCCTTGAGATAATCATACCTTTTGCAATCAAGAGAAGAGTCTATGTAAGAGCTTATATTTCTAGCAAGTTCACATATTCAACTATGATGTAACCTTCTATGATTGCTAACATACATTGCATATTTTGGGAAGAAGTGACTCCGCGGGACACATAGGAAGATGGAGACTTTAATGTGTAAGTGCATCTAGTGCCCCTTAGTGATTTTGGTGTATTGAAAACTTATAGGTTAAGGGACTAATATGTTTGTGAGTGTACACAGGCTCTATAAGTCGATGAGGAGTTTGGTATATCCGAAGAATATCGACCCATAAAAATGAATGTCTTCAACTGAAGACTTTGGTTAAGACTTTGAAAATGAAAAAAATGGTGTGACCTTGAAGATATGAACGAGGACAATGAAGCGTGAAGACTTTGTTTTTACTGTTTCATTTCCTTTCTTTGAGTCATAGGAAACACCGTACTGTTAAAGGGGTCGAGGTAATACTAAGGAAAAATTTCCATCTGATGCTCAACTCCAAAGCCTCAACATAACCAAATCCTTCGAGTGAAGCCTTTGGAAACCTCTTACAGTTCAGTCAAGTTCTTCAGTGACAGAGACAATGTTCTTCTGGTCTCTGAGGAAATTGGTCAGACTGAGGAGTTAGGATTTCGCCAGTGCGAATTGCCTACAAGTGAAGAATATGATAAGCCTTGAGGAATTTGACAGTTCAAATTTCGACCGTTGCTGTGCTTTGCGCCAGCTGTCCAGATATTTTATCCACCTAATGGTCATATCATTGCGGGGCATTTATGGCTTATCATGTTGGGTTGTACCCTGGCTATAAATAGCCGCCCCCCACAACCACTAGCTGGTTGGCTGCTCCGAGAGAGAACTTGACACTTGTCATTTGAGAGCATCCCATTCCTCGAGGACTTTGAGCGAAAATCATCAGTGAGGAAAAACCCCAAACAACCAAAACCCATAGTGATTGAGCATCACTGAAGAAATTGTTCCTGTGTGGAACCGACGCTTTTTACCTTTGAAGACTGTGTATCTTCCAAACGGTTAGGCGTCATGGTCTAGTGCATCCTGCAATCAATTGGGGATCGCCGGGTGACCGTGGTCTAGAGCATCCAGCAGTAAATTGTGGATTGCCGGGTGACCAGTTTGTGAGGGTTTTGGAAGTCTACCCTGAAGACTTACCACGAGTGTTGGGCGAGGACTGTGTGACCTTAGCTCAAGGAGAATACGGTAAGGACTGTGTGTCCTGGGACTGTGTGTCCTGTGGTTTAAATACCAGGCCTCTCCAAACCAGACGTACGACTGTCACAGCAGTTGGAACTGGGTCATCAAACCATTGTCTTCATCGAGCTACCTGGTTCCATTTCCTCAACCCTTTCATTTCCTCGTATATCTGTTGATGAAATTGATCGTTACTGTTTGAAGAATTTAACTGAAGACTTTCTCAACTTCCTCACCTCAAATTCTTCAGTTACATTATCTTCTGCCTGCTTATCCTGTTCACGCTACTCATGCTCTGTGTATGTTTCATTTCATCATGATGACTATGCTACTTGAGTACTTATTCCGCTGCGAGTAGTTCATCACTTAGCAAATTCCTAAACTAGTATTTCCTAAAGTGACGAATTTGTAAAAATCGCCTATTCACCCCCCCCTCTACTCGATATAACGCACTTTCAATTGGTATTAGAGCGAGGTACTCCCTTGTTCTGTGTGATTTTGATTTAACCACCTGGACTTTTAGTTATGTCGACTGCAGGCATGATCAAGGTCTCAGCTGGGTGTCCTACCTTTGATGGGACGGACTACCCCTACTAGAAGAACAAGATGCGCATGCATCTTGAGGCAATTGATAACGATCTCTGGTATGTTGTGGAAAATGGTGTTCCCTTTGTTACCCCCACTAACAACGCTGCTGATGTGAAGAGATTCAAGCAACTCGACTCTCAAGCGAAGAATATCATATGTGGCCATCTGAGCAAGGGTCAGTATGGCAGAGTGAGTGCTTTGGAGACTGCTAAGCTTATCTGGGATAGGCTATCCAAAGTCAATCAAGGCATTTCAACTCAACGTGACTCTCGGGTTGATGTTCTTCGCAATCTCTTCAAAAGCTTCAAAAGACTCGACAATGAAAATGTTCAGCAAACATTCGATCTTCTCACTGATATCTCCAATGAGCTCCAAGCTCTTGGTGCCACTGACATCACCGACCATGAGGTGGTGAAGAAACTGCTGAGATCTCTTGATTCCTCATTCGATACACTTGCTTTGATGATCCAAGAACATGGAGACTACAAGTCACTAGATCCTGCTGATATTCTTGAGAGACTCAACACTCATGAATTCCAACAAGCTGAGAAGAGAGACCTCTACGGGCCAAGTTATGGAAGATCTCGTGCTTTGAAGGCCAAGGCAATTTCCTCATCTGAAGACGAAGAATCCGATAGTAGCCTTGGTGATCCTGAAGAACTGAGTCAGGAGCTAGCAATGCTCGTGAGGAAATTCCAGAAGTTCTCAAGGAGAGGTCGGTTTGGAAAATCATCAAAAAGTGGCATGAAGAAATCTGATTCTTCATCAAGCGACTACAAGAAGAGAACTTGTCACAAATGCAAGAAATCTGGTCACTTTATCTCTGACTGTCCTCTCTGGGAAAAAGAGTCAAGAAAGAAAAAATATAAGGATGACAGTTCTGATGACTCGAAGAAAAAGAAGAAATCTTCAAAGTCCTCATCTTCAAAGTCCTCATCGCACAAGAAGAACAACTTAAGGAAGGCTCGGGCACTTATTGGCAAGGAAATGGATTCTAAAGAAGAATCTGAAGAATATGAGGAAGAGGAGGAATCTGAGGAGGAGTCGGACTCTGGTGTGGCGAGCCTAGCTCTTGCTACTGCTTTCGTCAGCAAGTCCATCTTCAACGATGAGGAAAATGGCAACTCCAACGACTCTGATGCCAGCAACAATGACTATGCTCCCATCTATTGCTTCATGGCAAAAGGTGCCAAGGTACTCAAACACCATTCCTCCTCTAAATCAAGTGATGGTGAATCTGAGGATTACATGAAACCTAGCTATTCAAAACTTGCTAATATTGCTACTAAACAACAAAGTGTCATTGAAAAGCATCAGAAACAGCTTGACAAAAGCGATGATCTGTTGAATGAGGAAGTGGATCATACTCAAACTTTGACTAAGGACCTTCAAAGTCTTCAGTCCAAGTATGATAACCTCCAAAGTCGTTATGAGGCTCTCTTAGTCGATCATGAGAAGCTTTCTTATGAATTTCTTCAAAGAAAGCAAGATCTTGAGAAACTAAGGGTGTCTCATGAAGATCTTCAAAGGGAAAATGACTCCTTGCTTGCTCAACAGATCAGTACCGCTCAGGAAGATTTCATTCCACCTTGTTTGAAATGCATCGAACGTGAAACTGCTCATTCTTTACCTGAAAGTTCAAATGCTTCTATTGCTGCAAATTCTTCAACTATTTCTGTGGTCACAAATTCCTCATCTGAGGATACCACAAGTATCACTGATGAAAATGCAGGGTTGAAGGAATTGTATGTGACAGGCATATACAAAAGTCTCAAAGGGCGTCAAACCCTTTGCGATGTGCTCAAAAAGCAGATTCTGAACAGGAACCCTAGGAAAGAGGGTATTGCATTTGAGAGGAAACTCAATGCTGATGGATCTTACTGGAAACCTGAGCAGTATCCCAAAACCTCATGGGTTGCTGCAAAAGGACTTCCTGTAGATCCATCCACTTTATCTGGTTTTACTTGTGAATCTTCATATTCCTCTGATGAATCAATTGACTCCAACTATAAACTGTTCAAAAATCAGAATGGTGAAGTATTTGCTAGATATGTTGGAACTAACTGCAGGAATGGTCCCCCTCTAAAGAAAATCTGGGTTCCCAAGAGCTGCTTCGAAAGTCTTCAGGTGAATGTCCTCATGACACCACAAATGAAGAACAGGAACCCCAGATCAAATTCTTCAGTTGGACCAAAGTCTTCACAAGGACCAAAGTCTTCACGAGGACCAAAGTCCTCACATGGACTAAATTCCTCATATGGTCAAAAATCATATCATTCTCGTGCTAATGCTTCTGTTTCGCAGGGAAAATCTAAGGGTCATGAATATGCTCATTATTCTTCAAATCATTATGTTCATAAGTCCTCGAAGAATTTCTCTGCTTATTCATATGAGTACTCTAACCCCCATCCTGTGAAACGAAGTGCGCTTGCTTCTATGCCACCCTTCTCATATGGAGCTCGCAGAATGATGAACTCTTTGCCACCCCTCCAGATGTGGGTGGTGAAGAAATCGAACTAATCTCTTATGCAGGGTCAGGTCTCCAGACGAACTTGAACGTCTGATGAATTTGCTGGAGACCTGAGGAAATGCTTGATAGGATGCAGGCTAATCACGAAGAAATGAATCATTCATTTCTCATGTCCTAATCATTCATTTCTCACGTCCTCATATTACTTTACTTACTATACTATCTGATGAAATTCAATCTAATGAATTTGAAGTCATATTCTTCACTCTGAAGCATATGCGTTCGTAAGCTGTACTAATTCATCTGCAGGATGAAACACCCAAAGCTACTGAGTGGGTCCTCGACAATGGATGCACCAACCACATGACTGGTGACAAGAACCTATTGATGAACATTCCACTGGCTCCCTCTCAACTGAAGCATATCACCTACGCTGATAAAGGAAAAAGCAAGGTATTGGGTCTAGGTAAGATTGCAATCTCGAAGGATCGACACATGGATAAGGTAATGCTTGTCGAGTCCCTAGGATTCAACCTCATGTGTGTCTCAATGCTTTGTGATCTTGATATGGTTGTCATCTTTGGCAAATACCGTTGTGTTGTCATCATGGAATCTGACAAATCCAAAGTCTTCGAAGGCTTTAGGAGAGGAGACTTGTATATTATTGATTTCTCTACAGGTCCACAGCAGGCCACATGTCTACTTGCAAAAGCTTCAGAAGGCTGGCTATGGCATCGACGACTTGCACACGCTGGCATGAGGAACTTGCACACGCTCGCGAAGAAAAAGCACGTCATTGGTATTGAGGGTGTCAAATTCCTCAAGGATCACTTGTGTGGGGCTTGTGAGTCTGGAAAGATGACCAGATCCAAGCATCCATCCAAGACTATTATGACTACCACTCGCCCTTTTGAATTGCTTCATATGGATCACTTTGGTCCTACTCACTATGCCACACTAACAAATACTCCATGCTTATATGGTTTTGTCATTGTTGATGATTTCTCTCGCTATACTTGGGTGCACATTATCCTGTACAAATCTGAAGTGCAGAATGTCTTCAAACGATTTTCTTTAAGGGCCTCGACGAACTTCGGCGTCAAAATCAAGCATATCAGAAGTGATAATGGGACTGAGTTCAAGAACACTGGTCTTGATGATTATCTTGATGAACTTGGTATTACTCATGAGCTATATGCCCCTTATACTCCTCAGCAGAATGGCGTTGTGGAGCGCAAGAACATGACTCTTGTCGAGATGGCTCTTACCATGCTTGATGAATACAAGACCCCTCGTCGCTTCTAGCCTGAGGCAATCAATACTGCTTGCCACATCATCAATAGGGTATATCTTCACAAATTCCTCAAGAAGACTTCATATGAACTCCTCACTGATAAGAAACCCAATGTGAGTTATTTCAAAGTCTTTGGTGCTAAATGCTGGATTAGAGATCCTCACCACAGTTCTAAATTTGCACCAAAAGCACATGAAGGTTTTATGCTTGGTTACGGAAAGGACTCGCACACCTACAAAGTCTTCAACACCTATCACAACAAGGTTGTTGAAACTATAGATGTGTGGTTCGATGAAACTAACGGCTCGCAAAGAGAGCACCTGCCTCCTGTGCTAGATGAAATGCCTCCTGAGGAATCTATTAAGTTCAAAGCCACTGAAGATGTAATCCCTACTGAAGAACAACTACTCTCTAAAGAAGTTGTACCCAATGCTGAAGACATTCATGCTGATACACCTGAAGACAATGGTGCTGAAGAAAATGCTCAGCCTCAACAAAGTCTTCAACCAGCTCATCCTCGACTTGCAAATGAAGTGCAGATCGAGAAAATCCTCGATGACATTAATGCACCAGGTCCCCTCACACGCTCAAAAGCTTCACATTTGTCTAACTTTTGTGGGCACTTTGCTTTTGTCTCTATCACAGAGCCCACCAAAGTTGATGAAGCATTCTTGGAGCCTGAGTGGATACAAGCTATGCAAGAGGAATTGCATCAATTCAAGCTCAACAATGTGTGTAAACTCGTCAAACGCCCAGATCCTCGCAAGCACAATGTCATAGGTACCAAGTGGATCTACCGCAACAAATAAGATGAACTTGGTCATGTAGTGAGGAATAAGGCTCGACTTGTGGCATAGGGCTACATACAGGTTGAGGGAATTGACTTTGATTAAAGTTTTGCACCTGTTGCTAGACTTGAAGCTATTCGCATATTGCTTGCTTATGCTAACCATCACAATATCATCTTATATCAAATGGATGTGAAAAGTGCATTCCTCAATGGTAAGCTTGAGGAAGAAGTATATGTTGTTCAACCCCCAGGTTTTGAAGATCCTAAGTATCCTGACAAAGTCTTCAGACTCAACAAGGCCCTCTATGGCCTCAAGCAAGCCCCTCGGGCATGGTATGACACACTGAAGGAATTCCTCTTGAAGAAAGGCTTCAAACCCGGTTCACTTGACCCAACTCTTTTCACAAAATCATATGATGATGAATTATTTGTGTGCCAAATATATGTGGACGATATTATCTTTGGATGTACTGACAAACGTTACAATGACGAATTTGCCTATATGATGTGTGAAGAATATCAAATGTCTATGATGGGAGAACTCAAATTCTTCTTAGGGCTTCAAATTCGTCAACAACGCAATGGCATCTTCATATATCAAGAGAAATACCTCAAGGATGTCCTGAAGAAATTCGGCATGCAGGATTGCAAAGGCGTCAAGATTCCTATGCCCACATCGGCTCAACTCTTCACTGACGAAAGTGGTAAAGATTTCGATCAGAAGGTATACCGCTCCATGATTGGTTCCTTATTGTATCTATGTGCATCTAGGCCAGATATTATGCTTAGTGTTTGCATGTGTGCCCGATTTCAAGCAAAACCGAAGGAATCACACCACAAGGCTGTGAAACATATTCTTCGATATCTAGCTCACACTCCAACACTAGGATTATGGTACCCCAAGGACTCAGATCTTGACCTCATTGGATATTCTGATTCTGATTATGCTGGTGATCGTGTGGACCGCAAGTCAACATCAGACACTTGTCATTTCCTCGGACGATCCTTAGTCTGTTGGTCCTCGAAGAAGCAGAACTGCGTGTCTCTATCTACTGCTGAAGCTGAGTACATTGCTATTGGTTCTTGCGGTGCTCAATTGCTATGGATGAAGCAAACCCTCAAGGACTACGGCATCAACGTGAAGAATGTTCCTCTCTACTGTGACAACGAGAGTGCCATCAAGATTGCTCACAACCCAGTTCAACACTCAAAGACCAAGCACATCCAGATTCGTCATCATTTTCTTCGTGACCATGTGATGAAGGGCGATATCTTCCTCGACCACGTGAAGACTGAAGAACAACTGGCTGATATCTTCACAAAGCCCTTGGATGAGAAGAGATTTTGCAAGTTGCGGTGTGAGCTAAATATCTTAGAATCTTCGAATGTTCTTTGAAAAGACACACATCCTAACACTTATGCAAAATTGATGACTTTGATGTGCAACACACGAAGTAACGTTTTTCTTCAATCAATGAAGACTAACTCTCTAAGTGTGAAGAAATTAACGAAGAATTTGATTCTCAGAACCCTACGACAATTGTATGCGGTGTCTGAAATCATCATTCTTATACGGTGCGTAACGCCACCAACAACTGTTTAAATTCTTCAAGTTTGAGTATTTCATCATTGTGCAAATTCTTCAAAATTGTCAAATTCTTCAAGTTTGCAAATTCCTCAAAATTTCAAATTCTTCAACTGATGTTCTTCATATGAGTTTTTCTTCATTAACTATATATATACATATATTTGAACTTTTTCAATGTCCTCAATAGCATTCACTTATGGCTATTTCTTCAAAGTTAATTTTTCATCTAAGTGAATGTGATCGGACCCGTTTCCCCTCTATGATAGACTCAACCAAGTCTGTTCAGAAATTCTTCATATGCGTTCTACTTTGAAACCCGTTCAAAGTCTTCACTGTGTCCTTGTCAGCTGAAGAATTTGCGAACGAAAACTTTAAAATATTCAATCTCAAATTTTTGGCGATTGCCGCTCAAACCGTTCCGATTCCCACGACTGGATAACCCACGATCCCCCACTATCTCCACTACACAGTACGTGGGTGACACATGTCACGTGGATGGCAAGGGTCAGGGGCATACTGGTCCAAAATCTTCGGGCCAGTTGGTTTTACTGCTATTATAAATACCCCCTCCCTTCCACATGCTCGGGTTACTCCTCACTCCCATCTCTCCCGAGCTCCAGACCTAGCGCCGTCGCTAACCTCATCATCGCCGGAGAGGAAGAGCTTCACTGCCTCGACCTCGCCGTTGTCGTACTCGCATCGGCCGCGGATGTCTTCACCCCGCCGCCGCTGTAGTTGTCTCCCTCTGCCAAGCTAGGGCGTGGGAGATCTGGACTGAGGAACTCCTTCACTTCACTTCACTGTTCGTCGTGTTCATCGCTTACGGTAAATAAAATCTAGTTTTATTTCCATTTTTTATTCCGATGATTTTCACAAAATCTACAAAAGGTGTTTATTCTTCAAGCAATCCATCTCTTAAGCACCAAACAATCTCCTTCTCTTGATCTATTTTCGCTAAGTTATGATTTTCTTCAAGATTCCTCAATTGTGTGGATCTCAAATCTACACAACTCTGGAACCTAAGTCAAGAACACTTAGTGAAATTCTTCAAGGCATCTATGGTCAAATTCCTCAAACTTGATACTTTTTGCAAAAATTTCTGAGAACGCATATGACCTCTTCAAATTCTTCGCACCTATACTCTATTCACAGGTACAAATGTCAGCTGATGAATCTCTAGGTTCTCATCAACTTAACTCATTTGCAGCGTTCCTCGAAGAAAAGTTGCACACTTCCTCAGAAACTTTAGCAGTTCACAATCCTCAGCTGAAGAAAATTGCTGATGGGAAAAGACCTCAGAAAGGAGGAAAGAAGCTTGAATCCAATACTGCATTTGAGATCCCTGAGGATATCTATCCTGAGTATTGCACACCTGATGAAGAAATCTACGGAAAAGAGACAAAGGAAAAGCGAAAAATTCGCATCCAAAAGATTGAGAGGAGATGGATGAAGGAATGGCGAGAATATCACTATGTCACTCCTAAGTATATGAAGAAATTTGCACTGAAACCACCTTGCCGAAGACCTCCATTGGGAAATAACCAGGCAGCTGATCCCACTAGCCTCATGAGAGGTGAGGATTTTCCTAAAGAATGGGCGAAGCATCAGAAAAAGCTTCAAAAGATATCTAAAGAAGCTGTGAGGAAATTCAATGAGGACTCTGCTGTTGCTGGTGCCTCTGCTAGTGCATCTGATCCGAAGAAATCATTGGTGAAGAAATCCACTGCAAAATCCTCTGCACCAAAGTCCTCTGCCCCAAGTTCTTCACAGAAAATGCCTCAGGTAAAATCATCAAGGGTTCCTGCAAGGTCCTCAGTGGTTGCACAATCTTCAACTGCTGCTACCAAATCATCAACACCAGTGCATCTGGCATCTTGTTAGAGGACTGCCGGTTTTTCAATTGCTTCAGGGGCATCTGCAACTTCATCTGCCCAAGCACATTCCTCAAGCAGTCCCACTTTGCTGAAAGTGAAGGCAATAGCTGGACGAGGCAGGAGGCCAAGTCCTCACAAGAAGCAAGTGGAATTCAACATTCCCTCAGCGTCTGAGGAAGATGAAGCAAGTGATGGAGAACTTGGTGCGATTGTCAGAAATAAGCAAGAACGAGTGGCTCAAGCCAAGGGCACTTCAATTCCTCTCATGCTGGATCCAAGGACAGTGCTTGACTTCATTGACATATGGCACAACGATCCAAACACTCCAATTGATGACTTGAAGCTACCTCCCGGTCCTAGCCATGTCCTCATCGCGTTCATCGGTGAAGAAAAGTGGAAGTTCGAGAAGGCCAGAAAGGCGAAGAAGGCTCAGTTCAAGAAAGAGCGCTTCATGAAGAACAATTTTCTCAATCTGACGCCTGACCAACTCGTCTCTATCCAAAAGGACATCAAAGGCCTCGGCGATGAATTCAACAAGTACTATGCTGACTGGAAGGGTGCCAAGGTTCGATTCGTCAACGTTGCTGACAAAGTCATCAAAGATCACAACTCAAGGGTTGCAGCACAAACGCAACTGCAAATTCCTCAGGCTGAATCTTCTGCTCAGCCTGCTAATGAAACTGCAAGTGCAGCTGAAGAAATTCATGCTGCTGAAGAAATTCCCAGGGCAACTTCCAATGTTGCGCCTGAAGAAATTGAGAGGCCAGCTGGAGAAACTGTTGTGCCTGAAGAAACTGCCAGGGCGACTGCATCAGTCGTGCCTGAAGAAACTGCTCCAACTTCACCCCAGGCTCCCCCAGCAAAATCATCAAAGGTGAAGACTGTCACACTTCCTTCTGCATCAGAAGCAAAGAAAACCAAGGCTGTAGAAAAGGCCGCTGCTCTGAAGCGGAAAGCATCACCATCTGCAGATTCCTCAGCTGCTAAGAAATTGAAGACTTTGCCAAGTTCTTCAAATGAACCAATTGATGTTGTTCCTATTTCATCAGTTCCAGCCTACGAAATAGTCCCATTTGGTGAAGACTATGTCATCCCAAGTGAGGACGATGAAGAAACTCAATCTGCTGCTTCCTCAGAGCATATTGGTGAAGAAATTGAGGTGGATGCAAATGCTTCAACCCCTCTTGTGTCATCACCCCAGCCTCAGTTCACTGCTGAAGAGGCCGGTGTTGAAGAAATAGATGAGGATGTGGACATTGGATCTACCACTCCAGTAATCCATGATGAATTTTGGGATGCAGCACACCCAAATTCACCAATCGCCGCTCCTCTCACAAAGATTCCTCGGTCTCCTGCCCCAACTGAAGAAATTCAAACTGAGTCTGCCGGTCTATCCACTCCCATCATGTCTGCTCCTGAAGATATTCCAGCTGCATCAGCTGATGAAATCAATGCACAGAATGTTCCTGATGAAACTGCTGCACAAGTTCCTCAAGTTGAAGAAACTGCTATTGTTCCAATCGAGACTGGACAGCGCTTTAAGCCAAATCTTCAGCCAAAGCAAAATCTACCTTTCAAAGGCATGAAGCGTCCCAAATTCATCAAGGCAAATTTCTTCAATGAGCACATATTCTTCACTGGACCTAATCCTTATGACTCAGCAAGGGTTGGTCTCACAAGGTTCTGGACTCCAGCTCAAATGAATTTTTATGCTGCTGTGCTGTTTGACAAGGACAAAGTCTTCCAGCATCATCAAATTCCTCATGTGGATATGGAATCCATCCCATGCTTCACTCATGTGCTCTCATTTCTTCATGATGTTGGACTTCTTCCATTCTGTGCGGATGTCTGCGATTGGAATGAAGAACTGATTCTTCAATTCTATGCAACTCTGCATATCTCTGGTGAAGCTTCTGATATCAACACTTGGATTCTGGATTGGATGACTGGCAACACCCACTACACTGCTTCTGCAAATGAATTACTTCAAAGTGTTCCCATCCCAATTCCTTCAGAAGGAGCAAGATGCATCTATAATGAACCTGAGCTGCAGAATCACATGATGCAAGTGTTGATGAAGCCTTTGGCACAAGGGAAACCTCCAAGGACCACCTTCTTAGTGAAGGATTTGCTGTATGTGCCAAGAACAATCTATAGAACATTGATCAAAACCCTCAGTCCTATCAAAGGCCGCAACTCTGAAGAATAAGAATTGTTGGCATCATGAAGCATTTGTTGTTCAACATCATTCATGGGATTCCCATCAACTATCACGATTTCTTCATGAGGACTTTGGCCAATATTGCAGTGTCACCTTTCGAGTTGAAGCCTTATGCTCCCTGGATCATGAAATTCATCATATCAAAGTCTTCAATTCCATTCAAGGCTGATTTTCAGAATCACTTCAGTTTCTTGCCTCCGATTGAAGTCCTCAAGAAGACATTTTATTCAGTTGAAGGAAAAGGCAAGGCTGTCATTGATGAAGGAACTCGTCCATTGGATGGTCAGTTTCGCAAAGTTGCATCTTATTCCACCAATGATGACTCTACCACACAAGATTCAGCGCAAAAACCTCAAGCTTTTGCTCCGCGTGTGATGACGGATCGTGAGCTTCTTCTAAGTCTTCATCAGAAGGTCGATCATAATCACAAGTGGGTAAAGCATCAGTTTGCTTCAATTCTTCGTGATATGACTGTGACGCATAACTCTATGAGGAAAGTTCATTACTATGTGCATGAAATCTTCGATCGCTCTTGGGCCATTCTGTCTCATCTCAAGACTCCTGAAGAAATCAAGGAGATGGAATTTCAAATGGACTTTGACTGGTCAATTCCTCCTGAGAAGAAGTGGAAGAAAGTTCAAGTTCCTCAGCTGGTGACAAGCTCATTTTCTTCATCACATGATACAGATGAAGCTGAGGACATTGATGACACTGCTGCAGGCCCTGCTCCACCAACCGACCCCGACAACGCTGGCGCTCCTCCACCACCTTCAAGATGAAATTCTTCAGGGGCGTTAGTCCTCAATTTCATCCCTTTTGGTCACTTGATGACAAAGGGGGAGAAATTTGAGTTAGTCTTCAAGCGGGTCTATATATGGGCTGTTTTTTTTAAGTTGCAACTCTTGCTCTTCTGAGGTATTTGTTTCATGAGTTGTAAACTTAAGTCCGATGGTGGTCTGATACTTTTGAACTGCTCTCTGCACGCTTATTTCCTCAAGTATCTTAATGCACGCATGCTGAATTTCCTCAGACCCCATTTTCCATCATGCATTTCAATTACCTCATGATATATATTAAATGTGTGTATGGATTACAAGATATAGGGGGAGATCTCCAAGATTTTATCCTGCCATGTGCATTTGCAGTCCAAAGCAAATTCCTCAAATATGCACATCTTCAGGGGGAGTTCCTCTATATCTTGCAATCAAATTCCTCAAACTCAGTACTTACACTTCATATGTTTATCCCCGTTGAAAACTTAATCTATTTGTCATCAATCACCAAACAGGGGGAGATTGTAAGTGCATCTAGTGCCCCTTAGTGATTTTGGTGTATGGAAGACTTATAGGTTAAGGGACTAATATGTTTGTGAGTGTACACAGGCTCTATAAGTCGATGAGGAGTTTGGTATATCCGAAGAATATCGACCCCTAAAAATGAATGTCTTCAACTGAAGACTTTGGTGAAGACTTTGCTGAAGACATTGGTATTCCCTGAAGACTTTGAAAATGAAGAAAATGGTGTGCCCTTGAAGATATGAACGAGGACAATGAAGCGTGAAGACTTTGTTTTTACTGTTTCATTTCTTTTCTTTGAGTCATAGGAAACACCGTACTGTTAAAGGGGGTCGAGGTAATACTAAGGTAAAATTTCCATCTGATGCTCAACTCAAAAGCCTCAACATAACCCAATCCTTCGAGTGAAGCCTTTGGAAACCTCTTACAGTTCAGTCAAGTTCTTCAGTGACAGAGACGATGTTCTTCTCGTCTCTGAGGAAATTGGTCAGACTGAGGAGTTAGGATTTCGCCAGTGCGAATTGCCTACACGTGAGGAATATGATAAGCCCTGAGGAATTTTACAGTTCAAATTCTGACCGTTGCTGTGCTTTGTGATAGCTGTCCAGATATTTTATCCACCTAACGGTCATATCATTGGGGGGCATTTACGTCTTATCATGTCGGGTTGCACCCTGGCTATAAAGAGCCCCCCCCCCCACAACCACAAGCTGGTTGGCTGCTCGGAGAGAGAACTTCACACTTGTCATTTGATAGCATCCCATTCCTCGAGGACTTTGAACGAAAATCATCAGTGAGGAAAAACCCCAAAGAACCAAAACCCATAGTGATTGAGCATCACTGAAGAAATTGTTCCTGTGTGGAACCGACGCTTGTTACCTTTGAAGACTGTGTATCTTCCAGACGGTTAGGCGTCATGGTCTAGTGCATCCTGCAGTCAATTGGGGATCGCCTGGTTACCGTGGTCTAGAGCATCCAGTAGTAAATTGTGGATTGCTGGGTGACCAGTTTGTGAGGGTTTTGGAAGTCTACCCTGAAGACTTACCACGAGTGTTGGGCGAGGATTGTGTGACCTTAGCTCAAGGAGAATACATTAAGGACTGTGTGTTCTGGGACTGTGTGTCCTCTGGTTTAAATACCAGGCCGCTCCAAACCAGACGTACGACTATCACAACAGTTGGAACTGGGTCATCAAACCATTGTCTTCATCGAGCTACCTGGTTCCATTTCCTCAACCCTTTCATTTCCTCGTATATATGTTGATGAAATTGATCGTTACTGTTTGAAGAATTTGACTGAAGACTTTCTCAACTTCCTCACCTCAAATTCTTCAGTTACATTATCTTCTGCCTGCTTATCCTGTTCACGCTACTCATGCTCTGTGTATGTTTCATTTCATAATGATGACTATGCTACTGCTATGTTTCGCATGCACTTGAGTACTTATTCCGCTGCGAGTAGTTCGTCACTTAGAAAATTCCTCAACTAGTATTTCCTCAAGTGACGAATTTGTAAAAATCGCCTATTCACCCCCCTCTAGTCGATATAACGCACTTTCATAATGTTCTTGCCACCCAACTTATTTACCTCAAGGATAATTTCAACAATAATGGAACATGATCATTTACATTCAGCTGGATATATTTGTTTGAATCTTTCCTCAACATATAATGCTTGCCACTAAATAGTTTGGAGAATAAGAACAAGGGAAATATTATTGATTTTTGCATGAAAATAAAACTGGTAAGAACGTAAAAGATAGGCCCTTCGCAGAGGGAAGCAGAGGTTGTCATGAGCTTTTATTTGTTTGATATGTTTAATCTCTTAACATAAAGGAACAGGGCTTCATATTTCCCCTTGTGATGGCGAACTTTATTATGCATTCCGTCGCTTTTATTACTTCACCATCACAAGATCGTACAAAGCTTACTTTCCCTTACAATAAAAGATCTTACATGATTAGAGGCAATTTTTATTGCCTTGTGCAACAATTACAACTTACGTGTAGGATCTTATTCAATCCATAGGTAGGTATGGTGGACTCTCATGGCAAGAAACTGGGTTTAATGGTTATGTATGCACAAGTAGTATCTCTACGTAGTGCGAATCTTTGGGCTAGCAAAAGGTCCTAAGTAAGCATCACATGTTAAAGGATTCAATACCATATAACTTCTATGCAAATGTAGACAAACATGATCATTATGTTGTCTTCCATGTCCCACTTCAACACTTGATCATTATGTAATGTTTTGATGGAAGCTCACAATTATAGAATGTGTTCATGATAGTACATTTATATGTAAATCTCCTCTTCTCTATCACACTTTTGCATAGATCATATCAATTACTAACATTATGTTTGTTGGTTTCCAACACTTCTTATTGCTTATACCTCTTTTTCTATGTGAAGTCATTACTTCTCAAGAGATAGGCATATGATTTTTTTTCTGTTCTTTTTATTGCCTTGCTAAGATGATGGGTGCAAGTGAAGAAGGGGCACACGATCTCAACTAACTTTATCATATAACTCTCACACTTGATTACAAGGATAGGTAGAACTCAAAGCAAAAACTCTAAACAAAGCAAATCTGAAATTTAACTCCCTAAATCACGAAAAAACTAAACATCGAACTAAGATAGATAGTGGTGGGAAAAAGTGATGGTGATACGATATCGGGACACCTCCCCCAAACTTGGAACAAGCCAAGGGTGGTTCCCATACCCATGTACTCAAGTGTTCTTCGGTGATGGCAGTGGTGTTTGGTAGTGCTCCATCTTCCAAGGCATAGGTTCTCCATCAAAGAAAGAAACCCTTGTCTCCGGGATCCTGAAATCAGCAGCTAGGCTCATCCTTTTAAACCTAGATTCATACTCACAGTTTTGGAGTTGGAGTTGATAGAGTTGATCCTGGAGGTGTTCAATCCGATCTTGAAGCTTGGCGAGAGCCTCCCCCACGCTTTTGGTGTCCATATTGTTTTCACGGATGAAGTCCGTGATAATAGAGTGATTAGCACTCAAGCCACGTTCAACCATCCCTTGACACTTGAAGATTTCTTGCTCCACATGTGCAAGCCTGGCCTTCTCGCTTCCCTCCTTCTTGGGGCCTTGAACATCCCGGATGGTAAGCACCCCCTCACACATCTCAATAGCTTGAGGGTGCTTCATCACCTCCGGCAGGTAGGGATTGATGACCTTCTCGAAGAACTTGTCCTTGGTTGGCGAAGGGGAAGTCATAGCGATCTAGATCATACCACATACCTACCCCTTTTTCAGGTTTCTGGAGTGTTCCGGAAGACTTCCTTGATGTGTTCTTCCGGTGTGATGACTTGGATGACACTTGTTTCTTCATTAATGGGTGCACCTGAAATATAATTCTTAATTCTTTGCCCATTCACCACTCTCGGGTTCTTGCCTTCGAAGTAGTTGATTTTTATAACACCGGAGCGATAAACCTCCTCAACGACGTATGGGCCTTCCCTTTGGAGAGGAGTTTTCCTGCAAAAAATCTAAAACGAGAATTGTATAAAAGTACTAAGTCTCCTACATTGAATTCTCGTTTTTGAATCCTTCTTTCATGCCATCTTTTAACCTTTTCTTTAAATAACTTAGCATTTTCATAGGCTTGTGTTCTCCATTCATCAAGTGAGCTAATGTCAAATAACCTCTTCTCACCGGCAAGTTTAAAATCATAGTTAAGTTCTTTAATTGCCCAATAAGCTTTGTGTTCTAACTCAAGAGGTAAGTGACAAGACTTCCCATAGACCATTTTGTACGGAGACATACCCATAGGATTCTTATAAGCAGTTCTATAAGCCCAAAGTGCATCATCTAGTTTCTTAGACCAATTCTTCCTAGATGTATTAACAGTCTTTTGTAATTTTAAATTTATTTCTCGATTACCCAATTCAACTTGACCACTAGACTGGGGATGATAAGGTGATGTAATCCTATAGTTAACATCATATTTAGCTAGAAGTTTAAGGAAAGCACCATGAATAAAATGTGAACCACCATCAGTCATTAAATATCTAGGAACTCCAAACCTCGGGAAAATAATATCTTTAAGCATTTTAATAGAGGTGTTATGATCAACACTACTAGTTGGAATAGCTTCTACCCATTTAGTAACGTAATCAACAGCAACTAGAATATGAGTATACCCATTTGAGGAAGGAAAAGGTCCCATAAAGTGAAAGCCCGAGACATCAAATGGTTCAATAGCAAGTGAATAATTTATAGGCATTTCCTAATGCTTACCGATGTTGCCAACTCTCTGGCATTCATTGCATGAAAGGACATACTTAAGAGCATCTTTGAAAAAGAGTAGGCCAATAGAAACCAGATTGTAATACCTTGTGTGCAGTTCGGTCACCGGCATGGTATCCTCCATAAGCTTCAGAATGACACTTCCAAAGAAGTTGTTCCTGTTCATGCTCAGGTACACATCGTCTAATAATACCGTCTACTCCCTCTTTGTAAAGATGTGGATTATCCCAAAAGTAATGTCATAGGTCATAAAAGTATTTTTTTTCTTTTGTTGAAATGTGAAACTAGGTGGAATGTATTTAGAAACAATATAATTAGCATAATCAGCACACCAAGTAGCACTACGTGAAGTATTTATAGCAGCCAGTTGTTCATCGGGAAAGCTATCATCGACAGGAAGTGGGTCATCAAGAACATTCTCCATCCTAGACAAGTTATCTGCTACGGGATTTTCAGCTCCTTTTCTACCAATGATATGCAAGTCAAACTCTTGAAGTAAAAGTACCCACCTAATAAGCCTAGGTTTATCATCTTTCTTTTCCATAAGGTATTTAATAGCAGCATGATCGGTGTGAATAGTTACTTTGGAATCGACAATGTAGGGTCTAAACTTATCACAAGTAAAAACAACTGCTAAAAATTCCTTTTTAGTGATAGCATAATTCCTTTGAGCATAATCTAGAGTTTTACTAGCATAATGGATAACATTTAACTTCTTTTCTACTCTCTGCCCTAGAACAGCACCAACAACATAATCACTAGCATCACACATAATTTCAAATGGTAGGTTCTATTCAGGTGGTTGAACAATAGGTGCAGAAATTAAAGCATTGTTAAGTATTTCAAAAGCTTCTACACAATCATCATCAAAAACAAGAGGAACATCTTTTTGAAGAAGATTAGTTAAAGGCCTATAAATTTTAGAGAAATCTTTAATGAAACACCTATGAAAACCAGCATGACCAAGGAAACTTCTTATACCGTTGATATCTCTCGGGCATGGCATTTTCTCTATCGCATCAACTTTAGCCTTGTCTACCTCAATGCCTCGTTCAGTAATTTTATGCCCAAGCACTATGCCTTCATTAACCATAAAGTGGCACTTGTGCCAATTCAAGACAAGACTAGTTTCTTCACATCTCCGCAAAACTCGATCAAGGTTGCTCAAGCAATCATCAAAAGAAGTCCCATAGATGGAAAAATCATCCATAAAAACCTCAACAATCTTTTCACAAAAGTCAGAGAATATAGCAGTCATCCATCTTTGAAACATAGCAGGTGCATTGCATAAACCAAAAGGCATACGTCTATAAGCATAAGTTTCAAAAGGACATGTAAAGGTAGTTTTCTCTTGATCTTCTTTTGACACGGGTATTTGAGAAAATCTAGAATATCCATCAAGAAAACAAAAGTGGGTGTGCTTGGATAATCTTTCTAACATTTGATCAATAAAAGGAAAAGGGTAATGATCTTTCTTAGTAGCTTTATATAATTTTCTAAAATCAATTACCATCCTATAACCAGTTACAATTCTTTGTGGAATAAGCACATTCTTATCATTAGGGACAACAGTAATACCTCCTTTCTTAGGAACATAACGAACAGGACTTACCCACCTACTATCAGCAATAGGATAGATTATACCTGCCTCCAGAAGCTTTAGTATTTCAGTTCTCCCACTTCCTTAATCTTAGGATTTAAGCGGCGTTGATGATCAACAATAGGTTTAGCATCTGGTTCCATATTAATCTTGTGCTAACATAGAGTGGGGCTTATGCCCTTTAGATCATTGAGAGTATATCCAATAGCAGCCCTATGCTTCCTTAGAGTTTTAAGTAATCTTCTTTCTTCATGCTCTGAAAGGTTAGCATTGATAATAACAGGATATATCTTCTTTTCATCAAGATAAGCATATTTCAAAGTACCAGGTAAAGTCTTTAATTCAAACACGGGATCTCCTTTAGGTGGAGGAGGATCCCCTATAATATCAACTGGTAAGTTGTGTTTGAGAATAGATGTTTGTTCAAGGAGAATCTTATCTATTTCATTCTTTTCATTAATTTGCATATCATTCTCATGGTCTAACAAATATTGTTCTAGAGGATCAGTAGGAGGTACGACAATAGAAGACTAATCATTTCATCTTTACTAGGTAATTCCTTCTCATGCGTTTGATTAGTAAACTTGGAGAAATTAAATTCATGAGACACATCACCAAATCTTACTTTAACCTTTTTAGTAGCACAATTAATTTCATCATTAATAGTGTTAAAGAAAGGCCTACCGAATATAATGGGACAAAAGTTATCTTGTTTTGAACCAAGAACTAAGAAATCAGCGGGGTACTTGACCTTTCCACATAAAACTTCAACATCTCTAACAATCCCAAGTGGTGAAATAGTGTCTCGGTTTGCAAGTTTAATAGTAACATCAATATCTTCAATAGTGGAGGGTGCTATGTCATTCATATTTTCTTGATATAAGGTGAACGGTATAGCATTGACACTAGCACCTAAGTCACACAAGCCATGATAACAATGATCTCCAATTTTAACTGAGACAACAGGCATGCCTACGACTGGTTTATTCTTATCGAGCTCATCTTGCTCGTTTCTAATAGGTTTTGCAATTCTAGCAGCTTCATCACAGAGGTAGATGACCTGACCATCAATATTATCAACTAAGAGGTCCTTAATCATAGCAACTTTAGGTTCAACATTTATTTGTTTAGGAGGTGTAGATGTCCTAACATGAATTTTATTAACCACAGTTGTAACTTTAGCATGTTCCCAAATTATAATAGGAAAAGGAGGTTTCTCAATGTAAGCAGTGGGAACAACAGGATCAGCATGACTAACAATTATCTCTTCTTTCTCATTTTTAATTGGTTCCTCTAATGGTGGTTCGATGGGAGGATGATATTTAAACCACTTTTCTTTGGGAAGATCAACATGAGTAGCAAATGATTCACAGAAAGTAGCTACATTTCAGAGTCAATACCATATTTGTTGCTAAACTCATGAAAGGTGTTGGTTTCCATAAAAGATTTAACACAATCAAAATTAAGTTTTATACCTGACTCGTTACCTTTGTCGAGCTTCCAATCTTCAGAGTTGCGTTTAATTCTTTCCAAAAGATCCCATTTGAATTCAATAGTTTCATTCATATATGAGCCCAAGGAAGAAGAATCCAATAATTTTTTATCATCATGAGAAAGCCGAGCATAATTATTTTGTATAATCATTTCTCTTGGAAGATCATGGTTGGGGCAAGTGTGCATCATAGATTTAAGCCTCCCCAAGCTTGAGAGATGCCTTCTCCCTTGCGAGGCCAAAGGTTAAATATATAATTCCCATCACGGTGAACTAGATGCATTGGGTACAACTTCTAATGAAATTCCAGCTTCAAGCGATTCCAATCCCATGATTCAATATTATCCAATAGCCTATACCACATTAATGCTTTTCCCTCCAAAGATAAAGGGAAAACTTTCTTCTTAACTTCGTCCCTAGACAAACCTGCAAGCTGAAATAATCCACAAACCTCATCGACGAATATGAAATGGAAATCAGGATGAGTCGTACCATCATAAGGATCAGACAATAGTTTTTCAAGCATACCCGAAGGAATCTCATAATAAATATTTTCAGTAGGTGCAGTAGGTGGAGGAAAAATTTCCTCATCTTCCATTCGGGGCGAAGATGCCCCGAACAAGCCACTCAAAGGGTGACTGCTCATAGTGACAAGCTACAGTAAATTTCAGCACGTATAGAAAATGTTTCCTTACCAATTTCCACTTACCAAAGGCTCTACACTCCCCGGAAACGGCGCCAGAAAAGAGTCTTGATGACCCACAAGTATAGGGGATCAATCATAGTCCTTTTGATAAGTAAGAGTGTCGAACCCAACGAGGAGCAGAAGGAAATGATAAGCAGTTTTCAGCAAGGTATTCTCTGCAAGTGCTATGAGTAACAGTGGTATATAGTTTTGTAGCAAGATAATTAGTAACAAGTGACAAGTAACAATAGTAACAATGGTGCATCAAGGTAGCCCAATCCTTTTTGTAGCAAAGGACAAGCCTGAAAGTACTCTTATATTAAGCAAGTGCTCCCGAGGACACATGGGAATTTATGTCTAGTCATGTTCATCATGTTGAGTTGATTCACGTTCGCTACTTTGATAAATTGATATGTGGGTGGACCGGTGCTAAGGTGATGTTCTTACTTGAACTAACAACCTACTTATGATTAACCCCTCTTGCAAGCATCCACAACTACGAAAGAAGAATTAAGATAAATCTAACCATAGCATGAAACATGTGGATCCAAATCAGCCCCTTATGAAGCAACGCATAAACTGGGGTTTAAGCTTCTGTCACTCTCGCAACCCATCATCTACTTGTTACTCCACAATGAATTCCCTTAGGCCCATAACATGGTGAAGTGTCATGTAGTCGACGTTCATATGACACCACTAAGAGAAGTAACAACATACATATCATCAAAATATCGATCTCATACCAACTTCACAAGATTGATTATAACAAGACTTCTCCCATGTCCTCAGGAATAATAGTAACTAATCACCCATCATCAACATGTTCAAGATCAGTGGAGTAATAATGATAATTAAGGATCTCAACATAATCCCTTCCACCAAGTAATCCAACAAGCATCATCTACGAGATGTAATCAACACAACTTACCCACAGGTACCAATCTGAGGTTTTGGGACAAAGATTGAATACAAGAGATGAACTAGGGTTGGAGATGATATGGTGCTGGCGAAGAGGTTGATGAGGATTGGTTCTCCCACTAAGGAGGAAGCGTTGGTGATGACGATGGCTTCGATCTCCCCCTCCCGGAGAGGGATTTCCCCGGCAGAATCTAACTGCCGGAGTCCAATAGGGCCTCTGCCCAGGTTTCCGCCTCGAGACGGCGGCGCTTTGTCCCGAAAGGTTGCTTATGATTTTTCCTAGGGTAAAACACACCATATAGGAGAAGAGGGGCATCGGAGGACCGATAGGGGGCCCACAAGCCATCTGGCCGCGCTCCCAGGGTAAAACACATCATCCGGTATATTTTTGCTCCAGAAATTCATAAATATTCCAAAAATATTCTTCATAAATTTTCAGGTCATTCTGAGACTGGTGATTTTTCTGCCTTTTTTCTTTGTTATCCGGTCCAGAATTCCAGTTTCCAGATATTTCCCTCCTTGTGATGTACCTTGCATATTCAGACAGAATAAGCATAAGAATTGTATGATAATGTGGAATAATGGACAAAAATAAGGTAGATAGTGGTAAGAAATCATGATGCAAAATGGACGTATCAACGGAACAGAGACTTGTGGCAGCGTAAAAGGGTTTCGGGACTTCCTCCAGGGTTTTCACGATATTAGAGAATTTATAGGCTAGGGAATGATGTCGGGGGAGCCGCCAGGGGCCCACAAACCATCACGACGTGCCCTGTTGGCTTGTGGGGCCCAGGTGTGGCTCACAGCTTCATTTCGAATCTCCCAGGTCTTCTTTTGGTCAAGAAAAAATCATTAAAACGTTTGATGGCATCTGGACTTCGTTTGGTACTGTAAAACTGAAGAGTGAAAAACATGTAAAAAATAGCAACTGGCACTGGGTCAACAGGTTAGTGCTCAAAAATATTATAAATTGGTAAATAAAGACCCAAAAAGTATCCTAGAATGATAATATATCAGCATGGAACAATCAAAAATTATAGATACGTTGGAGACGTATCAAGCATCCCCAAACTTAATTCCTGCTCATCCTCGAGTAGGTAAATGATAAAAACATAATTTTTTATGTGACATGCTACCCATTATGTAATATTTTGCATGCATGCTCTTTAAGAAACGATGAATTAACAAATATTAACATAGCAATACTTATAATCATAAGAAACAAAATCATTAATCTTTCAAAGTATACGATCCTGAAAGAATGTTTACCCCCATTCATCTTATTATATTAGCAAGGCATGGCTCCATCTTCACCACATTAATACAAATGTCAAGCACCACAGTGTCCAAGTCAGGCAATTGGATCGTACTTTTCAATATGCATCAACTTTTTATTCTTCACGCAATACATGAGCATGAGCCATTGGACATAACATAAAGGTGGAATAGAATATGGTGGTAGATATCAAAGGGGTAAAAAGTGGAGAAGATAGTCTCACATCAACTAGGCGTACCAACGGGCTATGGATTTGCCCATTGATAGATGTAAATGCAAGGAGTAGGGATTGCCATGCAAATTTTGCACTAGAGCTATAAGTGTATGAAAGCTCAACTGAAGCTAAGTCGGGTGTGCATCCAACTTGCTTGCTCATGAATACCTCGGGCATTTGAGGAAGCCCTTCATAGGAATATACAAGCCAAGTTTATAATAATGAAAAAGTAATACCCACTAGCATATGAAAATGACATAACATGAGACTCTATATGAGGAACAAGGTGCCACTTTGAGGCACAAGTGTGGTAAAGGATAGTAACAAAGTCCTTCTCTCATTTTTTTATTTCATGGTGGGCTCATTTGGCCTCCCCCATTTTTATTTCCTCACTGGAACAATGCTCTAACAATGATGATCATCACACTTTTATTTACTTACAACTCAATATGAAGAACTGATAGGAACATATGACTCTATATGAATGCCTCTGGCAGTGTACCAGGATGTGCAAAGATCTAGTGTTACATGTATAAAAAATATGATGAACGGTGGCTTTGCCACAAATACTATGTCAGCTCTATATGATCATGCAAAGCAATATGATGATGAACGAACTAGTCATGTGAAGTGACGATGGAATTTGCATGGCAATATATCTCGGAATGGCTATGGAAATGCCATGATAGGTAGGTATGGTGGAAGTGTTGAGCAAGATATAATGAGGCTTATGTGCAATGGAGAGTATCATGTCACGGGGTTTGGATGCACCGGCGAAAGTTGCACCGATCCTCAAGGTCAGAATGGGCAATGCGCGGTACCGAAGAGGCTAGCAAATGTGAGGAGGTGAGATTGCGCATGTCCATGGTTTCACATTAGTCATAAAGAACTCATATACTTATTGCAAAGTTTTATTTGTTTTATCACAAATCAAAGTACTACTTGCATGCCCCGAGGAGGAGGTTGGTAGGAGTTAACCATCGCGCGCCTCCAACCCGAAACAACACTAGGATTTCAACGAGGAATAGAAATGGTCACACCTCATCACCATGCCTTTTTAATTTTTAGACGAACAAGAAGTTATCCTCTCTTAATATTGACACTTATACGAATCAACAATTATGATCTCACACCTTTTTCATATTACCACATCAATATCATTAACCCACAATTTCTCTATATGTGCTACATGATGGTTTTAATTATCACTCATTGAATACCTATTATTTTTGGACTAGTCTTATGACCCATGCAAATTACCATCACTATTTATTAACTCTCAAACAAATATAAGCGAAGAGCGAGAGTGAAATTATTTCTATAAAATCTACACGCCACCGAGCTCAAAAAGATATAAGTGAAGTACTAGAGCAACTGCTAAGCTCAAAAGATATAAGTGAAGCACATAGAGTATTCTAAAAAATTATGATGAAGGTGTGTCTCTCACAAATAGGTGTGTCGAGAAAAGTATGATTGTGGCAAACTAAAAGGAAAAGCAAACAAAAACAAACGAAGCTCCAAGCAAAACTCATGTCATGTGATGAATAAAATGTAGCTTCAAGTGACATACCGATGGATTGAGATGAAAGAGGGGATGCCTTCTGGGGCATACCCAAGATTAGATGCTTGAGTATTACTTAGAATATTACCTTGGGGTGCCTTGGGAATCCCCAAGCTTAGGCTCTTTCCGCTCCTTATTCCTTTGTCCATCGTGATAACACCCAAAACTTGAAAACTTCAATCGCACAAAACTCAACAAAACTTCGTGAGATCCGTTAGTATAAGAAACATATTGAATACTTTACATACTATTATAAATTGATTAATATTTCACAATTGCATAATAGGTACCGTATTCCAACTTCTCCATGGCTTATACCCCCTGATACAATCCATAGCATAATCAAAACAAGCAAACTATGCAAGCAAAAAACAGAATCTGTCTAAAACAGAACAGTCCATAGCAATCTGTAGAGAACCTATACTTCTGTAACTCTAAAAATTCTGAAGAATTAGGAAAATCTCTAGAATTTTTATATAAATACTGTGTAAAAAATTCAGATCATTATCACACCTCAGTAAAAAATGAAAGTTCCTGTAATGGAGTCAAAAGTTTCTGTTTTGTTTCAGCATCGATTCTACTCATCTTGTGAGTCATCCCAAAGGCTTTACTTGGCACAAACATTAATTAAAACATAAAAACACAATCATTATAGAGGCAATAATCATGTTATAAAAAACAAACAGAAAGTAAAAAGTAAAAATAAAGATAACTATTGGGTTGCCTCCCAACAAGCGCTATTGTTGTACGCCCCTAGCTAGGCATAATGCATAGTTTCAAGTCTTGTCATCTTTGACACTCCACCCATAAGTAGCTCTCATGATTGATTCATAAGGTGGTTTAATTCTATTTATAGGGAAGTGTTCCATCCCTTTCTTTAATGGGAATTGGAACCTTATGTTTCCCTCCTTCATGTCAATAGTTCGTAGGAAGGGTCTTCCAAGTATTATGGGACAAGTAGGATTGCAATCAATATAAAGCACAATGAAATCTACTGGCACATAATTTTTATTTGCAATAATAAGAACATCATTAATCCTACCTATAGGTTTCTCAATTGTAGAATCTGCAAGATGCAAGTTAAGGGAACAATCTTCAATATTAGTGAGACCAAGCACATCACAAAGAGATTTAGGAATAGTTGAAACACTAGAACCAAGGTCACATAAGGCATTGCATTCATATTTATTTATCTTTATTTTGATAGTTGGTTCCCACTCATCATGCAATTTTCTAGTAATAGAAACTTCAAGCTCAAGTTTCTCATCATAAGCTTTTATCATAGCTTCTACTATATGTTCGGTACAAGCTTTGTTTTGTTCATAAGCATTGGGTGAGCTAATAATGGTTTGCAACTAGGAAATACATTCTACTAAAGAGCAAATATCATAATTAAAGTCCTTGTAATCCAAAATAGTGGGCACATCACTAGTTAAAGTTTTGACCTCTCCAAACCTACGTTTTTCAGTTTTAGCATCAAAATCATCCCCCTCCAAGCAAACAGGACGCTTCTCAACACGTGTTGACTCATCTCCAGTGCGCTTGTCATTTATATTCAGAGAAGTAAACAAAGATTTAATAGGAGAAGTACCAATCATTTTAAGATCTTCATCATGATTTGCAATAGGGAAAGATTCCGGTTTAGCAGCCATCCTATTTACTTGAGTGGTTTGCGTATCGGAGATTTTCCTAACAATTCTTCAGTGTGAGCGAATCGTGATTGGAGGTTAGACACTTCTTTATTGACCGAACAAGCAAAGTAACAAGCAAGACAAGTAAACTAGCAAGTAAAACGAGCAAAGAAGTAATGACAAGCAAAGATAAATATTTTTGTATATTTGATTTTTATGAAACAAACTAAATATAACAGAAAATAAAAAGATGAACAAGTGAATGATAATTTGTGTGAAGTTTCTTGATAGTTGATGATGATATTCCCCGGCAACGGCGCCAGAAATCCTTCCTGATACTTGTGATCTGCATTGGGTTTTCCGTGAAGAGGAACGGGTAATTGCAGCACAAAGTGGGTAAGTATTTCCCTCAGTTATGAAACGAAGGTTTATCGAACCAATAGGAATATCAATCCTCAACCGTCTTCAGCTACTGCACACAAAAGAGCAAACAACTTGCACCCAACGCGGGCAAGAGGGTTGTCAATCCCCTTGATCTTGTTATTTGCAAGAAAATGAGTTGTGTAGATAATTGTAATGTGCAAAATAAAATAAAAGACAAATAAAGGCAGCACAATAATAATAGCGTTTGTGAATTTATAAGTGAATAGGCCCGGGGGCCAAGTTTTCCCTAGCGGCATCTCTCATGTAGGCAACATACGGTGGGTAACAAATTACTGTTGGGCAATTGATAGAAAAGTGGATAGTTATGCGATTTTCATGGCAATGATGATGTGTATATAGGCATCACGTCCATAAACAAATAGGCCGACTCCTGCCTACACCTATTACCATTACTCCACTCATCGACCGCTATCCAGCATGCATCTAGAGTATTATGTAAAACAGAGTAATGCATGGAGAACGATGACATGATGTAGACAAAGTAAACTCAAGCAATATGAATAAACCCCATCGTGGTATCCTTAGTAGCAACAACACAAAGATGCAACTCGTCCCCTTCTGTCACTAGGATATAGAAACTCGTCAGGTTGAACCTACTACAACCGACCTCTCTCACTGAAGAAAGATCAATCTACTTGGCCAAAGCAAATCAATTGATCGGAGAGAATTACGAAGCTATAATGTTATGCAAATAAGAATCATAATACATATCAGAGGTGACTCAAATACTTTTCATGAATAATCTGAACATAAACCCACAATTCATTGGATCCCAACAAACGCACCGCACAAAAGGATTACATCGGATAGATCAAAGCGAAGATGCGATGATCATTGTATTGAAGACCAAGAGAGAGTGAGAGATTGCCATCTAGGTACTAACTATGGACCCGTAGGTCTGTGGTGAACTACTCACACATTATCATGAGGGCGGAAAGGTTGATGAAGAGGCCCTCTGTGATCGATCCCCCCTCCGGCAGGGTGCCGGAACGGAGCTCCAGATGGCCTCCAGGCGGAACAGAGACTTGCGGCGGCGTAAAAAGGGTTTTGGGACTGCCTCCAGAGTTTTCACGATATGAAAGAATTTATAGGTCAGAGAACGAGGTCGGGGGAGCTGCCAGGGGCCCAGAAGCCATCAGGGTGAACCCTCCCAGGGAGCATCATGTTTGCTTGTGGGGCCCTAGTGTGGCTCCCGGCTTCCTTCCGAATCTCCCAGGTCTTCTTTTGGTCCAGAAAAATCATTAAAAAGTTTCATGGCAATTGGACTTCGTTTGGTACTGTAAACCTGAAGAGTGGAAAACATGCAGAAAACAGCAACTGGGAATTGGCACTGGATCAATAGTTTAGTACTCAAAAATATTATAAATTGGTAAATAAAGACCCAAAAAGTATCCTAGATTGATAATATATCATCATGGAACAATAAAAAATTATAGATACATTGGAGACGTATCAGCGTTGTATTCCTTGCTTGAGGGAGGGTGGGGGGGCGTCGAAGCACGCCTCCAAGTGGTGCCCGAGAACCTCCCTCATCACACTGGTCAGGTCAGATGCTTTCCAGGTGGAAGCCCACAAGCCTGGCTTGAGGGAAGTGTCGGGCACGCCTTCCTATGCTAGGGGGAGACAGGCGCCGGCAGCGAGCGCGGGGCTCGCGGCGCTCGCATCGGGTACTGCACTCTTCACCTTGGCGGGGCCTTGGACGGGCAACAACTTCTTCTTTCTTGGGGGCACGGCCTCGCGAGGCCCAGCACCTCCCTCATCATCTGAGTGCTCAGCCGCTGCAGCTTTATAGGCACGCTCGAGGGAACAGACCGCATCCATCTTGCCGCAGGCGATGGTGATGACGCCACTGCAGCCATGCTTCTTGAGGATGTTCTAGCCGTGGTGGGTCACTGCCATGAATTTGTCAAGCGCCAGGTATCCCAGGATTGCATTGTACGGGAGGCCGATGTGCGCCACATCGATGTCGATGAGCTCGATGTTGTAGTTGTCGCGAGTGCCGAAGGTGACGGGGAGGCGGACTTGCCCCAGGGGAATGGTGGAGCCATCGGTCACCCCAGAGAATGGCCTAGTAGGCATTAGCTGGTCGTAGGGCACCTGGAGTGTCTTGAAGGTCTCGACAGAGAGCACATTGAGGTCGGCGCCTTCGTCGATGAGGGTCTTGGTGACTGAGACGTTGTTGATGGTAGGAGTGCACAACATGGGAAGCGCGTCTGCAGCAGCCGTGGACTTGAGGCTGTTCTTGGAGTCGAAGGAGATGGCGTACTGCGACCACTTGAGGGGACGAGCGGCCTACGACCTCGGGAGGGGGGCATTCACCTCACGAGAGAACTGCTTGAACAAGCGATTCGACGAAGGAGCATGGGCTCCGCCGAGGATACAGGCTATCGCGCGAGGCTCCTGATAGCTCCCAGCCCCTCGTCATGCTGGTTCTTGTCGTTCCTCCTGGGTGGCAGCAGCAGCGGCGGAAGAGCAGCGTTGTCCTAAGGGCACACCTCGCGAGGCTGTTCACGCCAAGCGCCCTGACGAGGCTGATCATGCCAGCCGTCCTCGCGATGCTGCTCATGCCAGCCCTGGCGGGGGTTGCCATCGCGGTTATCCCACCTGCCGCCGCCGCAGCTGCCTCCGTGGTCGGTGCCGCGGTCGTTGCGGTCTGGACGCCGGCTGACGTGTTCGTTGCGGAGGGACTTGAGCTCCTGGCAATCGTTGGTGTTGTGTGTGCGCACGTTGTGGTGGACACAGAGCCTTTGTATTCTTGCACCAAATGGGAAACCTTTGGAGATTGCTTTGGGAACCGGCGAGCTGGCCCTACTCCCTTAGCACAAAATAGGAAAGCCTCCCCATCCGTGCCTGCTGGCACGGCTCCTGGCGCCGCTCGGCGTGGCGCGCGTCACCCACGTGAAGATGCAGGACCACGCGACCCCGCCGGGCCACCCTTGATTAGTCCGCCCCGCAAAGGCCTCAGGGGCAGCCTCGGGAGGTGACCTTGCGAGGGGGGCTTCGCGAGGCACCTGACTATGCTTGTTGATGTGCGCCTCGCGAGACGGGGGCCCTCGCGAGGGTCTTGCTCATGAAGTCCAATGGTGGGTCGTGCTGGGGCCATGGCATGCGTCGCGTCTTGGGCCACAGGCAGACGGGCCTGGGTACCCCCAGTCCCACGGTCCTGACAATCTCCATCTCCAAAGCACCAGCACGATCTCCATCATCACCGGCATGACACCATGATCTCCATCATCATGTTGTCATATGGTTGTCTCCACCAACTATTGCTTCTATGACTATTGCTAACTCATATCAATAAATTAAAGCAATGACATGGCATTTAAAGATTGACACACGGGTCATATAATAAACGAAAGACAACCCTACGGCTCATGCTGATTACCGTACTCATCGACATGCAAGTCGTGAACTATTACAAAACATGATCATCTCATACATCAACATATACCAAATCACGTCTTCACCATATCAAATCACAACATGCCCTGCAAAGACAAGTTAGACGTCCTCTATTTTGTAGTTGCAAATTTCACGTGGCTGCTATGGACAACATGCAAGAACCTCTCTTACCTATGCAAAGCCACAACTGTGATACTCAAGTTGCCTTTTAACCTTCTACAAGGACCGCCATTGTCAAATCAAATTTAACTAAAGTGGGAGAGATAGACACCCGCCAGCCATTTTATGCAATACAAGTTGCATGTCAGTTAGTGGAACCAATCTCTTGTGCGAGGACAAGTAAAGTTGGTCGGGGCAGCTTCACCCCACAATACTGCCGAATCCAAAATAAAAAAAGAGGTAAGAAATATGAACATAAATGCCCACAGCTTCTTTATGTTCTACTCGTGCATACCATCTATGCATAGACCTACCTCTGATACACTGATGGGTAACGTTACATGAAAATCAAAATTTTCCACCCAAGATCTATCTATCGAGATGCATAGAAACGAGACAGAGAGTGTGTCTATGTACCCTTTTAGACCGATAGGGAATCAACAACGGGACCTGGATGCCCATGTTGACTCACACATATTCAAAAAAGATCTTTATCGATTTGAACCATGATGTCAAGGATTCATTTAATCCCGTATGCAATTTCCTTTATCCAACGATATGTTACTTGCCCGAGATTTAATCGTCGGTATCTCCACACCTATAGTTCAATCTCGTTACCAACAAGTCTCTTTACTCGTTCCGTAATACAATATCCCCGTGACTAAACTCATGATTCACATGCTTGCAAGCTACTTTGGATATCATGTTACCTAGAGGGCCCAGAGTTATCTCTTCGTCACACGGAGTGGCAAATCCCAGTATCAATCGATTAGACCCAACAAACACCTTCGGAGATACATGAATAACACCTTTATGATCACCCAGTTATGAAGTGACATTTGATAGCTCACCAGGCATTCCTCCGGTTTCCAGGAGTGGCATGATCTCATGGTCGAAGGCACATATTCTTGACATTACGAAAGCTACGCCAAAGTGAACTTAGTGACACGATCATATGTTAAGCTTATGGTTGAGTCTTGTCCAACAAATCATTCTCCTAATGATGTGATCCTGTTATCAAATGACAACTCATGTCTATGGTTAGGAAACCTTCACCATCTTTGATCAACGAGCTAGTCTAGTAGAGGCTCACTAGGGACAGGTTGTTGTTTATATATCCACACATGTATTTAAGTTTCCGATCAATATAATTCTAGCATGAATAATACACATTTAACATGAACAAGGAAATATGATAATAACCAATTTATCATTGCCTCTAGGGCATATTTCCAACAGTTTGTGCTTGCATTTTGGTGATATGGTCTGTGTTGGACTATGATCTCTAGATATCAATGGACTTTCCAAAGTGGTTTTGTTGATTTGTTTTTATGGATTTCATGCTATGCAGACTATTTTACTTAGAGATGGACATGCGCGCACAACTCCTTATTTGTTTACAGTGTCATATATGATAACATGAGATTGTTGTTTTCTGCTTGGGAACACATTTTGAAATAGCACCATCTCTATTCTAAGTAGCAATTATGCCATCCTCTTTTTGGGGGGGTTTGCAAATTCCTTGCCTTTTTATTCTGGTCTTTACATTCAAATGTACAATGATCTATATTTTCACTTGATGATGTAGAATTATAGGTACTTTTTGTTGAGCACAGGCTCTTGTGAGGACAAGTTTTACATATATATATATATATATATATATATATATATATATATATATATATATATATATATATATATATATATATATATATATATAATGTGATCATTGTATGGATCGTGCACCCATTCTGTGCAACAATTGTTCAGCTTCCATGTCGGTTAAGCTTTTCATTTGACTATTGTATGGGTGATTCAATCTTATTTGCTTGTTTTATGGTTTGGGTGTTCATGGTTCATAGGCGGGGGGTTTATAATGGAGTCAAGGGAAAGTGATTCCCTATTCACTTTCACGTTCATAAGGTGGCACTTTTGTTTGTTTCCTCATGTAAATATTCTTAATTTTTTAAATGATTGCATTACAAACTTGCATGTAAGCTAGTCAGATTTGGAGATGCAGTTGTTGCAGTGCCAATGATAAAATATAGCTTTCGAATGCACGTAGGCCAGAAAACATAGGAAGTCGTTTGGGTTATTTGATACCATATTGAGTCAACACCCTACCAAGCAGTATGTTTGTTCCTATATATCATCATCTTCTCCCTAAGCAGCAAAGTGTAAGGTCACTAATGTCGACTATGTTGTGCGACAGGATGAAGGACGCCTACCTCTATGCCCCACCCCAAATGACATGGTCTGCTTCAGCTTAGAGGTTGCCACTTCATCTGTTCTCATTGGTTTTCTTTTATCAGTGTAGTGATCCACACTGAATGTGTATGCAAATGTTTTTGTTGGGGCTTTTGTGCATGAAGCCAATTGGTTTTCTTTGTTGGAACAACTAATTGATAGTATCTTTGTCGGAAGTTACGCTAGTTGCAGGCATTTGGTGGTATATTTACGCCATTATTCACGCCACCAATGCTTGGCTGGGAAAATTTATGCCCTTTATGTATATTAAAGTTTAGCTAAAGAGATGGATATCTCAATTTTGTTTAGATGGAAAGCAACTCCATAGGTATATAATTAGCCAGTACATTATTAAACGATTAGTTCAACTTCTCAAAATAATTTTTAATGTACTTGTAGTTTATCTAAAGTTAAGATATTTCTACATTGCACAACCAAGTTTCGAGTCTAAAAATATTTAACATTTTATCTAAAATGTTATTACTTTCCCATGTCCTACTTGATGTTACATGGTGTTCAAGAAACAATTATGGGTCATTTTGTCCAGAAGCATGACAATGATAATACCACCTCAGGTGGGCATAAAGCAATAACTAAATAAATATATGAGATGTGATTAATGAAACAGGAAAATGTACTCTTCTCTTGATTATGCATTTGTAAAATATAGATTAGTGTAGATGGTCATTGTACATCTGAAGGGCAACTTTACTGGTCATATTCTTCCGTTATTCAGTTCACACATGATTAGTGCCACCACTTTCTTCTCTATAGTGTTAGGCTATAGATTGATTTTTTTGTTTACTGCTCCAGTTGGATTATATCTGAAAATTATCTTGTTCCTATGCTATGATTCTCCGAGCCAGTGAGAAAGGTACATAGTGCCTCATCTTCTTTTTTCCTTACGTTTTTCTTTGATTGGAAGGAGTGGATTATTGCCGCCAATTTCTTGGATTAAATGAAGAGATGCATGATATGTATGATGTCATGTCAGTTGTTTTGTTCCGCAACAAAATGGATAGTTCATGTATTCCCCATCGAGCAAGATTTATGTTGAAACATATGTTTGTGATTCTGAGATTTTCAAGTGTTCTGATTATGTTTCAATTCGAGAGACTTGTGTTGTAGAGGCGATGAAGAGGTGGTACTTATTTTGCATTTGTTGATTAGGGAATTTTCATAATGCTATGTGTTTTTTTGGAATAGCCAATGAGTTCTCACTTCTGTTGTTCCCCAAAACACCATTAATGATTTTTTCCGGTGCTGCATATTGCATGCTTATGCGTCTCCAAAGTATCCAGAATTTATGAAGTATTCATGCTATATTTACATGAGTTCTATATGGTTTTGGTGCACTTTTGTATTATTTTTATGGACTAACATACTAATCTAGTGCCAGTGCTAGTTGTTGTTCTTTTTTTTCCATGAAATACATAACTAACAAAGTCCAAACGCGATGAAACTTTTTAACGATTTTTTCTGGAACATAAGAGAAAAACGAATATTCATGGGAGGACCAGAAGACCCACAAGGTGGTCAAAAGACACGTTGAAGCACCCTGGGGGTAGGTCGGGTGCTCCTCCTTTGTTGGTCCCTAGTAACTTCTTTTTGGCATGATTCCAACACTGAAAAATCCTATACATCTAGAAACCCCCAAAATTTAACCTAGAACTTTTACTCCACCGCTGCAAGCCTCTACTTGCAAGCGATCTCATCTGGAGCCCTTTTTCGGCCCCCTGCCAGAGGGGGGAGGCATCACCGGAGCCCATCTTCATCATCTTGATGGTCTTCACGACAAGGAGGGAGTAGTTCGCCCTCGGGGCTGAGGGTATGTCCGGTAGCTATGTGTTCGATCTCTCTCTCTTGCGCGTGCGTGATCTTGATTTGGCACGACTTTGACGTACTATGAGCTTTGTTGATATAGTTCAATCATATGGTGGTCTCGCAAGACCTTGACGTACCATGAGCTTTGTTGATATAGTTCAATCATATGATGTTCTTCCCTCTCTATCTTTGTTGTGACGAATTGAGTCCCGCTCTTTCAGTCCCGTATGTTGGATTGAATACTTGGGATTTGAGAGCACTTGATGTATGTCTTGCTTCTGGACACCCGTGATGACAATGGAGTAATTTATCAAGATCACTTGACATATGTTGGTAATCAACTTGCGGATTCCCGTCGTGACATGGGAGTAATCTAGGCATAGAGGTTGATACACGTTTTCATCCTACTTTCGCTGATATGAACTTTGGAGTGATTCTTTATCGACGTTGAGGGATTGCTATGTGATTCGATTATGTTAGTATTGTTGAGAGAGTGCAGTAGTGAATGTATGAAACATGGGCCTTGTTTCTTACCATTGATATACCGTCTTGCCCGCTATTTGCTACTTGCTACCTTGTTGTTTTTGTTTATTCTGATTATGAAAAGCTATTTCTACCATCCATATTACACATTTATCATCATCTCTTCGCTGAACTAGTGAACTGATATGTCTACAACGTATCTATAATTTCTTATTGTTTCATGATATTATATTATCAACCTTGCATGATTTATACATCATTTTATAACATTTTTGGGAAGTAACTTATTAACCCAGTGCCAAGTGCCAATTGTTGTTTTCTGCTTGTTTTTGGTTTTACCGAAAACCTGTATCAAACGGAGGCCAAATGGGACAAAACTTTTTTATGGTTTTTTCTGGACCAGAAGTCACACAGGAAGCTTTGAGAGGAGGCCAGAAGCCTCACGACAAGAAGAAAAGCCAGCACGGCACGCGCTGCACCCTTGTGGGCCCCCTATGTCTCCTTTCACCTTAATTCTTGGACTATGAATTCACATATATTTCGAAACCCCCATGGGAGTACCTGAAACAATTCTTCCACCGCCGCAAGCCTCTGTTCTTCCGCGATCCCATCTGGAGGCCTTTTTCGATACTCTATCGGAGGGGGGGTCCATTTTTGTTTTGTTTACTGCTTCATATAGATTTCACATATATATATATAGATTTCATGTCGATTAATTTCAGTGTTCTTAGTAGTAATGAATATATCAAAGCAACTATATTTATGTGACAATTCTTCACACCCCAAAAATAGACAAAGTTCATTATAAAGTTCAAGGGTGATCATGTCATTACAATATTTGGACAAGAGTCGATCATAAAAATATACGCATCGAAATTTAAGATGGCCAACCTTTTTGCAAAGCTCACAAGTAATGGGATGAAGGGAACATGATTTTTAGCATAATAATCTAACACTTTAAGCCACCATTCAGTTTTGTCATGTTTATGCTTCTTACAAAATCTATCATCACTAATAGGCATATCTTCACAAAGTCTTTGCACTCCACAAAAATTGACATGCTTATAAGAAACATTTTTATCCACACTAGTGCAATCATCATTAGCATTATGGATATTCATAGAAAGCATACTAAAAACATTGCGATCATGCTTATCATTCAAGGATTTTATGCCATGTGTTTTATTGAATTCTTCTTCTAACACTTTGGCACAATTTCCGATCCATCATTTTCAAGAAAGACATCATAAAGGTAAATCATCTGATGCAACATCATTTCTTTTTTATAGTTTTCTTTTATAACCCAGACTACTGATAAAAAATATATTTAATTGCAAGATCTAAAGATATACCTTCAAGCACTCACCTCCTCGGCAACGGCGCCAGAAATAAGCTTGATGTCTACTACGCAACTTTATTCTTGTAGAATGTGTTGGGCCTCCAGGCACAGAGTTTTGTAGGATAGTAGCAAATTTTCCTCAAATGGATGACCTAAGGTTTATCAATCCGCGACAGGTGTAGGATGAAGGTGGTCTCTCTCAAACAACCCTGCAATCAAATAACAGAAGTATCTTGTGTCCCCAACACACCCAATACAATGGTAGATTCTATAGGTGAACAAGTTCGGCGAAGATATGGTGATACAATTGTAATGTGGATAGTAGATACAGGTTTTTCTAATCTACAATAATAAAACGGCAAGGTAACAATTGATAAAAGTGAGCACAATCAGTATTGCGATGATTGTAAACAAGGCCTAGGGTTCATACTTTCACTAATCCAATTTCTCAACAATGCTAACATAGTTGAATCATATATCAATCCTTTAATGTGTGACAAAGATTCACTCCAAAGTTCTTATCAATAGGGAGAACATAACATGAAATTATTGTAGGTAGCAAACTACCTCAAAGTTATCATTACGATCTATCTATTGAGCCATTACTATAAGTGTCACAAACAACCCTAGAGTGTGTACTACAATAACACCATATGATACACATCAATCAACTCTAATATCACCTGGATACTCCAATGTCACCACCAGTATCCATGGGATAATTATTCGATATGCATCAAACAATTTCATATGTGTAATATTCAATCCAACACAAAGAACTTCAAAGAGTTCTCCAAAGTTTTTATCGGAGAAAGTAGGATGAAAACTTGTATCAACCTATGTTCTTAGATTACCCCAATGTCACTACGGGAATTCGCAATTTGATTACAAAAACATACATCAAGTGACTCAATACAATACCCCATTGTCACCACGGGTACCCACATGCAAGACATATATCAAGTGATCTCAGATCCTCATATATTAATTCCTACAATAATGAAATCTCAAATGGCGAGACTCAATTCATCACAACAAAGGGAAGAACATCATATGATTCCACTACACTAACAAGGCTCATGGTACATCAAGATTGATGAGGACATGGCTACCTTGGATATGATCACAAATATTGCATATGCATATTTATTTGAGGTGATTTCTGATAAAAGTTATGCAGTAATTTATTTATGATATACAAAACAAAAGTACTTCACCTCTTTTTGTTTCCTGCCTTATTGTAGAACTACCGGACACTTGTACAGTCCACATATGAAGATAAGGGAAAAACAGACATTTAGGTGCTATTCAAGAAGTTGTCCCACGTCACTTTTAGCCCAAGAGAAGATAGAGTTCAAGTCTCTCACGTTCTGGACTTAGATTCGGACTACACAGACATACCTAACTCAAAGCGCCAAAACTTTTGCATCCGGACTCCGAATTGGGTGATTCGTTTGTTGTTGGAAAGTTTCTTCATGCACTTTCCAACCCAACAGGATTCACCTTTGAATTCGTCCGAAGCATGGAGATATTGATGAAACAGTATGACGTTGCAATAGAATCCGAGTCAAACTACAAGTCCAAAGGTGTTGCATCACCTCCACTTGGGCCCATGGGCCTTGTACGACTTACGGTTAGTTTTAGGCTGCGTTGGAATGTCCTCCCACCTCCTTGCCGCCACCCCTTACTCTTATATAAGTAGATCAATCTAGTAACTTTTTCCTAGGGATTTGTTTAGTTAAAAGTTAGCCATACCAACTTCGTGTACTTCGTTTGTGTCCAACGACCAGACCTAGACCGCTTTCGGAACCCCACTTTTATCAATACTTCATATATACTTGCAATATTCAGATTACAATTATCATATTCTTGCTTGTTCTTAGATTGCTTGCAGGAATAGACGTTCGTGGTCAAGCTGATCGTGCTCCAGCATGGTCAATAACCTATTAGATATTAGTTTAGTGAGGTACGTCGTCGTGCATGTTTGTAATCGGATCGTCAAAGTCCTCCACCAAATCGATAGTTATCATCTCACCGAAATATCGGAACCCTCGCCTCTATCAAGTGGTATGAGGAAATGGCTACCTTGGATATGATCACAAATATTGTGTGTACCTATTTATTTGAGGTGATTTCGTATAAAATTTATGCAATAATTTATTGATGCTATACAGAACAAAAGTACTTCACCTCTTTTTGTTTCGTGCCTAATTGCAGAACTACCAGACACTTGTACAATCCATATACGAAGATAAAGGAAAAAAGAGACGTTTAGGTGTTGTTCAAAAAGTTTTCTCACGTCACTTTTAGCCCAAGAGAAGATAGAGATCAAGTCTCTCACGTTCTAGACTCAGATTCAAACTACACAAACATACCTGGCTTAAAACGCAAAGAACTTTTGCATCCGGACTCCAAATTGGGCGATTCTTTTTTTGTTGGAAAGTTTATTTTATGCACTTTCCAACCCAATTCTCTTCACCCTAAAATTCGCCCAGAGCATGGAGATATATATGAAACAATCTGACGCTACAGCAGAATCCGAGTCAAACTACATGTCCAAAGGTGTTGCATCACCTCCACTTGGGCCCATGGGCCTTATACGACCTAGGGTTAGTTTTAGGCTGTCTTGGGACGTCCTCCCACCTCCTTGGCCACCACCCCTTGCTACAATATAAGTAGATCAATCTAGTAGCTTTTTCCTGGGGATTTGTTTAGTTAAAAGTTAGCCATTGCAACTTCGTGTACTTCGTTTGTGTCCAACGACCAGATCTAAACCGCTTTCGGAACCCCACCTTTATGGATACTTCATATATACTTGCAATATTCAGATTGCTATTATCATATTCTTGCTTGTTCTTTGATTGCTTGCAGCAATAGACCTCTTGGAGATTGGTTTAGCAATTGCTAAGGTGCAACATCACACATGTTTGTATTCGGATCGTCAAAGCCGTTCTCCACCAAATATCATCTGACCGAAAGATCGGGACCCTCGCCTCTATCAAGTGGTATCAAGTGGTATGAGGGCGTGGCTACCTTGGATATGATCGCAAATATTGCATATGCGTATTTACTTGAGGTGATTTCTGATATAAGTTATGCAATACTTTATTGATGCTATACATAATATAAGTACTTCATCTGTTTTTGTTTCGTGCCTAATTGCAGAACTACCGGACACTTGTACAACCCACATATGAAGATAAGGAAAAAGAGACGTTTAGGTGTTGTTCGAGAAGTTCTCTCACGTCACTTTTTAGCCCAAGAGATACAGTCCAAGTCTCTCACGTTCTGCACTCAGATTCGGACTACACAGATATACCTGGCTCAAAATGCCAAGAACTTTTGCATCTGGACTCCGAATGGGGTGATTAATTTTTTTTGGAAAGTTTCTTTCATGCACTTCCCGAATCTGATGCTGCAGGAGAATCCGAGTCAAGCTACAAGTCCAAAGGCGTTGCATCACCTCCACTTGGGCCAATGGACCTTGTACGGCCTAGGGTTAGTTTTAGGCTGTCTTGGGACGTCCTCCCACCTCCTTGGCCGCCACCCCTTCCTACTATATACGCAGATCAATCTATTAGATTTTTCCTTGGGTTTTGTTTCATTAAAAGTTAGCCATTGCAACTTCATGTACTTCGTTTGTGTCCAACAACCAGACCTAGACCGCTTTCGGAACCCCACCTTTTGTTGGGTTTTACCATAGGTGCATTGCATGCAGAATAAAATTTTCCTATGCACAGAACAACCAGGAACATGCTACAGAGATGGATCACAGATCATTACCACTAGACGCGTAGTGTCGTGCAGCATAAGTAGAGTTGGGGCATTGCGTCCGTGAGGTCCGTCTCCTCGTCCGATCTCCCTCAAATAGCTAGTTGCCGGATCCCACGTACAGGTTTGCCGGAGCAGCGCAAGTGCACCGCATCTAACGGTATCCGTGCGTGCAGGAGGAACACTGTGCGGCGGGCTGCTAGGTCCGATCACACAGTCGGCAGCGAGGGGAGGTGGCTAGTTGCAACACTTGCAAAGCCCTAATGACCGCGTCAAAGCGATCAACTGAATGAGTGTGCCGCACCTCCACCATATATAGGCATCCGTTGCGGGCTCAAGATTTGGGCCCCACAGGATCCTAAAGCCCATAAGTTCCTTCCCTTAAGCGAGCGGCCCCTTAGGTTCTCGTTCACTTGGTAGCGAGTCTGATCACATCCGGCTCGTCTAGTCGGTAACGGCCTCTAGAAAAGTGTGCTGATCCAAGTGTTCGATGAAGCTGGTTAGGCGAACCTATACTTCATACTTCTGTACCCTTTGCCACACGATATATGTTGTTATGCTCAAGGCGACATGGTCATCCTTGTTGCAGCATGACCTCTTTCTCGTTCCAGTGAATCCGACCAACACTTGGGAGTATCTCATAATCCTCATCGCATGGCCACGCTTATCCAGGTCGTATCACCCGAGGGGCCCAGAGTATATCTCTCCTGGTCGGAGGGGCAAATCCCATCTTGCTCAACCATGTCTCGCAGCATTGGTTTGGACAAGCTCGAAACCTACCTTTATAACTACCCAGTTACGAAGTAGCATTTGGTCGGCCCAAAGTAGGTATATCGCCATCCCAAGTACATGCGTCAACTCGGGTCTTAGGACATAGAACGTATGTTGTACTAGAGACTCACAAATGACCTATCGATGCGTTTCATAGTTGGGTCTTTCCAACACAGACCTTATCTCAACTCGGATCCGACTATGTCGAGTCCGATCAGATCTTTCTGAGTCCATAGTATCCGGCTAGCATCCAATGCTACATGGCCAGTGAGACCGGACCATCCACCATGTCATATGCTAGTCTAACTGGTTGCGTGTCCACACGGCCCTTTCGAATAGGGATCATTTAGGACAGCCCTCATACAATGCATAGTCTCACAAACAAGTCATGTGCTTGTTAATACACATCATTGATAATGTCCAAGGACTATCTTTATTCATAAACGCATAGGAAACATCATCATACATGATTGCCTCTAGGGCATATCTCCAACAGTCTCCCACTTGCACTAGAGTCAATCAGATAGACATTGAATGCCCATAGCTCTAACGCGCCCCTCATGCTTGGGTTGTGGAAGTGGCTTAGTCAATGGATCTGCAACGTTTGTATCAGGTGATATTTTCGATCTATCTGCCTGGTTTTGTGGTGTTGTCTTGGCTCCTTGGCCTGTGCGATGGCACCTGAATTATCGCATTAAAGGTCCAACGGTTTTGACCAGCCCAAGAACACACCAAGATCTTCCAGGAACTTCTGAATCCAAACACCCTCCTTTGCGGCTTCACAAGACACAATCTATTCGGCCTCTGTTGTGGAGTCAGCCACCGTGTCTTGCTTGGAACTCGTCCAGCTCACTGCTCCTCCATTCATGACATACAGGAATCCATTTTGCGTCCGACAATCATCCCTATCGGTTTGGAAACTAGCATCAGCGTAACCCTTTACGCAGAGCTCCTCCTCACCTCCATAAACTAGGAACATCTCTTTAGTCCTTTTTAGGTACTTCAGGATAGTTTTCACCGTTCCCCAGTGACTCTCACCAGGGTCGGCCTGGTATCTACTTGTTAAGCTTATTGCATAGGCAACATCAGGTCGAGTACATAGCATGGCATACATGATGGATCCTATTGCCGAAGCATACGGAATCCTACTCATCAGGTTTCACTTATCAGAAGTCGTAGGACTCTGAGACTTGCTTAGACTTATACCTTGTGAGATGGGCAAGAACCCTTTCTTAGCCTCATTCATGTTGAACCATTTCAACACTTTGTCTATGTACGTGCTCTGGCTTAAGCCGAGCAGCCACCTCGATCTATATCTATAGATCTTGATGCCTAAAATGTACACTGCTTCTCCAAGGTCTTTCATTGAAAACATGCCATTCAATGATTCCTTGACAGAGTTCAGCATCGAAACATCAATTGCGATCAGTAGTATGTGATCCACATATAGGATCAAAAATAATATCGAGCTCCCACTAGAATTCTTGTATAAACAATAGTCCTCTTCGTTCTTGATGAATCCAAGGTCAATGATGACTTAATCAAAACATATATTCCAACTCCGAGATTCTTGCCTCAATCGATAAATGGATCTCTTGAGCTCGCATATTTTACCAACGTTATTTGGATCGACAAAACCTTCAGGTTGTATCATGTATACATCCTCTTTTAAAATTCCATGAAGGAAAGTTGTTTTGACATCCATCTTCCATATCTCATAATTGAAATATGCAGCTATAGCTAGTATGATCCTAACTGACTTAAGCATCGCTACCGGCGAGTAGGTCTCGTTGTAGTCAATTCCTTGAACTTGTCCATAACCTTTAGCGACAAGCCGAGATTTGTGGATCTGAACATTTCCATCCATATCGGTTTTATTCTTAAAGACCCATTTGCAACCAATGGCAATTATGCCAGGCGGTGGATCAACCAAGTCCTAGACTTGATTGTCATCCATGGACTTTAACTCGGATCTCATTGCCTCCAGCCATGTCTTGGAATCTGGGCTCACCATCGCTTCTGCATATGTGGCCGACTCGTCGCTTTCTAGCAAGAACACATCGCACACTCTGCGCAATCTTCCCGGCCTTCATGGCTCTGGTGCCGACTCCACTATGGGTTCCCTGGCCAACTCCAGTATGATCTCATCACCAGCCGAGTCGTCCCCGAGTGGCTCTCGAATTTCTTCGAGTCGCACCGTTCTCCCACTGGCTTCCCAAGTGAGAAACTCTTTCTCTAGGAAAACCCCATTCCGAGAAACAAACACTTTGTTCTCTTCTCGGTTGTAGAAGCTGTATCCCAAGGTTTCCCTTGGATATCCCACGAATATGCATTTATCCGACTTGGGTGTAAGCCAGTCCGACATGAGTCGCTTGACAAATGCTTCACGGCCCAAAATCTTTAGAAAAGACAAACTAGGACTCTTCCTAGTCCACATCTCATGTGGTGTCTTGTCTTCGGATTTTGATGGTACTCTGTTAAGTGTGAAAGCTGGAGTTTCTAGAGTGTATCCCCAGAATGACAAGGGTAAATCCGATTTGCTCATAATCGATCAAACCATGTCCAACAAGGTTCGATCTCTTCATTCTAACAGACAATTTCTCTGTGGCGTACCCGGAGGCATGAGGTGAGGTACTATACCTCGACTTTTCAGATGATCATCAAACTCCTTGCTCATGTACTCACCTCTGCAATCTGATCGCAGAAGCTTAATCGTCTTGTCGAGCTGATTTTCAACCTCATTTTGAAACTCTTTCAACTTTTCAAAAGTTTCCGGCTTGTGCCTCATCAAATAGATATATCCATATCTACTCAAGTCGTCGGTAAAAGTCACGAAGTACAGATAGCCACCTCTGGTCGTTGTGCTCATTGGATGACACACATGATGGTGTATAAACTCCAATAGCTCGGACACCCTTTCGCAACTCTTTGCAAAAGGATACTTAGTCATCTTACCGAGCAAGCATGATTCACATGTCTCGAACGACCCGAAGTCAGACAAAGTTAGGAGTCCATCATCATGGAGCTTCTTCATGCATTTCAGACTAATGTGTCCAAGCCGGCAATGCCAGAAGTAAGTCGGATTTATCTCATTAGGCTTATGCCTCTTGACATTCATGTTATAGACTGGTTCCGTTTCTAGATTCAAAATAAATAGCCCATCTACAATGGGTGCATAGCCGTGGAACATCCCATTCAAATGAAATGAACAACCATTGTCCTTTAAATTGAATTCATAACCCTCAGTCATCAAGCATGAGGCAGAAATGATGCTCCGACTAAGTGCGGGAATGTAATAACAATTATTCAATTCCAAAATATATCCAGAAGGAAGCTAGAGTTGCATCGTGCCGACCTCCAATGCAGCAACTCTTACTTTGTTGCCGACCCTAATGTCAATCTCCCCTTGTGCCACACGCCTAGTTCTTACCAGCCCATGCATTGAGTTGCAAATATGAACAACCGATCCGGTATCAAATATCCAAGAGCTACTAGGTATGTCACCAAGGTAAATGTCTATAACATTTGTAACAAGTGTACCTTTGCCTGAACAAGCTTTCCCAGCCTTCTTGCCATGCTTAGCAAGCCACTTGCTAAAGTTCCTCTTCGAGTGACTAGTTTCCTTGCAATGAAAGCAAATTGTCTTTGAGTCCGGTCCAGACTTCGGCTTAGCGACGGAGATAACCTTCTCCGTGCCCTTTGCCTTACCCTTTTTCTTGGACCAAATCTTCTTCTACTTAGCCGAGTTCTGCACCGTCAACTCTTGATGCGTGCCTTTCTTAATATCTTGCTCTGGCACCTTGAGCATCCCATGCAATTCAGTGAGCTTCTTATCCATGTCGTGCATATGATAGTTCGAGATGAATGTCCCATAGCTAGGTGGAAGGGAACCCAGAATTGCATCCATGGACAGCTCGTCCCCAAGTGGGAAGCCTAACCGATCCAAAGCTTGCATGTACCCGATCATCTTGATCACATGTGGGCTCAGTGGATCACCCTCTTTCAGCTTACAATCCGTCAAGGATAGCCAGCTGTTGAACCTTTCGGCCCTAGCCTCCACCTGAAACATGCTCTTGAGACTCTCGATAATATCGAAAGCATCAATGTTTTCGAATGTTGTTGCAAATCGGGCTTCATACAAGCCATCATGAGGCAGCTGATCTCGTTCAATTCATCAACGAGTTTCTGGTAGGCATTTTTGGTTGTGGCATTAGCATTATCGGCAGGTACCTCTGGAAGTGGATCCTCTAGAACATGTTCCTTTTTATCGTTCTTCAGAACAATTCTCAAATTTCTATACTGTCGGAATCGGGGCTCCGGGGACCCAAGAGAGGTTCGAACTCTGTGGTGCACGGGCTCTTCAACCTCGCTCACTCTTCCTATCCTACGGCGAAGCTCCGTCGTGCTTGAGCTTGGGGGGAAGGAACGATGAACACACGATCTACCCAGGTTCGGGCCACCTCGCGGTGTAAAACCCTACTCCTGCTTGTCTGAATTGCATAGTGGTAGCCAGAGAACACAATGTGTCCTTCTACGGTTGCCACCTCCTCCCTTTATACCTGTCCTCAGCCCTCTTCCACGAAAATATCCAGCGGGAAGGGAACAGGACTGCGGTTTATCCTGACAAAAGTGGTCTCCACTTGCCAAAGCCACCCTCCATGATGCGCTGGTGGGCTTGGGGATGACCTCTGTCTTGGCGAGCCCCATCTTTGACCGTCTAGCCCCAAACGGGAAACCTTTGGGCACCGCTTCGGGAACCGGCAAGCTGGCACTGCTCCCTTAGCACCAAAAGGGAAAGTCTTCCTGCCACGGACCCGGGCGATGCTGGGTAGGGCGTGCACGCCCCCGGGAGCAGGTCAGGCCTTGCGCCCCCGCCAGGCCGCTAGGGACTTGCGTCTCGTGGGGGCTCCCCAAGGAGCGACCTCACGAGGCCCCCTTCAGGGGCTGACGGGGGAGCCTCCGATGGGTCTCCTCATGAGCGGGGGGCCCATGAAGCCATTCTTTGCGGTGCCGTCGGGGTGAGTTGCTCCAGGCCCAGGCCCCGTGTCGTGACGTTGGCCCCAGGCAAACGGGCCTGGGTACCCCCTGTCCCAATGGCCCGACAGTAGCCCCCGACCCTACAGCGCACGTGTCCCCGCCAGCTGGAGGGGCGAAGCGGTGCGGGCTCCAACCGCCTATGGGCCAGTCACGACGTGTGGCACGTGCCGGGGCACGGGGCGCCTCCTACATCCATATGATTCCTCGACAACTTCCAAGGTCAACATAAAGGCGGTCCGCAGCGCTGGGTCATTATTACCTTTCCTCGCCCTGTGCCTGTCTCGTCGTGCCCCCTTCCTCTGCCTGAGACTCCACCAGATCCAACCTTGAGCAAGGTGCCCTCCTCCCTCTCTCGTTCGCTGCCCATTGTCCTGATGGCGCTCGACGGGAAGAAAGCGAAGGCCAAGGATCCGGCCGCAAGCCCCCAGGAGATCGGAGAAGCTCTCCTGCGCTCCTCTGTCGCCAAGGAAGGGGGCCTGGACCCGATGTGCCCGCTGACTGCGGGCAACCGGAATGAGTGGAAGTAGACCATGATCTCCCCGGGAGCAGTGGCGCGGAGCTGTCTGGGGGCGTCCACCTATGCCTTCTTCCTACACAGCATCTACGCCGGGTTGGTCCCGCCGTTCTCGGAGTTCATCTACGCCCTCCTCACCCACTATCAGATTCACACCCTGCACCTCCAACCAAATTCAATTCTCTTTCTGTCTATCCTCGCTTTTTACTCCGAAGCCTTCGTGGGCGTGAAGCCCTCGGTTGCGCTCTTCTGCCATTTCTTCAGCCTCCATTTCATTGCCCAGGACCAGTTCTCAGCATGCGTCTCCTTCGTCGACGTCAAAGGCGCCAGCACCCGCCTGAAGGCCGAGAAGAAGGTGGAGGGCTATCGGCGGCGCTGGGTTTACTTGGACGCCCAGCAAGTCCACCCGCTCCTGAGGATCCCTACTGCCCCTTCCGGCGTAGCATATGGGATGGAGCCACGCGCCGCTCTTCGACCCTGGGGCCGCACTAGTCCTTGAGCGGACTGCCTCGCACGGGGAGACCCCGACGGCAGAGGCAATAATAGTCAAGGAGTTCTTGGGGCAGCGTATCACGCCGCTCCAGGCGCACTCGCGGCGCATGTGGGAGTACGAGGGCATGCGGGACCTGATGAGGCTGCATCTCGCCAGCCTGTCGCGTGCTAAATTTGAAGGGGCCGTCATGGCCCTACTCGGCTCCATGCCTGACGACCCTCCTGAGGTCGCGGGCCCTCTATACGGCCAGGACAACCGGGAGGATCTGGTCGCTCTCATGCCCGTCTTCAACGAGTAGGGGCTCGTGCTGAGCGGCGGCGAAGGGTCTCGGGGGAACTCCCCCACCCAGGCATCGTCCTCCGCCGAAGACAACGGCAGCATAGACTCTAAGGAGATCGTCCGGGAAGACGAGGAGAAGGATGCCGGCCGGGGGCTACCGCCAAGCCATCACCGGTCCCTGCGCGGCTTTGAGGATGCTGATGACGATGCCGCTGCATTGCCTCGAGCAGCGCCCCCTCGGCCTTCAGCCCGGTTATGGTAGCGGGGGCCAGCTCTGCTGTTTCTCAGGCGCCAGGTGCCGGCGAGGCGGCGAATGCTCCCGAAGCCGCCGCTCTTCTTCGGGGGGTCCCCCAGGCCCCTGGAGAGAAGTTTGGCCCGACCGGATCCGCCAAGGATCATGCCGTGTGTTCTTCCGGCATCCCCAAGGGGGTGCCCGAGAGCTGTGGGGGGCGCGTCTCCTACCGCCGAGAAGAAGCGAAAGTGGGCTGCCGAGGACGAGTAAGTGCCCAAACTTGCGCTTACATCTTGCGCTTGTGAACCGCTTGCTCTTGCTAATTCTTTTTCCGCGCAGGCACCGAGGCGGCGGTGGGAAGAAGAAGAAGTTTGACATCGTGGCAAAGGTGACGTGCACCCCGGAGGTGATGTGAACGCTGGGCCACAATCTTGGGGCACGCGGGGGAGCCCCGCGCCAGGCCGAGGCTGCACCAGGGCGTGCGGGGGCGCGGCGATGCCCAGCTTCTCTTCGACGCAGCCAGGGGGACCGATCACCGAGGCTGCGGAGGGCCAGCCTCCGGCATCCCCCTTCGTAGCCGTGGTCCCTCAACCAACGGAGCCCGAGCTGGCGCGGAAGCTACCTTCAAGTGTCCCAGCTCCCATAGATGCGCATGGTGCGGGGAACATCCAGGGGCCATCCTGAACCGAGCATGCCTCTAGGGCCGACGAAGTTGATGTGGCGGCGGCGCCCGACTCACCATGGGGGCCGGCTGCTGAGGAAAAGCCAGAGCCCCCGGTGCCCCAGGCAGGGAACACTGGGGCCCTTTCAATTGGGGCGGCGACCAACGCTGAAGTACCGGCGCCCCGCCCAACTCTCGCGCTCGCGAGCCACCGTGCCCCGCTCGGGCAAGAGGTCCTGTCCGGCGCACGAGCAATGCTAGATCGTTTTTTGGAGACCTCCCGGAATGCCGAAGCGCGCCTTGCTGGGGAGCACCTGGAGCTTGCCACCTTGCTACAGCGGCTCTCCGCTACCCTTGCGGAGAGCGAGAAGGCTGTCGCCGAAGCAAAGGCAACTTGCGAGGGTGCCCTTGACGAGAAAGCGGAGGCGCCCAAACGCTGTGGGGAAGCAGAGGCCAACCCGAAGGCGCTTCGGGACGAGCAGGACGCACGGGCGTAGGAGCTCCAGCTGTGGGAAGGCAGCCTCGGGACTCGTGAAGCGTGGCTTGCCGATCGCGATGCTGAGCTGGCGAGGGTGGTGGCCAAGCAAGCCACGAAACGCAAGCACCTGGAGGCGTTGTAGCATGCGGTGACCGAAGCCCAGGAAGCTCACGCGAAGTGCATCTCAGAGGCGGACACCACGCTGGACGCCAGGGAGAAGAAGATCGAGGCCGAGGCCGACACAAAGGCAGCGACGGACAGCGCTGTCTTTTCTTCTCTTGAGCTCCAGGCTCGCAAAGCCTTCCAATCCTTGTGCAGGGGAGGCTTCGATGACCCTCTCGCCACCCCTGATGCCGGCCTCATTGAGCTTTCTAGAAGGCTCGTGGTGGAGCTCGAGAATGCCAGGACCTGTTCTCCGTGGCGACGACCCGGGTCTTCTGCCATCTTCTTCTCTGCGATCCGAACTTCAACTTCGACGAGGTGATGGGCCCTGTCCCTGAAGAGTCTCGCGACTGCCTGGAGGGCCCTGTGAGCACGCTGCTCGAGAAATTCACCTGCTACAACTGCGACGACGGCAGTGCCGACACTTCTTTCGCTGACCTGCAAGGCTGAATCCGCCTCGCGGCAGTGCTAGACAATGCTTTTTTATGTATTTGAATGTAATGACCGCCAGCTATCCGCGGGCTTTCCTTTCATGCCTAGTTTTCCTCAAGCTTGCCTTTATGCTCTACATCGGCAGGGCCCAGTCCCGCGCATTTCTCAATTGTCGCTGGGCTATGAGGTTGCGATGCCTAGACACGGCCAAGAGGTGAGGTGCTTCGGGAACAAGTGAAGGCTACTGATGCGCGATGCTCAGGAGCCCCCCTTAACATACGAGCGAGGCTTGCCTTTGTGCTCTGCGGCGGCAGATGTCATGGTTTTGTCACAACAAGATGTCCTCGTGGGAGAACTTAGGTGTGAGGCCATCGCAACTAGGTGGTGGCTTGAGAGTGATTGATCAGAATCGAGAGACGCAAGTTTACCCAGATTCGGCCCCTCCGATGGTGGTAAAAGCCTACGTCCTACTTTGTGTGTATTGATGATGATGATGATGATCTCGATTACAAGGGTGCGGAATCGCTACCTCTAGTCTCGAGGATTTCTAATCTGTCTATCTCTAATGACTTGAACTTCTCCCTCTTGGGGTGCCTTGCCCCTCCTTATATAAGTTGAAGGGGTAGGTTTACATGTAGAGTCCTACTAGGACTAGGACTAGTCTCTCTTGAATCCTAATCCGGGTCTTGTTTCTCTTGGAGGGAATTCTTCCTCTTCTTGGGCCTTCTCTATGAGTCGGCCTTCCAGGCCACTCCATGAGTCGCCTTCCACAGGGTGCACACTGGGCATTGGGTACTTGACGTCCATGTTGACCAGGAAAACACGGTGACTTTATAAGCCGCCAAATGATGGGCCAGGTCGTACCCCTGGCCGGGTCAAACCGTGGGGAATATCCCCGACATTAGCCCCCAGGTTAGCTTCAATTTATTCATGGTAAGCTCCTGAAATAAGAATAATAAATATGTTAAGATACCAGCTTGCTCCACTGGCCGACTTAATTGGCTCCTTGAAAATCTGGGTTTCTTCTTCATATTAACGAGCCGTCTTCACAATCATCTTGCCGGTACGTGTCCTTTGCAAAAAAATATTGGGAATAAAACACCCATATGCCATTGAATCGGCCACCAATGCTTTGGCTTGATGGAAATATTGGAGATAAGAAAACCATATGAAGTTGAGCCGGCTTCCGTTGCTTCAGCTTTTATGAATAGAAATTCGTCCATTGTTAAACCACTTCATTGGACGCAGTGAGCTTGTCGGGTCATCAGTCGTAGTGGATGCCAACTTAGGATAAAAACATTGCTGATTTATGGATGTAGAACTTTCCAACTTGTGAAGCCGGGTTGCTTATATAGACTTTGCCGGGTCATGATCTTTGATAATGTCGGGTCGTGATCGTTTGTGACGCCGGGTCAAACAACTGGACTCCAGTTGACTTGATAAAATTATTGGGAATATAGAAAATCCATGTGATGTTGGGTCGGCTTTCTGGGCCTCTCTATGAATAACTTGGAGAAGATGATCTTTGCAAACCTCCATCAAGAAATGAGACCAGTCTCGCTCACAATTTACAGCTTGAAAGTGTTCTTCAATTTTTTGATATGTCCATATTACCTGTAGCCCCTAAGCTCCAAGTTTATCAGTTCATGATGACTTGGTGATTTGCAATAATATCTTTGACTGTGTAGCCCCCAAGTGCCGGGTTGTCTTGCCTGTAGCAGCCTGGGACTAGTAATTGTATTATACTTATAAAACTTCAGCCAGTGTAGCCCCCAAGGGCCGGGTTATTTTGCTTGCAACAACCTGGGACTTTGAACTTGGTGTGGAGTGTTGTAGATAGTTTTGGAGAAATCCGGGTTGTCATCTGAGTCGCCAGATATGGACTAAATGTCTTAAATTTCACATGTGTAGCCCCCAAGGGCCGGCTCATCAGTATGTGATAGGCTGGGTCTTCAATTTGGACCTTATAATCTATTTAAGCAGCTGAATACTATAGACCCCAAGTGTCGGGTCGCATGCCTGCAGTGACTTGGAACTTCCGAAAATTTGATCTGAGTAGTGTAGCCCCCAAGTGTCGGGTCGTTTGCCTGCAGCGACTCGGGACTTATATGCACTTCTCTTTGAAAAGAAAAACATCATATAATGTTGCCCCCAAGTGCCGGGTCATATGCCTGCAGCGACTTGGGATTGTATGAGGATAATATAACCCATCATAATGCACTTTAGAAGTTCTCTTGAACTAATATTGATCTGATTTGAATGAATCCTTGACCGTGGTTGTAATGTAACCCGGTACGAATATCCTGGAATAATGCCTTTGTCTTTGAAATGAAACCCCTGCTCGTGGTTGCGGTGCAACCCGGCAAATATATGTTCGAGAAATCCATAAGTGTTGTAGTTTACTACAGAGCACAAGTTGGAAAAATCCAAGAGTCGGTCAATTAGATGACCCGGCAATATATGTGATAGGGCTGCTCTTCGAGAATAGTCATTTCTTCCGAGCTAGCGTAAAAAAGCCAAATCATTTAATACTGGTTGTTATGAACAATGATGAAGATCCAGCCATTTTAGCTATCAAAGATCTATTTGTTCCTGCAGAGGTTACGATGTAACCCAGTTTGATGACCGGCTTAATATGTATGTATGATGCATGATGCAACGCAGGATGATGTATGTATATGATAACAGAATATAAAGTGCCAGTTTTCAAGGCATGACATAAAGACCGACTTTCGAGGCTCGAATCTTGCTTCAATGAAGCGGGTGTGATAACCCATGGTTTATCCTAGCTCTCTGTATGCAGGCTCTCACGTGACTCAAGCCTGTGTTTCAACCTTGATAAGTTCAGGGTCCAAAGTGGATTGACTTGTCAAGAGTGCACGGGGTCACCTGATCGGAGTCGCATCAAGCATACAGGCAGGTTTAACCATTTTGTGGCATTTTTGCCGGATCAAGAGGGTGAGAAAGCTAAACTCGATGAGTTGGAAGCCCCCAAGTGACCTATGATCATGGAAAAGCTCAGCATAGGATATGCAGGAGACAATGTTACTACTACAAAACATCTGGGGTCCAGATAAGCCGGCTTTATTCCATTGATCATAATATGATAATATGATGATCCAATAAGGCAGAATACCTATGTTTGAGCAGCGCATCATGGCAGCTGGTCCTCTTTGGCAACCTGTAATTTTTTGCCCATAAGGCAGGGCACCCATGTTAGAACTACACATCATGGCAGCTAGTCCTCTTGGGCGACTTTTAATGTTTCATCAAAAAGGCAGGGCACCCATGTTTGAACAGCGCATCATGGCGGCTCGTCCTCTTGGGCGACTTTTAATTTTTCGCCAATAAGGCAGTAGCCCCCGGGACCAAGTTGTCTTCCTCGCAATGACCCGGGATTCCAGAATATTTGATTCCGGTTGAATCTGCCGAGTCATGTCTGTGTAGCCCCCGAGTCTTAAGTCGACTCGACGAAGCGGCTTAAGAATCTTCATCCTTGGTTGTGGCATAAGCCGGCATAAGTTTGACGGCTGAACGATGGATTTTATCCAAACTGGAGACGATGTAGTGAGCTGATGATCTTCGTAATGCTCATCATATGTGTTTGGCAAATATCGTGGCAAAATTGAGTGCATATGCCTCTTGACCCATGTTTTATTCTCCTGTAGTCCTTCTCTCCTTGCTCCTCCAGGGCCATTTTTCTTTTTCTTTGCCGCTGGCTCTATGAATTTTGCCGGCTGAAATGATGGCTCGCTCAAACGGTAGCTTCTCCAGGGATGGTTCCTCTGTGGATCTGGCTCTCATGTTTTCTTTTATGTGTCGAAGCATACCGGATCAGGGGAAGGCAAACCAGTGCGTTTGTCCATTGGACAACCCGGTGCAAGCGGAGTTTGATAATAGATATATATTTCCCTTTTTTGCTCCATCATTGTTGGAGTACACCGGATCGCGAGGGCGGTGGCTCGCGCGTATTCGTTGGGCGGCATGAGCGAGCAGGCACGACACCGGCGTGTTATTGTAGATCGGACCGCGGGGGCGGCGGCTTGAGTGCATCCATTGGGCGGCTCGTACAGGTGTATGCGGCCCCAGTGTGTTGATGTAGACGTGGAGGTCAGCCGCGACATTCGAAACCGTCTTGATAGCGCGGATGCGAGAGTTGGCCAAGATGTTTTAAGTCGGTGAAGACACGCGAGTCGGCGACGGCGTTTGAAGACGGCGCGGACGCGTGAGTCGGTCATGCAGCATGACACGGATGAACATCAGTGCAGAATGATGCTGGCGCGCACTCCGTATCCGCGGTATAATGCCACCTTTGTTATGAATAATTGACCTGTGTAATAATATTACATGTCAAAGTAATTGTTTCTCACAGAAAATAATATGTACTGAAAAAATAGATAGGATGAATATCACCTGGGTTTTTATCGTATGAATGCGAACATCGGTGAGCAAAATATGTTCAAGCAAGTTGCTGAGCTCGACATCTCGATTGTCCTCCTCAAAGCAATGGCTATTCTTTGAATATTTTTTTATGGTTAGATCTGTGATGCCAGGGAGTTCAGGCATCTCTCTGTTCCAGATTGTACTGGGCATAATTTCCATCGCAGATACCCCTACATTGCTGGCGCTGGAATTTGGTCAAGCAAGCCCCCATTCTTCCGCTGGCCAGGATGACAAGAGTACTACTACTGGTACACATCATCTCTTCAACTCTTCATGTCTGTACTTAGCAAAGCGGACACTGCGAGTATGTGCACAAGTCGGAGAAGTGCAGTGCGCCGTCACAGATTGGTCTTGCCGGCACCCGGCGGTCGTGTCCTCGCGAATCGCTGTCGCTGACCATGGACGTGGGGGTGCTGGAGATGCAGGCTAATGTGTTGTCGCTGTAGGAGATATGCCCTAGAGGCAGTAATATCAGTTACTTTTGTATCTCCAAGTTTGTAATGAATGTTTATGATCCATGCTATAACTGCAATGATTCTCGAGTCTGCAAATAAAACGAGGCTTGGAGGGAAACTCATGTGCACGTGTGGTTTAATAAATGGTAAATTGTATTCCTAGTCTTGCCTCTAAGACTGGCTCAAGTATTGCATGATGATCCTGTTTTCCTGATCATGGGCATGGCTATGCCGGCAATTTTGAGGGCACGATGTTGGTAGAACACTTGTGTTGAATCGACCCAAATTGATGTTATACTATGAGATATATTCGTCACAAGTTAATGGTTAAATAACACAAAGATGGTTAATGTTTGCATGATTCCTTAGACCATGAGAGTATCGAGTTTCTTCATGCTTGCTTCATGAACTTTGGGGTTTGTTAAACGTCATCCGTAAAAGGGTGGCTATTACGGCTGCTTACGGGTTCATGGAAAAGTATGTCAAGTAACTTGATAGCTCAAGATTGGGATTTGCTCCTCCGACGTTGGAGAGATATCTCTGGGCCCTCTCGGTGTTGCGGTATCCATCATCGTCTGGCCAGACACCTAGTGATTTGATCACGGGGATGCCGGAACACGGGAACGAGAAAAGAGAACAATACCGGCAACGAGGTAACTGGCATAGTGGACAAGTTGTTAATCCACGGGGATGCCAACATGTCTCACCTCGGGTAATTGTAACATATCGTGAAGCAACAGGAATAGCATACGACAACTGGAGGTTCACTCGAATATTTATTCGTGTGGGTATAGGGATCGATATGGGTGTCCACGGCTCCGATGTTGATCATTGATCGGAAGGGGTTCCGGGTCATGTCTATGCTTCACCGAACCTATAGGGTCACATGCTTAAGGGTCATCTATCTGTTGAATACTAGACAGGGAGTCTGAGAGAAAAACACCGAAAAAGTTTCGGACACCGGAAAAGTTTCGGACAGCGGAAAAGTTCCGCAGAGAGAGGTCACCGGATGAATTTCGGTGAAACTAGAAAAGTTGTTTCAGGGGATACCATAAAGTCAAATTGGTCTTGGCACATGCCTGATAATTCTTAGAGGGTGCCAGAATCGTTCTGGAAACTTTTTGGAATTTTCTGGAATGAAAACCGGAAATGTTCCGGAGCTGCCGAAACCGCTTCAGATGCTTTTCGTAGATGAAATCACTAAACCGGAATTGTTCCGGCTCGCATTGAAAATTATTTTGGTGGGTACTAGAATTGTTCTAAGCCCACGTGAATATTTTCAGTTCGATCAGACGCTGAAAAATGTCGTCGTGAATAGTGAAAGTGCTTTTTGGATATTTGTGGAAAAACACTTTTTTGGATATTTCCAAAAAGGTTTCTAGAAGGCCTTGGGGGCCAAGGCAGCCCCTCATGGGGGTCCCCCAAGGGTGTGGCCGGCCAAGATGGGTGGGGCACCATGGTGCTCCACATGGCACTCCCATATGGCATATTCCTTTTATGAAAGGGATATTCCATGGGCATTTTGGGGTTTTTGTATGACAACTTTACCCCTTGGCTAGCCTATAAATAGAGGTGAGTGGGCAGCCCACTTCCTCATCCTTGTGCTCTCATACACATGCTATGCTTTGCTAGCTCTCTCTTCTCCCTCACACGAAAAGAGTATTTCGTAGAGCCGAAAGCACTACACCACGACACTCAAAGCGGCGTCAAACAATCTGTCGGCATAGGTCACCTAAGGCCACACATTTAGTGTCGGCAAAGACCTTTGGCGACAGAAAGGAGCTGTCGCCTATAGTGCTGCCGGGAAAGGTCTTTGCCGACAGATAAATCTATGCCGACACACAGTCTGATGGGTTTGGTGAGGTCTATGGCGACAGACATTCCTATACCGACAGACTATTCTATGCCGACAGATCATCTGACAGTGTGCTATGCCGACACATAGTGTGACATCCATTGTTACGCCGACAGTTTGTCTGTCAGTGTGCTATGCCGATAGTTAGTGCAACGTCCAATACTTCTGCCGACACTTTTGCTGCATGGGTTCTACATTTCAGAACAAATGCAAATGCACCATATTTAGAATGAAATTACATTCATAATATTCAATTCATGTTCAGTACACAATACATATGCAAACAATTGCACTCTTATATTCATCACCATTGACCAATACATTTATTCAACATAAATTGAAGATTCATTAGTTCTCTTCACTCAAGTTAGCTACAACCATTAAGGAAATACATAGGTCTGACATACAAGACGTGTCCTGCTCCAAAATATGAGGGCCAAGCTCCTAAGAGAGCAATTATGAAAGAGACCAATCCTTCAATCACCAAGCCAGCATCAACTTCCATATGAAAGAGACCAATCCTTCAATCACCAAGCTGGCATCAACTTCGATATGAACAAGATGTGTCGACCATGTAATGAACAAAAGCGATCATCGGAACATCTTAGATCAACTTGTGGACTTCCTACTTTCTGCCATATGTCCCTGCAAAAGAAGTTATATGTATGAGCAATTATAGAAATGAGAATTTGTTCAAACTTGCGAGTTGCCCTTGACCCAAAGATCTAAAACAAGATCTAAAAAATAGAAGATGTATTGCAAACAGTTTGGTTACATAAGATATCCTTATCAGAACATCAACCCAAGTTAGGCTAGCTCCTAGCTTATCACATGGCTTACTATAAAAATTATGCACTCATTGTTAAACAATCAAATTTGTTCAAAGGCATCAGGAATAAGATTCTTACTGTAACTAAAAATATTTGCAGAAGAAGACCAGAGAAAATGAAGCACAAGAGAAGGGATGGCTGATGGACAAATACAGTGATGAGAAAAGACTACAACAAGGCAGTGAATAAAAAGCAACAAAAGAAGAGGGGTGCAATCAAGCACCACCAGAAGCAAAACAAGAAATACATTGACAAACGGGTTCAAATTTGAACATATACAGTTTGTTTAAGTACATTTGATATTGAATTTTCTCTGTATAATGGATGCTAAATTTTGCTCTTATTATTGCACATCCTGTGATGCTTAAGCCATTCTTTACAACATGAATACAATAGAAATTACATTAACCTAGTGCCAATATCACACGTAGAAGACTATAGAGAAAAGATAATTAAAAACTGAGTGCAAGATCATCTCACCTATGTTTCCTGAGGAGTGCCACGCATTCGTCTCAGAACTCTCGGTCGTTGGACGACAAGATTAGACCGGTGATTGAATGTGCCATGTCAGGAACGTATTCAGGAATCTGGAATTGACATAAACAAGACATTACTACAATGCGTGTAGTCGGTTCAGGTAGCAAAAGGAAGAATGGTTGGCCAGATAATGCACGCATTTTGTAAGGCCATGCCCAGCTGACGGTCGCAAGGTGCAGCAAACCATGTAACATGAATATATAATGCTTACTAAGATTCCTTGTTTCTATTAAAAACTGTAATCGTAATATCAGTTTGCTCCTCAAAGAATATGAGGTTGGTTTGCACTGTTATTTGCACAGATTAAGACTGTTTGCACCCTAGTCTATCTACTGGCAGTATAGCATCAACTCTCATCCAATTAACAATAATATTTCTTCAGTTAAAAAATTATGACAGGCTGAAATTAAATGAGAAAACATGCATCACATACCTGTAGATTGCTCCAGTTGATAGATCCAAGAGAAAAAGATGAATCAGACAGACGGAGCTACATGGTGCAAAGGCATCTCCCATGTTGCTCCAATCTGCTGGGCCGAATTGATTCAAGGCTATTCAATCACCACCACCACCACGGTGAGCATTCCCCTTCTTGCTGCCCACAATCACTGTCGATCAGTCACTGCAAGTATTAAAAAAGCAGTAAGAACACACGCACTCACCCACATCTGTTTCTGGCAAACATATGTGCCAGCTGCATGCAAACTGGGCTGAACTGTTCTTTCAGTATACAAAATAATTATGAGAAAAAAGTAAAGAACATCAAACAAGTCAAAATTTGTACAGAGGAAAACGCAGAGAATTTGCTACTACGTTTGATCAAGAACCTACAGAGTGAAGTAGTGATCAACATGCAAATAAAAAAAATGATTCATGCGTCGCCACCGAGATCGCACCTTCTTGTTCCACATTGTCCGTCCGCTCAGCAGCCACGGCCAGTAGGTAGCCTTTTCCTTGTTTGTCTTTCTTTACCTTGGTTTTTTTAGTTGATCTGCTAGCGCTCCCGCCTCATGCAGGGGAATGCTCACCGTGGTGGTGGTGGTGGTGATTGAAGAGTCTATCTACTGCCAGTATAGCATCAGCTCTCATCCAACTAACAATAATAATTCTTCAGTTGAAAATTATGACAGGCTGAAAGTAAATGAGAAATGAAAGTCTTCACCAATATGTTACTCTCCTGTTAGCAGAAAACATGCAACACATGTGGGGTGTGAAGAACATATTTGAGTATAATAGAATGTATTAGATAAAAAGGTAGATGCTGCACTTGGTAATTGAGGAAAATAAAGACGCTAAATATGGTTCAGTTTATCACTAAGCAATATCACATGCTAAGGAATACATATCGTCTGAAAGCAAAAGCCGCGTTCAACAATAAATATCAGTTTATTGAGAATACGGTTTCCGTTTATTACCAAGTGTACTGAATTGATGATCCAAACATCCAATGTGAAATCAAAATTTCAAGGTTATCTCTTTATTTGTGGTCTCTGACATTGTCATATATATCTAAAACCTGGTGTAATAACAGGCTTCGTACAGGAATGATGTAATAATAGGCAGAAGCGCATAGGTTCAGTTTGGCCCTTTAAGACTGTAGACCAATCATTAATTTCTGTAAAGGAACAGGAAGCATATTGGGCTGATTGCATAGAATGGGACCTATAGATGTTGGGCGCACAACCTTTCTTGAAACAGATATGACCAATATTTCCAGCAATTAAGAGACTCATGATTCATATTTGCGGTTACAAATCAATAGTCAATAAGAGACGCACTCAAAAGATTACAAATTAGACTTTATACATTACTTTTAAATGCAAAAGGATAAAATGGTGATGAAGGGTATTATCCCAAAGAATGCACAATTCTGTGGTACATAATCAAAAAAATCACACTCCAAAGATTGTAATTGTACATACCTAAAGCTGAACACCACAGTCCTACTAGAGAATCTAGATACTTATTCCCATTGATGTCATAAACATAAGAACCCTACATATGTAGGTTAACATTGTATAAGAAAAACATAGATACATAGTTCACAACCATAGCATGCAGTAATGAACATCTTAGCTGCCATTTCCAAAATCAAATGCTAGATTGCAAGAGAAGTAAACACATATAATGCTATAATTAGAGAGTAGCAACCTCAGATCTCTCAATAACCAGTGGATGCACGTCATTGCTCTGCCGTCCAGCGGCTGTGACTGGTGCCAACATGCCATGACCCATAAACCTGGAAAAAGTCATACTTTCAAAGTCAGTACTAGCTAGTAAACCATGCTACTTCTTCTTCCCCGCATTATCTCTCTCCTCCCTTCAGACAGAACCTGGTGCCATCCAAATTCATGGCGAGCGAGAGCGGATCTTGCCCCCAACCACCGAAAATCGAATCCTTATACTAGCTCGTGGTCAAATGTTCATTTTCCCCTTCGATTAAGCTCCTGTATTATCTAATTTCTAAACCCTAATTTCACCTCGTTGCCAACAATGGAGACGGGAGAGAACAAGGGAAGCAGGTAGTGGGAAGATTTGCAGCTTACTTGTCGAGATCTGAAGGTGGGCCAGCGCAAAGGGGCTCAACTGGTACAGGTGTCACCAGTGGAAGAAGAAGAACGGCGGGCTGCTCCTCAGCAGCGGACGGCGCTACTGCTCCTCAGCGGCGGGAGGTGGGCGGACGATGCTCCTCTGTCGCAGAAGGCGCTGCTGCTGCTGCGGGCTGAGGGAAGGGACGCCCGGGGTTCGAGATTTCATGGCGCGAGGGGACCAGCGGGCGGGCTGGGTCGGCGGTGCGAAGGTCAGAGGTGGCGGCGCAGGCGGGTTAGGTTTAGGGGTGTGTTGGCAGCGAGAGAGAAGGGGGAGGGGGCGGGTGAGATTGGGGAACGACTGCATTATTGGGGAATTGGGTGTTTCGCGTGGCGCGTCCACTGCTCTCTTTGGGCGCCATATTTTTGGGTGGACCCAACCAAACAACGTCGACACTTTTTCTGTCCCAACGAATCGGCGACACACAGATTATCAGTGAAGGTTATATCTACCGACAGAAATTACGTCGGTGGTCTGGTGATGTTTTGGCGACAGATAGTGTGTCATGAGACTACATAACACCGAGAATCTGTGTGTCGGTATAGTTTGAGACTAAAAGAGTGTCGGCGATGCACACTTTTACCAACAGATGCATGTCGTTATTGTAGTGTCGTGGTGTAGTGAAGGCTGTCTGGGTTCCGGCAGGAACTAGTTCTGGACGGCGAAGCCCTGCCGGATAGTTGACACCGTATGTGTGCAACCCCGTAGAGAGGTCGTAGTTTCGATCTTTTCCCGAAGGGCTGTTCGAGTTACCGTTCGAGTTTCCGGCGTCCTCCCGAAGGGCTGTCCGGGTTACTGTTCGGGTTCCGAGGGTCCTCCCGAAGGGCTGTCCGCGACATTGTCCGGGGGACTGTCCGACCGCCTCCCGAAGGGCTGTCCGGAGTGGGAGTACATCCTTGCGGTTGGGAGGTTGTAAATCCTAGCTGCAGGGATCTGCACCGACGATCTACACCGACTCTTCTTCCGCTGCGCTTCGAGTTGGTACGGATCAGATCAAACCTTGTATGCAGTCTCCATAGTGATCCTGGGCGAGCTCGCTGTACCGAAATTTTTTGTTTTCTGTCGCGTTCCCCTACAGTGGCATCAAGAGCCAGGCTATGCGTAGATGCAGGTTACGATCTAGAATACATGGTGATGTATGGGTATTGCATAATATAATTTTGGAGTAGATGAGATCTATTGCTGAAAATTATTTATGCGGGTAGCAGATGAAGTCTGTTACCCGATGTTCTTGTTGCTTCCCTGGAATTTGCGTTTGCTCAATCTCGAGACAACATGGTGGAATTTCACAAAGTTCTGGCAATCCGCGATCCTGATTGATCAACGAAGTGCTATCAGTTCTTTGGGTTCCACCATAGTCAACAGAAAGATGAAATTCGCAGATGAAAGGGCATTGCAGATATGATCTGCACGGGGGTCACGCGTATGACGAAGTTTAGTATGGGGCTCGAGATTTAATTATCTCGTGTTTCATACACCCCGAGATGTTAATCTAGCAATTTTGAATTATCATACTTGATGATAAAACGTTGGTAGCTGCGGTTTAAGTCAAAACCTTAGAAGCCACGTAAAATGAAATTTTGCATAAACCGATTAGAGTCGTCTAACTTGGTTTTGCAGGATGTACATATGATGTGGTATAGCAAAGCTCATATGAATTCGATTATGTATGAGATGACTATATGATGTAAATTTGTTAACATGACCTGCGTGTCATGATTCGGCATGATGGCTGGAGCCATATGATTGCACTTAATGACCTGCGTGTCAACCTTATGTAATGCACTTATTTTATTAGCTATAGAGATAGCAATATTATCTGGTGCATCGACATGGTGGTGGCAATCTTCGCAAAGATGAACACCGACGCGAATGCCGAAGACGAAGAATACATGACTTCTCCGTCAGAAGGGGCTATACCATATCATGCTATTATGACTTGCCTGAGATGTTTATCCCTCTTGATGCACCCTTCTTGATTGCGCGGTAGTCGCTTTTTATTAGGGTGATCTCTCACAAAATTATCAAGTAGTCAGTGTTCTCCCAAGTGTAGCACCGTCACGGCACCTATCTCTTCGGGGTGTCACATGCTAACATGGGCACGAACGATTAGAGAAGTGTGAGGCGGGTGAGTTAAGACCTCGCAGCGAGATCACTTGGTTGTCTTGACGTTCAGGCATGAAAGCCATGAGCTCGGAACACACGCATCGAAAGATGAACAAGAATCACATAAAGATGTGATTGGCAAGTTGGCCTACCGGTTGAGATTTTTTCGTCATCTGTGATGCTACCATCGTGGCGAACAAATCAAAACTCGGGTCTTGTATCACTCATAATCAATTTTGAGAGATATTGATTTGAGTGGGAGCGCACTTTAGAATAAAATTGTTTATTCACTAGTGCAAAAATCATTATGAACAAAGTCTAAGTGAACTTGTGTTTTCCGTTGTAGATCAAATGGCTCGCAATAGCGCGTTCAACTTAGGCCCGATGTTAGAGAAAGAGAAGTTAGCTGCGAATGGAAACAACTATGCGGACTGGGTCCGTACCCTGAGGATTGTCCTCAGGAGTGCTAAGAAAGTGTACGTGCTTGACGGACCTCTTCCACCTAAGCCGGTGGAAATAACCTCGAAAGACGAACAAAATGTCTGGGCCACTAAGGATGATGATTTCAACTTAGTGCAGTGCCTCATGCTGTCTTGCATGAGTTCAGAGCTTCAAAAACGTTTTGAATTCCATAACTCCTTTGATATGATCAAGGATCTGGATGCTCTGTACAAATTTAATGCAAGGTCTGAACGTTTTGATATCATGAAAATGATGGCGGAGACCAAGATGGCTGAGGGCAGTTCAGTTGGCGAGCACGTGGTCAATATGATTGGCCACGCTGAGAGGCTTAAAACCCTGGAATTTCCACTTCCGCCAGAGCATGTTATGTACTTGTTGCTAGGTTCACTCCCCCGTCTTATAGCGGTTTTATCATGAACTACAACATGAATGGGATGAACAAAACGCCTAATGAGGTGCTTGCCATGCTGAAAACTGTTGAAGGAGGACTGCAGAAAAATCGCAAGCAAGTGTTGCTTGTGAATAAAACTGCCAGTTTCAAAAAGAATGGCAAGCCAAAGAAGGGCAAGGGCGCCGGTAAGACCGGCTTCCAACGCAAATCTAAGGGCGGAGCCAAGAATAAAACTGAGTGCTTCTACTGCAAGGGCACAGGTCACTGGAAGAGAAACTGCAAGAAGTATCTGGAAGATAGGAAGTCCGGGAAAACCGGAAAAGGTATAATTGTTATACAAGTTAATGTCATTGACGTTTTGCTTGCTAGCGAAAATTCTAAGTCTTGGGTATTTGATACCGGATCGGTTGCTCACATTTGCAACTCGATACAGGGGCTTCAGAAGGTGCGCAAGCTGGCAAAGAATGAAGTCGTGATGCGTGTCGGGAACGGCGCTGGGATCGCCGCTCTAGCCGTCGGCATTATGCCTCTACGTCTCCCTTCAGGATTTATTTTGGAACTTAGTAACTGTTATTTTGTTCCGTTGTTGTGTAGAAACATTATCTCTGGATCATGTTTAGTACACGATGGGTACTCCTACAAGTCTGAGAACAATGGTTGTTCACTTTATTCTAAGGATATGTTTTATGGATTTGCACCCATTGTTGGGGGCCTTTTCATACTAAATCTTGAATGTGGAAATGATGTCTTTAACGTGAATGCTAAGCGCCTTAAGAAGGCTGATACCACCACCACTTTCATGTGGCACTGTCGCCTTGGCCACATCGGAAAGAAACGCATGCAAAGACTCCATAAAGATGGAGTTTTACCGTCCCTTGATTTTGAATCATTTGACACATGTGAAGCTTGCTTGATGGGAAAAATGACCAAGACGCCATTCACGGGTCATCCTGAACGGGCGGGTGAATTATTGGAAATAATACATAGTGATGTATGTGGTCCAATGAACACGGCCGCACGGGGTGGGTATTTTTACTTCGTGACTTTTACTGATGATTTAAGTCGGTATGGCTATATCTACTTGATGAAGCATAAGTCGGAAACCTTTGAAAAGTTCAAAGATTTTCAGAATGAGGTAGAAAATCATCGTAACAAAAAGATTAAGTTTCTGCGGTCTGATCGCGGAGGCGAATATCTTAGTCACGAGTTTGGCCAACATCTGAGTGACCGTGGAATCGTTTCACAGCTTACGCCTCCCGGAACTCCACAGAGAAACGGAGTGTCGGAACGACGTAACCGAACCCTGTTAGACATGGTAAGGTCGATGATGTCTCTTACAGATCTACCGATATCTTTTTGGGGTCACGCACTAGAAACTGCCGTTTATACACTAAACAAAGCACCGTCGAAGTCTGTTGAGACGACGCCATATGAGATATGGTATGGGAAGAAACCCAGTGTGTCGCATCTCAAGATTTGGGGTTGTGATGCATATGTAAAACGTTTACAGCCTCAAAAACATGATCCCATATCAGACAAATGTTACTTTGTAGGTTATCCCAAGGAAACTTTTGGGTATTCCTTCTACCACCCATCTGAGGGCAAAGTGTTTGTCGCCAAAACCGGAATCTTTCTCGAGAAACAGTTTCTCGCCAAAGAAGTGAGTGGGAGGACAGTACAACTTAATGAGATTAGTGAATCTTCGGCAACCGTTGATATGGCTAAGGAACCGGAAGGAATTCCGCTAATTATCCCTACAACCGAGCCGGAAGTTGTCGCATGTGATGCGGAAACTTCGAACACTGTTGTAACTGAACCGCGCAGATCAGGAAGGGCTATCCAGCCACCTGAGTGGTTTCATAACGAAATCTTCATTCTTGAAGACGATGAACCTGCGCACTACAAGGAAGCGATGGCGGGGCCTAGCTCAAGGGAATGGCACAAAGCCATGAGATCCGAAATGGAATCCATGTATGAAAACCGAGTTTGGAACTTGGAAGAACTTCCAGATGGCGTAAAACCCATTGGTTGTAAATGGATTTTCAAAAGAAAGACGGACGCGGATGGTAACATTACTATCCACAAAGCTAGACTTGTCGCGAAAGGGTTCACGCAAGTTCCAGGAGAGGACTACGACGAGACTTTCTCGCCCGTAGCTATGCTTAGGTCTGTTCGGATATTACTAGCAATTGCTGCTTATTTCGATTATGAAATATGGCAGATGGATGTCAAAACGGCTTTCCTAAATGGAAACCTTGATAGGGATGTATACATGATACAGCCAGAAGGTTTTGTCGATCCTAAGAATGTTGGAAAGGTATGTAAGCTTCAGAAAGCCATTTATGGTCTGAAGCAAGCATCAAGGAGCTGGAATATTCGTTTTGATGAAGTGGTCAAAGAGTTTGGCTTCATCAGGAACGATGAAGAATCTTGTGTGTACAAGAAGTTTAGTGGGAGCGCAAAAGCATTTCTAATCTTGTATGTGGATGACATATTGTTGATTGGAAATGACGTGAATTTTCTTAGCGAAATAAAAGACTCATTGAAGAAGAGTTTTTCAATGAAAGACTTAGGCGAAGCGGCATATGTATTAGGCATCAGGATCTATAGAGATAGATCAAGACGCTTAATAGCGCTAAGCCAAAGCACGTACATTGACAAGGTGTTGAAAAGGTTCAACATGGAGAACTCCAAGAAAGGCCTACTCCCCATGTCACCTGGCACAGTGCTTTGCAAGAATCAGAGTCCTCGGACCCTTGATGAGCGAGTACAAATGAATGATATTCCATATGCTTCGGCAGTTGGTTCTATTATGTATGCCATGCTATGTACAAGACCGGATGTTTCCTATGCGCTAAGTGTTAGCAGCCGGTACCAAGGTGATCCAGGATTGGAACACTGGGCCGCAGTCAAGGGTATTCTTAAGTACCTCAGAAGGACCAAGGATTTACTCCTTGTGTACGGAGGTGATGAAGAGCTCATTGTAAGTTGTTACACTGATGCAGGCTTCATGTCTGACCCAGATGACTTCAAATCTCAATCTGGCTATGTTTTCATATTGAACGGCGGCGCAGTTGATTGGAAAAGTTCCAAACAAAAGACTGTGGCGGATTCTACGACGGAGGCGGAATATGTTGCTGCTTCAGAAGCCTCCAAGAAAGCTGTCGGTATCAAGCAGTTTCTTGAAGACCTTGGTGTGGTTCCAAGTGCTCTGGACCCGGTGGAGATCTATTGTGATAATAGTGGCGCCGTGGCTCAGGCAAGGGAGCCATGTTCGCACCATAAGAGAATGCATATTCAACGCAAATATAAACTCATTCGACATCATGTCGAAGAAGGTTTAGTGAAAGTACGCAAAGTTCACACGGATCTGAATGTATCAGACCCGATGACGAAGCCTCTACCACGAGCAAAGCATGAGCAACACCGGATTGCCATTGGTGTTAGGGAAGCCATGTAACTAGATTATGACTCTAGTGCAAGTGGGAGACTGTAGGAGATATGCCCTAGAGGCAGTAATATCAGTTACTTTTGTATCTCCAAGTTTGTAATGAATGTTTATGATCCATGCTATAACTGCAATGATTCTCGAGTCTGCAAATAAAACGAGGCTTGGAGGGAAACTCATGTGCACGTGTGGTTTAATAAACGGTAAATTGTATTCCTAGTCTTGCCTCTAAGACTGGCTCAAGTATTGCATGATGATCCTGTTTTCCTGATCATGGGCATGGCTATGCCGGCAATTTTGAGGGCACGATGTTGGTAGAACACTTGTGTTGAATCGACCCAAATTGATGTTATACTATGAGATATATTCGTCACAAGTTAATGGTTAAATAACACAAAGATGGTTAATGTTTGCATGATTCCTTAGACCATGAGAGTATCGAGTTTCTTCATGCTTGCTTCATGAACTTTGGGGTTTGTTAAACGTCATCCGTAAAAGGGTGGCTATTACGGCTGCTTATGGGTTCATGGAAAAGTATGTCAAGTAACTTGATAGCTCAAGATTGGGATTTGCTCCTCCGACGTTGGAGAGATATCTCTGGGCCCTCTCGGTGTTGCGGTATCCATCATCGTCTGGCCAAACACCTAGTGATTTGATCACGGGGATGCCGGAACACGGGAACGAGAAAAGAGAACAATACCGGCAACGAGGTAACTGGCATAGTGGACAAGTTGTTGATCCACGGGGATGCCAACATGTCTCACCTCGGGTAATTGTAACATATCGTGAAGCAACAGGAATAGCATACGACAACTGGAGGTTCACTCGAATATTTATTCGTGTGGGTATAGGGATCGATATGGGTGTCCACGGCTCCGATGTTGATCATTGATCGGAAGGGGTTCCGGGTCATGTCTATGCTTCACCGAACCTATAGGGTCACATGCTTAAGGGTCATCTATCTGTTGAATACTAGACAGGGAGTCTGAGAGAAAAACACCGAAAAAGTTTCGGACACCGGAAAAGTTTCGGACAGCGGAAAAGTTCCGCAGAGAGAGGTCACCGGATGAATTTCGGTGAAACTAGAAAAGTTGTTTCAGGGGATACCATAAAGTCAAATTGGTCTTGGCACATGCCTGATAATTCTTAGAGGGTGCCAGAATCGTTCTGGAAACTTTTTGGAATTTTCTGGAATGAAAACCGGAAATGTTCCGGAGCTGCCGAAACCGCTTCAGATGCTTTTCGCAGATGAAATCACTAAACCGGAATTGTTCCGGCTCGCGTTGAAAATTATTTTGGTGGGTACTAGAATTGTTCTAAGCCCACGTGAATATTTTCAGTTCGATCAGACGCTGAAAAATGTCGTCGTGAATAGTGAAAGTGCTTTTTGGATATTTGTGGAAAAACACTTTTTTGGATATTTCCAAAAAGGTTTCTAGAAGGCCTTGGGGGCCAAGGCAGCCCCTCATGGGGGTCCCCCAAGGGTGTGGCCGGCCAAGATGGGTGGGGCACCATGGTGCTCCACATGGCACTCCCATATGGCATATTCCTTTTATGAAAGGGATATTCCATGGGCATTTTGGGGTTTTTGTATGACAACTTTACCCCTTGGCTAGCCTATAAATAGAGGTGAGTGGGCAGCCCACTTCCTCATCCTTGTGCTCTCATACACATGCTATGCTTTGCTAGCTCTCTCTTCTCCCTCACACGAAAAGAGTATTTCGTAGAGCCGAAAGGCTGTCTGGGTTCCGGCAGGAACTAGTTCTGGACGGCGAAGCCCTGCCGGATAGTTGACACCGTATGTGTGCAACCCCGTAGAGAGGTCGTAGTTTCGATCTTTTGCCCGAAGGGCTGTTCGAGTTACCGTTCGAGTTTCCGGCGTCCTCCCGAAGGGCTGTCCGGGTTACTGTTCGGGTTCCGAGGGTCCTCCCGAAGGGCTGTCCGCGACATTGTCCGGGGGACTGTCCGACCGCCTCCCGAAGGGCTGTCCGGAGTGGGAGTACATCCTTGCGGTTGGGAGGTTGTAAATCCTAGCTGCAGGGATCTGCACCGACGATCTACACCGACTCTTCTTCCGCTGCGCTTCGAGTTGGTACGGATCAGATCAAACCTTGTATGCAGTCTCCATAGTGATCCTGGGCGAGCTCGCTGTACCGAAAATTTTTGTTTTCTGTCGCGTTCCCCTACAGTCGCTGCCGCCGCATTCCGCCGCCGTGACGTGGCACATCTCCTTCTTCGCGTGAGTTCTGTTTCTCTCCTCTGCCTGGGTTCTCGCCTATCAATTTTAACATCCGTCTCCAGCATAGAAAACTTGATGCATTGCTTTAACCCAAGAACCTTCAACTTATCATGTAGTTGTCGGTAGTTCACCATGACAAGAACATATTCAGATAGCATTGTGTGATTGCGCAGTGTTGAATTAATGAAACATCTAGGATGTCACTCTGAAACCAATTGTTCCAAACATGTGGTAGGAGTTGCGCAGAGCCTTCCCTTGCAGTGAATTTCACGGACGCCATAACAGGTTGCCTCCTCGGCATCTCGATCTGGAGAAGGCACCTGGAACTCTATCCCTAACTTTCGACAACCTGAAGTATATGGGACCTTTATCAAGCGCTCCTTGATCAGACGAGTCCTTGAAGGAAAATGCGACGAGCGGAGCAGCCGGCACGGGCGTCACGAGGCAGTGCAGACGCGCAGAACCGGTTGGAGTGACGGGCCGACAGGCGGCCAGGCCAGAGCGGCGGGGGACAGTGGCCGACCGGGGGGGCGAGGCACGCGGGTGGGCGAGGGAGAGCCGCCGGTCCCCAACCGGACCGGCGCGCGGAGCCAGCGAGGGAGGTGCGCGGGGTCATAGGAGCAAAGGGAGTGCGCCGGACATGGAGCGGGGCGGCGCGGAGGCCGGATGCCACTGAGGCGGAGGCGAGGTGGAGCCGGCAAGCAGAGCAGAGGCGGCTCCGGAGTGGCGAGGCGCGCGGCAGAGGCTGGTTGGCGAAGCGACGGTGGTGAGGCGAGGCGGCGGCTCATGGAGGCACGTCGGCCAGGCGGGGCCGCGCCGCCAAGAGAGAGCCTGTGAGGCGAGGTGGCGGCTCGCAAAGGCGCATCGGCCAGGCGGGGTCGCGTCAGAAGGGGAGAGCCGGTGAGCTGAGGCGGCACCGCGTCCATAGCGATGTCTCTCTTCAGGAAATCGTGGACTCTTCTTCCTTTCTGTCTCTTTTTTATTTTCTTTGCTGATCTTCACGTGGGTAGAGGGATCCCTACATCTGCATGTGGGTCTGCCTTTTCTTTTCTTAGATTCATTATTACAACACGCACGCGCGGCCTCCTGGTAGCATGGAGGTTTCGGCCTCTTGCCACGATCGGCGGCTAGTCTTTTGTGTGATAGCAGCAGCGACCAAACGCCTCAGAACTTGACACATCAGCAAAAAACAGCGGAAAAACGACGGTTTTGGTGATTTCCGATCGAACGCCTCCAGCCGCACAACACGCGGTGCAAATTCCTCATGTACTCCTGTTGGTCTCCGTGACTTGATATTTGTGCCGATCGGTTTCGGGCACGTCTTCGATTTGCAACGGGGGAGGCGCACCCGGTGTCATCTTAATTTTTTCTTGATCTCAAACCTTGTAATACCAGCTACAAAGTTAATCACAATTTTGATCGTCAAATGATGAATTTGACATATCTATCCAAGGTTGTCTCATGTCTAGTTATCCTGCGCGATTGTTTCGTGCCGGCTCTTCTTCCTCTGAGCAATCGTGATCTTCTCGATCCTTTGGGAAGATCCATCCAAGAACTTAACACTACCGTGCGCGTGGCCCCACGGTGGGCGCCAACTGTCGTGGTTTTGTCACGGCAAGATGTCTTCGTGAGAGAACTTAGGTGTGAGGCCATCGCAACTAGGTGGCGGCTTGAGAGGGGTTGATCGGAATCGAGAGACACAAATTTACCCAGGTTCGGCCCCTCCGATGGAGGTAAAAGCCTACGTCCTGCTTTTGTGTGTATTGATGATGATGATGATGATCTCGATTACAAGGGTGCGGAATCGCTACCTGTAGTCTCGAGGATTTCTAATCTGTCTATCTCTAATGACTTGAACTTCTCCCTCTTGGGGTGCCTTGCCCCTCCTTATATAAGTTGAAGGGGTAGGTTTACATGTAGAGTCCTACTAGGACTAGGACTAGGACTAGTCTCTCTTGAATCCTAATCCGGGTCTTGTTTCGCTTGGAAGGAATTTTTCCTCTTCTTGGGCCTTCTCTACGAGCCGGCCTTCCAGGCCTCTCCACGAGTCGCCTTACACAGGTTGCACACTGGGCATTCAGCCTTGATGTCTAGGTTGACCCGGTAAATACGGTCACTTTATAAGCCGCCAAATGATGGGCCGGGGCATACCCCTGGCCGGGTCAAACCGTGGGGAATATCCCCGAAAGCAGGGCCCAGTCCCGCATATTTCTCAACCGTCGCTGGGCTGTTAGGTCGCGATGCCTAGACAAGGCCAGGAGGTGAGGGGCTTCGGGTACTAGTGAAGGCTTCTGAGGCGCGATGCTCAAGAGCCCCCGTTGACGTACAAGCGGCCTTCGAGAGGAAACACCCGCTAGCCAGTTTGTGCTCGGGCGTTGACTGAAGAGATTAGGCACTAAGGGCCTTAGTGGGGTGACGTGCACGGGGTAAGCCCGCAAGCTAGAGCCCGGTCCCTTGGGGTTTTCAGCGCTGCTGGGACTAACCCGAGCACAGGCACCGTGCCCAGGCCCTGCTCGCGCGAGGCCCAAGGTAGAACTGGTTAGTGATGGAGCATGGGGCCTAGCCCCCGGCCGACCACCCAGCGCGGAGCATGGGGCTTCCACTGGGCGTGGGCATAGTCGCAGTTTGACAGTCACTCTGCCAGCGTGGAGCATGGGGCTTCCACTTGGGCGTGGGAGGGGAGCCCTCCTGAGGCCATGGGGCGACGCTCCAAGGGGCTCCGAGGCGTGTACAACTCCAACCTCATTATTACGTGAGAGGGTCACGGGCGTTGATAAGGAGGGCTCGGACATTCCAGGAACTAGGCTCAGGAATTCCTTCTTCCATCTTCAGGCGTTTTGCACCTAGTCCATTCTGGGCGGCTGCGTCATTATGCAATCCAGGGGTACGGGGGGGACACGCGTCGGGCGGTCGTCTTGAGGCCATCGTATGAAGGGGTTGGACACCGAGGACCTAGTGAGGTGACGTGTGCGGGCCTGGCCCCGCCTGACAGAGCTCGGTTACTCGGGTTTAGCGACGCTGTAGGGACGGACCCGAGCACAGACGCCGTGTCAAGTTCCCTCATGCGATGATCAAAGGAGGAAACGCCTGAAGCGTGGCACCCGATGTGGCGAAACACCTCACTGGCAGTTATGCAATATCGGGCCGCTCCATCGTTCGTCTCCTTATGGTGGTTCCATGAGAAGGGCGAGACAGCAAGGACCATGTGTTGGGATCTACCGTAGGTGCATCGCATGCCAATTCAAATTTTCCTACGCGCAGAACATCCAAGAACATGCTACGGAGATGGATGACAGATCATTACCACTAGACGCGCAGTGCCGTGCAGTGGAAGTAGAGTTGGGTCAGCGCGTTCGCGTGGTCCGTCTCCTCCTCGTCCGATCTCCCTCGAACAGCTGACCCGATCTCCCTCGCACAGCCGGTCGCCGGATCCCACGTAAAGGTTCGCCGTAGCGGCGCAAGTGCACCGCCTCTAACGGTATCCGCGCGTGCAGGAGGAACATCGTGCAGTGGACTGCTAGGTTCGATCACACAGTCGGCGGTGGCAAGTGGAGGTGGCTAGTTACAACACATGCAAAGCCCTAATGACAGCGCCGAAGCGGTCAATCAGATGGGTGTGCCGCACCTCCACTTTATATAGGCATCCGGCGCGGGCTCAACTCTTGGGCCTCGCACGGATCCTAAAGCCCATGTGTAGTTCCTTCCCTTAAGCGCGCGACCCCTTAGGTTCTCGTTCACTTGGTCGTGAGTCAGATCACATCTGACTTAACTAGTCGGTAGCGGCCTCTAGTAAAGCGTGCCGACTCCAAGTGCCCGATGAAGCTACTTAGGCGAACCTGTACTTCACACTTCTGTTCCCTTTGCCACACGATATATGTTGTCATGCTCAAGGCGACATGGTCATCCTTGTTGCAGCACGACCCCTTTCTCGTTCCGATGAATCCGACCAACACTTCGGATTATCTCATAATCCTCATCGCATGGCCATGCTTATCCAGGTCGGATCATGTCGGGGATATTACTCCGCGGTATAACCCGGCCTGGAGTATGACCCGACCGGGACTTGGCGACCTACTGGTGATCCGGCCGAGCTTGGCGGCTCATTGGTGACCCGGTAGGCGGGTTAGACGAACGACAAGACCCAACGGCCTAGAGGGCGGTTCATGGGAGGGTCGACTCATGCTATGGTGGGCCGGCTCACAAAGAAGGCCCAAGGAAAGGAAATACTCCCTCACAAAGGAAACAAGACCCGGATTAGGATTCAAGAGAGACTAGTCATTAGAGATAGATAGATTAGAAACCCTCGAGACTAGAGGTAGCGAGTCCGCACCCTTGTAATCGAGATCATCGTCATCATCAATACACACAAAGCAGGACGTAGGATTTTATCTCCATCGGAGGAGCCGAACCTAGGTAAACTCGCGTCTCTCGATTCCGATCAACCCCTCTCAAGCCGCCACCTAGTTGTGATGGCCTCACAAGAACTTGTCTCACGAGGACACCTTGCCGTGACAAAACCACGACAGTTGGCGCCCACCATGGGGCAAGCAGCACGGTGGTGTTGTGTTCTTGAAGGGAGCTCTCCTAGGGATCGAGAAGCTTATGACCCGTCAGATCCGCAAGAGCCGGGACGGAAGAATCCACATCAAATTCTGAATTCGACGTCGACCGGACCATAAGAATCTATCCAATGAGATCCGCTGAAAGATGCCTGCCACGTCTGCAGGTGATCCATCAAATCACCCAAGATTCACGATTGATTGCACGGTAGCACAAACATCAACCAAGACAAAGAAAAGATAGAAAAAAAATTAGGGTCACGTCGGCATGCACCGCCGCACGTGAACAAACGATTCGCCGAAGCCGGATCAATTCCTACAACGCCATATCCGAGAGCTTGTCAGAGTTCGAGAGGATTCTGATGTTATGTACAACCGCAAGTTTTACCATAAGCTGTTGCAGTATCAATGGAGACAGGGCCAACTGCTGCTGGATCAACTCCCTAGACTCAATCAGTTGAGTTGCTCATGGTCAAAACACGGAGTGTTGCCACTCCACGTGAAGGCTGGAATAAGAAATAAAATAGTACTTCTAGTAGTAGAAGCACTACTAGTACATATCAACAACCAGGAAGAATACACAGAGACGGACTCGATGCAACCGTGCCCCGCCGCACGCCGGCTCGCCTCCGCTCGCCCGCGACCACGCACCGGCCGGCTCGGCCGCCGCCCCGCTTTTCCTCGTCGTGAGTCGCCTCCACCCGCCGGCCCGCCGGCTCCGCCCCGCGTGCCCACGCCCGTGCCAACTCCCTCCCGCGAGATGGCCTCTGCACTCCTCCTCTCCCAGCGATGTCGGAGATGGCCAGCTCCAACGACGATGCGGCGTCCGCGCCGATCTAGCGGCTGCTGTCCGACGCACTGTACAACGTGTTACAGCGGTTGCAGCCGCGGGACGCGGTGGCGTGCCGCCCCGTATCGCACCTCTTACGGGAGGCCCTCACGGCACCGTTCCTCGCGCTGCTGCCGGCGTTGTGCCTACTATTGCTCTGCCACCCACGCCCCGAGGTGGAGCTGTATCAAGCTGACCGCCTCGAGGTGGAACTGGATGGTGCCGATGCTGTGGGCAGGAGGTGGCGTGGCGAGCTGGGGGCGTGGAGCTCGACCGGGTCGGCCTCATCTTTGGCGGCCGTGTGCTCAAGGACGACCTCGTCGGCGAAGGCTGGTCTGAAGAGCAACGCCAAGGTGCTCTCCATCCTTGCCTCCCCTGATCGCGGCAAGGCCCTCGCCGCCGAGGCCTCCGCCACTGCGGCCGAGGAGGAGCACCCAGCAAGCTCATTAGGTTCTGGAATGCTGCACAAGCATTATCTCAAAGATGATATGAAGGCTTTGAAGATGGCTCTGATGGTTCATCAATCAAAAGGAAAAAGCTCTTATCAAAGAAGAACATGTATAAGGAAGGCACTGAATCAATAGATTGCAACAGACCCGTCTCCAGCCTGATGTATACTGCTGCATGCGGAGCAGAGGTGGTACTCATACAGCTAATGATGTTGCTTGCCCCAATTGACTAGTACGTTTAAAGAAAAAGAGAACAAAGGAAATTGACAGCGACAAGGCGTCAACGACCAGCGTCTAGATTGATTTTTCGGACCAACCAAACCAACACCAATCTCCACATGAAGGCGAGCGAGACGAGCAAGTTACACCCTGTTCGGCAGTGAGGTTGGTTCAGGCAGTTCAACTACAGGCAGAGGGTGAGATCCCTGTGTGGATCACCACCGTCGTGAAGCTGCGGGTGCGACGACGGCTCAGTGGATATGCCCTTCGAGGCGTTTCTGGAAGAGCGAGACGACGATGACGGAGTATGTGACGTCGACGGACGTGGACTCAACAGACGCAAAGATGGAGTCGTATAGACGATGACATACGCAGCCACACCGGAGTCAGGGGTGCATTTTGACACAATGAAGACAGACAACAACGTGCCAGAGTTTACATGTGAGGACATACTACATCCGCTGGAGGTGGAGCCAGAACTCATAGACGAGGAGAAGGTGCTCCACATTGTCTGCTCCAGAGAGCTCACCAAGTACGACCCCAAGCCCAATGCTTACGCGCATGCATGGAAGACAGAGAAGGCAATAGAAGCAAAGCCACAGCACCACACACGTCAAATCCACCGAGCCGCTGTTGCTGCATTTCAGGTTGTTTGTTCTATCTTTTTACCGGTTTCTACGTGCATGCAAGGAAACTACTAGAACAGACTGTTCACTGCAAAGGCCAAGTCTTCGGTCTAACATTAACACGACTGGGTGACTCGGCGGACTCCCGCAAAAAACTCGCTGCTCTATGGCCGCCATGCATCACGTCAGTACAAAATTTCAAGGTCCAGTTGAAAATGGTACCACAGTTTTCAGACAGGTCATCTGTCGAATGGACATCCCGCGCACAATTACACATGGATCGTCTGTCGTCTGAATAAATCAGGTGATATAAATTAAGTCTATTTTCATCAGTACATACTAAATTTCTTAAGAACAATCACTTTGGCCTGCAATATTTTACGCAGGACAATTATTCATTTTAAAAGTGGCATTATACGGTGGATATGGAGCACGCGCCAGCATCATTCTGCACTAGTGTTCGTCCGTGTCTCACTGCGAAATATACTCACGCGTTCGTACAGGCTTACAACGTCATGGCCGACTCGCGCGTCCGCGCTGGCTTACAACGCCATGGCCGACTCGCCGTCCGCACCGGTTTACAAACTCCACAGTCGACTCACCGTCCGCGCTGGTTTCCAATGCCGCGGCTGACTCCCACATCTACATCGACACGCTGGTGTCGTGCCCACCGTACGAGCCGCCCAATGGACGCGCGCAAGCCACCGCCGCCGCAGTCCCGTCTACATCAATGCGTCGGGGCCACGCCCGCCGTACGAGCCACCCAACAGATGCGCGCAAGTCGCCGCCCCCGCGGTCAGATCTACAATAACACGTTGGTGCCGCGCCTGCTCGCTCAAGCCTCCCAACGAATATGCGCTAGCCGTCGCCCCCGCGAGCCAGTTTACACCAACAATGATGGAGCCAAAAAGGGAAACATATATCTATTATCAAACTCCACTCGCGCCGGGTTGCCCAATCGATAGGTGTACTGGCTTGTCACCCCCCTATCCGGTCTGCTTCAATACATCGAAGAAATAAGAGAGTCAGACGCAGAGGAAACATCCCCGGAGTAGCTACAATTTGAGTCGGCCACCATTGAGCCGGTAATTCAAATCCAGCAGCAAAGAACAGAAATGGCCCTGGAGGAGCGAGGAGAGCCGGACCAAGTGAGAATATCAAAGAAGGGGTCAAGAGTCATATGCATTCAATTTGGCCACGACATTTGTGAAGGACATACGATGAGCATCACGAAGATCATCAACTCGCCACATCATCTCCAGTTTCAATAAATTCCATCGTCCAGCTGTGAACTATATGCCGGCTTATGCCACAGTCAACTATGAAGAATCTCAAGCCGCCTCCTCAAGTCGACTTAAGACTCGGGGGCTACACAGACATGGCTCGGTAGAGTTGATCGGTTTCAACAAATACAGTAAACCCAGGTCATTGCGAGGAAGACAACCCAGTCCCGGGGGCTGCTGCCTTATTGGCAAAAGATTTAAAGTCACCCAAGAGGACGAAGCCGCCATGATGCGACCGTTCAAACATGGGTACCCTGCTTTATTGGCAAAAAAATAAAAGTTGCCCAAGAGGACGAGCCGCCATGATGCGCCGTTCAAACATGGGTGCCCTGATTTATTGGATCATCATATTATGATCAATGGAATAAAGTCGGTTTATCTGGACCCCAGATGTTTTGCAGTAGTAGCATTGTCTCCTGTATATCCTATGGCCGAGCTTTTCCATGATCATAGGTCACTTGGGGGCTTCCAACTAAATGAGTTTAGCTTTCATACCCTCTTGACCGGCTTCCATGCCATATATGGGTTATACCTGCCTGTTTGCAACTTGCTACTCCGCCAGGTGACCCGCCGTACTCTTGACAGTAGATCTTTCAAATAAGACCCTGAACTTGTCAAAGTAAAAACGGAGGCTTATGTCACGAGAGAGCCGGCTTACAGAGAGCTAGGATAAACTCACATGTCCGCTGTAGTCTCTCCGCTATGTGGCCCGTTCGTACTCTTAACAATCAATCTTTGTTAAGACCCTGAACTAGTTAAGGTTAAAACGACGGATTTATGTCACGTGAGAGCCGACTTACGGGATTAAAGGCGTTCATGCCAAGCTTCTTGGAAGCAAAAACCTTGAGTTTTTCAAAAGATAAGAAAAAGAGTTGATCTCTTCTAGTTGTGCCTTCAAATCCGACTTACAAAAATTTGAGATATACATGTATATATTCTCTGTCAGTTGTTTTTATCATATACATACCTCATCCTACATTGCATCATGCATCATACATACATATCAAGCCGGTCATCAAACCGGGTTACATCGTAACCTCTGCAGGAACAAATAGATCTTTGATAGCCAAAATGGCTGGATCTACATCATTGTTTATCATAACCAGTATTAAATGATTGGGGTTTTTCAAGCCAGCTCGGAAGAATTGACAATTCTCGAAGAGCCGCCCTATCACATATAATGCCGGGTCATTTAATTGACTGGCCATTGGATTTTTCAACTTGTGCTCTGTAGTAAACTACAACACTTATGGATTTCTCAAACATATATTTGCCGGGTTGCACCGCAACCACGAGCAGGGATTTCATTTCAAAGACAAAGGCATTATTCCAGGATATTCGTACCGGGTTACATTACAACCATGGTTAAAGGATTCATTCAAGTCATATCAGTATCAGTTCAAGAGAACTTTTGAAGTACATTATGATGGGTTATATTATCCTCACACAGTCCCAAGTCGCTGTAGGCATACGACCCGGCGCTTGGGGGCTACATCATATGATGTTTTCCTTTTTCAAAAGGAGAAGTACATGGAAGTCCCAAGTCGCTGCAGGCATGCGACCCGGCACTTGGGGGCTACAGTATTCAGCTGCTTAAACAAATTATAAACGTCCAAATTGAAGACCCGGCCCATCACATACTGATGAGCCGGCCCTTGGGGACTACACATGTGAAATACATGACACTTAGTCTATATCTAGCGACTCAGATGAGAACCCAGATTTCTCAACTTGCAGCACGAAGTTCAAAGTCCCAGGTTGTTGCAGGCAAGACAACCCGGCACTTGGGGGCTACACTGGCTAAAGTTTTATAAAGTATAAAGACAATTGCAAGTCCCAGGCTACTGCAGGCAAGACAACCCGGTACTTGGGGGCTACACAATCAAAGATATTATTGAAAAGCACCAAGTCATCATGGATAAACTCGGAGCTTGGGGGCTACACGTGATATGGATATAAAAAATAGAAGAACACTTTCAAGATGTCAATTGTGAGCAAGACGGGTCTCATTTCTTCATGGAGCTGAAGCGTTGAAAGACCATCTCAACATCACATGGATTTCTTTATTTCCAATAATTTTATCAAGTCAGCTGGAGTCCAGTTGTTTGACCCGGTGTCACCAACAATCATGACCCAGGATGATCAATGATTATGACCCGACAGAGTTTATATAAGCAACCCGGCTTCGCAAGTTGGCAAGTTCTACATCCATAAATCAGCAATATTTTTATCATAAGTTGACGTCCACTACATCTGACGACCCGGCAAGATCTCCGCGTCCCATGAAGTGGTTCAACAACAAACGAATTTCTTATTCCCAAGGTTTTCATCAAGCCAAAGTATTGGAGGCCGACTCAACAGCATATGGATGTTTTATTCCTAATATTTTACTGCAAAGGACACATACCTGCAAGATGATTGTGAAGACGGCTCGTTAATATGAAGAAAAAACCTGGATTTTCAAGGAGCTACTTCATTAAGCCGGCCAGTGGAGCAAGCCGGTCCCTTAACATATTTGTTATTCTTATTTCAGGAGCTTACCATGAATATATTCAAGCTCACCTGGGGGCTAATGTCATGGATATTACCCCGCGGTATAACCCGGCCTGAAGTATGACCTGGCCGGGACTTGGCGACTCACTGGTGACCCGGCCGAGCTTGGCGGCTCATTGGTGACCCGGCAGGCGGGTCAGACGAACGACAAGACCCAACGGCCCAGAGGGCGGTTCATGGGAGGGCCGACTCATGTTATGGGGGGGGCGGCTCACAGAGAAGGCCCAAGGAAAGGAAAGACTCCCTCACAAAGGAAACAACACCCGGATTAGGATTCAAGAGAGACTAGTCCTAATCCTACTCCCAGTAGGATTCTACATGTAAACCTACCCCTTCCACTTATATAAGGAGGGTTAAGGCACCCCTAGAGGGACAAGTTGAAGTCATTAGAGATAGATAGATTAGAAACCCTCGAGACTAGAGGTAGCGATTCCGCACCCTTGTAATCGAGATCATCGTCATCATCAATACACACAAAGCAGGACGTAGGCTTTTACCTCCATCGGAGGGGCCGAACCTGGGTAAACTCGCGTCTCTCGATTCCGATCAACCCCTCTCAAGCCGCCACCTAGTTGCGATGGCCTCACACCTAAGTTCTCTCACGAGGACACCTTGCCATGACAAAACCACGACAGATCACCCGAGGGGCCCAGAGTATATCTCTCCTCATCGGAGGGGCAAATCCCATCTTGCTCGACCACGTCTCGCAGCATGGCTCTGGACAAGCCCGAAACCTACCTTTATAACTACCCTGTCACGGAGTAGCGTTTGGTCGGCCAAAAGCAAGTCTATCACCATCCCGAGTTCATGCGCCAGCTCAGGTCTTAGGATACAGAACATTTGTTGTACTAGAGACTCACAGATGACCTATCACTACGTCTCATAGTTGGGTCTGTCCAACTCAGACCTTATCTCGACTCCAATCCGACTACGTCGAATCCGACCAGATCTTTCTAAGTCCATATTATCCGGCTAGCATCCAATGCTACATGGTCAGTGAGACCGAACCATCCACCGTGGCATATGCTAGTCTAACTGGTTGTGCGTCCACACAGCCCTTTCGACTAGGGACCATTTAGGACAGTCATCATACAATGCATAGTCTCACAAACAAGTAACGTACTTGTTAATACACATCATTGATAATGTCCAAGGACTATCTTTATTCATAAACACATAGATAATATCATCATACATGATTGCCTCTAGGGCATATCTCCAACACCATGTGAGGCGACGTGCACGGGGGCAAGCCCGCGAGATAGAGCTCGATCGCTTGGATTTTTCAACACTGCGGGGACGAACCCGAGCACAGACGTCGTGTCCTGTCCCGATCATGAAACGGCCGGAAGGAAGGGTCGCGAGGGTGCGGCTAATGCAAGCGGTGACGAGGCACTAGGCGCAAGACTTAAGCAAGGACAGCCAAGTTCGCTACACGACCAAAAAGTTGCGGAGGACACAAGGGGGAACCCTTGCCCGCTCGAGGATAATGCAACCCGAAGGGCACCCTCAATTTTAAATGACCAAAACGTCACCTAGCGAGTGTGTTGCTGTAGGAGCGGCAGGCTGCTTGACGAAGCATGTCGCGGGAGTCCATCCCTCAGGGACCAGGTCGCCCCCGAGTCCTTGGGGCCACCAAGGAGCCGGTGCCTCGCGAGGCACCATCACGAGCCGCATGAGTCTCTGGTAGGTGGCGCCAACATTCCTCAGGTCGAAGGGCACATGTGCGCAGCCACCAGCACCGCCCCGGCCTCGCCCGGCCTGCGGCAGCAGAAGAGGCCCCTCAAACTGGCGTCGTTGAGCCCCGCGATGTCGACGCACATGCACACCTCGACATCATCCCCGGGAACTGATGCTGACCCGGATGGCCACACCGATGGAGGCATGTCGCGCATTCCTCGAGCTTCCCGTAGCCTACCGATTTCCCGGGTGATGAACTCCTGCGCCCCCGGTGCCTGGAGCTGCTCCCTCCGTTCGCCAGCGCGCGCATGGAAGCATGCATCCAAGTGGTGCCCGAGCACCCCCCTCATCACATGGGTAAGGTCAGAGGCCTTCCATATGGAAGCCCCTGAGCCTGGCCCGCGGGAGGTGACGTGTGAGGACCCCAACTCATAACTCGTGATCACCGAATGCACTTGTACAGTGATCCCTGAGATCAATGCTCACTGAACACACAGAAGCTGAATAACAAGAGTCTTACATCCATACATACCGTCTTACACAAATAAAGACCACCGAGGTCATGTCTTACTTGGATATGGCCATGAAGCCCAAACACCAAACATAACTAGCAGCGGAAATCTTGAACGAAAGCATGAACCCATGCCATCTGCCTTAACCCTACAGGCATTCTGACTGGGAAGCGTCCTGGTTCGCATGTTCGTCACCAATGAATTCTTCACCATATTCCTGCTCTTCCATGTCTGGCCAATTAAATCACCAGTGGCAAGCCAATGAGTACTTTGAATGTACTCGCAAGCAACCCATGTTTTGGAACAAGGTGTAACAATGCATGATATAGCACTAAGTAGGTATGTTGCGGAAAGCTAATTTTTAAATGCAATGACATGATCAAACAACTTGCAAGCATGCAACATGGGGTCACAAGTATTCGTAAGAACATGTTATAGATATAAACAGGGCTTGAACACCTCATGTTCAATCATCACGTCAAGTCATCCGACTTGACTCGAGTATTCCTTTATCCCACACACACGCCAAGTTTGTTAAAACATCGGACGTAGCTTAAGCAGCACCACCCAACTGACCTTGACCGCGGACACGGCTATTCGAATAATTTTACACTCTGCAGAGGTTGCACACTTTAGCCAAAAGACTCGGGAAACTTCCGTGTCATCCACGACTCGGTGTATTACATACCCGAGGTAAGTACCCGAACATTGCCTGTCCCCTGACGATACTAACAAAGAGTCCACTCGTTGGTGCCATCCCTCATGATGTACATCACAAGTATCATCCACGAGGGCACGCAATGGTGTTCCCGGTGTCTGTAAAAAAAGATCATGATCGTCCTTTCCGGCAGGACCCCGTATCGAGAGCGACCACGTCACTCCCGCCACTAGTATTGTGGGCTCTTTGCTAGCACTCACCAAAGTAATCAACAGAGCCCCGTCCCATAAGGGGTATCGTGGTTGTACATGTACGGTTGGGAACGGTCAACAAATCTTAAATCTAATCCGTTTTTCGAAAACACACACACACTCACTTGCCTCGGTACTCCACTTCTTTATCAAGTGGTTACCTAGGTCAACATCATCTCCCATGGGGTTTTCGAAAAGTCTTTGAAATCATTTCCTTTCTGAAACCATGCATGCACCCCATTTGTGTAGCACTACTTAGCAACCTATCTACTTTAGCAACCTAACTACTCCAACCCGCATAACCCTCATAAGGAGGTAGGGTCATGCACGATGCAAGTTTCAACAAGAAAGTAACGAGGCATCCACCAAAGTGGCCACCACATCATCATGATCAATTCATCGAAACATAAGGTGCTATATGACATGCATGAAAAAGTTTCGTAGGCATGGTCAAGGGGCTGCTTGCCTGGCTCAACAATGTCTTCGGGGTCTTCAAAGTCTTCTAGTCCAACTCCCTCGTCAAGAACGTGATCTATCGTCGCAAGGTAACGGTAATAATAAGGCAATAGCACAAAGCAGGGAAAATACATCACTCGGAAAAATGTCAAACTACTTTTGTAAAATACTAGAGTGAAAACTAACAATACTAAAAATACTAGTTTCTCGTTTTGAAGTTTAAAAAGTTTTTAAAACTATTTTAACACAGACTATTTAAACCCTAAACAGTGTTTTAAATAAAAACAGTGTATAAAACCTTTTCAAAAATTCTCACAAGTGGCATAATCAAATAGGTTGGAATATTACAAGATTTATGGAGTTGGAATTATTAGATTTGGAGTTTTATTTATCTCTGTGGAATTTTTGGAAAATCAGTAGAAAAAGAAAAAGGAAAATGTACTGTGCCTCTGGGCCCAAACGGCCAGCCCAGCCCAGCCCAGCCAGCGAAGCCAGCCCAGGCAAGCCTGGCGCGCACGCGTCGCCAGGTATCAAACCTGACGGGCGGGGCCCGATGGTAGAGAGAGAGAGACGCGGGAGAGGGAGATGGGAGGCTGACAGGCGGGCCCTCCTCCAGGGTCGTCGTCAACCTCCCGTCCAGGGAGGACGGCAAGCTCAACGGTGACGATGCAGGGCACAACGAGGCATGTCGATGGCGGGAATGGAACCAGCGGACTATCGCCATTCGGGTGGAGGTCGGAGGCGTCGCCGGAGTGCAGGGAGTCGACGGCGACGAGGTCCCGCGGCGGAGGCGCTTCGGGAGGTAGTCGGAGTCGATGGTTTCGACTGCAAAACACGAGGGAGAGAGAGGGGAAAGCATCAGGAGGTAGTGGGGGTTCCAGATCGAAAGCAACCGGGGGCGGAGGAGCTCCCTACCGCGTGAGCTCCGGTGACCCGACGCGACGGAGCTCGAGCTCGATCTCTAGCCCGGTCGGCTCAGGGGAGAAGTGGGTGGCTTAGGGGTTCGATTAGGAGCAGCAGGGGGTCGAAGGGAGGGATAAGGAGGCCCGGGGTGGCTTTATATAGCCGGGGCACGGTCCACGGAAAGCCGGTGCGCCGGCGAGGCCGTGGTCGAGGCCAGAGGGGATGGGGGCTCGAGGGGAGGTGTCTGAGGTGTTCATGGGGTTGGTCTAGGTCTGCAGACAGAGAAGAAAGAGAGAGGGGAGCGCGAGCGTGCGAGGGAGGAGATTGGCCAAGAGGGGCGGCGTCGGGAGCGCGCTAGGGAGGCCGTTGCAGGGAGAGAGAGGAGGGGCCCGGCAGTCCAACAGCCTCGACTGGCGCGAGGGGGAGGCTCGATGTGGCCGGGCATGGCCAGGAGAGGGAGGTCAACCCTCTGGATCGCAGCAGCGTGCTCCAGAGCGCGACTTTGGCCGGCATGGCCTGCTTTTTGGCGCGCTCTGGCGCGTCCACTTGTGTCAGGGGGCTGCAGGGGGAATAAGTAAGAGGGAGAAGAGCCTTGTATGCTCTAGAACTTAAGAGGAGGGAGAGAGAGCTGAGAAAAGGGAAGGAAAGTGGCTGTCCAGGGGGGCAATTGGGATTCCCACCCCCTCAATCATGGAGTTGGCCGTTGGGAAACTTACTAGAGGTGAGAGGGGGTCTGCTGGTGTTGTGGTAAAAATTTGGGGTGAAGGACAATACAGGAAGGGGCTCAATCATTGATCTTTGCATCCCACCAAAAGGTGTTTGATGCTGGTTTGGGCAAGTTAAAAGGATCCACTTGCCATGAGCTTTACCAGGATCAAATAGAATACAAAAATGGGGCTGGTAACCAAGTTTGAGCTCATTTGAGGGAAGTTGACAATGCAAACATTGCAAACCCTAGAAATTAACAGAATCAGGGTTTTGTAGATCTAGTCATGCTTTACTTTTCCCCTAAATGTACCAGTTGGTGTGGTGGCATTATTTCAGGTTTAGAGCATGCCCACAAAGTTTTAGATCAATTGGGGAAAGTTGGCAATGAAGAGTTGCTCAAATTTGAATCTGGACAGAGAGGGTTTTGGGGTATTTTAGTGAATCAAACCAATTGGGATTGGGATGAAACTTTGCATGATCATCACATATGTCATGTGTGACTTGCTGGAATTTTTCTGGATTTATTTGATAATATTTCTTATATAAATATTTCAAACACAGGAAATATGCAGAAAGGGTTTCGGAGGGTTTTGTCCAATATTTTGAACATGACCATGTGTTGAAACTCATATATATGGAAAATATATGTCCACTGAGTGTCCCTAAATTTTTTCAAACATTTTGAAGGCATAAAAAATAATTTTCCCCTATAAAAGACCATTTTCTGGCCTTAAGAAAAAGCCTTTAAATAAAATAGGAAAATAATCTTTAAAATAATATTTGGTGATTTTGGGAAGTCATATATATGGTAGGTTTCAAATAAACTCTTTGGTGCAGAATATTCCACCCAATTTGAGGACTTGTAGTACAAACCTCAATTCAGGGGGTTTATAAAGCCTAAATTGAATAAATGCTAATTGGCCAAAATAGTATTTGATGAAAATAGTTTTAGGTCCTATACACATGGCATGATGATTGGGCAAGGGTGTTGGATCAAGAAGATGATCATAGAGAGAAGAAGATTTTTTTGTGAATTAAAACAGAATGAAACATTCAAGCAAAAAGCACTCAAGTCAATAATCACAAGCAAGCAAAAGTTTTAAATGGGTCCAAATTTGTAAAACCTTAGCATAGCAAACTGATACAACACAGGGTGTGACAGACCTACCCCCTTACAAGAATCTCGTCCCCGAGATTCCAAGTCTAAGCGCTAAAAAGATAAGGGAACTCGGATCTAAGGTAGTCTTCACGCTCCCAGGTTGCCTCTGCTTCAGTGTGGTAGCTCCATTGGACCTTGAAGTACTTGATGGTGTGGATTCGGGTGCAACGTTTAGCTTCATCCAAAATGCAAATTGGCCTCTCACGATAAGTGAGGTCTGGCTGAAGGTCGATGGCTTGATGGTCGATGTCCTTGTAGAGGTCGGGGCGGTTGGGAACTTGGAGACACTTCCGGAGTTGTGAAACGTGGAAAACGTTGTGCACATCTGATAGCTCGGAAGGTAACTCTAGCTGGTAGGCAACTTCTCCTCGTCTTGTGGTGATCTTGAAGGGGCCAACATATCTTGGTGCGAGATTTCCTTTGACGTGGAAGCGCTTGGTTCCTTTGAGAGGCATGACTCGGAGATAGACATGGTCTCCGACGTTGAGGTTCACTTCTCGGCAGTGGGGGTCGGCGTAGCTCTTCTGCCTTGCCTTGGCGGTCTCCAAGCGTTCTTTGACGAGTTGAACTTGCTCTTCTGCTTCACGGAGGACATCTGTTCCAAAGACCAATCCTTCTCCGGTCTATGACCAATTGAGGGGAGTACGACACTTGCGTCCATATAATACATCAAATTGTGCCATCTGGAGACTCGACTGATAGCTGTTGTTGTAGGAGAACTCGGCGAATGGTAGGCAATCTTCCCACTTGGCTCCATACGCCAAAACAGAGGCACGAAGCATGTCCTCGAGTATCTGGTTTACTCGTTCTGTTTGCCCTCTGGTATGGGGATGAAAAGCAGTGCTGAATGATAGCTTTGTTCCCATTGCTTCTTGAAACTTCTTCCAGAACCTCGAGGTAAACCGGGTGCCTCGGTCTGACACAATCTCCTTTGAAACTCTGTGAAGACTCACGATACGGTTGATGTAGAGGTTCGCTAGCTAGCTTCCATCATAGGTGGTCTTGACGGGAATGAAGTGGGCTACCTTGGTCAAATTATCGACAATGACCCAAATGGAATCATGTCCCCTGCTTGACCTAGGCAAACCGGTGATGAAGTCTATCCCGACCTTGTCCCACTTCCATTCAGGCACTTTGAGAGGTTGTAAAAACCAGCAGGTCGCTGATGCTCAGCTTTGACTCTCTGGCATATGTCACACTTAGCGACAAAAGTGGTTATATCTCTTTTCATGCCATGCCACCAGAATCTTGCTTTGAGGTCTTGGTACATCCCGGTTCCTCCAGGATGGATGGAATATGGAGTGTCATGGTCTTCTTGCAAGATCAAATTCTTGAGCTCAACTTTGTTGGGCACGCAGATGCGAGTCCCAAACCATACAACTCCTTGCTCCTCCACTGAGAATCCTGGGGCCTTGCCTCTCTTAATATTCCTCTTGATGCCTTCTATGCTGTCATGACCCTTCTGAGCTTCCTTAATATCATCCATCAAGGTAAGCCTTGCTTCGAGGTTGGCTAGGAAACCAGGTCCAACTAGTTCCAGGCCAAAGCTTTCAAGCTATTCATACAAGGCAGGTAGCCTTTCCTTAATATTTAAAGAACAAGCCTTTCTGCTTAAGGCGTCTGCTACCACATTAGCCTTTCCAGGGTGGTATTGAACACTGAGGTCGTAGTCCTTGCTCAACTCCAACCATCTTCGTTGCCTCATGTTCAACTCCCTTTGAGTGAAAATATACTTCAAACTCTTGTGGTCTTTGTATATCTCACATCGCTTTCCCAGAAGGTAATGTCGCCATGTCTTCAAGGCATGAACTACAACTGCCAACTTAAGATCGTGGTTAGCGTAGTTCTATTCATGAGGACGTAGCTGTCTGGATAGATATGCCACGACTCTGCCTTCTTGCATCAGAACAACACCAAGCCCGGTTTTGGATGCATCACAATATATCACAAATTCTTTGTGAATATCGGGGGTGGCCAAAACTGGGGCTGTCGTCAACCTCTTCTTGAGCTCTTCGAAGCTTTCTTCGCACTTCGGTGTCCATTCGAACTTCTTGTCCTTCTTCAAGAGTTGAGTCATGGGTCTAGCAATGCTCGAGAATCCTTCGACAAACTTGCGGTAATATCCCGCGAGTCCGAGGAAGCTTTTGACTTCCTTCACATTGCTTGGGGATTGCCATTCAGTCACGGCTTCGATCTTGGCAGGATCCACTGACAATCCTTCTGCAGTCAACACATGACCCAAGAATCCAACTTCATGCAGCCATAATTCGCACTTGCTAAACTTGGCATAAAGCTGGTGCTATCGAAGCTTGTCTAGGACCAATCTCAAGTGTTGCGCATGCTCTTCTTTAGATTTGGAGAAGACGAGTATGTCGTCGATGAACACAATGACAAACTTGTCCAAATATTCCATGAAGACTTTGTTCATGAGGTACATGAAGTAGGCTGGGGCATTGGTTAACCCAAATGACATGACCGTGTATTCATACAGGCCATACCGGGTCACAAATGCTATCTTCGGGATCTCCTGGGGTCTGATCTTCAACTGGTAGTACCCGGACCTCAGATCGATCTTGGAAAACACCTTTGCACTATTTAACTGATCAAACAGGTCTTCAATCTTGGGAAGTGGGTACTTGTTCTTTATTGTGACCTCATTGAGAGAACGGTAATCGACACAGAGTCGGATAGTTCCATCTCTCTTTGACACAAATAGAACAGTGACCCTGTAACAGCCCGAGTCCGACGCTCCAGAAAATTCCCCTTTTATTTCATTGTCATCGTGCGATTATTTTTTTTGTCGCATTCATCATCGCATCATTCGCGTCATCTGCATAGCATCGTCACTCGTTTTTGAAAACTTGCATCCGTTCGTAGTTGTCGGTTCTCTCCGTTCGTGTCACCGACCGTTTCGAGACCAACCACACACGCACGCGCCCGCGACATTGCAAATATTGTTTTTAAAAGTGCGCGAAAAATATTCTCCGATTAGGACGAAAGTAGGCGAGCGGTCTTGTTTTATTGTACGTAGGCCGCCTGCCAAATTTCGTCGCAATCGGAGGTCGTTTGATACCCGAACAGTCGACCGTAGCGGCACCGTCATCGGTTTATTTGTCGGACGTTTCGGTGTTTTAAAAACATGTCACGGGCCAAAAAGTTCCCTCTCTTCTCAGCCCAATACCCCTCTAGACAGCCCACTAAGCCCAGCAATCCCACCCCGCGATCGGAGCCGTCCGATCGCGATCGGAAGGTCCGAATTGCCCCAAATCCCCTCCTATTACCTACCTGCTATAAATAGCAGATGAACCCTAACCTAATCAGTGCAAACCTAGCCCTAGCCTACCCTGAAACACACCCGCCGCCACGCTCTCCTCGCAATCCGCGTTCACCCAGTCCCCTACCTCCACCTGACCACCACACAGCCAGTCCCCCCAATTCGATATTGACCGCCGGATCAAAGATCCAACGGACCGGAGAGCTCCCATGTAGCCTCCCAGATCCACCCGCTCCAGATCGAGAGGAGCTCGATCTCGAGCTCTCTCCCGACCGGTGCCCGAGCCCGCAGCCTCATTGGCCCCGCCTCCCTGTTCCGCCGGCCACCAAGACCTCCCCGGCCAGCTTGCTGGAGCACCAGCAGCTCCACCGGTGACCAAGCGCCACCTCCCGAGCTCCCCGAGCCCCCCCATGGCGTCCTGCTCCCTCCTCGAGCCTGAGCACGCACCGCCGTACCCCCTACAGCAGCGAGTAGCGTCTGACCCCGTGCCTCCCCATCGGCGACCGTCGGAGTTTGACGCCACCGACCACCAGGTCCAAGAGCAGCCAACGCCTCACGGCTCCCCTATTCCCTGCCTTCTCCCTCGCGCCCCAGTTTCTCTCTTGTCTCTCTGAACCCTCTCTGTTTCTCTGAACAGCAGCAACAAAATCCCACGGCAGCCGCCCCGTGTGCAGTCGCCGCCAGGAGCTCTGCCGGAGGCCTCCAACGCCAGGAATGAGTCCTCCATCGCCCGGATCTGAGCTCGCCGTTGCCGGAGTCCCCTGCAACATGCCACCGTCGCCATCTTCTTCAAGGAGCTTCTGCCCCGCCCGTGCTTCGTTCTTGAGGACGAGGACGCCCGATCCACTTGCCCGCGTTGGCCATGTTGCCGGTCACAGCCGTGGCCCAGCCTCCGCGAGGCCCAGCCATCCAGCCCAAGCCTCTGCACCGACCGGCCCAAGGCCCAGGGTGAGCATCCCCGCGATGCCCGGTTGCTCTCTGCTATTAGACGCCATGGGCTCTATTTAGTTATGTTGCGCACACCATCCTGTTGAGCCCATCAGTGCATAGATTCGGCCTGTGAATTGTTTTTTCCCAGTTGCAATTTTACCAATTATCCATTGAATTACAAAATTGCAGATTAGACCCCGTAGTTCATGCATTTAATATCTCCCCAACCGTGCATCATATGTAAAAACTTTATATATGAAAAATGCGTAGAATTTTGTGTAGATTCACAATATCCAACTTTCACACATGTTAAAAATGCTTAACTTGCTGTTTTCAAGTAATTTGCATAAATGCCATGCTAAAATGATTTGTTCATAACTATTTAACCATAGCTCCGATTAAAAATGTTCCACATATGTAACTTGACTAGAAAAATGTGTAGAATCACATGGTGCACCTTAGTTTCCTGCTTAATAAATATAAAATATGCGTAATTCAGATCTGTACCAAATTCATAATTTGCATGTGGGGTCATTTTGGAAATGCTATATATTGCTTCCGGCCTCATTTAAAATGCCTAGATGACGTAGTTATTCATGCTTCACCTCTGGCCATGATTAACAACATTTAAAATGATTGTTTAGTTAAAACAACATTAACCGCATTCCTCTTAATATGGAAAGTTATTATTTTGTTATATGTATGACCTCCTTCTCCATTTAAAATTGCTCTAATTCCATCTTCACCTTAGGCCATGACCGCATTCCCAGCAAAGTATTGTTTGGCTATGTTACCGCTTGCTCGACACTTCTTATAGCGTTGCTAGTTGCAGGTGCAAATTGGTTCGATGTGCCAACATGGATATCCTTTTGTTATATCACAATATTATTGCTATTTAATTTAATGCACCTATATACCTGGTAAAGGGTGGATGGCTTGGCCTTTTGCTTAGTGTTTTGTTCCACTCTTGCCGCCCTAGTTACTTGTGAACCGGTGTTATGTTCCATATTGAGCGCTCCTAACATGCTCGGGGTTGTTATGGGGACCCCCTTGATTTTCGTTTTAGGATAAAACTTGTCTGGCAAGGCCCAACATTGGTATTACATTTGCCCAACATAATAATACTGATAATTAATTTGACGCATAGGGAGTTAGCGCTACCCGAGGTTTGTTTCATCATAATACAGGGGGCCAGTGCTGATGGTGCTGGTCCAACACAAAGCACTGTGCGGGGCCACCCCGGGGCAATTCGAGTGATTTCTATCAGGCCACTGTACGCGTCGCTTATCCACCATGACCTGAGAACGAGATACGAGGCTCCTATCAGAATTGTCGGCACATCAGGCGGCCTTGCTGGACTTGTTTTACCTTTCTCGAACGTCTTGTGCGCGGGATTTCGACGACACTTTGGGCTATCTCGAAGTTGAGATTTTCCATCGGGATTCCGCAAATACTACGGGTTATCCCGCGGTTGAGGAATTTCAACACAGCTTGTGGTTAGTTTGTGATGGATGAGTTGGAGTACCCCTGCAGGGTTAAATCTTTCATAAAGCCGTGCCCGCGGTTATGTGGCAACTTGGAAACTTTGTTTAACACCCGGTCATAGCAAACTTAAAGTAAACTCAAATAAATTACACCAACTGTGTGCGTAACCGTGACTGTCTCTTCTCGTGAATTTCTGATCCGAGAGAGAACACGGTGGGGTTATGTTTGACTCGTAAGTAGGTGTTCAGGATCACTTAGTGATCATTACTAGTTCACGTCCGTTTATGCGACAATAATCCCCCCTTAATCTTGTACTCGTAAGTTAGCCACTCAAATAAATGCTTAGTGCTTGCTGCAGCCTCACCACTTAACCATACCTCACCCATTAAGCTTTAATAGTCTTGATACCCCTCGAAATGAGATTGCTGAGTCCCTGTGGCTCATAGATTACTACAACAACAGTTGCTGGTACAGGTAATGCGATGATTTGACGTGAGCGCGATTCTTGTTTGAATTGGAGTTCTTCTTCTTCTTCTTCTTCTTGTTCATCGATCTAGGATGGGTTCCAGGCGGCAGCCTGGGATAGCAAGGATGGATGTCATTTTATCTTTTGATTTCGTCCTTAGTCGGACCCTGCTCTTCTGTATGATGTTTGGATATGTTGTTGTATTGATGTGATATTGATGTAGCTTGTGGCGAGTGTAAGCCAATTCCATATACTCATCTCTTCTTACATGTACTTGTAACGATATCCATTCTTGTGAAACGACGAGATGCGCTTCTATCCCTGTCGAGGCCCTCGTGCCAAAATAAGGATATGATCGCATCTTGGGCATTAGAAGTTGGTATCAGAGCCTGTACCGACCTAGGAGCCCCCTTGATTGATCGAACTTTGGCCGAGTCGAGTCTAGTAAAAAACTATTTTGAGTCTAGTTATATCGGAGAGTAGGATTCTTTTTACTACTCTTCTATGCTCTTGTGAGGAATCGTGACATAGGAACTTTAATTCTATTCCTCTTCTCACTCAAAAAATTTTAGAATCACGCAGGTATTTTGGAACCTCTATGATGTCGATGTGACCGGAATTCTGTTCTTGATGCCTCCTGTACGTATGGATTGGACCCGGGGAGTTGAGCTCCAGGGGATTCTTGACACATCGCTATCGTTCAGTTTCCTTAGTATCTCAGGACGCGGATGATCGTAATTGTTTCAATACTATTCGTGGTGTGAAGAGTGTGGCGGCACCCAGTACTGGGGAGCGGGATCACATGTACTGCCATCTTTAGTATCGTTGTGATTACGAGGGTCTAAGGTAGATGAGTTTCCGAGGTTTCTCTGGTTGTGTGTTGACGGATGTGATACACGGTGGGTAGTATTATTGCTAGGAGTTGAGTGTTTTATTCAGTAATTTATCCGTGTATCCGTTGGACCAGATTGCATAACCAGAAAGATTTTGGAAGTTCTTAGGTGGGAATTCAAGTAGTTACCTAGGATTATCCTTCCAACAAATGCAAATGGGTTATGTATTTGTTTCCGGCTTAATCCTCAAGCCCCATCTTTTGTTTTGTTAGAGTATGGTAATTCGAGTTGCTTCGATGTCAAGTGGCGATTTCATATCTTTTCTAAGCGGTGTTCTCATATTTTTATGGGAATGCTAATCCTTTTGTTCAACCGGAGTTGTCATGTAATTCCTTTCCATCCGAAGTGCTTCTCTTAAAGTGAATTGAATCCCTTCCAATATTAGCAAGATCTATCCTCTTATTTCTTCTGGAGTTCTTTTCATCTATCTGAGTTGTCCTTGTTTTTCCCCACCCTCCCGCCCTTTTCGTCAATAATTAAATTCTAATTCAAGTGCCTTTTCTATTCATGTGATGCTTCCGCTATCTTCTCTTCCGTGATGTATCCGGTGATTCGTGGTGACGATGCTCAAGTGCTCAAGTTCATCATTTCTTAGTCTTCATCTTTGTTTTCTTTTCTGGTGGATTCAATTCAAGCTTTCGGTGCTCATCATATCTTTTTCATTCTCTAAATGTTCTCCCATGTTGGAATTCTTATTCAAGCCTCTCTTGCTTTTCCTCTCTCTATTCTATCCGGAGTGGTGAAGATACCTCAGAAGATTTGTGTTTCCATTCAAAATCCTTTCAATTATTTCGAGGGTCTCACCTCATCAACTTCTTAATTTGTAATGGTGCAATCTCTCTTTCTAAGCAATTGTTTCAACGGTGGTTTCTTTTGAGTGGGTTCATAACCCACAGGTTTTTCCCCAGGATCTTACCTGGCTCTTCTAATCTTTTCCGGATATCTCATGTTCTTTTCAAATGTGACATAAGAATAAATTCCATCAGTCATATTCCTTCTCCAAGATTGATTCGAAGTAATTTTCATCGTTGTCTCAACCTTTCCTTATTCATTTTTTCGGAGTGTCACAGTAATTCTTGGTGGTGTTTCTCGCCATCATTCTCTATGTTGAAGAACGAAGGAGAGTTTCTCTCAAATCTGTGTCCGTTCTTTTGAAGATTTGTCATCTCAGCGTCATGCTATCCTCTCGAATTGTTTTCATTCGTGAGAAATTCTTTTCATATCTATCTGGAGCATTTCAGAGTTGTTTTCATTCTCGATCCTCTGAAGGCCATCATTTCAGAAGATTTCTCCGTTCTCAGCTTCCAGCTTTCGTTTTCAAATTCTTCTCAATGGTTGTCTTCGTTGGTCTCTCAATTATTCTGGTGGCTCATTCTAGTTCTGCTAGGTGGGTCATGCTCTCTTCGTTCTCATGTATCTTCATTCATTCATGGTATCTTCATTCATTTGTGAATTCTTACCGGTGGTTCGTAGAAGAATTCTTCAAGTTTGTGTTCTTATCTCTAATCAATCTTTCAAGAAGAATAAGTGGTATGCTAAATCCGTTGCTTGTCATCAATTTAACTTGATGAAGGATAAGCATAACATAATTATCATTGTTATTTCATCATAGTGATTTCAATCCTTCTTCTGGAGTTGTTCATGATATCAAATTCTTCATTCTAAGTGTTTCATCTTTTCTTTTCCGGAGTTCCAAGTTTTCTCAAGTATCTCATCGCGAAGCTTCATCTAAATCTTGCAACGTCATAATCTATCCTTTTCAACCTTCATTTCGTTTGATCATTCTTTCGTATACGGAGGTCCTCATGGTGGTTCTTCAAGGATTTAATTCCTTCTCAAAGTGTTCTTCAAAGATTCTTGTTGGAGAGGCTCAAGTATCATTCGTCTTGTATTCCGAAGTGCAATCCATTCTCTCTTATCTTTTGAGATGGTGTTATAGCATTCTTGATTCATGAGGAGTCGCGAAGAGAATTTGTTTCAAGAATGAGAAATTTATACCCATCATTTCTTTCTCGGAGTTATCTTGGATTGGATTTCACCGAAAGCATTTCCTAAGGATTGTTGCTATCATGGTGCTCATCAATGATCCAAGTTCTTTATGTATCCTTTTGGTGAAAGAAGTTTTGCATATCTTGTTGCTCCCAATCAATCAATTGTTTGGCTTAGTGGCAGGTTGTCACCGCATAATTTTGAGATGAGTTTCATAAGTCCACAACAAGCTTCTTCTTTTCGTTGTTGATGTTCCAACAACTCCGTTCAATCTCTCCTTTGTAAGGACTCTTTTCAACTTCAATCGGGATAGAAGTTGTCATTTTCTTCTCCGTCCTTCTCTTCCCACCGATCTAGCTTCTATTCTTTTGTTCCGGAGGCTTTGTGATGTTGCTCTCATCGAACCATCATCTCGTTTTATCAAAATCATGTTCTTTCCTTGCTTATTGCATTTAACCGGAGTGTTGTGTCCTCTTTCAAGATGTTTCTATCTTATCAAGTTTCTCTTCTATTTCTACCGAAGTGCTGCCCAAATTTCTTGTGAATTCTTGCTTCTGCCTTGTGCCATTCTTCGTCTATTTGCATCCTTCAAGATTCGTTGGTTTCACTCGTTTGTCAAAGAAGCAACTAAGTTTTACCCCTTCCTGTCCTCTTCCTCTTTCTCTTCTCATTCTAAGATCTCGGGTCAAGATCTCTTGTAAGTGGGGGAGAGTTGTAACAGCCCGAGTTCGACGCTCCAGAAGATTCCCCTTTTATTCCATTGTCGTCGTGCGATTCTTTTGTTTGTCGCATTCATCATCGCATCATTCGCATCATCTACATAGCATCGTCACTCGTTTTTGAAAACTTGCATCTGTTCGTAGTTGCCGGTTCTCTCCGTTCGTGTCACCAACCGTTTCGAGACCAACCAGACACGCACGCGCCCGCGGCATTGCAAATATTGTTTTTAAAAGTGCATGAAAAATATTCTCGGATTGGGTCAAAAGTTGGCGAGCGGTCTTGTTTTATTGTACGTAGGCCACCTGCCAAATTTCGTCGCAATCGGAGGTCGTTTGATACCCGAAACGTCGACCGTAGCGCCACCGTCATCGGTTTATTTGTCGGACGTTTCGGTGTTTTAAAAACCTGTCACGGGCCACAAAGTTCCCTCTCTTCTCAGCCCAATACCCCTCTAGACAGCCCACTAAGCCCAGCAATCCCACCCCGCGACCGGAGCCGTCGGATCGTGATCGGAAGGTCGTCATTGCCCCAAATCCCCCTCCTATTACCTACCTGCTATAAATAGCAGATGAACCCTAACCTAATCAGTGCAAACCTAGCCCTAGCCTACCCTGAACCACAGCCGCCGTCACGCTCTCCTCGCCATCCGCGTTCACCCAGTCCCCTACCTCCACCTGACCACCACACAGCCAGTCCCCCCAATTTGATATGGACCGCCGGATCAAAGATCCAACAGGTCGGAGAGCTTCCGTGCAGCCTCCCAGATCCACCCGCTCCAGATCGAGAGGAGCTCGATCTCGAGCTCTCACCCGACCGGCGCCCGAGCCCGCAGCCTCGTTGGCCCCGCCTCCCTGTTCCGCCGGCCACCAGGACCTCCCCGGCCAGCTTGCCGGAGCACCAGCAGCTTCACCGGCGACCAAGCGCCACCTCCCGAGCTCCTCGAGCCCCCCATGGCGTCCTGCTCCCTCCTCGAGCCTGAGCACGCACCGCCGTACCCCCTGCAGCAGCGAGTAGCGTCTGATCCCGCGCCTCCCCACCGACGACCGTCGGAGTTTGACGCCGCCGACCACCAGGTCCAAGATCAGCCAACGTCTTGCGGCTCCCCTGTTCACTGCCTTCTCCCTCGCGCCCCCGTTTCTCTCTTCTCTCTCTGAACCCTCTCTGTTTCTCTGAACAGCAACAACAAAAGCCCACGGCCGCCGCCCCATGTGCAGTCGCCGCCAGGAGCTTCGCCGGAGGCCTCCAACGCCAGGAATGAGTCCCCCATCGCCCGGATCTGAGCTCGTCGTTGCCGGAGTCCCCTGCAACACGCCACCATCGCCATCTTCTTCAAGGAGCTTCTGCCCCGCCCCTGCTTCGTTCTTGAGGACGAGGATGCCCGATCTGCTCGCCCGCGTTAACCGTGTTGCCGGTCACAGCCGTGGCCCATCCTCCGCGAGGCCCAGCCATCCAGTCCAAGCCTCTGCACCGACCGGCCCAAGGCCCAGGGTGAGCATCCCCGCGAAGCCGGGTTGCTCTCTGCTATTAGACGCCATGGGCGCTATTTAGTTATGTTGCGCACACCCTGTTGAGCCCATCAGTGCGTAGATTCGGCCTGCGAATTGTTTTTTCCCAGTTGCAATTTTACCAATTATCAATTGAATTACAAAATTGCAGATTAGACCCCGTAGTTTATGCATTTAATATCTCCCCAACCGTGCATCGCATGTAAGAACTTTATATATGAAAAATGCGTAGAATTTTGTGTAGATTCACAATATCCAACTTTCACACATGTTAAAAATGCTTAACTTGCTGTTTTCATGTAATTTCCATAACTGCCATGCTAAAATGATTTGTTCATAACTATTTAACCGTAGCTCCGATTAAAAATGTTCCACATATGTAACTTGACTAGAAAAATGTATAGAATCACATGCTGCACCTTATTTTCCTGCTTAATAAATATAAAATATGCATAGTTTAGATCTGTACCAAATTCATAATTTGCATGTGGGGTCATTTTGGAAATGCTATATGTTGCTTCCGGCCTCATTTAAAATGCCTAGATGATGTAGTTATTCATGCTTCACCTCTGGCCAAGATTAACAACATTCCATCTTCACCTTAGGCCATGACCACCCATATTAAACAACATTTAATATTGATAAGTACCTAAACGAGAGTGAACTAAAAAATTCTAATCTGGAGTTTCGTCAATATGCAACTCGTTGCATATTGAACTTCACTTAATTTGTAGTGTTTGATTGTTGTGCTTGCCATGCCATGCATAATTAAACCGGACATGCATCATATTTTTTTGCGCATCATGTCATCCATAGGTTGTGGTGTTTATCGTTTGTTGATTGTTGTTTTCAGAATGCTTCTTCTCGATAGAGTTTCGAAAGCGTTCGGAGTGTGAGGATTCGTTCGAATACGTTGGCTCGTCTTCTTCACGGATTCGTTCTTCTTCCAAGTATGATCTCAGGCAAGATGACCATTTCCCTGGATACCATTACTATCATTGTCATGCTAGATGTCTCGTTTCTATCACTTGTCTCGCTACCTACCACTTGTATGTCAAGCCTCCCAAATGCCATGAAAAGCCTCTAACCCCTCCACATCCCAGCAAAGTATTGTTTGGCTATGTTACCGCTTGCTCGGCACTTCTTATAGCGGTGCTAGTTGCAGGTGCAAATTGTTTCCATGTGCCAACATGGATATCCTTTTGTTATATCACAATATTATTGCTATTTAATTTAATGCACCTATATACTTGGTAAAGGCTGGAAGGCTTGGCCTTTTGCTCGGTGTTTTGTTCCACTCTTGCCGCCCTAGTTACTTGTGAACCGGTGTTATGATCCATATTGAGCGCTCCTAACATGCTCAGGGTTGTTATGGGGACCCCCTTGATTTTCGTTTTAGGATAAAACTTGTCTGGCAAGGCCCAATATTGGTACTACATTTACCCAACATAATAATACTGATAATTAATTTGACGCATAGGGAGTTAGCGTTACCCGAGGTTCGTTTCAACATAATACAGGGGGGCCAGTGCTGATGGTGCTGGTCCAAAACAAAGCACTGTGCGGGGCCACCCCGGGGCAACTTGGGTGATTTCTATCAGGCCACTGTACGCGTCGCTTATCTGCCGTGACCTGAGAACGAGATACACGGCTCCTATCGGGTTTGTCGGCACGTCGGGCGGCTTTGCTGGACTTGTTTTACCTTTCTCGAACGTCTTGTGCGCGGGATTTCGACAACACTTCGGGCTATCTCGAAGTTGCGATTTTCCATTGGGATTCCGCAAATACTACGGGTTATCCCGCGGTTGAGGAATACCAACGCAGCTTGTGGTTACTTTGTGATGGATGAGTTGGAGCACCCCTGCAGGGTTAAATCTTTTGGAAAGCCGTGCCCGCGGTTATGTGGCAACTTGGAAACTTTGTTTAACACCTGGTCATAGCAAACTCAAAGTAAACTCAAATAAAATACACCAACGGTGTGCATAACCATGACTGTCCCTTCTCGTAAATTTCTGAACTCAGAGAGAACACGGTGGGGTTATGTTTGATCGTAAGTAGGTGTTCAGGATCACTTAGTGATCAATACTAGTTCACGTCCATTTATGCGACGATCATCCCCCTTTATTCTTGTACTCGTAAGTTAGCCACTCAAATAAATGCTTAGTGCTTGTTGCAGCCTCACCACTTAACCATACCTCGCCCAGTAAGCTTTAATAGTCTTGATAACCTTGAAAATGAGATTGCTGAGTCCCTGTGGCTCACAGATTACTACGACAACAGTTGCAGGTACAGGTAATGCGATGATTTGACGTGAGCGCGATGCTTGTTTGAATTGGAGTTCTTCTTCTTATTCTTCATCGATCTACGATGGGTTCCAGGCGGCAGACTGGGATAACAAGGATGGATGTCATTTTATCGTTTGATTTCGTCCGTAGTCGGACCCTGCTCTTCTGTATGATATTTGGATATGTTGTTGTATTGATGTGATATTGATGTAGCTTGTGCGAGTGCAAGCCAATTCCATATACTCATCTCTTCTTTACATGTACTTGTAATGATATCCATTCTTGCGAAACGACGAGATGCGCTTCTATCCCTGTCGAGGCCCTCGTGCCAAAATAAGGATAGGATCGCATCTTGGGCGTTACAAATCCCCAAGGGGAGGCACGAGGGCGAATAAATCCTTTTCTGAGTTGCTCAGCCAGTTGCTCCTCCCGTTCAGCCAACTCTACGGATCCCATCCTATAGGGCTTCTTATAGATGGGTCCTGCTCCGGGCATTAGCTCAATGATGAACTCAATGTCGCGGTCAGGAGGCATTCCGGGCTGCTCATCAGGAAAAACATCCGGGTACTCACATACCACTAGCACTTTATCCAACTCAATTCCCGATAGACAATTAATCTGAGGGGCTTGAGCGGAGGCAGGGTTGGGAACATACTTGACTTCAATTCCTTGGCTATTGGTCATGGTAACAGTTCACTTGGCACAGTCTAGCAAGCCTTGGTGCTTGGTTAACGAGTTCATGCCAAGGATCACATCCAAGCCTGGCGAATCGAAAACTACGAGGTATGCTAGGAAGTCTACCCCGTTAATGCTGATCCCGACTCCTTTGCATCCTATCTTGGACCTCATAACTGAACCCGGGGTTTGTATCAACATGTGACTACCCAGGGGTGTAGGCTTCATACCACTCTCTAGTGCAAACTTTTGGGTAACAAAAGAATGCGGAGCTCCACAATCAAACAGAACGGTTGCTGGAGTTGAGTTGACAAAGAACGTACCCAGTACGACGTTCGGGTCTTCCTGGGCTTTCTCAGCGGTGACGTGATTCACACGACCCTTGCCATTGTTGGGCTAGTTGCGGGGAGCTTGGTTCCTTGGTGGTGCTCCATGGCCTTGACCTTGGTTTGGTGCATTGGGGCGTGGTGCATCTGGCTTCTTGTCAGGGCACTGCCTAGAGATGTGTCCTGGCTGACCACATCCAAAGCAAGTGACTTGGCCTGAGCCGCTAGTGTTGTTGCCACCATTGTTGTTATTGGGGTTGTTGTTAGCTGGCCTGGGATTGGCATACTGGTGAGGCTGGTAGCTCGGACGAGATGCAGGAGGTCTAGCCTGCTGAGGCGGATAGGTTGGCTTGGCTGGGGTTGGCTGACATGAGCGAGGCTTCTGGTTGCTAGAACTACCCTTGCTAATCATCTTGCGCTTGTGAGTGTCTTCCATGGCATGACGCTCGTCTTCGAGCATGAGAGTCTTGTTCCCCAGGTCGAAGAAGGTCCGACAATCGTGGACAATGAGTTGATACTGCAGGGCTTGCTGGAGTCCTTCCATGAAGCGTTCCATCTTAGCGGCCTCAGTGCTGACATCTTCAGGGGCATACCTCGCCAGCAGGTTGAACTTCTGCATATATTCCTTGACAGAGCAACTTCCTTTCTTCAGCGCTCGGAATTCTCTCTTCTTGATAGCCATGATCCCAGAAGGAATGTGGGCGGTGCGGAATCCTTCCTTGAAATCAGCCCAAGTGATCACACGGTCGCCTTGCATGACCTTGAATCCATCCCACCAAGCTCTAGAGGTACCTCCGAGGTAGTGAGAGGCATAAAGAACCTTCTCACGATCCTCATTGCAATTGACTAATGCCAGGAGGTCCTCGATGCTGCAGATCCAGTCATCGGCATCCAAAGGTTAAACAGTCTCGGAGAAGGTTGGGGGTGGTGGCGGGGGAATGTCGCCATGTGGCTGGTCCGGGTGCTCTCCAGCCTGAGAAGTCCCACCAGCTCCCTGTTGCTGGCTAGAGTTGCCGGCTTCAGGGTTGGTGAAGGAGCTGTTCCGGGTTGCACTCACCATCCTGTTTGGAGCAGCCAAGTCAAACAACTGGGATAGACGAGAGAAAAGCAACAATAGAGAAGTGCGCCTAAGGGGGTTGGTATAGTGCAAGTGTGGTAAACCAAAGGTCGAAAGACCAACATATAACATTAAGATAAGATAGATGATGGAGTCGCTTACATGTTGCCTAAGGCAAAAGCGCGACTTGCATCAGGACACAAACAACAAAACAACAACAAGCACACATGGTTTCATATGAACCATTAGACGGACTCGACTTCGCATGAGGGATACATCACTTATCCTACCCTAGGGTTCTCGGACTCAAGTGGTGGAGTGCTCGGTCTCGTACACTCGCTCCTCAGGATCTTCCTCCCGATCATCATCTATATGGGCATCGTCTCAGGTCGAGCGGGTCGGAGAACGAGGAGGTCCATCCTTACGGCGCTTCGCCGGTGGTGCGGTGAAGACCTCACGGTACTCCTTCGCAGTCATGCGACGACGACGTGTGGGTGCATCTCTGGCTCGGGGTACTCCTCCTCTATAAGCAATAGCTGGTCGTCCCTCGAGGGCTCCAACCTTTTTAATCATGTCTGGCTTCACCTTGGCTTGACGAAATAGCTCCCGGGTGCGGTGAAGTTCCTTGCGAGCTTCTCGGACTCCTTAATCAGGTTATGAGCCAGATTGTCGGCAGAGAGGCTGAAGTAGGTCTGGAATCTGAGTGGTGTACCATCCTCCTTGGACGGAACCAACGTCCAACTCTCGCCAAAGTCATCCTTCCTAAAAGGTAGGTAGCGAGTAGCTGGCTCGTCAACCATCTCTAGGATGATGTCTTGAAGGTGGATAAGTGCCTTGCGTGCGGCGGTCTCGACTGCAAACGCCAAGGTCTCCATCTGTTGTCCTTCAAAGAACCAACTCTCCGGGGAGTAATTTGCCTTCATGACCACATCAACATGGTACTCCTTCGTGACGGCATCGACCCAGTGCTCGTGGTAGAGGAAAACAGGAGGTTGGCGAAACTGGCACTTCTCCAGGCTGTCTCCAAGGAGTAGGGGAAAGTCGGATGCTAGGAGGTCCTCGGGTACGACGGCCATCTACAAATATTCAAGGGGAGGGGAGTCAGTAAAGTTTGAAACGGGACTAGGAGAGATAAGAAGTGCAGAAATTCCTAAGTATAGATGCTAAGTGTAGTTTTTGAAAGGGGTTTTGTCCTAACTAACGTCCATGCTAACTAAGGCTTCCTACAGTCAGGATGCCTCTGATACCAGCTCTGTGGGGACCCCGACTCATAAGTTGTGATCACCGAATGCACGTGTAAAGTGATCCGAGAGATCAATGCTCACTGAACACACAGAAGCTGAATAACAAGAGTCTTACATCCATACATACCGTCTTACACAAATAAAGACCATCGAGGTCATGTCTTTACATGGATAGGGCCATGAAGGCCAAACACCAAACATAACTAGCATCGGAAATCTTGAACGAAAGCGTGAACCCATGCCATCTGCCTTAACCCTACAGGCATTCTGACTGGGAAGCGTCCTGGTTCGCATGTTCGTCACCAACGAATTCTTCACCATATTCCTGCTCTTCCATGCCTAGCCAATTAAACAACCAGTGGCAAGCCAATGAGTGCTTTGAATGTACTCCCAAGCAAGCCATGTTTTGGAACAAGGTGTAACAATGCATGATATAGCACTAAGTAGGTAAGTTGCGGAAAGCTAATTTTTAAATACAATGACATGATCAAACAACTGGTAAGCATGCATCATGAGGTCACAAGTATTCGTAAGAACAGGTTACAGATATCAATATAAAAAGGGCTTGAACATCTCATGTTCAATCATCACGTCAAGTCATCTGACTTGACTCTAGTATTCCTTTATCCCACACACACGCCAAGTTTGTGAAAACATCGGACGTAGTTTAAGCAGCACCACCCAACTGTCCTTGACCGCAGACACGGCTATTCAAATAGTTTTACACTCTACAGAGGTTGCACACTTTACCCACAAGACTCGGGGAACTTCCGTGTCATCCACTACTCACGGTATATTACATACCCGAGGTAAGTACCCGAACATTGCCTTTCCCCTGACGTTACTAACCAAGAGTCCACTCGTTGGTGCCATCCCTCATGATGTACATCCCAAGTATCATCCACGAGGGCACGCGACGGTGTGCCCGGTGTCTGTAAAAACAGCCCATGATCATCCTTTCTGGCACGACCCCGTATCGAGAGCGACCACGTCACTCCCACCACTAGTATTGTGGGCTCTTTGCTAGCACTCACCAAAGTAATCAACAAAGCCCCGTCCCATAAGGGGTATCGTGGGGTAACATGTAAGGTTGGGAACGGTCAAGAAATCTTAAATCTAATCCATTTTTCGAAAACACACACACTCACTTGCCTCGGTACTCCACTTCTTTATCAAGTGGTTACCTAGCTCAACATCATCTCCCTCGGGCATTAGTGGCACCCGACGGGGTTTTCGAAAAGTCTTTGAAATCATTTCCTTTTCGACACCATGCATAATCCCATCCATTTTGCGTAGCACTACTTAGCAACCTATCTACTTTAGCAACCTAAGTACTCTCACCCGCATAACCTTCATAAGGAGGTAGGGTCATGCACGACGCAAGTTTCAACGAGAAAGTAACGAGGCATCCACCAAAGTGGCCACCACATCATCATGATCAATTCGTCCAAACATAATGTGCTATATGACATGCATGAAAAAGTTTCTTCGGCATGGTCAAGGGGTTGCTTGCCTGGCTCAACAAAATCTTCGGGGTCTTCAAAGTCTTCTGGTCCAACTCCCTCGTCAAGAACGTGATCTATCGTCGCAAGGTAACGGGAAGAATAAGGCAACAGAACAAAGCAGGGAAAATAAATCACTCAGGAAAATGTCAAACTACTTTTGTAAAATACTAGAGTGAAAACTAATAATACTAAAAATACTAGTTTCTCGTTTTGAAGTGTAAAAAGTTGTGAAAACTATTTTAACACAGACTATTAAAGCCCTAAACAGTGTTTTAAATAAAAACAGTGTATAAAACCTTTTCAAAAATTCTCACAAGTGGCATAATCAAATTGGTTGGAATATTACAAGATTTGTGGAGTTGGAATTATTAGATTTGGATTTTTATTTATCTCTGTGGAATTTCTAGAAAATCGGTAGAAAAAGAAAAACGAAAATGCACTGTGCCTCTGGGCCCAAACGACCAGCCAAGCCTAGCCCAGCCAACGAAGCAGGCCCAGGCAAGCCTGGCGTGCGCACGCCGCCAGGTTTCAAACCTGACAGGCAGGGCCGTATGGTAGAGAGAGAGACGCGGGTGGGGGAGATGGGAGGCTGACAGGCGGGCCCTCTTCCAGGGTCGTCGTCAACCTCCCGTCCAGGGAGGACGGCGAGCTCACCGGCGACGATGCAGGGCACGACGAGGCCTGTTGACGGCGGGAATGGAACCAGCGGACTGTCATTCTTGGGGTGGAGGTCAGAGGAGTCGCCGGAGCACAGGGAGTCGCCGGCGACTAGGTCCCGTGGCGGAGGCTCTTCGGGAGGTGGTCGGAGTCGACGGTTCCGACTGCAAAACACGATTGAGGGAGAGGGGAAAGCATTAGGAGGGAGCGGGGGTTCCAGATCGAAAGCAACCGGGGGCGGAGGAGCTCCCTACCGCGTGAGCTCCGGTGACCCGATGCAACGGAGCTCGAGCTCAATCTCGAGCCCGGGCGGCTCAGGGGAGAAGTGGGTGGCTTAGGGGTTCGATTAGGAGCAGCAGGGTGTCGAAGGGAGGGATAAGGAGGCCTGGGGTGGCTTTATATAGCCGGGGCATGACCAACCAAAAGCTGGTGCGCCGGCGAGGCCATGGCCGAGGCCATAGGGCATGGGGGGGAGGCGTCTGGGGTGTTCGTGGGGTTGGTCTAAGCCTGTAAGGAGAGAAGAAAGAGAGAGGGGAGCACGCGCATGCGAGGGAGGGGATTGGCTGAGAGGGGCAGCGTTAGGCGTGCGTTGGGGAGGCCGTTGCAGGGAGAGAGAGGAGGGGGCCGGCAGTCCAGCATGTTGCGGATGCCAAGGTACCTCGACTGTCATGAGGGGGAGGCTCGAGGTGGCCGGGCATGGGCAGGAGAGGGAGGTCAACCCACTGGAGCACGGCAGCACGCTCCAGAGCGTGACTTCGGCCGGCATGGCCTGCTTTTTGGCGCGCTCTAGCGCGTCCACTTGTGTCAGGGACTGCAGGGGGAATAAGTAAGAGGGAGAAGAGCCTTGGATGCTCTGGAACTTGCCAGGAGGGAGAGAGAGCTAAGAAAAGGGAAGGAAAGTGGCTGTCTAGGGGGTGCAAGTGGGCTGCCCACCCCTTCAATCATGGAGTTGGGTGTTGGGAAACTTACTAGAGGTGAGAGGGGGTCTGCTGGTGTTGTGCTAAAAATTTGGGGTGAAGGAGAATAGAGGAAGGGGCTCAATCATTGATCTTTGCATCCTACCAGAAGGTGTTTGATGCTGGTTTGGGCAAGTTAAAAGGATCCACTTGCCATGAGCTTTACCAGGATCAAATAGAATGCAAAAATGGGGCTGGTAACCAAGTTTGAGCTCATTTGAGGGAAGTTGACAATGCAAACATTCCATACCCTAGAAATTAACAGAATCATGTTTCTGTAGATCCACTCATGCTAAGCTTTTCCCCTAAATGCACCACTTGGTGTGGTGGCATTATTTGAGGGGTAGAGCATGCCCCCAAAGTTTCAGATCAATTGGGAAAGTTGGCAATGAAGAGTTGCTCAAATTTGAATCTGGACAGAGAGGGTTTTGGGGTATTTTTGTGAATCAAAACAATTGGGATTGGGATGAAACTTTGCATGATCATCACATATGGCATGTGTGACTAGCTAGAATTTTCCTGGATTTATTTGATAATATTTCTTATAGAAATATTTCAAACACAGGAAATATGCAGAAAGGGTTCTGGAGGGTTTTGTCCAATATTTTGAACATGACCATGTGTTGAAACTCATATATATGTCCACTGGTTTTCCCTAAATTTTCTCAAATATTATGAAGGCATAAACAATAATTTCCCCCTATAAAAGACCATTTCTGGCCTTAAGAAAAATCCTTTAAATAAAATAGGAAAATAATCTTTAAAAATAATATTTTGTGATTTTGGGAAGTCATATATATGGTAGGTTTCAAATAAACTCTTTGGTGCAAAACATTCCACCCAATTTGATGACTCGTAGTACAAACTTCAATTCAGGGGTTTTATAAAGCCTAAATTGAATAAATGCTAATTGGCCAAAATAGTATTTGATGAAAATAGTTTTAGGTCCTATACACATGGCATGATCATTGGGCACGATCAAGAAGATGATCATAGAGAGAAGAATATTTTTTTTCTGAATTAAAACACAATCAAACATTCAAGCAAAAAACACTCAAGTCAATCATCACAAGCAAGCAAAAGTTTTAAATGGTTCCAAAATTTGTAAAACCTTAGCATAGCAAAGTGATACAACACATGGTGTGACATGAGGGGCACGCCTTCCTATGCTGGAGGGAGGCGAGTGCCGGTGACGGGTGCAAGGATTGCGACGCTGCCGTTGGGCGCCGTACCCCTTGCCTTGGGCTGGCCTTCGGCTGGCATTAGATGATTCTTGTTCGGGCGCACGGGAGGGCCGTGTTCACCTCGCGGGAGAACTGCTTGAACAGGCGGTTGGACGCCGGGGCGTGGGCTCCACCAAGGATGCGGGCTATCGCGCAAGGCTCCTGGTAGCCCCCAGCCTCCTCGTCCCACTGGGCGTTGATGACCCACAAGTATAGGGGATCAAATGTAGTCCTTTCGATAAGTAAGAGTGTCGAACCCAACGAGGAGCAGAAGGAAATGCAAAGCGGTTTTTAGCAAGGTAATTTCTGCAAGCACTGAAATTGTAGGTAACAGATAGTTTGATAGCAAGATAATTGGTGACAAGCAAGTAATGGTAACGGTAAACAAGGTGCAGCAAGGTAGCCCAATCCTTTTGAGGCAAAGGACAAGCCAGAACAATCACTAGTAATAGGCAAAGTGTTCTTGAGGGTACACGGCAATTTCGTCTAGTCACTTTTATCATGTTGGTTTGATTCGTGTTCGCTACTTTGATAATTTGATATGTGGATGGACCAGTGCTAAGGTGCTGTTCTTACTTGAACTAACAACCTACTTATGATTAACCCCCTCGCAAGCATCCGCAACTATGAGAAAAGTATTAAGACAAAGTCTAACCAGAGCATTAAACATGTGGATCCAAATCAGCCCCTTATGAAGTAGCGCATAAACTAGGGTTTAAGCTTCTGTCACTCTAGCAACCCATCATCTAATAACTACTCCAGAATGCATTCCCTTAGGCCCATGAATGGTGAAGTGTCATGTAGTCGACGTTCACATGACACCACTAAGGGAATCACAACATACATATCATCAAAATATCAAACACAGATCAAATTCACATGATTACTCGCAACATGACTTCTCCCGTGACCTCAAGAACAAAAGTAACTACTCACAAATAATAATCATGCTCAAGATTATAGGAGTATTGAATAGCATAATAGATCTGAACATATAATCTTCCACCAAATTAACCATATAGTAATCAACTACGCAAGGTAATCAACACTACTAGTCACCCGCAGGTACCAATCTAAGGTTCCGGTACAAAGATTGAACACAAGAGATGAATTAGGGTTTGAGAGGAGATGGTGTTGTTGAAGATGTTGATGAAGATTGGCCTCCCAAAGATGAGAGGGGTGTTGGTGATGACGATAGCTTCGATTTCCCCCTCCGGGAGGGAAGTTTCCCCGGCGGAATCGCTCCGCCGGAGGGCAAAAGTGCTCCTGCCCAAGTTCCGCCTCGAGGCAGCGGCGCTTCGTCCCGAAAGTCCTCCTCTGATTTTTTATAGGTCAAGAGTGACCATATACCAGAAGATGGGCACTGGAGGTGGGCCGAGGTGGCCACAACCCATCAGGGCGCGCCTAGGGGGGCCTGGCGCACCCTGGTGGGTTGTGCCCACCTGGGAGGCCCCCTTCGGTAGTTTTCTGCTCCAATATTTTTTATTAAATGCAAAAATAATCTCCGTAAAATTTCAGCTTCATTGGAGTTGTGCAGAATAGGTATCTCTAACGTGCTTTTCTTGGGCCCAGAATTCCAGCTGCCGGTATTCTCCCTCTTTGTGTAAACCTTGCATATTATGAGAGAAAAGGCATTAGAATCACTCCCCAAAGCATTATTATTCAACAAAACAAAGTAAATAACATTAGGAAATCACGATGCAAAATGGACGTATCACGCGTCGTCATTCCTTCTGGGTGGAAGGGGCAGCGGCGGGAGAGCCGCGTTGTCCTGAGGGCGCGCCTCACGAGGTTGTTCGCGCCAGGCGTCCTCACGAGGCCGTCCACGCTAGTTGTCCTCGTGAGGCTACTCGCGCCAGCCTTGGCGGGGGTTGCCGTCGCGGAGGGACTTGAGCTCATGGCAGTCCTCGGTGTTGTGCGTGTGCAAGTCGTGGTAGATGCAGAACGGGCGACAGTCCTTCTCGGGCGCGTTGCGGTCGTGGCCACGCTTTTGCTCGGGCTCCGCCGCCAGAACGGCTGGGCCCTTTCCCTTGCCGTCGTCCGGCGCAGCGTCGGGGTCAGCGTGGATGAAGAGGCGACCCTCCTCAGCCTTGGCGCATTTGTCGGCAAGGTTGAAGAGCTCCAACGCCGAGCTGAGTCCGTCGTTGATGGCGAGTTTTTCGCACATCCGGACGTCCTTGACACCACTGGTGAACGCCATGATTATGGCTTCGTCCGTGGCGCGCGGGATCTTGTTACGCACCTGGCTGAAGCGTTGGATGTACTTGTGCAAGGTCTCTTCAGGGCGCTGCTTCATGCGCCGTAGGTCATTGACGGAGAGCGGACGGTCATGCGTGCCCTTGAAATTGGCGACGAACAGCTCACAAAGCTTGCTCCAAGAAGAGATCGACTCCTTGGGAAGGTTCATGAGCCAAGAACGCGCGCCATCCTTGAGGGCCATGGCGAACCAGTTCGCCATGACCTTGTCATCGCCGTTCGCCGCCTCGATGATTAGCGCGTAGAGATGGAGGAACTCCGTGGGGTCACGGCCCCCATCGTAGCGCGGGGGCAGCTCAGGCTTGAACTTGACAGGGCAAACCACCCACCGCGGCTCGCGAGTGAATGCGTAGCAGCCCACTGTGCTGGTGGGAACGCCGTACGCGAGGGCGGCTCGGTTCTGGCGTCCCACGGCCGCGACGTCCTGGACGATCCTGTCTTGGCGCTGGCGCTGCTGCTTGAAGATCACCCGCGCGTCTGGCGGCATGCGACGGACGATCTGGCAGCTCGTTTCGTCCTGTGCCGGCGGAGGCCGCGGGGCGGGTTGCACGGGCACGCGTCACGCCGAGGCTCGGCCGGCTCATCGCGCAGTGGAGGTGGCGGCGGCGCTCCATGCGCCACATCCCCGGCTCGAGACGGTGGGGGCGGAGTGAGCGAGAGGGCGCCGGGGCTTCTCCGGCAGCGGTGACAAGCTCGGTGATGCGGCCCAGCCAGGCGTCGTAGCCGGCATCTGTCGGGCGGTAGCGGAGCAATTCACGCGCCATGAGCAACGCGGCCTGCGCGTTCACGTGCTCGACGCGAGCGTGGGAGGAGGAGGTCGTGGCAGTGCGGCCGTCCCTCTGCACGGAAGGGTGCATGGAGGAGTCTTGCTGCTCGCGCGCAGCGGGGTCGGTCGCGGCGGCTTCGGCACCGGCAGAGTGGCGGCGGCCGTTACGGCCCGCGGGCGCGGTCTGTACGGCGCAAGCCGCTCGGCGCTCGGCACGCACTTGACAGGCTTTGGCCTTGGGGTCGGCGAGGACAGAGCCGAGACGGAGCTGAAGAGCAGCGGCGCACCCCTACCAAACGCGCCAAATGTCGGAATCAGGGCTCCGAGGACCCAAGAGAGGTTCTAACTCTGGGGTGCACCGGCTCTTCAACCTCGCTCACTCTTCCTATCCTAGGGCAAAGCTCCGGCGTGCTTGAGCTTGGGGGGAAGGAACGATGAACACACGATGTACCCAGGTTCGGGCCACCTCGCGGTGTAAAATCCGACTCCTGCTTGTCTGAATTGCGTAGTGGTAGCAAGATAATACAATGTGTCCTTCTACGGTTGCCGCCTCCTCCCTTTATAACTGGCCTCGGCCCTCTTCCACTAAAATATCCGTCAGGAAGGGTTGCCACAAACGCCGGTTTGAAAGGGGAAAGGACTACGGTCTATCCTGACAAAAGTGGTCTCTGCCTGCCAAAGCCTCCCTCCATGACACGCTGGTGGGCAAGGGGATGACCTCCGTCTTGGCGAGCCGCAACTTTGACAGTCTAGCACCAAAAGGGAAACCTTTGGCTGCCGCTTCCGGAACCGGCAAGCGGGCCCTGCTCCCTTAGCACCAAAAGGGAAAGTCTTCCTGCCGCGGACTCGGACGACGCTGGGTAGGGCACGCACCGCCCCGGGAGCAGGTTAGACCGCGCGCCCCCGCCGGGCTGCTGGGAACTTCCGTCTCGCGGGGGCTCCCCAAGGAGCGACCTCACGAGGTTCCCTTCGGGGGCTCACGGGGGAGGCTCCTGTGGGTCTCCTCATGAGGCGGGAGCCCCATGAGGCCCTTCTTTGTGTCACCGTCGGGGTTAGTCGCTCCGGGCCTAGGCTCCGTGTCGTGACGTGGGCCCCAGGCAGACGGGCCTGGGTACCCCATGTCCCAATGGCCTGACATATACGAGGTGGTAAAGTTTGTTCCATTTAGTTTATCCTTTTCCATTATTGATTTCAACACAAAGTTGTTTTGAGCATGTGGTGCCATTGATCTAGAACAGAAAATATGCAATCACTAAGCATTCTGTTTATGTAGAGTAATTCAAGACATAAACAGAACTACTCCAATTGAAGTCGGCATCCCTCCGCAAACTCTCAGTTATTAAGGATCCGACTAGCACAAGCGACTTGTGAGCTTTAGCGAACTGCTAGCCAACTTGCCTATTCGTTAAGCAACTCCTTGCTAATCGTATCTCTATACGACTCCTGTCGGTCATATAAGTATCTTATACCTCGGCTCCCGACCTTCTTTGCCACAAGGCCCAAAACCGTTTTGATAGCCTTGTCAAGTTAACCTGATGCAGTGCATGTCCATGTCCGACACGAACCCTCCAGTTCAAAGACACCTAGTACTACCTCAATTTTATGAGCCCGCTACTAGACATACTTGAAATGCGAAGGTGCGCCATCGAGAATGGCCATGTGCTTGATATTAACAAGGGATCTTTCTACAATTTTAACATGCATAGAAACAAGAAGCAACATCAATCACACATAAACATAAATATGTGAAATAGTATGGCTCCTTCATGGACGTCCTTCCAGACTGGCTCCGACTCGATGACCAGGGCGGAACTCCATCTTGTTCGTCACACCGGGCGCCAAAGCCTCGAACTTGATCTCTGTCCTCAACCTATGTAACACCCCAAAAATTTGACCATGTTTTATTAATTAAAATTTTGCCAGGAAATTAAAATTTTATTTTCTAGATCATCTATTGATTTCAGGATCACTTCTTTCTTCTGAGTTGTGGAGATTTCTCTCCAAGTAGAAACTTTTCAAAAATATTTTTGCACTTGAGTGCCTACTCAAGAACATTTCATTTTTATTATATATGATCAGTGGAAATATTTCTATAATTATTTTCCTGAGCTTTATTTCTTTTAAAATGGTTTCTTGTAATTTTTAGAGCCTCTTTTGCACTACAACCAGTGGATAACTTCATTTAAAAATTCTACAAAAATATGTAGAAGACATGTGAGGTTCCTACATCACATTTATGCAAAGAAACAGCCTTCTGTTTTGGAAATTTTGAGCAAACCATCCTCTTTTGTGTTCTGGTCCAGTTTGGTAGTTTGTACTGCAACCCCATTTTATCTTACCCTATTGCCCATGAGATTTTTCCTTCTTGTGGTTTACCCAACCAAACTCTTAAGTCCAGGAGATCAGAGCCATTAGTAGATTTTAAGCACATGCAATAACAGCCTTTATTTTCTGACCAGAACTGTAGTTTTGCAAAACTTGCACTAGTAAGTTTCGGGTTTTGCCCAACTAGCTTTGCCATCATCACCTACACCTAAAGAGACCCCAACATGGAGATTTTGACCACCAGTAGAGTTGCCTTGATGCCCATGGCATTCTGTCGAGCACCTTGTGTTGATGAACAGATTTGGCATGGGAATAAATTTACTTTGTGGACTAGCTCCCCCGGCCAAACCAGCATGTCACATAGCTCTACCTTGGTCTATAACCCCACCCTGCTAAAACTCATGTGCATTAGAGCCTCCTGGCATGCCTTGGCAATTCGCCGAGCACATGGCGTGCGTGCTCTGGGTGCGCCCAGAGCGCACGTTTTGCACGCGCGCGCAGCCGAGCCGCCGCGTTCGCTTAACCCCGCGGCCCTGGCTTTTGCTCGCCCGCAGGGCCAAGCCCCGTGCTCATCCGCTCGCCCGTGCCACTCTGCTACCTCTGGCACCCCGCAGCGCCGCCGCAGCGAGCCCCCTTGGCGGCTAGCCGTCGGCTACAGCCCGGCCCTGCCATGGCAGCACCGCCCCAGCCACACGCGCGCACCAACTCGCCCCCTTGAGCAGTAGGGAGATCGTTTGATAGCGCCGACCAACGCCAGTCGTCGCCACGTCGCCCTTGCAACAGGCCGGCGATCTTATCCCCGCCGTCGCCGAACCGCCTTAGCTCCGCCTATAAATAGCCCCTAGAGACCCCGTGAGCTCGTTAGCATACTCAGTCAAGCCATAGGTAGCTCTCCCTTGCTTCAATTTAGCCGGATGCCGTCGTCTCCCTCACCTCTGGTAGCTTCGGCCACCGACGTCCCTCGGCAAAATTTGTCGCAGCCAGGGCCTCCCTCGTCCTCCCCTCACCGCAGTTAGATTACCCTCGACCCCGTAGAGCCACTCCACTTCTCAACGTCAACTGGGATCCACCCTGGGACGAATCCCCTATTGACCAGAAAACTGCCGCCGCCTCGGAGCTCGCCGCCGCCTCGGAGCTCGCCGCCGGTGAACCCCTCCAAACCCCCGGTCGTGGCGACCACCGGTAGGACCGCCCTAGAGTGGCGGATCCATTCCCAACCGTAGGAGGACCCTAGGAGCCTCCGTACGCCGGCGACGATCGCCGGAGTCGCGCCCCGTCTCTGCCCCATGAGGAGGGAGGGAAGAGGCGACTGGTCAAACCTGACCAGTGGGCCCGATGGACCCACTGTCAGTGTCCCAGCATCGGCCGCGCTGGCTCAAGTGATAGCGTAAACCCCCAAAGTACGTCTTCTCCTCCTCGAAAGCGTATTCGATTCGAACCGTTTTCTTTTTCTGATTTATTTTAAAAACTGATTTGACCTGAACTTTGACTGGCTATAACTTTTAAAATACAACTCCAATGGACTTGATTCTTTTTCTGCTGTTTCCCAAATTCCATCTAGTTTATTTTCAAATTTATTTGAAAAATTTTCCAACAAATTTTCTGTACTGTTTTCGAATTGCGTGATGATGCAAATACTTTCAAAATAGGAAATGGAGAGAGACAAAAACTTTCAAAAGTTTTGGAGTGCTCATCGCCTACCCACACACTAAAGGCAAGCATTCTGAACCCTGGCATAATTTTTGTTGTGTGTTGTTTGATGTGACTACAACACTAAGATGACTTGAAGTATCCATTATTTCATGTGATGAAGTGAGCATGTTTGCAAGAACATGATGATAATTCCTTGCTGTTGGAATTGAAATGCTTGTGACAGTATTCACCCTCGTATGCCTTTCATGCCTACCGGAAGGAATCCGGGAAAGTCTCTGTCTTGGGTAGACACGAACTTGTTACTGATATTTCGTTGAGACGAGTATATTCAGTAAGGCATGGTGAGGTATGACGAGTGGTGATTCTGTCTGTTGGTGTGGAATATATCTGTCGTGCTAATCATGCAGGGAACACATAAACCTCCTGAGTCGACCATAGATCGAGTCTTGTGCCAGTAACCCCCATACTTGTTTCGTGCTACCACTTGTCCCTACTGCAGGTAGGGTACGGTTCAGTAAGTTGTCAACCCCTTTCTTATCACACACCGTACAGAGAGGCCATGGTGGAAGATACCGGCTGCATCCGGTAGGCATGCCACCTGGTCCGGGGGCATGGGTGTTTCCGGCTGGAGCCGAGGGGGTAGCTCCCCTAGTTTGCGCGCGTTATAAATTTTGTGATCCCATGCTAATCGAGGTTGTAGCCTCCCCACTTAGAGTTTTGCTTAACGAATGTCGTGGGTGATTCCAGGCATCGGGAAGTTAAGCTGGTGTGTGCGGGTCAGGTGTGTTTTCAATTCAAAGACCGTAAACGGAATTAGTCCCGGTAGACTAAAGGAATCCGTTACTCGTGGGTAAAGAGTACACCCTCTGCAGAGTTTATATCTATTCGAATAGCCGTGTCCGCGGTTAAGGACTACAGTCTGGGATGGGTCAAGTGTCGGTCTTCGGAGGGAAAACTTCTAAACCGGAACATTGATCTTGACATGCGACAAATGATGATTATGATTGTTATTATTGTGGACTAACCATTCATATTATTTGCATTATTGAATATCCCTGGGATGGATCTACCTCCTGGATACTCATTGTGATTATCTTTATAAGCCCTTTATGTGGTGTCGCTCAGACGCCCGACTGTGGCATGCTTGTTATTTATTTTCTTTATAAGCCCTTTATGTGGTGTCGCTCAGACGCCCGACTGTGGCATGCTTGTTATTTATTTTCTTTATAAGCCCTTTATGTGGTGTCGCTCAGACGCCCGACTGTGGCATGCTTTTTATTTATTTTTCTTTATAAGCCCTTTATGTGGTGTTGCTCAGACGCCCGACTGTGGCATGCTTGTTATTTATTTTTCTTTATAAGCCCTTTATGTGGTGTCGCTCAGACGCCCGACTGTGGTATGCTTGTTATTTATTTTCTTTATAAGCCCTTTATGTGGTGTCGCTCAGACGCCCGACTATGGCATGCTTGTTATTTATTTTCTTTATAAGCCCTTTACGTGGTGTCGCTCAGACGCCCGACTGTGGCACACATATTATTTATTTTTCCTTATAAGCCTTGCGTCTTGAATTTTATTTGGTGACTGACTAAGTGATCATGGATTACTTCAGTGCGTGATTATCGTCTGTTATATTATACCTGTTTTCATGATGTTTGCGAGTACATTCAAAGTACTCACTGGCTTGTCCCTGGCTATTGTCTTGGCCAGATTTCTTGCTTGGAGAGGAGCGCAACGACGACAGCCCGGAACCTAGGCATCGAAGATAGCAGATACGCGAAGATAGGATGTATCCAGGTCAGCTGCTCCTGTGGGAAATGGAGTCCCATAGACGCTGATGATCCGCAAAACCGCTTCCGCCATCAACCACTAGAAACCTTTTGGTGTACTCATAGACCAGAATGGTCTTGTACTCCATATTTTGTATTTTGCTTGGAATTTCTGTATCAATTTTGTGTCTCATCAGCTAACAGTAATCCTGGGGCTGGTGAGCACAAGGGCCATTTACTGGGAATTAAAATCCTGGAAAACCGGTCCTGACAACCTTGGTTTCAGAGCCAGGCTAACCGTTGGCTAATCCTATCTTAGCCAGGTCAATAAACCTAGGTTACCACCCTCCCAGACCTTAACCTAATCCCATCCAAGCTTCTCGTGTACGATAGCCACACAGTGACCCCAACACCTTTTGGCAGTCGGTGCCCAACCTACCAGCCTAGCCTGTCGATCACGCGCCAGTGACCGACACCTAATTTGTCTCATTCGCAAGCGTGCGAAGGAAGACTCCGTTCTCTTTTTCTATAAAAGGGAACACTAGCCCCAACCCAGCACAGCACAACCTCTACCCCAAAACCAAGCCAAGTTGCCTGGCCCCATTGTTCACAATGAGACCACAGCAACCAACCTTGGAGGTTTTGTCACCGTGCTAGCAAACCTCACCCGTCGTGCCTTTGCATTAGAGGAGCCCCCAGAATATGTTGTGTACAAAGGGCTCATGAGCGGTGAGAGCCGACAATTTTGGGCCACGGTGCACATCTATGGTAGGGGTATAGCGCCAGAACGCCCCTACAGGTTCACCGGAAGGACAACTTCCTTTGAGCCACAAGCCATCCAGCTGGCCGCTCGAGAGGCTATAGTTCAACTCCGGCACCTGTCGCCAAGAGTTAACTGGCGCTCGTTCTACTACTACCCCAGCCGTGACGGGTATAGTAGGCCACCCGAGGTTGCCAACGGAGACCACGAGACGGACCCTGCATTGCTGCATCTGGTGCGCTATGTAAGTGCACTAGAGGCATTGTTCGATCAGGTCACTCTTGATCTGATCGCCGCTCGTGGAGAACTTGCTCGTCGAGCCCCGGCAAGAGGAGAAGATGTGCCCGACGCCGACAACCCAGTCGTGCTGTTTGGACAGCCGATTGAGTCCTTGAGGTCTGCCCCTGCAGCCGACCGGAATGCATTTGTATCCCCGGAGGAGCTTCGTCGCCTTTTGGGGACACGCTCCAACGGGATTGTGACCACCAACCCCCGTGATGGTCATCATCGCTACCCCGACCCTGCAGCTCCACAACCCCATCCAGCAAACCCCGACGGTGAGGCCGATGGAGAAGCCTCGACGTCCACAAGGCACGCTTGATTAGATATTAACGAGGTAGACTAAGTCACTCGAGTAGTACCGAGTCTTAGTATTCTACGCCATGTAACAGTGTGACCTTGTAATCGCCATGAATAAATGAAGTCTGCTTGTATGCCATTATTTTGAATCGTAGCCATGCATGAGTAGGCGTTCGGTTGCATATTAAATTCCGGGCGTAGCTACCAAAAACCACCCCAGACGACACCCACAGTAATACGTCACTTTTGTGAGATACGTATATCTGTGGCTTTGACCCCGACCCCCCCATAGCGCAAAACCGACAAACTAGTTTGCCCCCACACCGAAATAGGTAACCCAGCCCTGATGCTATATAAGAGGCCACTCCGTGACCTTACCAAGTATCTCCCACTTTGTGCACAGCTCTCACAGCCACTTTTGCCATGCCGAGCCCTAGTATTCATCTGAGAACTCCAGATGCAACCCCAGGTAGTTTTGTCAGAATACTGTGGGACTTTACCTGCAGTACCATGAGTTCTACCCATCCACCCCAGTACGAGCTGCTCAAAATGAGAATCACCCCATCCGCCTCGAAATATTGGGCAGTAGTGCACATCCCTCCCACAAACCCAAACCAAGACCCAACGGAAGTCTCCTTCGTGGGGAAATCTATGCCGACTCCGCAAATGGCCATAGAAGCTGCTGCGTACGAAGCGCTTGCTCGCCTTCGATTCGCAGTACCCTATGCCAGCGAAAGGGGGTATTATTACTTCCCGAGTCGTGCAGCACCCGGAGAAGTAGCATCTTTTCCTGGTGGACGAATTGAGAGGGATCCGGTACTGGCCAACCTTGCCCAGTACGTCATCGCTCAGGAGTGTTTGACCCAGCGAGTAATGGGTTATCTCGAGAGCCTCGCTGATTTGAACGCTCAGATCTCCATTGGCAGACCACTGAGGCCAGACCAGGAAAGGCGTGTTCTTCGACTAGTCAATCCGCTTCCTCTGGTAGAAGAAGAATGTGCCCCAGTGCCGGAGACATTTTCTCAGGACCCAGCCTATCTTGCGTTTGCGTTGTAGACGCCACTACTATATTTGTTAGCCTAGCGTTTATTTATGTGATGCAGCTTATGCGTTGTATCCTAAGTTTGTGCTATGAATAAACTGTTTAGTTTCAATTGATGTGAGTGAATTTGTTTCTGCTGTAATTTTTGATCAACTGTTTTCACTCTCCGTAAATCTCGAGGTTGGATTTTCTTTGAACCATTGCAACAAATATTTCCCCATGACATAGATTTAAATTCACGCAGCACCATGACATCAGGCTAACAGCCACAACCACTCGACCACACGCACTAAACCACGTACACATTTTGCACCTAACAGATCACCGCACTGACACACCACAATTTCTGAAAGAGAAACTTGTGGGTTATTATTCTAGTACAGATTGCCTCCAGCACACTGACAGCAGTAGCAGTTAGCACCCGACACCGACACTTAATCCTCATGATCACCGCCGCCGCGAAGAGCCAACACTCGATCAGCAGCATCACGACGATCATCGAGGATCATCGCGCACAAGAGCATGGAGAACCCCAGCACTGCCGCCAACCCTTCGCACATCAGGATCGTATACCAATCTGGCATCACCTCTGCCATTAGAGCCTCGTCTCGAGCTCCTGCAAACAGAAATGGAGAATAAGGAAGGAAAGGAAGAAACGAGGCTAGGAAGAAGAGAGAAGCACCACGATCATTTTATAGCTCGAGATCGGTGTACGGTGAACGAAGTCCACCAGCGCCGTTCGTCGCTCGATCGCCGGTGTTCGGAGGCGAATCCGCGAGCAGTGCCAACAGCACACTGGCCTACGAGGTGAGTGCACGCTGCGCCGGCAGCTAGCACGCCGCGCACTACCGCAGTACGGCCTAGATGCTCTACGCGCTAGACGCCGCCGGTGGAGCAAGTGCGGGAAAGCACGCGAGAGAGAGGAAGAGAGGAGAGCCCGAGGAAGAAGAAGAGACTGACAGTGGGCCCCGGGTCCACAGGTCAACCAGAGAGAGCACTCTGCACTCGGGTACGACCAGTGTAATTTGTAAATTTAGAAATTTATTCTAAATTTACCGTAGCCATAAGTAGAAATCTCTCGGTTTCCTCAACCGTAGATTTTTCCACGCAGCGCCAGTACACCACTGTAGTTCACCAATTATTTGTCCACTCGCTGTAGCCAGGTCTTGTTGCCTGAGTAGGATAAATACTTTTTGTGATATTACTTTGTGATAGTAGGAGTAATATTTTTGAAACCGTCCTTAGCAAATCTCGAGGACGAGATTTTTCTTAAGGGGGGTAGTGTTGTAACACCCCAAAAATTTGACCATGTTTTATTAATTAAAATTTTGCCAGGAAATTAAATTTTTACTTTCTGGATCATCTATTGATTTCAGGATCACTTCTTTCTTCTGAGTTGTGGAGTTTTCTCTCCAAGTAGAAACTTTTCAAAAATATTTTTGGACTTGAGTGCCTACTCAAGAACATTTCATTTTTATTATATATGATCAGTGGAAATATTTCTATAATTATTTTCCTGAGCTTTATTTCTTTTAAAATGGTTTCGCATAATTTTTAGAGCCTCTTTTGCACTACAACCAGTGGATAACTTCATTTAAAAATTCTACAAAAATTTGTAGAAGACATGTGAGGTTCCTACATCACATTTATGCAAAGAAACAGCCTTGTGTTTTGGAAATTTAGAGCAAACCATCCTCTTTTGTGTTCTGGTCCAGTTTGGTAGTTTGTACTGCAACCCCATTTTATCTTACCCTATTGCCCATGAGATTTTTCCTTCTTGTGGTTTACCCTACCAAACTCTTAAGTCCAGGAGATCAGAGCCATTAGTAGATTTTAAGCACATGCAATAACAGCCTTTATTTTCTGACCAGAACTGTAGTTTTGCAAAACTTGCACTAGTAAGTTTCGGGTTTTGCCCAATTAGCTTTGCCATCATCACCTACACCTAAACAGACCCCAACCTGGAGATTTTGACCACCAGTAGAGTTGCCTTGATGCCCATGGCATTCTGTCGAGCACCTTGTGTTCATGAACATATTTGGCATGGGAATAAGTTTACTTTGTGGACTAGCTCCCCAGGCCAAACCAGCATGTCACATAGCTCTACCTTGGTCTATAACCCTACCCTGCTAAAACTCATGTGCATTAGAGCCTCCTGGCATGCCTTGGCAAGTCGCCGAGCACATGGCGTGCATGCTCTGGGAGCGCCCAGAGCGCATGTTTTGCACGTGCGCGCAGCCGAGACGCCGCGTTCGCTTAACCCCGCACCCCTGGCTTTTGCTCGCCCGCAGGGCCAAGCCCTGTGCTCATCCGCTCGCCCGTGCCACTCTGCTACCTCTGGCACCCAGCAGCGAGCCCCCTTGAGCAGTAGGGAGATCGTTTGATAGCGCCGACCAACGCCCTGCCATGGTAGCACTGCCCCAGCCACACGCGCACGCCAGCTCGCCCCCTTGAGCAGCAGGGAGATCGTTTGATAGCGCCGACCAACGCCAGTCGTCGCCACGTCGCCCTTGCAACAGGCTGGTGATCTTATCCCCGCCGTCGCCGAACCGCCTTAGCTCCGCCTATAAATAGCCCCTAGAGACCCCGTGAGCTCGTCAGCATACTCAGTCAAGCGATAGGTAGCTCTCCCTTGCTTCAATTTAGCCCGACGTCGTCGTCTCACTCACCTCCGGTAGCTTCGGCCGCCGACGTCCCTCGGCAAAATTTGTCGCAGCCAGGGCCTCCCTCGTCCTCCCCTCGCCGCAGTTAGATTACCCTCGACCCCGCAGAGCCACTCCACTTCTCAACGTCAACTGGGAGCCACCCTGGGACGAATCCCCTATTGACCAGAAAACCACCGCCGCCTCGGAGCTCCCCGCCGGCGAACCCCTCCAAACCCCCGGTCGTGGCGACCACCGGGAGGACCGCCCTAGAGTGGCGGATCTTTTCCCAACCGTAGGAGGACCCTAGGAGCCTCCGTACACCGGCGACGATTGCCGGAGTCGCGCCTCGTCTCTACCGCAGGAGGAGGGAGGGAAGAGGCGACTCGTCAAACCTGACCAGTGGGCCCGATGGACCCACTGTCAGTGACCCAGCATCGGCCACGCTGGCTCAAGTGATAGCGTAAACCCCCAAAGTACGTCTTCTCCTCCTCGAAAGCGTATTCGATTCGAACCGTTTTCTTTTTCTGATTTATTTTAAAAACAGATTTGACCTGAACTTTGACTGGCTATAACTTTTAAAATACAACTCCAATGGACTTGATTCTTTTCCTGCTGTTTCCCAAATTCCATCTAGTTTATTTTCAAATTTATTTGAAAATTTTTCCAACAACTTTTCTGTACTGTTTTTGAATTGCGTGATGATGCAAATACTTTCAAAATAGGAAATGGAGCGAGACAAAAACTTTCAAAAGTTTTGGAGTGCTCATCGCCTACCCACACACTAAAGGCAAGCATTCTGAACCCTGGCATAATTTTTGTTGTGTGTTGTTTGATGTGACTACAACACTAAGATGACTTGAAGTATCCATTATTTCATGTGATGAAGTGAGCATGTTTGCAAGAACATGATGATAATTCCTTGCTGTTGGAATTGAAATGCTTGTGACAGTATTCACCCTCGTATGCCTTTCATGCCTACCGGAAGGAATCCGGGAAAGTCTCTGTCTTGGGTAGACACGAACTTGTTACTGATATTTCGTTGAGACGAGTATATTCAGTAAGGCATGGTGAGGTATGACGAGTGGTGATTCTGTCTGTTGGTGTGGAATATATCTGTCGTGCTAATCATGCAGGGAACACATAAACCTCCTGAGTCGACCATAGATCGAGTCTTGTGCCAGTAACCCCCATACTTGTTTCGTGCTACCACTTGTCCCTACTGCAGGTAGGGTACGGTTCAGTAAGTTGTCAACCCCTTTCTTAGCACACACCGTACAGAGAGGCCATGGTGGAAGATACCGGCTGCATCCGGTAGGCATGCCACCTGGTCCGGGGGCATGGGTGTTTCCGGTTGGAGCCGAGGGGGTAGCTCCCCTAGTTTGCGCGAGTTATAAATTTTGTGATCCCATGCTAATCGAGGTTGTAGCCTCCCCACTTAGAGTTTTGCTTAACGAATGTCGTGGGTGATTCCAGGCATCGGGAAGTTAAGCTGGTGTGTGCGGGTCAGGTGTGTTTTCAATTCAAAGACCGTAAACGGAATTAGTCCCGGTGGACTAAAGGAATCCGTTACTCGTGGGTAAAGAGTACACCCTCTGCAGAGTTTATATCTATTCGAATAGCCATGTCCGCGGTTAAGGACTACAGTCTGGGATGGGTCAAGTGTCGGTCTTCGGAGGGAAAACTTCTAAACCGGAACATTGATCTTGACATGTGACAAATGATGATTATGATTGTTATTATTATGGACTATCCATTCATATTATTTGAATTATTGAATATCCCTGGGATGGTTCTACCTCCTGGATACTCATTGTGATTATCTTTATAAGCCCTTTATGTGGTGTCGCTCAGATGCCCGACTGTGGCATGCTTGTTATTTATTTTCTTTATAAGCCCTTTATGTGGTGTCGCTCAGACGCCCGACTGTGGCATGCTTGTTATTTATTTTTCTTTATAAGCCCTTTATGTGGTGTCGCTCAGACGCCCGACTGTGGCATGCTTGTTATTTATTTTCTTTATAAGCCCTTTATGTGGTGTCGCTCAGACGCCCGACTGTGGCATGCTTGTTATTTATTTTCTTTATAAGCCCTTTACGTGGTGTCGCTCAGACGCCCGACTGTGGCACGCATATTATTTATTTTTCCTTATAAGCCTTGCGTCATGAATTTTATTTGGTGACTGACTAAGTGATCATGGATTACTTCAGTGCGTGATTATCGTCTGTTATATTATACCTGTTTTCATGATGTTTGCGAGTACATTCAAAGTACTCACTGGCTTGTCCCTGGCTATTGTCTTGGCCAGATTTCTTGCTTGGAGAGGAGCGCAACAACGACAGCCCGAAACCTAGGCATCGAAGATAGCAGATACGCGAAGATAGGATGTATCCAGGTCAGCTGTTCCTGTGGGAAATGGAGTCCCATAGACGCTGATGATCCGCAAAACTGCTTCTGCCATCAACCACTAGAAACCTTTTGTTGTACTCATAGACTAGAATGGTCTTGTACTCCATATTTTGTATTTTGCTTGGAATTTCTGTATCAAGTTTGTGTCTCATCAGCTAACAGTAATCCTGGGGCTGGTGAGCACAAGGGCCATTTACTGCGAATTAAAATCCTGGAAAACCAGTCCTGACAACCTACTACAACTAGCTATGAATTTACAAAGAATCACAAGTCGACACGCAGGTCGTTATACATTATAATGACAACACTTTGGCTCCTGCCGGCTGACAACCATGACACACAGGTCATGTTAAATTAAACACATGCATCACATACATAGGATCCATACTATTCACATCAAACCTGCAAAAACAAAGTTATGCATAGAATCGCATTCTACCGGTTTCAGTGATCATGTATGAAATCTACGGCGCTACACACACGGCGGTCCTGTAATCACATTTCATATTAAGCAACACCGAGGAAGGCTTTGTTTTCAATAAAGGGGGATGATGAGGACATGGCTACCTTGGATATGATCACAAATATTGCATATGCAAATTTATTTGAGGCGATTTCTGATAAAAGTCATGCAATAATTTATTTATGATATACAGAACAAAACTACTTCACCTCTTTTTGTTTCGTGGCTAATTGCAGAACTACCGGACACTTGTACAATTCACATATGAAGATAAGGGAAAATAGACGTTTGGGTGTTGTTCAAGTAGTTCTCTCACGTCACTTTGATCCCAAGAGAAGAAAGAGTTCATGTCTCTCACGTTCTCGACTCAGATTCGGACTACACAGACATACCTGACTAAAATGCCAAGAACTTTTTGCATCCTGACTCCAAATTGGGTGATTCTTTTTTTGTTGGAAAGTTTATTTCGTACAGCTTCCAACACAATTGGATTCGATTTCAAATTTATCCGGAGCATGGTGATATTGAAGAAACAATCTGACGCTACAGCAGAATCCGAGTCAACCTACAAGTCCAAATTGTTGCATCACCTCCACTTGGGCCCATGGGCCTTGTATGACCTAGGGTTAGTTTTAGGCTGCCTTCGGATGTCCTCCCACCTCCTTGACCACCACCCCTTGGTCTTATATAAGTAGATCAACCTAGTAGCTTTTTCTTTGGGTTTTGTTTTGTTAGAAGTTAGCCATTGCAACTTCGTTTACATTGTTTGTGTCCAGCGACCAGACCTAGACCGCTTTTGGAATCCCACATTTATCAATACTTCATCTATATTTGCAATATTCAGATTGCTTTTATCTTATTCTTGCTTGTTCTTTGATTGCTTGCAGGAATAGACCTTCGTGGTCAGGTTTGAGCGTGCTCCAGGGTGGTCAATAACCTCTTGGATATTGGCGTAACGATTGCTAAGGCGCAACATCGTGCATGTTTGTAGTCGGATCATCAATGCCGTTCTCAACCAAATCGGTAGTTATCATCTCACCGAAAGATTGGGACCCTTGCCTCTATCAAGTGGTATCAAAGATCGTGCCCTATCAACATCATGAGAGAGACAGATCAAACATATAGCTACTGGTACATACCCTTAGCCCTGGGGGTGAACTACTCCCTCCTCATCATGGAGGCAACGGGGATGATGAGCATGACCTCTGATGATTACTTCCCCCCTCCGCTTGTGTGTCGGGATGGAGCTTCGGATGAGATCGCTTCGGAACAAAGGCTTGCGATGCTGGAAAAAATCATCTTGGTTTCTTTTTGGAGGTTTCACAATTATAGGATTTTCAGCATTGGAATCACGCTAGGGGATGACCGAGTATCCCATAAGATCAGGTGAGACGCCTTAGGGGGGCGTGCCCCTAGGCTTGTGGCCCTCCTAGACACCTTCTGGTCCTTCTCTGAGGCTTTGTTGATCTCTTCTTGTCCATGAAAAATTAGCGTACATTTTCGTGGCATTTGGACTTCGTTTGGTATGGATTTTATTCGAAACAAAAAATGGCCAAAAGACAAAAACTAGCACTGGGCACTAGGTTAATAGGTTAGTTCCCAAAAATAGTCTAAAAGTGCACCAAAACAATATAAAATCATTGTAAACATGGCATGAAAACTTCCCAAATTACCGATATGTTGGAGACGTATCAGTGTGCTTCGACAGCCATGACAATGCTTCAACGGCATACTTCGATGGCTGTGATAATGTTGTGATGTGTCGGTGCACTAGTACAGGGGTACCTAGTGCCCCTGACTTATGCACAGGCGGTAGAAGCAAAGAACCCCGGCAACAATCAAGACCAAGACTCCAGCAAGCTCAATGCGGCAGCCCAGGCCTAGGATGCGACGCGCCGAGCACGTCCCCGACGCTTGCCGGGGACCAAGACGTACACACCTCCTAGAAGACCTGGCAAGCCATTTCCCGGCAGGCATGAGCCATCCAGCCACCGCTCCACCGCATCGCTACGCCTGTCACTTATCGATGCAGTGTCGAGCCCTCAGGCGATTAATCAGCTCTCGCTAAGCACGTGGCGACACATTGGGAGGGAAGTTACGCTCGGTTGACACCCGCCCTGCAGCGTGTCAAGATATTAAGCAACGACCGGCCAAGCGGTGGCAAGAGCTTGTCGGGGATGCACCCCCAAGCGCCACCTAGGCAGGTAATTATGGCATTTTGTCCTAAATGCCAGAGTTAAGTATGATAGCTCCGCTTAACTATCTAATCGATAGATAATGTCTGTTTTGCCATTGTGGTAACCCCTTGCACTATTAAAGGAGGCCCAAGGAAACCTAGCTCAAGGTTGGCAACTCGAACCCCCGAACGCTTGTACTCGCATAGCCGCTCTTCCCCCAACAGCAGTCCTGCCGGGGTTAGGCGCCTTGCGTTCTTCGTGTTCCTCCAATCAATCCACCAAAAAGCAGGAGTAGAGTTTTATGCTTAGCAGCGGCCGAACCTGGGTAAAATGCTTGAGCCTTGATCGTTGCGCCGTCTCATGCTCTGCGTTCTTCGTGCAACGTGACCGCCCCTTGCTGAACCACAAGGGACCTCTGGTCCCATAAGTGATCGTGAGCATCCGTGCCCCGACATCTTTGGCGCTCCAAGTAGGGGGCGTGCATCATTTGCGCGAACCCGAGTTCGTGAACGGCGAATCGGTGTTCTTCATCATCTTCTTCAACAATGGCTCCGAAGAAGAAATCCAGCGCGGCTGCTCATCCCTCCACTTCGAAGGCTCCCTCACACGCGTCCACCGGTCCTGTAGGAGCCACGGTGGCTGCGGGCGAGGCGGGCATGGTGGCTGACGCGGATGGCATAGGCGGCGCCCCCGTCCAGCACTTCGTGACCGGGGATGGAGCAGGAGGCACCGGAGGGGAGCAACTACAACAACAACATGGCGAGCTCGGCCCCGACGCCACGGGCAGAGGGAACATCCGTTCATCACCTCCCCATCGCGCTGATGGCCGAGGCTACCTCAGCGGCGCCCAGTACGGTGCGAGCCGTGATCCTCCGGCCGCGCCCGTCGCCAGCGAATCGTTGGGCGTACGCCTCGTGCGGAGCAAGACGGGGCGCCCAGCGGAACCGCAACCCCGCAGGATCGGCCCGCTGCCCACCATAAAGCTCCAGCAAGTGGCGCACGGCATCAAGGACGCGACGACGCTTCTCTTGGTCCTACCAAGAGTCGAGCGATGTCGCGGTCCGCCTCTTTCGCCATGCCGGGCACCACAGAGGAGGCCATGGCGCGGGTCCAGATGCTGCTCAACTTCATGCCAGCGGCTGAAAAGATGGATGAATGGAGAGCCACCATTCAGAGTTTGATCTCTTTCGTCGAAACCAACAAGACCCAGCATGTCGAGCCGTCGCGACGTACGCGAACAGCAGTGGCAGCCCGGGGCGGCGAGTGCGTTGAAGGGGCCACCCCAATGGTGCAATCCCCTTCGCGACAACAGGCCCAGAGGCAGCCGCAGCAAGCTTCACATGCTGACGACTGCGACGAGGCGTCCATAGTCTCGTCTGGTGATACGTCCATTTTGCATCATGCTTTTATATTGCTCTTTATTGCATTATGGGCTTTTATTACACATTTTGGTACAATACTTATGCCTTTTCTCTCTTATTTTACAAGGTTTACATGAAGAGGGAGAATGCCGACAGCTGGAATTCTGGACTGGAAAAGGAGCAAATCTGAGATACCTATTCTGCACAACTCCAAAAGTCCTGAAAATCTATGCAGAATTATTTTGGAATATATAAAAAATACTGGGCGAAGAAAATACCAGAGGGGACCCACCAGGCAGCCACAAGCCTAGAGGGCACGCCCTACCTCCCAGGGCGCGCCCTAGTGGCTTGTGGGCCCCTTGGCTGGCCTCCGGTGCCCATCTTCTGCTATATGGAGGGTTTTGACCTAGAAAAAATCAGAAGAGAGCTTTCGGGATGAAGCGCCGCTGTCTCGAGGAGGAACTTGGGCAGAACCAATCTAGGGCTCCGGCGGAGCTGTTCTGCCGGGGAAACTTCCCTCCCGGAGGGGGAAATCGAAGCCATCGTCATCACCAACGATCCTCTCATCGAGAGGGGGTCAATCTCCATCAACATCTTCACCAGCACCATCTCCTCTCCAAACCCTAGTTCATCTCTTGTATCCGATCTTTGTCTCAAAACCTCAGATTGGTACCTGTGGGTTGCTAGTAGTGTTGATTACTCCTTGTAGTTGATGCTAGTTGGTTTACTTGGTGGAAGATCATATGTTCAGATCCTTAATGATAATTAATACTCCTCTGATTATGAACATGAATATGCTTTGTGAGTAGTTACGTTTGTTCCTGAGGACATGGGATAAGTCTTGTTATAAGTAATCATGTGAATTTGGTATTCGTTCGATATTTTGATGAGATGTATGTTGTCTCTCCTCTAGTGCTGTTATGTGAACGTTGACTACATGACACTTCAGCATTATTTGGGCCTAGGGGAAGGCATTGGGAAGTAATAAGTAGATGATGGGTTGCTAGAGTGACAGAAGCTTAAACCCTAGTTTATGCGTTGCTTCGTAAGGGGCTGATTTGGATCCATATGTTTCATGCTATGGTTAGATTTATCTTAATTCTTCTTTCATAGTTGCGGATGCTTGCGAGAGAGGTTAATCATAAGTGGGAGACTTTTCGAAGTAAGGGCAACACCCAAGCACCGGTCCACCCACATATCAAATTATCAAAGTAACGAACGCGAATCATATGAGCATGATGAAAACTAGCTTGACAGAAATTCCCATGTGTCCTCAGGAGCGCTTTGCTTTATATAAGAGTTTGTCCAGGCTTGTCCTTTGCTATAAAAAGGATTGGGCCACCTTGCTGCACCTTTGCTACATTTGTTACTTGCTATCCGTTACGAATTATCTTATCACAAAACTATCTGTTACCGTTAATTTCAGTGCTTGCAGAGAATACCTTACTGAAAACCGCTTGTCATTTCCTTCTGCTCCTCGTTGGTTTCGACACTCTTACTTATCGAAAGGACTACGATAGATCCCCTATAATTGTGGGTCATCAAGACTCTTTTCTGGCGCCGTTGCCGGGGAGTGAAGCACCTTTGGTGAGTGGAACTTGGTAAGGAAAAATTTATATAGTGTGCTGAAATTTACTGTCACTTGTTACTATGGAAAATAATCCTTTGAGGGGCTTGTTCGGGGTATCTTCACCCCGACCGGAAGCACAAAGATTTGCTCCTCAACTTACTGCACCTACTGAAAATATTTATTATGAAATTCCTTCGGGTATGATAGAGAAACTGCTAGCTAATCCTTATGCAGGAGATGGAACACTACATCCTGATTTGCATCTAATCTATGTGGATGAAGTCTGTGGATTATTCAAGCTTGCAGGTTTGCCCGAGGATGATGTCAAGAAGAAGGTCTTTCCTTTATCTTTGAAGGAGAAGTCATTGACATGTTATAGGCTATGTGATGATATTGGATCATGGAACTACAACCGATTGAAATTGGAATTTCATCAGAAGTTTTATCCTATGCATCTGGTTCATAGTGATCGGAATTATATTTATAATTTTTGGCCTCGTGAAGGAGAAAGTATCACTCAACCTTGGGTGAGGCTTAAGTCAATGTTATATTCATGCCCCAATCATGAGCTCTCAAGAGAAATTATTATTCAGAATTTTTATGCTCGGCTTTCTCGTAATGATCAATCCATGCTCGATACTTCTTGTACTGGTTCCTTTATGAAGAAAGATATTGAATTCAAATGGGACTTATTGGAAAGAATTAAATGCAACTCCGAAGATTGGGAACTCGACGAAGGTAAGGAGTCAGGTATAAACCTTAAGTTTGATTGTTTTAAATCCTTTATAGACACCGATACTTTTCGTGAATTTAGCACTAAATATGGACTTGACTCTGAGATAGTAGCTTCTTTCTGTGAATCTTTTGCTGCTCATGTTGATCTCCCTAAGGAGATGTGGTTTAAATATCATCCTCCCATTGAAGTGAAAGTAGTTGAACCTATTAAAGTTGAATAAGAAACTATTATTTATAATGTTGATCCTATTATTCCTACTGCTTATATTGAGAAACCACCCTTCCCTGTTAGAATAAAGGAACATGCTAAAGCTTCAACTGTGGTTCGTAAGAGTTATGCTAGAACACCTACACCCCCTGAACAAATCAAAGTTGAACTTAGTATTGCTATGGTTAAAGATCTCTTGGTTGATAATATTGATGGGCATGTTATTCATTTATGTGATGAAGCTGCTAGAATTGCTAGACCTGATACTAAAGATAAACATAGACCTATTGTTGGCATGCCTGTTGTTTCTGTTAAAATAGGAGATCATTGTTATCATGGCTTATGTGATGTGGGTGCTAGTTTGAGTGCAATTCCCTTTACCTTATATCAAGAAATTATGAATGATATTGCACCAGCTGAATTAGAAAAAATTGATGTTACCATTAAGCTTGCTAATAGAGATACTATAGCACCAGTTGGGATTGCTAGAGATGTTGAAGTCTTCTGTGGGAAAATAAAATATCCTACTGATTTTCTTGTTCTTGGTTCCCCACAAGATGATTTTTGTCCCATTATATTTGGTAGACCTTTCTTGAATACTGTTAATACTAAGATAGATTGTGAGAAAGAAACTGTTACTGTAAGTTTTGGGGATGTGTCTCATGAGTTCAATTTCTCTAAATTTCGTAGACAACCCCATGACAAAGAATTGCCTAGTAAAGATGAAATTGTTGGTCTTGCTTCTATCGCTGTGCCTCCTACTGATCCCTTAGAACAATATTTGCTAGACCATGAAAACGATATTCACATGAATGAAAGGAATGAAATAGATAAGATTTTATTTGATTAGCATCCTATTCTGAAACACAACTTGCCTGTTGAAATACTTGGGGATCCTCCTCCACCCAAGGGTGATCCCGTATTTGAGCTTAAACAATTACCGGATACTCTGAAATATGCTTATCTTGATGAAAAGGAGATATATCCTGTTATTATTAGTGCTAACCTTTCAGAGCATGAAGAAAAGAGATTATTGAAAACTTTGAGGAAGCACCATGCTGCTATTGGATATACTCTTGATGATCTTAAGGGCATTAGTCCCACTCTATGTCAGCATAAAATTAATATGGAGCCTGATGCTAAACCAGTTGTTGATCACCAACGACGGTTAAATCCTAAAATGAAAGAAGTGGTAAGAACTGAAATATTAAAGCTTCTGGAGGCAGGTATAATTTATCCTATTGCTGATAGTAGATGGGTTAGTCCCGTTCATTGTGTCCCTAAGAAGGGAGGTATTACCGTTGTTCCTAATGATAAAAATGAATTGATCCCGCAAAGAATTGTTACAGGATATAGAATGGTAATTTATTTTAGGAAATTAAATAAAACTACTAGGAAAGATCATTACCCTCTACCTTTTATTGATCAAATGCTAGAAATACTATCCAAACACACACACTTTTGCTTTCTAGATGGTTATTCTGGTTTTTCTCAAATACCTGTGTCAAAAGAGGACCAAGAGAAGACCACCTTTACTTGTCCTTTCGGTACCTTTGCTTATAGACATATGCCTTTTGGTTTATGCAATGCACCTGCTACCTTTCAAAGATGTATGACTGCTATATTCTCTGACTTTTGTGAAAAGATTGTTGAGGTCTTCATGGATGATTTTTCCGTTTACAGAACTTCTTTTGATGATTGCTTGAGCAACCTTGATCGAGTTTTGCAGAGATGCAAAGAAACTAATCTTGTCTTGAATTGGGAAAAGTGCGACTTTATGGTTAATGAAGGTATTGTCTTGGGGCACAAAATCTCCAAAAAAGGTATTGAAGTTGATAAAGCTAAAGTTGATGCTATTGAAAAAATGCCGTGTCCTACGGATATCAGAGGTATAAGAAGTTTCCTTGGTCATGCTAGTTTCTATAGGAGGTTTATTAAAGACTTCTCTAAGATCTCTAGGCCTCTCACTAATCTTTTGTAAAAAGATGTTCCATTCGTTTTTGATGATGATTCTGTAGAAGCATTTGAAATTCTTAAGAAACCTTGATTTCTGCACCTGTTGTTCAACCACCTGATTGGAACCTACCCTTTGAAATTATGTGTGATGCTAGTGATTATACCGTTGGTGCTGTTCTAGGACAAAGAGTTGATAAGAAATTAAATGTTATCAATTATGCTAGTAAAACTCTAGACAGTGCTCAAAGAAACTATGCTACCACTGAAAAGGAATTTTTAGCAGTTGTGTTTGCTTGTGATAAGTTCAGACCTTATATTGTTGATTCCAAAGTAACTGTTCACACTAATCATGCTGCTATTAAATATCTTATGGAAAAGAAAGATGCTAAACCTAGAATTATTAGATGGGTTCTTCTGCTACAAGAATTTGATTTGCATATTACTGATAGAAAGGGTGCTGAGAACCCCGTAGCAGATAACTTGTCTAGGTTAGAAAATGTTCTTGATGACCCACTACCTATTGATGATAGCTTTCCTGATGAACATTTAGCTGTCATAAATGCTTCGCGTAATGCTCCATGGTATGCTGATTATGCTAATTACATTGTTGCTAAATTTATACCACCTAGTTTCACATACCAACAAAAGAAAAAGTTCTTCTATGATTTAAGACATTACTTTTGGGATGATCCACACCTTTATAAAGAAGGAGTAGATGGTGTTATTAGACGTTGTGTACCTGAGCATGAACAGGAACAGATCCTTCACAAGTGTCATTCTGAGGCCTACGGAGAACACCACGCTGGAGATAGAACTGCACATAAGGTACTACAATTTGGTTTTTATTGGCCTACTCTCTTCAAAGATGCTCGTAAGTTTTTCTTGTCTTGTGATGAATGTCAAAGAATTGGTACTATTAGTAGACGTCAGGAAATGCCTATGAATTACTCACTTGTTATTGAACCATTTGATGTTTGGGGTTTTGATTATATGGGACCTTTTCCAAAGTCTAACGGGTAGACTCATATTCTAGTTGATGTTGATTATGTTACTAAGTGGGCAGAAGCTATTCCAACTAGTAGTGCTAATCATAACACTTCTATTAAAATGCTTAAAGAAGTTATTTTCCCTAGATTTGGAGTCCCTAGATATTTAATGACTGATGGTGGTTCACACTTTATTCATGGTGCCTTTCGTAAATTGCTTGCTAAGTATGATGTTAACCATAGAATTGCATCTTCTTATCATCCTCAGTCTAGTGGTCAAGTAGAATTGAGCAATAGAGAAATTAAATTGATCTTACAGAAGACTGTCAATAGATCCAGAAAGAATTGGTCTAAGAAACTTGATGATTCATTATGGGCTTATAGAACTGCTTACAAAATCCCTATGGGTATGTCTCCGTATAAAATGGTTTATGGTAAAGCATGTCACTTACCTCTAGAACTAGAACATAAAGCTTATTGGGCAATTAAAGAGCTCAACTATGATTTCAAACTTGCTGGTGAGAAGAGGTTATTTGACATTAGCTCACTTGATGAATGGAGAACCCAGGCCTATGAGAATGCCAAGTTGTTTAAAGAAAAAGTTAAGAGATGGCATGATAAAAGGATACAAAAGCGTGAATTCAATGTAGGTGCTCATGTCTTGCTATACAATTCTTGTTTAAGATTTTTTGCAGGAAAACTTCTCTCTAAATAGGAAGGGCCTTACATTATCGAGGAAGTGTATCGTTCCGGTGCCATCAAGATCAACAACGCCGAAGGCATAAACCCGAAGGTGGTAAACGGGCAAAGAATCAAACATTATATCTCAGGTACTCCCATAAATGTTGAAACCAATATTATCAATACCATAACTCCGGAGGAGTACATTAGGGAGACCTACCAGAACGTTTCAGACTCCGAAAAGGAATAGGTATGTGGTACGGTAAGCAAACCGACTCCAAAACTTTTCCAATAGCAATTTTCTCTGTTTTGGAATATTTAATAATTTAGGAAAATTTAAAGTAGTCCGAAAAGTGCACGATGAGGCGACAAGCCAGGAGGGCGCGCCCTACCCCCCTGGGCGCGCCCTAGTGGCTTGTGGCCACCCCGTGTACCCTCCGGACTCCGTTTTCTTGTGGTGTACTCCTTTAGGTGGGTAAAAAATTCATTATTTAATCTCCCGAAGGTTTTGACCTTCGTATCACGACAATACCTCCTGTTTTCATTTTGAGCTGTTTCTACAGCAGATTTAGAGCAAGATGTCTTCGCAAGAGTCGGTCGGGGAGAGCCGTGCCTCTCACCTGACACCGAGGCCTGGAGTTTACAGCGAAGCCAACCACTTCGGGCAGGCCATGGAGGAAGAGATGGAGGCTGACTTGAAAAGGATGGATGCCATGGAGGAAGACCGAGAAGTTACCTCTCGTCTACAACCTGGAGCCATGTTGGAGGAACTTCAGAGCTCAGCAATTCCGAATTCGGTCATCCCTCCCAATGCTAAATTTCTTACTTATGAAAATATGAAAAAGAGTGTTGCTTCTTCCCCCGCAGCAATGAAACATCCATGGGTGATGGGAGCTCTAACTATCACTGGAAAACTACGCAAGGAAATAATGGATCTTAGACAGCAAAATGACAAGCTTGAGGAAGAGAATCGCATTCTGAGGGGCATCATCGCCAAGAATATAACATCACCACCTCCGAAGAAAGACAACTAAACACATGGGTATGGGTACTCCCCTTGGCTTGTGCCAAGCTTGGGGGAGGTGCCCCGGTATCGTATCACCATCACATCTTTTACTTTTATCGTTTTTCTTAGTTCGATCCTTTTGGTTATTTTTGGATCCCGTAGGATAAAGTTTTAGTGTGATCTAGTTTTGAGTTTTGCCTTATGTTCCCCCTATGTAAGCAAGTCCGAGAGTTATATAATAAAAAGTAGTTTGAATAGAGGGCTTTGCTTGCTTGCTTTGATCTTGAGAAAAAGAAATAGAAAGAAGTATAAAATAAAAGCAAAGAGTATATATAATGATCTTATGAGGGGTGATGACTTCACATATAAGAAGTATGTCGATTGAAATTTGTTGTGAGTTGACAAACATAGAGATTGGTCATTGTTGCAATTAAAAGGAAGTAATAAAGAAAGAGAGGTTCACGTATAAATATATTATCTTGGACATCTTTTATGATTGTGAGCACTCATTAAAATATTATATGCTAAGAAGTTGATGTTGGACAAGAAAGACAACATAATGGGTTATGTTTGCTTATTTCCGAATAGAAGTTATATGGTTATGGATCCTTTAACATGTGACGCTTGCTTCCACCCCATATCAGCCAAAACTTCCGCACCAAGTAGAGATACTACTTGTGCATCCAAACACCCTTAACGCAGTTTTGCCATGAGAGTCCACCATACCTACCTATGGATTGAGTAAGATCCTTCAAGTAAGTTGTCATCGATGCAAGCAATAAAAATTGCTCTCTAAATATGTATGATCTATTAGTGTGAGGAAAATAAACTTTATACGAACTTGTGATATGGAAGAAATAAAAGCGACATACTGCATAATAAAGTTCTTTATCACAAGGGGCAATATAAAGTGACGTTCTTTTGCATTAAGGGATTGCACATCCAACTATAAAAGCGCATGACAACCTCTGCTTCCCTCTGCGAAGGGCCTATCTATTACTTTTACTTTTGAGTTCTTACCTTTATGCAAGAGTCGTGGTGATTCTCACCACTTCCTTTATTTTGCCTTTCTCCCTTGGCAAGCGTCATGTGTTGGGGAATGATCAAGACACATATATCCACTCGGATGTGGGTGACCATGAGTTATTTCTATTGACATTACCCTTGAGGTAAATAGTTGGGAGGCAAAACTATAAGCCCCTATCTTTCTCTGTGTCCGATTGAAGCTTTGACCTCATAGGTACCGCGTGAGTGTGAGCAATTATGAAAGACTAAAAGATGATTGAGTTTGTGGATTTGCTTTACAAGCTTCTATATTGACTCTTTCCGATGTTATGATAAATTGCAATTGCTTCAATGACTGAGATCATAGTTTGTTGGTTCTCAATAGAGTTCTTAATTCATACATTACCTTGTGAATGAATTGTTACTTTAGCATAAGAAATTATATGTCAATATATGTTGTTGTTCTAAAGATGATCATGATGCCTTCATGTCCGTATTTTATTTTATCGACACCTCTATCTCTAAACATGTGGACATATTTATCGATTTCGGCTTTCGCTTGAGGACAAGCGAGGTCTAAGCTTGGGGGAGTTGATACGTCCATTTTGCATCATACTTTTATATTGATCTTTATTGCATTATGGGCTGTTATTACACATTTTGGTACAATACTTATGCCTTTTCTCTCTTATTTTACAAGGTTTACATGAAGAGGGAGAATGCCGGCAGCTGGAATTCTGGACTGGAAAAGGAGCAAATCTGAGATACCTATTCTGCACAACTCCAAAAGTCCTGAAAATCTACGGAGAATTATTTTGGAATATATAAAAAATACTGGGTGAAGAAAATACCAGAGGGGACCCACCAGGCAGCCACAAGACTGGAGGGCGCGCCCTACCCCCCAGGGCGCGCCCTAGTGGCTTGTGGGCCCCCTGGCTGGCCTCCGGTGCCCATCTTCTACTATATGGAGGGTTTTGACCTGGAAAAAAAATCAGAAGAGAGCTTTCGGGACGAAGCGCCGCCGTCTCGAGGCGGAACTTGGGCAGAACCAATCTAGGGCTCCGGCGGAGTTGTTCTGCTGGGGAAACTTTCCTCCCGGAGGGGGAAATCGAAGCCATCGTCATCACCAATGATCCTCTCATCGAGAGGGGGTCAATCTCCATCAACATCTTCACCAGCACCATCTCCTCTCGAAACCCTACTTCATCTCTTGTATCCGATCTTTGTCTCAAAACCTCAGATTGGTACCTGTGGGTTGCTAGTAGTGTTGATTACTCCTTGTAGTTGATGCTAGTTGGTTTACTTGGTGGAAGATCATATGTTCAGATCCTTAATGATAATTAATACTCCTCTGATTATGAACAAGAATATGCTTTGTGAGTAGTTACGTTTGTTCCTAAGGACATGGGATAAGTCTTGTTATAAGTAATCATGTGAATTTGGTATTCGTTCGATATTTTGATGAGATGTATGTTGTCTCTCCTCTAGTGGTGTTATGTGAACATCGACTACATGACACTTTACCATTATTTGGGCCTAGGGGAAGGCATTGGGAAGTAATAAGTAGATGATGGGTTGCTAGGGTGAGAGAAGCTTAAACCCTAGTTTATGCATTGCTTCGTAAGGGGCTGATTTGGATCCATATGTTTGATGCTATGGTTAGATTTATCTGAATTCTTCTTTCGTAGTTGCGGAAGCTTGCGAGAGAGGTTAATCAAAAGTGGGAGGCTTGTCCAAGTAAGGGCAGCACCCAAGCACCGGTCCACCCACATATCAAATTATCAAAGTAACGAACGCGAATCATATGAGCATGATGAAAACTAGCTTGACAGAAATTCCCATGTGTCCTCGGGAGCGCTTTGCTTTATATAAGAGTTTGTCCAGGCTTGTCCTTTGCTATAAAAAGGATTGGGCCACCTTGCTGCACCTTTGCTACATTTGTTACTTGCTATCCGTTACGAATTATCTTATCACAAAACTATCTATTACCGTTAATTTCAGTGCTTGCAGAGAATACCTTACTGAAAACCGCTTGTCATTTCCTTCTGCTCCTCGTTGGGTTCGACACTCTTACTTATCGAAAGGACTACGATAGATCCCCTATACTTGTGGGTTATCATCTGGCCCGCACGACCGCCAGGATCAACGACGTGTCCTTGAAGACCGGTAGAAGGAAGACGCGCGCATCACCATCGAGCGACGCCGGGAAGCACACCGTCAATCTGACAAGCACAAAGGTCCAGACGTCGGCGACCCCACGCCCAGTGTTGGCGGGTACCTTCCTTACGAGGTGGGTTGCCCTGCCTTCACTAGCGAGCTATGACGGGCCCGCTGGTCGTTGACCTGAGCTTTCAAGCCTGAGCTACCAGAGAAATACGACGGGAAGCTGAACCCCGCAGAGTTCTTGGGCATCTACACGATAGCTGTTCAAGCTACGGGAGGAAGGGATGAAAATGTGCTCGCCAACTATTTCCCTTTGGCACTCAAGCCAAATGTGAGATCATGGCTGATGCACCTACCGGAGAATTCCATTTCCTCTTGGGCTGATCTGTGCAACGAGTTCGTTGGCGCCTTCACTGGTGGTCATCAAGAACCAGGCCAGCCCAGCGATCTCCAAGTCCTCCCACAAAAGGAGGGAGAAACTTTGAGAAAATATATCCAGAGATTCAGCCGAGTACACCACAACATCCCTGAGATCCATCCCGCAGCGGTGATTGCCATGTTCCACTCAAACGTGCGCAACAGGAGGATGCGAGCCAAGATGAATGTCAAGCTCCCCAAGATTGTCAATGAGCTTTACACCTTGGCGGATAAGTGTGCTCGATCTGAAGAAGGGAGGTGACTTCCCGGAGAAGAGGCGGGCGTCGAAGTGGACTCTGATGATGACGACGATGCCCCTGACCCAAAGGGAAGGAACAGGAAGTGCAACAAGAAGCGTAAGGGAAAAGCAGTGTTGGTTGTCGAGAGCTCCGGAGACCTCAGTGCAGGCAAGAAGGCGAACCCCCGGCAAGGGAGCTGCCGTGTGCGCTGATTGCCGGGAGGCTGCTGCCGTTGAGAAGACCGGGAAGTCTGACGGGCCGTACTGCAAAATTCACCACACCAAGGGCCATGATCTACAAGAATGCCGACAGGTCGAGCAACTTGTTGAGAAACAGCGGGCCGAGTACGAGAAACGCGATAAGGAAAAAGGCCAGGACGGCGCTGCCAGGAAGGGTCGTGGCGGTAGAGGTGGTCGCCGCGGCAAAACCCCGCAACAAAAGGAAAAACCCGCCAGAGGCCGAGAGAAGAAGGAAACAGATGATTTGAGTGAAGATGAGGATGATGATGAGGATTCCAATGCCAGGGAGTTCCAGAAAGCAACTGAAGCCATGTGCGTTGATGGGGGTGCGTCCTTGCACTCCTCTCACCGCCAGCTCAAGCAATGGTTGCGCGAAGTCAATGCTGTGGAACCAACTGCAGAATCTAGAAAGCCACTCAGATGGTCCCGCACGCCTATCATCTTTGACGAAGAGGATCATCCTGACCGTACCACTATGGTTCGGTGTTTGCCATTGTTGATTTCCCCTACAATCCGCAACCTCAAGGTGTCTAAGATTTTAGTTGACGGCGGGGCCGGGTTGAACTTGACCTCTCCTAGAGTGGCTGAGAAACTGTAGATCCTTGATGAAGAGCTCGAAGCCACGGGTACGTTCCTAGGAATCAACCCCGGCAGGAGCCGACCCAAGGGAAAGATCACTCTGCCTGTGACGTTCGGCGGGGAATTGAACATTCGAACAGAGAGAATAGTGTTCGACATCGCCGAGATCCCACTACCTTACAACGGAATCCTCGGTCGCCCAGCTCTGGCAAAGTTTATGGCGGCATCACATTATGCCTACAATACCTTGAAGATGCCAGGGCCCATCGGGGTCATTTCCATCCCATCCGACAAGAAGAACGCAGTTATCTGCGTGGACCAGATGTATCGCGATGCGGTTGCAGCTGAAGCCACAGAAATCCTAGCTCCCGCCAAAGGCACAGAGAAAATAAAGAAGGCTGGCAAGAACACCGGCAAGGACTCCGGGAAGCACGCCTCTTCGGAGTGCGTCGCACCTGACGATGACCTGCCGGAGAGTTCCACCAGCAAGAAGACCAGGGTCACCTATCCTGAGACGAAGAAAGTCCCGGCAAGGGAGGATGGCACTGGTGGTACCTTCACCATCAGTGCTACCCTTACTGACAAATAGGAAAGCTCGCTCGTTACCTTCCTGCGGGAGAATGTCGATGTGTTTTCCTGGCAACCATTTGACATCCCCGGTGTTCCCAGGGAGGTAATTGAGCACCACCTTGCTGTCTTCCCTCATGCCCGACCCGTCAAGCAAAAGGTTAGGAAACATGCCTTGGAGCGGCAACAGTTCATTGCCGAGGAAATCAAGAAGCTTGAAGCAGTTGGTTTGGTCAGAGGGGTACTGCATCCAACTTGGCTGGCAAACACGGTGGTGGTACGAAAGGCAAATGGGAAATGGAGGCTGTGCATAGACTTCACTGACTTGAACAAGGCTTGCCCGAAGGACCCTTTCCCCTTGCCGCGCATAGATCAAATTGTTGATTCCACCTCCGGATGTGACTTGCTCTCCTTTTTGGATGCCTACTCCGGCTACCATCAGATATTTATGAACAAGGAAGATGAGGAGAAGACCGCATTACTAACTCCCTGCGGCACGTACTGCTTTGTACGTATGCCCTTCGGGTTAAAGAGTGCTGGTTCGACCTTCGCCAGGGCTGTTCAAATTGGTTTTGGACCTCAGCTTCACAGGAATGTGGAAGCCTACATGGATGACATCGTGGTCAAGACCAAGGATGAAGCCCCTCTCATACAAGATCTGGAGGAAACTTTCGCAAACTTGCGCAAGATCAACCTGAAGCTCAACCCCAAAAAGTGTGTGTTCGGTGTCCCATCCGGCAAGTTGCTTGGGTTCTTCGTATCTCAGCGAGGAATAGAAGCCAATCCCGACAAGGTCAAAGCGATCAAGCAGATACAGGCACCCAAGACCATCAGAGATATCAGACACCTGACCGGATGTGTTGCCGCGTTGTGACGCCCCCATTCTCGACCGTACGCTAATCATGCACACAATGCGTACGACCAAGATTAGGGACTCACTGATTGATATCACAACACAACAAAAGACACAAATTAAAGTCATACAGCTTCATATTACAAGCCAGGGGCCTCGAGGGCTTGAATACAAAGCTCGACAAGCACGAGTCAGCAGAAGCAAATAATATCTGAGTACAGACATAAGTTAGACAAGTTTTGCCTTAAGAAGGCTAGCACAAACATAAGCAGCGGATCGAAAGAGGCGAGGCCTCCTGCCTAGGAACCTCCTAACTACTCCTGAGCATCGGCGTTCTCCACGTAGTAGTAGGCTCCAGCGGTGGTGTAGTAGTCGTCTCCGGCATACTCCATCTCCTGGGCTCCATCATCTGAACGCAGAATCGTATCGAGGGGAAAAGAGAAAGAAAAGCAGCGGTGAGTACTCATCCAAAGTACTCGCAAGACTGACATAAAAACTATGCTAAGTATGCATCAGTATCAAGGGGATGGGTTGTATCTGGACTGACTGCAGAAAGCAAGGATAGGGAGAAGGCCTAGTCCTATCGAAGACTAGCATCTTTCGCATCTTGCAGCATTAGAAGAGAGTAGACTGGTATCTCATAGATAGTCATATTGTTGTAGCGATTTTATTAAGTAACCACGCCCAGAGATCCTTCCTCGACTCCCTGCGAGGAAGCAATCCCGGAGCCACAATTCATTTCAAATTAAATCACAATTATAGTTGTATAAGGTCAAGGTACAACTCCAAGTCGTCCTGTTACCGTGGACACAGCTATTCGAATAGATTAATCATCCCTGCAGGGGTGCACCACATCTCCAACACGCCTGATCACCTCCGGCCAGATACACTTTCCTGGGTCATGCCCGGCCTCGGGATAGCAGCACGTCGTCGCCCCACCTAGGCTCAACGAAGAGGCCAGCCCGCCGGTCTAAATCCTAAGCGCGCAGGTTCGTGGGCCCACTTGCCCTTGCACTCCTGCACGATGCGAACGCGGCCGGAAGCAGACCTAGTACACTCCAGTCCAAGAGCTGCACTGTCCAGTCCAATCCGTCGCGTGCCGCTCCATTGCTGACGTCCGAAGAGCTTCGGCTGATACAACGACGCTGAGTGCCCATAACTTTCCCACGTGATGGTTTGGTGCGCAATAAGGCCAATGACCAACTCAGATCAAATACCCAACCCATTAGCATTTTATTAATGCGGGGCAAGCGCGACCCTCAAAGTGCGGTCCCGTCACCCCGTCCCGAGGATGTGTGGCAAGGGCCTCTACTGCCCGTCCACGCCTCAACATAACCCGGATGCCTTACCGGCGCATCCCACCACATCTCACACACGGGTACCCTTGGGGCCGACCCGTCTCAAGACTGTCGGGAACTCAGGTCCACCTCAACCAGGGTGGTACCGCCTGTCCCTCCAGTCCCGTCTTTCCCATGTAAACAAAGTCAAGTAGATAACTGTGTGTTTATACACCAAGTGGATATCCGAGGAATCACCCTCGATGGATCCCACTCGAGGTATGTGTATGACAAGAGTCTCTATCGATAAATGGGAAGGAGGAATCACCCTCGATACCCACGACCGATTAGGTACGCTACAGAGTTAACATCGGGAGTGCTAAGTGAGGTATGACCCTCGGCACTCGATAGTAGCTCTGCAGTGCCATACTTAAGGGGTGTGCGGTGATGTGAGGGGCCTGGCTCGTCGGTCGGTTGACCGATTCTTCAGGTCTTCGAGTCGTCGATGAAGAAGCAGGGGCAACTAGGACTAAGGGGTCACTGGGATTCATTGATCAACCTATACTAAGCAGTTGATATGATTGCATGTATAGTAACAGTTTATCAAAAATAGGCTATGCATCAGAATAGGAGCTAACTAATACAGTAGCAAAAATCTAATGCAAGAATAAGAGGGAAAGGAATAGGCGATATAGGAATGCTCAAGGGGGGGTTGCTTGCTTTCCTGCTCTGTGGCAAAAGGCTGATCGTCGGCGGTGTAGTCGTACCCGGCAGCACCGTCAGTCTCGGGGTCTACCGGTAAGAAGAGGGGGGAGAAACAATGAATATAAAGCAGACAAATGCATCACGATGCATGACATGGTAATATTCAGAGTTAGGCATGCACTAACGCAGTACTACACGTTGCAGACGGAGCGGGAGAATATCTGACGATATTTCCCGGGTCTTTGGATTTATCGGACAGGCGATCCGGAGGGGAAAGTTCCATGATCATCATGCTAGGAGCATGTGACAGATGAATGGATGGCATATTTGGATTTGTGGGATTTTTCTGTTCAACTTTCATGTATAAAGTTTTTCCATCTGAGCTACAGATTATTTTATATGATTTTTCAAAGATTTAATCAATTTCTGGAATTATTTCTATTTAATAAAATCAACATTATCCAGAACAGTGCAGGTGACGTCAACATGACATCATCCCGATGTCATCAGTCAATAGGACGGCTGGCCAGGTCAAACCTGACATGTGGGGCCAACATGTCATAGACTCAGCTTTTAAACCAGTGTTAATTTAATCTAAACAGGTTTAATTAGGGAAGGGCCCCACTGGTCAGTGTCACATTAGGCAAATTAATTAGTTTTAATTTAACCTATTTACTAATTAATCTACTGACAGACGTGGCCCACATGTCATAGGCACAGGGGGACTGGGCCCCACCTGTCAGTGACTGGGCTGTGCCCAGTCAGCCAGTTGACCAAGTTAACTGGTCAACTGGTTCGCCCTGGCCCACTGGCAGGGTCACTGGGGGGTGGCCCCGACCAGGCCACGTCGGCGGCGTCCGGCGTTCGCCGCCGGAGGAGCTCCGGCGAGCAACCAAAAACACGGCGGGGCTCGGAAATGGCGCACAGGGCACCAAATCGCGTGGTTCTTCTTGGTGTTCGAGAGCGGAGATCGTCGCCGTTCCATTCCTGCCGTCTGGGGGAGCTGCGGTGGCCTGTGGCGTCGCCGGCGTCGAGGTTGGCGGCGGTGAGCTTCGGGCGCCGATGGTAGCGAGCAAAACGGGGCGCAAACGGTCTAACTACGGGCACTACACAGGCCTATGCGATGCACTGAGTCGAACGAGGGCGTCGGTTGGACCAAAAGGTCACCGGAGGCTCGCCGGCGACGAGCTCAGGCGGAGACAGGTTCAGGCTCCGGCGAAATCGAGAGACAGAGCTAGTAATTGACGGGGCTAAGCGAGGGGAAAGATGCGCGGGCTCACAGGGATCTTGCAGATGTGCAAAGCGGGCTCGGGGGAGGCTCGAGGTGGCCGGAATCGACGACGGCGATCTTCGGGTCCCGAGGAGGAAGACGATGGCGTGGGGGCGATGCAGGGCTCCTGGGGCTCGGGCTCGTGGTCGAGGAGGATGGGGGCGTCGCGGCGGTCCTTCCTGGCCAGCTGGCAGCGTGCGGGAGTGGCTGGGGCCGCGGCTAGCCGGCGGCCATGGCGACGGTGCGGTCGGGCGCGGCGGATCTAGAGGAGGAAGAGAGGGAGGAGAGGGCGGCGAATGGAGGAGGCGTCCATGGGAGAAGGCCCAGGGCGCCCTTATCCCCTCGCCCCACCTGCTCCGGTGCCGTGGCGGCCAACGGCCGGAGCTGCGCGCGTCTAGCCACGCCGGCGACGGCAGCGAGGCGGGAGCAGGTGGACGAACCGGTAAGTGGGCTGGGCCGGCTCGGGCTGCGACAGGTAAGTGGGCTTCTGCCTTTTTTTTTCTTTTGTTTCTTTTCTGTTTTCTTTTTAAATCTTTCTGTTTTGAAATAGTTTTAGGACTAAATGACTTTTGAAAAATATGGGATAGGGCCCAATAATTGCCATGCAATATTTAGTACTGCCACAAAAAGTTTGGGGCCCTTTTGAAAAGCTTGGAAATTTTTATAAATGAAAAGGCATTTAAAATGCTGGGATTGCACTGGATTAATTGCTACTGCTCATTTTAGCAACATAGTGATGTTGTTTTCCTTATCAACATATTGTTTTGGAATTTTTGCTGAATGGTGAATATTTTTCCAGCAATATTTGAGCAACTTCAAATCTCACTTGCCAATTGAATTTGATTTCAAAGTGGAGTTTTAAATGATACTTGAATCAAAGGTGATCAAGCACTGTTTAGCAAAAGATTAGCTTAATCACTTGGCCATTACTGTAGCTTAATTACAATCATCACTGTAGCAAAACCCAGGGTGTCACACGCGTTGAGTAGGTTCATCTCCAAGTCCGCTGAGTGCGCCTTGCCGTTCTTCAAAATCCTGAAGAAGGCTGGCCCGATGAAGGGGACCCCGGAGGCAGATGCAGCGCTGCAAGACCTAAAGAAATATCTGTCCTCTGCTCCCACCTTAGTCGCTCCTAAACCACAAGAGCCGTTGCTGCTATATTTAGCGGCACGGAATCAAGTGGTTAGTGCAGCGTTGGTGGCGCAGCGAGGGGTTGATGAAGATTTAGCAGCCGCTGCTGATGCTGCCGGGAGTGAGAAAGAAACATCCGCGGCAGGGCTCGACACAGGTCAAGGGGGATCTCAGCAAATGGTTGATCCTGTATCGAAGGAAGTGGCAAAGAAGAAAATGGTGCAGCGGCCCGTGTAGTTTGTCAGTTCCCTACTACAGGGGGCTAGGTCAAGGTACTCCGGAGTACAAAAGCTGATCTTCGGCCTCATCATGGCCTCGAGGAAGCTGCGCCACTACTTCCAAGCCCATGAGATAACAGTTGTCACCCATTTCCCATTGCAACGCATACTGAGAAACCCTGAAGCCACTGGCAGGATAGTTGAGTGGGCATTGGAGTTGTCATGCTTCGGATTAAAGTATGAGAGCACTTCCACCATTCAAAGTAGAGCCTTGGCGGAGTTTATTGCAGAATGGACATCCACGCCAGATGATGAAGCTCTGGAGACAATCCTCCCTGGCAAAGAGGCACCCAAGGATTGGATCGTGTACTTTGATGGTGCCTTCCCACTCCAGGGCGCTGGAGCAGGCGTGCTCCTCATCGCCCCGACCGGAGAGCACCTCAAGTACATCGTCCAGATGCACTTTCCCTGGGAGCAAGCCACCAACAATACCGCTGAGTTCGAGGGGCTCCTTGCCGGACTCAGAATCACGATAGAGTTGGGAATAAAGAGGCTGATCGTCCGAGGAGACTCACAACTTGTGATAAAGCAAGTCAACAAGGATTACCAGAGCCCGCTGATGGAAACCTACCTAGAAGAAGTGAGGAAATTGGAGGAGCACTTCGATGGACTGCAAACAGAACATGTGCCACGAGCAGAAAACAACATTGCTGACCACCTATCGAAGTGCGCTGCGCAGAAGCTTCCTGTGGAACCGGGAACCTTTGTTCTCTGCCTCACCCAACCATCAGTGTCCCCATCTGCGATGTCCAAGAAGAGAAGAAAGCTGAACTCCGGCAAGCATTTCCCGACAGAGCTTCCCGAAGCCGCTGGTAGAGAGCCTGCCGGGGAAAATCCCATTCCAGTTGACGAGCAGCTCCCTCCCGCAGGACCTCAGGATCTAGCCGTTGAGACAAGTGCTCCCGGAGACGTGGAGATGCCTTTAGTCCTTGTTGTCGAGCCACGGGCTCCAACCTGGGCGCAGCATATAGTCCGTTTCCTTCAAACAGGAGAACTCCCCGAAGAAACAAGAGGAAGCCGAAAGAGTAGCCTGTCGGTCAAGTATGTACCAGTTTGTCGATGACACCCTGTACAGAAGGCGGCTGAACGGTGTGAAATTGAGGTGTATCTGCCGGGAGGATGGACTGAAGCTGTTGGCGGAGATTCACGGAGGATTATGTGGTTCCCACATTGGATCAAGGGCCCTTGCCGGGAAAGCTTTCTGACAGGGTTTCTATTGGCCCACTGCCCTCCAGAACGCTTCTGAGCTGGTCACCAAATGTGAAGCCTGCCAGTTCGATTCCAAGAACATCCATCTACCAGCGCAAGACCTCCAGATGATCCCTTTATCCTGGCCATTCTCGGTCTGGGGGCTCGATATCCAGGGCCCCTTCCCCCGTGCTGTCAGGGGCTTTGAGTTCTTGTTCGTGGCCATGGACAAGTTCACAAAGTGGCCTGAGGTGGAACCAGTGAGAAAGGTGACTGCACAAGCAGCTATCAAGTTCATGAAAGGACTGGTGTGCCGTTTTGGAGAGCCTAACAGAGTGATCACCGACAACGGCACCCAGTTCACGAGCCGCGCCTTCATGCAATATATCCAAAACCTTGGAAGCAAGGTCTCCTTCGCCTCTGTTGCTCACCCGAGAAGCAACGGGCAAGTTGAGAGGATGAATGCTAAAGTGCTGCGAGAACTCAAGACAAGGACTTTCGATAAACTGCGGAAGTGCGGCAGGCGCTGCATAGATGAGCTGCCGGTGGCTCTTTGGTCCCTCAGAACGACACGAAATCGAGCTACCGGCCAGACGCCCTTCTCCCTAGTGTACGGGGCGGAAGCAGTGCTCCCCACGGAACTCATATACGGGTCACCTCGAGTGCTTGCCTACGATGAAGTAGAGCAACAACAGCTGCGGCATGACGATGCCACGCTCCTCGAGGAAGACCGTCTCCGGGCTCCTCTGCGTGCCGCACGCTACCAGCAAGCTCTGCGCTGCTACCATAGCCGCAGAGTTCAGGTCCGGAGCCTTGAGGAAGGCGACCTTGTCCTTCGGCGTGTTCAGTCTGCCAAGGGTACAAACAAGTTGACGCCGAAGTGGGAAGGCCCTTACCTGGTAGTACGAGTCACCAGACCTGGAGCAGTCCGTCTGGAGACCGAAGATGGCACCAAGGTGCAGAACTCATGGAACATTGAGCATCTTCGTAAGTTCTACCCGTAAGGCGCGGCTGCCGGGCTCAGTCCCCGGCAGCCACCTTTTGTACAAGCCTTGCCGATGTTGCATGTAACCCTTTGTACAAAGCCAGGCGCAGACTCTGTGCAACAATAATAAAGCTAGGCATTGCATCATATCATCATCCTTACATGCTCATTACGCATTTTTATGACTGCAATGTTAGCGCTTTTAAGTTATTAAGATTTGCTAGAATGCTTGATGAAACCATAATCTTTGTTACTGTCCTCACCCTACATGTTTTACCATCAAGAAAACATGGAAGGGAAAGAAGGGAAGAAAGATGTCGGCCCATCACGTTTGAAAAGAAGATACTACCTGGAAAAGATAAGTGTATCACGTATTTCCGGTTCAGTACTTCTCATTTTATCAAGGAAACCCTTAGTATCTTCCTTACCGCGTGATGTGGAGTCATCCACGTGATGAAAACCCTTGTCGGGACGAGCCGTCCCCTGTCCTTGCTCATGGGGATGACAGTGCCGATACCGACAAGGAGCTCTGCCGGGGAACAATGCCAACCAGTTGCCGGGGGCTCGTTCCCCCACTTTGGCACTCGTGGTTTGAATGACGACCCGGCAAGTAGCTCCGTGCGGCAGAGACGAAACATACTATTGCAGTACAAATAAGGAAAGGAAAAGCATAGTACTTGTGGAAAGAAAATAGCATTCTATTCTCATTCATTTTCGATACAAAATGGGTAGAGATTACATTATGATTCATTAAAACTTGGCAAGAGCCTACATCTTTTGACATAAAAAAGATAAGTGCCCCGTAATCCCTTTCTTGTCCCTCTCCTCTCAGGGATTAGGTTGAAAAGGAGCAGAGGGCAAAAGGAGCGCCTGGTCGGGATTCGACGCTTCCCAGCCAGGACCAGAGGGACGCGACCGGCGGAAGGCCCCTACCCCCAGGCAGGGCGGACGAAGCCGACGGAGCGGACAAGATCGACAAGGGGAAAGAAGTTGGAGGGCAGGTGCAGATGGTGGCGCTGCCGGGACCCAGCTGGTGATGATGGTGCCGCCAGGGAACGCGACGCGTCGGAGACCTCATCCGTGCTCCTGATGCGTCGTAGATCCCCGACCGCCATCATCTTCCTCATCGCCACCGCCCGAGGAGATGCCCCCGCCATCGCCCAAGCTCCAGGCGCGGCAACCCGGGGACCCCACAGAGAGCATGGTCGTCCCCGGTGGTCAAAGGCGGGGAATTCCGTCCCCCGCCTTAGAAGGACACGCGAAGATGAAGAACTCCCTCCCATGCGCTCCATCCAGGGTGCTGCAGGAGGAGAGCTTCATCGCGGTAAATGACGACGCGTGGCTCCAACCGCACACACGCCCATGGAGGCCAAGTGGGCGTTTTTTCTCCACCACCTTGAAGAAGGAATGCGAGAACCATGAGCCGCCACGACACTGCACCTTCAACATAGATCCCGACGCAGCGTTGACCGCGTGGAGCTCCGTCCAGACTAAAGAAGCGGGCAGCGCAGCGACAGGCGTACCGCCGCAGCCGTCCCCGATACGGCCACCACGCTGCCCGCTCCCCCATCCGAGGCTTCCCCGACCGACCTTTAGTTCAGAACCGTACACCCATGATGGGAGCTGAAAAGAGTTTTGGAGGGAAGGTTCTACAAGCACGCTCGCTCGGCTCCTCCCCCTGAGCATCGGGAGTGCGAACGCAGCTCAAAAGAAAGAGGCAGAAGAGCGAGCTCTGTGAGTTTGCACTCAAGGAGGAAGAAGGGATGGATGAGCATCGCCCCTCGCGACCCCTAATTTATACGGGAGAGCGCGGGGGCTGGCTCTCCTCCACTCCAAGGATCGCCGCCCATCTCCACCAATTCCATCGCCCACGATCACGGGCGAACAGGTAACCGCCCCATTGCTCCAATCCATGGCGTTGCGGTTTCTGCCACGACCAGGACTTTAAGTCACGCGCGCCCGTCGCTAACTCCCCGCTATGCATGCGGCGTGTGTGGCGGAATCGACCTGAGGTGGTGGGTCAGTGCTGACCAATAAATTGGCAGTTACTCCCTCACATTGCGCGCCTGTGCATGAAACTTGGGCCTGACCCAACGACACTTGGCGAGCACGTGTGGGACAGTCCCGGGGGCTCCTGTCGGTGCACTAGTACAGGGGTACCCAGTGCCCCTGACTTATGCACAGGCGGTAGAAGCAAAGAACACTGGCAACAATCAAGACCAAGACTCCAGCAAGCTCAACGCGGTAGCCTAGGCCTGGGCTGCGACGCGCCGAGCACGTATCGACGCTTGCCGGGGACCAAGACGTACACACCTCATAGAAGACCCGACAAGCCATTTCCCGACAGGCGTGAGCCATCTAGCCACCGCTCCACCGCATCGCTACGCCTGTCACTTATCGATGCGGTGTCGAGCCCTCAGGCGATTAATCAGCTCTCGCTAAGCACGTGGCGACACATTGGGAGGGAAGTTACGCTCGGTTGACACCTGCCCTGCAGCGTGTCAAGATCTTAAGCAACGACCGGCCAAGCGGTGGCAAGAGCTTGCCGGGGATGCACCCCCAAGCACCACCTAGGCAGGTAATCATGGCATTTTTCCTAAATGCCAGATTTAAGTATGATAGCTCTTCTTAGCTATCTAATCGATAGATAATGTCTGTTTTGCCATTGTGGTAACCCCTTGCACTATAAAAGGAGGCCCAAGGCAACCTAGCTCAAGGTTGGCAACTCAAACCCCCGAACGCTTATACTCGCATAGCCGCTCTTCCCCCGACAGCAGCCCTTGCCGGGGTTAGGCGCCTTGCGTTCTTCGTGTTCCTCCAATCAATCCACCAAAAAGCAGGAGTAGGGTTTTACGCTTAGCAGTGGCTCGAACCTAGGTAAAATGCTTGAGCCTTGATCGTTCCGACGTCTCATGCTCTACGCTCTTCGTGCAACGTGACCCCCCCCCCCCTTGCCGAACCACAAGGGACCTCTGGTCCCATAGGTGATCGTGAGCATCCGTGGCCCGACATGATGACATGGTTCTACGGCGGTGACATCATGCTTCGACAACCACAACGATGACGCCTGACTGCTTCGACGATGTTGCGGCGATGTGTTTCACGGTCGCAACAGTGTTGCGATGACGGGCATGGCTCCTCCGACGATGATGCAACGGGCGCAACCGTGCGGCAATGACGGCCTGGATTCACCGATGATGCTGCGATGGCATGCTTCAAAGAAGAAGAAGGCGTCAAGGACGGTATTCTGAACATTAGCAACCTTGACTCGAAGAGAGCTTGCTAGTACAAAATGAAACCAATAGATGGTCTTATAGTATTTGTGCCATCACATGTGGCGTTACCTGGCAAAATTACTCTGTACGAAGGACGTGCAAAGAAAGAATCATTTAAATAGGTAGTCGCCGGAATGCTACCACAAGACATGAACTTGCTATCTTCGCGTGTGGGAGAGAGCGTTCACGCCACACCATCCAGTGGGATCGGATGGGTCCGGACACGGTTGATAAAGTCAAGAAATCATCTGACTTATTTAAATGTATTCCAAAAAGTAACTACCACAGGCCTCAGTCCATAAATCACGCACGGGAATTTATTAGCTGATCTGAGCAGCAGGGTGCATCTGATTGGATGGCTCTGGACTAGTCTGATAAAAAGGCAACCATATTAGGCTGATGCCTACTACTTTCCTATATGATACTGCCTAATTAAATTGTCATGACCCGGTTCTAAGTCACATAGATATAACATGTAACAACCATATAACTATATGGGTCCTCACGCACATTACATAAAGGTTGCCGCCTTTACCTTGGTCGGGACCGTTTGCACCTTTTGGCTCACTTATCTCAATTTTTCGCTAGAAACTACATAACAGAGAACTCATCTCGACATGATTAGTTATGGACCAAGGTGGCACAAACGTACAAGGACAAACATAGGTAACCAAACAATGTACGTGTCGGTCATCGGCATGTGTAACTGCGTCGTAGCAAGCTCGAGGACTCTAGTAAACACCATGTGGGGACCCCGACTCATAAGTTGAAGTCACCGAATGCACATGTACAATGATCCCAAGATCAATGCTCACTGAACACACATAACTAGATAATCAATAGTCTTACATCCATTACATATCATGTTACACAAATATGACCGTTATGGTCAAGCCTTGCATAGATAGGGTCCTGAAGGCCAATCATCACATAAACACTCGTAGAGGAAATCTTCAATGATAACTTGGACCCATGCCATCCGCCTTAACCCTAAATTCATTCTGACTCGCAAGCGTCCTAATTCGCATGTTCGTCACCAAGGTACTCTTCATCAAATTCCTCTTCTTCCATGCCTGGCCAATTAAATAACCAGGGTCAAGCCAATGAGTACTTTGAATGTACTCGCAAGCCACCCATGATTGAAAGCGGGATAACATGCAAGGTTTAACACTAAGTTGGTACTTTTGCGGAAAGCTAGTTTTTGAGTGCAATGACATGTCCTGCAATTTTAGAAATAATGCATCAACAGGTTGCAGATATCCATATGAACAAGTTAAAGATGTCATTATAAACAGAGTATCTCAACTCTAGTTTCATCAACTCGGCGGACCATCTGTCATAGCTCAAGGTTTTCTTTCACATACCCAAGTTTTGTAAAACATTGGACGTAGTTTAAGCAGGACCACCCAGCTATCCTTGACTATGGACACGGCTATTCGAATAGTTTGACATTTGTAGAGGTTGCATACTTTACCCACAAGACCAGGGGAACTTCCGTGTCAATCCACGACTCGCGAAACTCTGCAGAGCTTGAACTACTTCGCATCCTATCTACTTCCCACCCACATAACTCTCAACAGGAAATAGAGTCATGCACAATGCAAGTATCAATGAGAAATGCATCAGAGACCAACCTAGCAAGGTTGTCACCACATCATCATGATTTTGATGCAACAAGTGAAGTGCTATAATGACATGCATAAAAATGGTTTCATATACATGTCCAAAGGGATGCTTGCTGTCTCAGCAAAGTCTTCGATTCTTCTGGTCCTTCACCAAGCACTCCGTCTACTTCGTCAACTATCGGTTAAATCAATCAATAAGCAACACAACAGGGCAGGAAATAGAAGTGTTCTAAAAATAAGAATTTCATTTTTCTAGGACACCTCTGGCTATATGAAAAATAACCAAAGTGGCTCTACTGGATTTTGAAGCACTAGGGATCTCATTAGAAGGGCACCAGAAAGGGAACAGGGACTTGCAAGGAGTCCACAGAATGCCTTTTTATGAAAATAAGTGAAGACACTCATTAATTCAGGCATGATTTTAGAAGTAAGAGGGAGTTGGTTTTACTGGATTTGGACATCATTTGATCACTCGAGGTATTTCCCAAGTTGATACATATGAAGAAATGGGATATTTATTAGATCCAACAGAATTTATGCCTAAGAAAAATGTTCACCATTTTTAGATAAATAGTTCATGATATACACAGCACAAGGAAATTGGAATCAGTCCATTTGGATCAAAAATGAATGTTCGAGGGATTCTCAAAGTGGCCCTCAAAGGTTCAAATTTTGAATTAAATTTGAACAGCACAAAAATTGTGATGGACATGTTTGAAACCTACACCAGTAAATAGGTGGGAATTTTAGAAGAATTTAGGAAGTGTAATCAATCCATTTGGAACATTATTTTATCATGTGGAAATATGCAAAGTTTGTGGTAAAATAACAAAAACAAAAGCCATTGTGCCTTCTGGGCCGAAACCAGACGCACCTCAGTTGGCCCAGAGCCAGAGAGGCCCAGGCGAGCCAGGGCGCACACGCAGCCAAGTTCAAACCTGACGAGCATGTAACGCCCAAGATGCGATCCTATCCTCATTTTGGCTCGAGGGCCTCGACAGGGATAGAAGCGCATCTCGTCGTTTCTCAAGAATGGATATCATTACAAGTACATGTAAGAAGAGATGAGTATATGGAATTGGATTACACTCGCCACAAGCTAAATCCAGATCACATCAATACAATAACCTATGCAGTTATCATACATAAGAGCAGGGTCCGACTACGGACGGAATAAAACGATAAAATGACATCCATCCTTGCTATCCCTGGCTGCTGGTCTGGAACCCATCCTAGATCGATGAAGAAGAAGAACTCCAAATCAAACAAGCATCGCTCTCACGTCAAAGCATCGCATTTCCTGTACCTGCAACTGTTGTTGTAGTAATCTATGAGCCACAGGGACTCAGCAATCTCATTTCCAAGGGTATCAAGACTATTAAAGCTTAATGGGTGAGGTATGATTAAGTGGTGAGGCTGTAGCAAGCACAAAGCATTTATTTGAGTGGCTAACTTACGAGTACAAGAATAAGGGGGGATGTTCGTCGCATAAACGGACATGAACTAGTAATGATCACTAAGTGATCCTGAACACCTACTTACGTTCAAACATAACCCCACCGTGTTCTCTCTCGATTAGATATTCACGAGAAGAGACATTCACGGTTACGCACACGGTTGGTATATTTTATTAGAGTTTACTTCAAGTTCTCTATGACCGGATGTTAAACAAATTTCCAAGTTGCCACATAACAGCGGGCACGGCTCTCATGAAAGACTTAACCCTGCAGGGGTGCACCAACTCATTCATCACAAATTAACCACAAGCTGCGTTGGAATTCCTCAACCGCGGGATAACCCGTAGTATTTGCGGAATCCCGATGGAAAATCTCAACCTCGAGATAGCCCGAAGTGTCCTCGAAATCCCGTGCACAAGACGTTCGAGAAAGGTAAAACAAATCCAGCAATGCCGCCCAACGTGTCGACGAACCCGATAGGAGCCGCGTATCTCGTTCTCAGGACACGACCAGCTTGTCCAAACTTCTGGTAGGCCAATCACAGAGTTGCCCCTGGCAGCCACCGGCGGTTGACAGGTTTGGACCAACACTCATGAGGGGCACTAGCCCGGGGGGTTGATTAAAGATCCGCGGGTGCCGGCGGGTCCCTATGCAATTTTATTATTTATTAGGCAAATGGTAAAATAAATGTTGGGCCTTGCCAGAAGAGTTTTATCCCAAAACAAAAATCAAGGGGGTCCCCATAAAAATCCCGAGCATGTTAGGAGCGCTCAATATGGAACATAACACCGGTACACAAGTAACTAGGGCGCAAAACTGGAACAAAACACTGAGCAAAAGGCCAAGCCTTCCACCTTTTACCAAGTATATATGTGCATTAAACTAAAATACCAACCATATTGTGATATCTCAAAACATCCATGTTGGCACATGGAAACAATTTGCACCTGCAACTAGCAACCAAAAAATTGTTTGCTGGGATGTGGAGGGTTAGAGGCTTATCATGGCATTTTGGGAGGCTCGACAAACAAGTGGTAGGTAGCGAGACATATCAATAGAAACGAGACAACTAGCATGGCAATGATAGTAGTGGTATCTAGGTAAATGGTCATCTTGGCAGAGATCCCGCTTGGAAGAAGATCGAGTCCATGAAGAAGACAAACCAACGTAGTCGAATGGGTCCTCACACTCCGAACGCTTTCGGAACTCTATCGAGAAGAAGCAATCCAGAAACAACAATCAACACATGATAAACACCACAACATGTGCATGACATGATGCGCAAACAAATATGATGCATGTCCGGTTTAAATATGCAAGGCATGGCAATCACAACAATGAAATACTACACATTAAGTAAAGCTCAATATGTAATGAGTTGCATATTGACGAAACTCCACATTCGAATTACTTAGTTCACTCTCGTTAGGTACATGACAAGATTAAATGTTATTAAACATGGCAAGAGGTGAAGCATAAAGAAACTACACTATCTAGGCATCTTAAATGATGTCGAAAACAACTTATAGCATTTCCGAAACGACCCCATATGCAAATTATAAGTTTGGTCCGGATCTGAACTAACCATGTTTTATATTAATTAAACAGGGAAATAAAATGCACAATGCGATTCTACTCGTCATTCTAGTCGATTTACATATATAGAACATTTACAACGGAGCTACGGCCTAAAAGATATGGCACACACAAGATGAATATGTCATGAATGCAAAATGCATGCAATCAAAAACCATAAACATGTCAAAACATGGAGGCAACAAGATATTATGAAACTACATGAGATTCTAAGCAAGTTTCATGTGGAACATGTTCAAAACGGAGCTACGGTTCAACAATAACAAGCAACACAAGTTATAGACATAATCTGCCCAAAACAGCAACATGACATATTGCACACATGAAAACAACAAGCTACAAGATTCTAAAATGCACCAACTAAGCATGGGGCAGTAGCATATAACACACACTTCATTTTATCTTCACATATCATACTCAAAAGAATCATGGAACACATGGTAGGAAGCTCACAACATGGCAATAAAATATAGCATTTAGGGACTTAGTGAAAATAACGATTTTTAGCAGAGCAGTTTTTCATGAAGGCATGTTGGCGACAATAAAACTATATGCTACAGGGCATATCATGTCATGAAAATCTACAACATGGTATAGTACATGATGCACTACAATTCATCCCATTATAGCAACATCAAATTATGCACATATTCGTGGCAAACATCAACACATCATGGCATTCCGATATAACCAGATTCTCAGACTTAGTGAGATTTTGGAGTAGACATGGGTAGCAGTTTTTAACAGATGGGCATGTAGGACAACAGAAATAACTATGATGCAAATCATATACATGGCAACAATTGGCACAATCTGATAGGCAATAACATGCTCAACAAAAGACTCCATTGGAGCAACAACAAAAGACTCCTAGATCAATAGCAAATCACATGGCAACATGGCAACAAAATAACAGTTTCAAACTTAGAATTATTTAGACCCCTCAAAACAACAACATTTTTATGTCATGTTGGCAACAATAAGATAACACCTAAACATGGATTTCTATAGCAACCAAAAATACATGTCCAAGGGCATATCTCATTTTTGCAACTATTCCAAAATATGCATGGATTAAACACACAAAATAAACAAAAGGGCATCGTAGCTTTGCACAGATAAATTCGATTGATTTTTCTACCCCAAAATCATATATAATATTTGGGTTTTTACTATAAATCTAATAACACAACATTTATGCGAGTTTAGGACATAAACCGTTTTAGCAAGTTATGTATGCATATTAAATGCAAACATCACATTACATATTTTTCTCATGAATGAAAATGCGATATAATTAATCTACACATTTTACAAATATGGTTTGATTAATCCCGATGCATGGTTAAATAATTATGCGCAATGCAAAATCATGTCATATATGTAAATAAAAAGAATGACATGTTGGACATTTTTAAATTTGGATGAAAGTGGGATATTAATATTATACACAAAATTCTACACATTTTACATAGATAATGTTTTTGCATATGACACACAGTTAATTATTTATGAGCATTTTAAAATAATGGCAAAATATGTTATTATGAAATGCATTGGACAATTGCTAAATTCACTAGGACAGGGGAAAAAATCAGAACGGGTCAATTCTGAACAGGAAGCCCAACAGAGGACTAGGCGCAACATAGCTATATGGTGCTCAGGGCGACATATAGATGGGGCTGGGGGCGCTCACCCTGGCCTACGGGCCGGCTTGAAGACGAGGTGGGCCGGCGGTTGGCGATGGGCCAGATCGAGGCCGCGGCCCAGGCGCGTGTCAACCGGGGGGGGGGGGGGTCGTCCTCCCCGATCTGGCTGGACCGGGAGCAGCGGCGGCGGACTCGACGCGGCGGCAGGGCTCGCCGGAGGAGGAGGCCAGGGCACGGAGTCAGGGGCCGGGGCCGGATCCGGGGGCGTCCGGTCCGTTCCCGACGGCGGCGAGGGCTGGCGGCGTGGTGCTGAGCAACAGCGAGCTCCGTGGGCGCGAGTTGCCATGGCGAGGTGCGGCGACGCACTGGGGCGGGGCGGCTCCGGCGCAGGGCGCTTGGGAGGGCCTAGCAGATCGGCGGCACGGCTGCACCTCCGGCGGGCGGCGAGGGCCTCCGGTAGCCGATGCAGGCGATGGGGGTCGAACGGGGTGATGAGGCTGGAGGCGGAGCAGAGGAGCTCGGCTCCCTCCGCGGCGGCGGCGGTTGTCCGGGCCCAGATGGGCTTCGCGTGGGCCACGCTCGGGCTTGGGCGGGCCCGACGGTTGAGGAGGTGGCTGGGAGGAGAGAGAGGGCACAAGTGGCGGCTGGGATCCGGTTCGCTGGGCGAGGATCCCGAGGGGATAGGGTTTTCCTAATTTGGGCGAGGGGGCTATCTATTTATAGGCAGGGGCCAGGAGAGGGGTTTTTTAGTCCGTTTTCGGACCGTTCGATCCCGATCGGACGGTCCGGAAGCGGATGGGGGGCTAGGCTGGGTAGGTTGGGCTGCGTACGGGGCTTTGGGCTGAGAAGAGAGGAAGTTGGGGCCCGTGACAAGTTTTAGAAACCGAAAACGACTGATAATTAAACCGATGACGGTGCCGCTACGGTTGACCGTTCGGGTATCAAACGACCTCCGATTACGATGAAATTTGGCAGGCGGTCAGCCTATAATAAATAAGACCGCACGCCAACTTTTGACCCAATCCGAAAGTATTTTTCTCACGCCCTTTAAAACATTATTTTAACAATGTCGTGGGCGCGTGTGTGTGTGGTTCGTCGCAAAACGGTCACCTACGAGAATGGAGAGAGCCGGCAACTACGAACGGATGCAAGTTTGAAAAATGAGGGCGACAAGTGCCGATGCTATGGAGATGATGCGATGATGAATGCGACAACCAAATGGAATCACACGGCGGGACTCGAAATAAAAGGGGAATCTTCTGGAGCGTCGGTCCCGACTGTTCCAACTCTCCTCCACTAACAAGAGATCTCGACCCGAGATCTTAGGACGAGAAGGGGATGAGAAAGAGCAAGAAAAAGAGGTAAAACTTAGTTGCTTCTCTGACAAACGAGTGAAGCCAATGATAATTCAAGGTTTCAGCGAGATGAAGAATGACATGAGGAACAAGGAAGAATTCACAAGAAATTTGGGCAGCACGTTGATATGAAAAGAGAGACAAAACTTGATAAGATGGAAGGAACTTGAAATGATTTGACAACACTCCGGTTGAATGAATTAGCGAGGAAACAAACATGATCTTGACAAAACAAGGTGATGGATCGATGAGAGCACCATGAGTCAGGAATGCCTCCCGAACAAAAGAATAGAAGCTAGATCTATGGAAAGAAAGAACGGAGAAGAAAATGACAACTTCTACGACAATAGAATTTGAAAAGCATCTTACAAGAAGAGATTTAACAGAGTTGATGGAAATCAACCACGAAAAGAATAGCTTGTTGTGGGCTTATGGAAAACATCTCATAATTATGAGGTGACAACCGGCCACTGACGAAAACAATTGATTGCTTGGGAGCAACAAGATACACAAAACTTCTTTCACCGAGAAGATACATTGAAAACTTGGATCATTGAGAAGCACCACGATAGCAACAACCCTTGGGAAACGCTTTTGGTGAAATCCAATCCAAGATAACTCCAAGGAAGAAAATGATGGGTTTAAATATCTCATTCTTGACAAATTATCTTCGAGACCCCTCGTGAATCAAGAATGCAATAATACCATCTCAAAAGATGAGGGCGAATGAATCACACTTTGAAATATAAGATCAAGAATACTTGAGATCCTCCAACAAGAATCTTGAAGAACACTTCGAGAATGAATTAAATCCTTGAAGAACCACTATGAAGAACCTCTTGGAGAACACCGGAATGAAAGGATGATAAAAGAATTGAAGGTATAGAAGAATAAGATTGGGCCCTTGACATGACTTAGATTTAGCTTTGCGAAAAGATACTTGAGAAAACTTGGAACTCCGGAAAAGAAAAGATGAACAACTTAGAACCGAGAATTTGATATCATGAGCAAACTCAGTAAGAAGGATTGAAATCACCTTGATGAAACAAGAATAAGAATTATGTTATTCTTATCCTTCATCAAGTTAAATTGATGACAAGCAATGGAATTGGCATACCACTTATCCTTCTTGAAAAGATTGAAGAGAGAACAGCATGAACTTGAAGAAGTCTTGAACGAACCACCGATAAGAATTCAAAATGAATTAGTATACTACAAATGAATGGAGATACATGAGAACGAAGACACAACAATTGAGAAGAATTCGAGAACGGAGGCTGAAAGCTGAGAGCGACGAAATCTTCGAAAATGATGGCCTTCGGATGATCGAGAAATGAAACAACTCTGAAATGCTCCAGATAGATATGGGAGGAATTACTCATGATTGGAAACAATTCGAGAAGATAGCAACATGCTAAAATGACGAATCTTCAAAAGAACGAACCAAGATTTAAGAAAAACTCTCCTTCGGTCTTCAATGCTGAGAATGCTGACGCGAAACAACACCAAGAATTACTGAACACCCCGAAACAATGAATAAGGAAAGGTTGAGCCAATGATGAAAATTAATTCTAAGCGATCTTGGAGAAGGAATATGACTAATGGAATTCATTCTTACATCACATTTGAAAAGAACTTGAGGTCTCCGGAAAAGATTAGAAGAGCCAGGTAAGATCCTGGGAAAACCTGTGGGTTATGGCCCCACTTAAAAGAAACACCTTTGAAAGGATTGATTAGGAGGAGAGATTGCGCCCGAACAAATTAAAATTGATGACGTGAGACCCTCGAAATAATTTTGAAGGATTTGAGTGGAAACACAAGTCTTCTGAGATATCTTTAGCACTCCGGATAGAATAGAGAGGTGAATAGAGAACAAAGGCTTGGATAAGAATTTCCATATGAAAAAAAATTAACGAATGAAAAGAATATGATGAACACCGAAAGATTGAATTGAATCCACTGGGGAAGAAAACAAGAACAAAGAATGATGAACTTGAAGCTACTGAGCATCTTCACAATGAATCACCGGATACAAAACAGAAGAAACGATAGCGGAAGCAATGATGAAAAGAAAGGCACTTGGATGAAATTTAATCACTGAAGAGAAAGGGCGGGAGGGTGGGTAAGAACAAAGACAACTTATATGGATGAAAAGAACTCCGGAAAGAAATATGAGGGTAGATCTTGCAATAATTGGAGAGAATTGAATTAACTTGAAGAGAAGCGCACCGGTTAGGAAAGATTTGACATGAAAATTTGATAGAACAAAAGAATTAGCATTCCCACAGAAATATGAGAACACGGCTTAGGAAGGATATGAAATCACCACTTGACATCGAAGCAACTCGAATTACCATACTCCAACAAAACAAAAGATGGGGCTTGAGGATTAAGCCGGAAACAAATACATAACCCATTTGCATTTGTTGGAAGGATAATCCTAGGTAACTACTTGAATTCCCACCTAAGAACTTCCGAAATCTTTCTGGTTATGCAATCTGGTCCAACGGATACACGGATAAATTATTGAATAAATCACTCAACTCCTAGCAATAATACTACCCACCGTGTATCACATCCGTCAACACAAAAGCAGAGAAACCTTGGAAACTCATCTACCACTACTGGAATCAGAGAATTTGCCATCTGCCTGATCTTTGCTGTCTGCTGACAGATGGCAAAGAAACTCTTTGCTGTCAGCTGCCCAAAACCAGACGGCAAAGAACGCACTGATGGCAAAGATACTGTTTGCCATCAGTGCACTCTTTGCCGTCTCTTTTTTTTTTGTAATTCGCCGGTACCTCTCTCTCCCCCACTCCCCACCTCTCCCCCACTCCCCACCTCTCTCTGTCTCCGGCCCCCATCTCCCCACCCCGCGCCGCCTGCACCACCACCCCACGCCGCCCGCACCACCGCCGGCCTCCTCGCCGTCCGCACCACCGCACCACCGCGCCGCCCGCACCACCACGCTGCCCCCTCCCGGCCCGCGGCTACCCCCTCCCTGCGCCCCCACCACCACCGGCCTCCTCGCCGCCCCCACCGCCGCCCCCTCGCCGCCCCCACCGCCGTCCCCCTCGCCGCTCCCCTACCGCGGATCCGGTCCCCTTCGCCCCCCCCCACCGCGGATCCGGTCCCCTCCGCTCCCCTAGCGTCTGCCACCTGCTGCTCCATCGCCGCCGTGCAACTGCTGCTCTAGCGCCGCCGTCCACCTGCTGCTCCATCGCCGCCGGCCAGCTGCTGCTCCATCCCCGCCGGCCAGCTGCTGCTCCAGCGCCGCCGCCGACCTGCTGCTCCATCCCCACCAGCTGCTGCTCCGGTGCATCGGCCACCTGCTGCTCCAGTACCTGCACCACGCAGGCCACCTACTGCTCCAGTACCTGCACCACGCCGGCCACCTGCTGCTCCAGAGAAGGTACCTGCACCATGTTAAGTATGAAATTATTCTACATATCAGGTGCAACATTTCCTGTCATACAGTAGCCTCTATAGCTTGTGATGCTTAGAAATGGTGTAGAGAAGAATAGACCTACAGGAGTTATGAATAATTATTGTCGTCATGATGAGTGGCATCAGTTGTCGGTGTCAAAACCGACGGATCTCAGGTAGGGGGTCCCGAGCTGTGAGACTAGAATCGATGGTAACAGGAGACGAAGGGGACAGTGTTTTACCCAGGTTCGGGCCCTCCTATGGAGGTAATACCCTACGTCCTTCTTGATTATATAGATGATATAGGTGTTACAGAGTTGATCTACCATGAGATCGTATGACTAAAACCCTAGATGAGTTCTGTTGGCCTACAACCTAAAACCCTCCGGCTTATATAGACACCGAGGGTACCTAGGGTTTACACATAGTCGGTTGCACATTAAAGGGAAAAAACATGCCTATCTACTGTCGACAACTTGGAGGACAGGCCATGGCTCCTTGAAACTTCCACCCTGGTGACGGGGCCCCTGATCACCCAATGCTCATCCAGTGGCCCACATAGTCCGGCCTATGAGAAACAGGTCGGCCATCCGAGGACCCCTTAAACCAGGACTCCCTCATCAGTTTTTTTATCTGGCCCTGTCAAAAAAGTTGTTGATCTGGCGTGACCAATTCTCGTTGGAAGCTTGCCATTTACCTGTTTTTAGAAGAGACCACCGAGCATTAGTTTAGTGAAACTATGCTAATCAAAATCTTTCCTTTTTTGATTACTGTGTATGGTGGGCATGTTGTCGAGTATTAATAATGATGAACAAAGGACGATGTCGATAAGAAAACAAAGTAGACAGACTTCAGGAAAAAATGAGCAATTTATCCCGATACAGCAAAAGCTCAGTTAAGATGAATTGATTCTACTGATTAGTACAACACAACATGTTTACAGCAAGAAAACCTCTAAGATGTCAGTCCTAATCGCTTTCATAGGGTGTGCCTTCCCGACATGCATATTACTATCTCAACGGCTAATAAGTAATGGACAGTAAACAAGTGCAAAGTGAATAATAATTAAGGAATCTTACCTCTAGCTAGCTTCGAAGTATCGAAAGATTTCTCATTTAGATGGCTTGTTGTCAGCCTATTAGCCGAAAAGTAATAGTTAAAAGGGAGGTTTGACATAGAGAAATCATGTTTTTCCCTTCTGAAGGAGGTTGATGATCATTTTGTCGATCATTAATTGATGAGCACATTCACACAACCTTTCTAAAGAACTTTGTCGCGCAGATGATAAGAAAGCAAATATATGAATACCAAGGGAAAGAGTTATGGCAAAGTTTTATTAGTCTGAATGAAATACGGAATGGGGCTGGGTTGTCCTAATATACCGAGGCTGCTAGAAGAACCTAATAATGTGCAAAGCTGTGTTTTTTTAAGGTAAGGAAAAGATGCATGTACCGTTTGAAGTACACATTGCAGTCTTACAAAATACTATATACAAAAATTAAAAATAAGCAAACATAATTAATATTCAGTATGCACGGAATATTTATTTGATAATATGAGAATGTAAATATTTTGTCTAGCTATATATTTATTGAAGATACCTCCAAGAAAATACTATAACTATTGAGGCGATCTCTCCAAGCCCAAATAGCCGTATGGCCCCAATATCTTCCTCACTATATTGTTTAGCTAATCAAAGGAGAATCAACAAATTAATATCCCATGTTCTAAATATCTTTTTCTCAAATACGATATCAAGACGATAGTAAATTCTAGCTAACTCTGAAAATATATTAGCAGATCTGTCAACAGGTTGAGAAGCCATAAATCCTTTATTACCTGCCATACATCTCCATGAAAGGTAGTCAAATTCCGCTAGTAAAGCAATGGAATAAATATATGCTGATGTGTCCACCTTCACAGTTATACACTCTATGTAGCAGCTCACAATTGATTAGTAGCTGCAGTATTATTCAATCATGGAAGAACTGCTCAGTTTTACCATCTGAACAGACTGATATATATGACAGTGTGGGAAGTAGAGGGAAGGAGCCTAGCAGGCTGATATTTATATTCTTTTTGATTTTATATGGTATGATTCTTGTACTTTATTTCTGCATGTATGCTTTGTTCTTCATACAATTAATTACAAAAATCAGTTCGTCCAAGTGCCATGCAGACTAAAGCTGATGTGTCAAACCATAGTTAATTTCAGGTCGTTGTTTGTTGTTTGTTGGTGATATGACTCCGTCGTTGTTTGTTGCAGCCGGAGCAGAAGTGCAAGCTGATTGCCGAGTGTCACGCGATTGACCCGGTGGTGCTTGCCTACAGGTCCACCTAAGCATGCAACCTTGCGGATAATTGTTTGTGACTTGTTCCCCTTGAGCTGGTACTTGAGCTTATCCTATATTTTTTCTGATAAATGGAACAACGCCTTGTCCTCTCTCCCCGCTTGTGCAGTCATCGTGCTAAGGCCGTGTTGTCATTCTGGCCTTTAAACCGTGTTAATTTGGTTGTTTTTATTTTCTGTAAGTGCCATTGGTTATAATTTAGGGCATGGTTTTCTGTTCTTAGAGTTAATATTGTGCCCTTATTCCTTTTAGAGCATTTAATCATGCTCTGGAATGTTGTTATGATATTATTCTTTGTTGTGACCACTCAATGGAGACCTGACTTTGTTGTTACAGGTTGTGGTAACTTGATACCCTCAAGGGGCACGTGGAGCTGGTTGTCAAGCTGAAGGGCTCGCCATTAAGTCCATCGAGCAGTCCATACATGATATGAAGACCTGGGCTTCCATGGCTGCCTCCTAGGCTACAACTACATTAGGTGAGACCCTGGCCTCGCCTTCCTCCTCTTCATGCTCTGGAAACAAGCTTTTGTGCTATGGCCACTCTATGCTCCGCTTCGGTGATCGAGGCGATAGATATAACAAGATTGACACCAGCTTGATTTTTGTGTCGGTGTTTGCTAGTGCATGTAACTAGCTAGCTCGCTACTCTTTTTTCACGTGTTATGCATACTATGAATTAATTTTACCCTGAATGGCCTATGTAGGGTAAAATCTCTAGTGTTAAGCATGTACCTTGATCGTTGCTTGACGAGTTCGCAATGTGTTCTTTTTCTGAGGCAAAATTTCCTGGAGAAGGGGAGCATAAGATCATGCCAAGAATGCTACCTTTTTTTCTATCTACAACTAGAATTTCTCATTTTCTTACACAGAGCTTGGTTGTGTTGCTAGCGATAACTACATGCGAAACGACTAGATCATTCTTGCATATATGTTTCTTCCATGTCATGTTTACTGATTTCCTTGCCTTGATTTGATTTATTTTTCCAGAAAATGGAACCAAGGAATCATTCATGTTCTCCTCGTTGTCCTCGGCCTCCAAGGTGCAGGCCCCAGCCTTGGCTTCTTCCACGACTACCACACCAACCTTAGCGCCCAACTCCCTACAGACGCTGCCAGCGCTGACTCACAAGGTCCGGTCCAACTCACGCCCTTCTTGCTTCGATTGTCTTTAGATTATTAACCTTGTTGTCGAGTCGATGAGATGGAGGGTTGCATTAATACTAAAAAAATCAAGTTCCGAACCTTTGTTTTTCTCTTTAGATTAAGATTGAGAAGAAACAAGTATGTGCAAGCAACAGTCAGTATTACATAATTTGTTTTTTCATGGTTCGCACAAATGTCATATGTATGTTGAAGACTAAGCATTCTTGGTAGTGTTTCGTTATTACAGATTTTGTTTTTTTCATGTAATTAACAACCAGTACATAGCTTGATGCTCCATGGACAAAACTATGAGAGCAAGAGATCTCTACTTGTTGAATTCAGATCATTCATCATGAGGATCTGTCTGCCAATGCGTGGGTTTGACTCGTTTCTATTTGGCTATGGGGCATTTTTATTTTTCTCATCATTCACCGTACAAGCAGGATCACTGGTGCAAGTAGTGGGTATTTTATGTGGTATTGATATGTAAGTATTATAATGAACACAAAAATTCATGGCTAGCCATGTTTCTATATTGATGCCTTACAGTTTTCACTCGAGGACAGATTGGGGAAGTGGATTGTCGTGTAATAAAACATAGCCTCTTCTTATTCTTTTAGTCTTCTTCTTCTTCTAACTTTCTTAATTACTGCCATTCTTGCAGATTTCATTCACTTCATGGAAGCTGGCATTGATGGACTGCTAGTGTTCATTTTTTTTTTCATTTGTATTGATGAATAATTTGAAACTTATGTATGTATATATGGATGACCTATGCGAAACTATGTATTGTGCTAGCCTATGTGTTCTCTAGCTTGTTAAATATTTCATGTTGATGTTGGAAATATATGTGCTGTGAAATATATGTGCTGAAGATGTTTGAAACTATATGTGTGTGTGTGTGTGTGTGTGTGTGTGTGTGTGTATGTGTGTGTGTGTATGTGTGTGTGTGTGTGCTGTGAAAATGCAGGGAAATAAAAGAAAACAGACAAAAAAGGGGCAGTACAGGCTCTTTGCCATCTGCCAGCAGATGGCAAAGATGCCAGGTGGCAGCACCCTGTTCAACCTGGGAGCACCGGGTCTGACCCATTTGGTCACTTTGCCATCCGCTGGCAGATGGCAAAGGCTTGGGGCAGGCAGATGGCAAAGGGCTTGGGGTAGGCAGATGGCAAACTTTGCCGTCAGCTGGCAGACGACAAAGTATGCCGTTAGCCACCTAACGGGGCTAACTGCCATACGTTGCCGTCAACGTCCTTTGACGTCTGTCAGCTGATGGCAAAGATTCTTTGCCGTCCGTTGTGTCCTCGCAGGTGGCAAAGAGCCGCATTGCCGGCGCTAGCAGTGCCGAAACTGTTGCCGTCAACCGGCAGATGGCAAAGACCTTTGCCATCCGTGGACTGGTCCTTTGCCGTCTGCCATGGCAGAGGGCAAAGAACCTGATTCTTATAGTGTACCTTAGACCCTCGTAATCACAACGATACTAAACATGGCAGTACATGTGATCCCGCTCCCCAGTACTGGGTGCCGCCACATTCTTCGCACCACGAATGGTATTGAAGCAATTTCGGAGATACTAAGGAAACTGAACGATAACGATGTGTCAAGAATCCCCTGGAGCTGAACTACCCGGGTCCAATCCATACGTACGGGAGGCACCAAGAACAGAATTCCGGTCACATCGACATCATAGAGTTTCCAAAATACCCGCGTGATCCTAAAAAATTTGAGTGAGAAGAGGGGAAGAATTAAAATTCTTACGTTAGGATTCCTCACCACAGCATAGAAGAGGAGTAAAAAGAATCCTACTCTCCGATATATAACTAGACTCAAAATAGTTTTTCACTATACTCGACTCGGCCAAGTTCGATCAATCAAGGGGTCTCCTAGGTCATTACAGGCTCTGATACCAACTTGTAACGCCCAAGATGCGATCATATCCTCATTTTGGCTCGAGGGCCTCGACAGGGATAGAAGCGCATCTCGTCGTTTCGCAAGAATGGATATCATTATAAGTACATGTAAGAAGAGATGAGTAAATGGAATTGGCTTACACTCGCCACAAGCTAAATCAAGATCACATCAATACAACAACGTATACAATCATCATACATAAGAGCAGGGTCCGACTACGGACGAAATCAAACGATAAAATGACATCCATCCTTGCTATCCCAGGCTGCCGGCCTGGAACGCATCCTAGATCGATGAAGAAGAAGAACTCCAAATCAAACGAGCATCACTCTCACGTCAAAGCATCACATTACCTATACCTGCAACTGTTGTTGTAGTAATCTGTGAGCCACAGGGACTCGGCAATCTCATTTCCAAGGGTATCAAGACTATTAAAGCTTAATGGGTGAGGTATGGTTAAGTGGTGAGGCTGCAGCAAGCACTAAGCATTTATTTGAGTGGCGAACTTACGAGTATAAGAATAAGGGGGGATGTTCGTCGCATAAACCGATGTGAACTAGTAATGATCACTAAGTGATCCTGAACACCTACTTACGTTCAAACATAACCCCACTGTGTTCTCTCTCGATTAGAAATTCACAAGAAGGGACAGTCATGGTTACGCACACGGTTGGTGTATTTTATTAGAGTTTACTTCAAGTTCTCTATGACCGGATGTTAAACAAATTTCCAAGTTGCCACATAACCGCGGGCACGGCTCTCATGAAATATTTAACCCTGCAGGGGTGCTCCAACTCATCCATCACAAACTAACCACAAGCTGCGTTGGAATTCCTCAACCGCGGGATAACCCATAGTATTTGCGGAATCCCGATGGAAAATCTCAACCTCGAGATAGCACAAAGTGTCCTTGAAATCCCGCGCACAAGACGTTCGAGAAAGGTAAAACAAATCCAGCAAGGCCACCCGATGTGTCGACGAACCCGATAGGAGCCGCGTATCTCGTTCTTAGGACACGACCGGATTGTCCAAACTTCCGGTAGGCCAATCACAGAGTTGACCCTGGCGGCCACTGGAAGTTGATAGGTTTGGACTAACACTCATGAGCAGCACTGGCCCGGGGGGTCGATTAAAGATCCGCGGGTGCCGATGGGTCCCTATGCAATTTTATTAGTTATTAGGCAAATGGTAAAACCAATGTTGGGCCTTGCCAGAAGAGTTATATCCCAAAACGAAAATCAAGGGGGTCCCCATAACAACCCCAAGCATGTTAGGAGTGCTCAATATGGAACATAACACCGGTACACAAGTAACTAGGGCGGCAAAAGTGGTACAAAACACCGAGCAAAAGTCCAAGCATTCCACCTTTTACCATGTATAGATGTGCATTAAACTAAAATAGCAACAATATTGTGATATCTCAAAACATCCATGTTGGCACATGGAAAGAATTTGCACCTGCAACTAGTAACGCTATAAGAAGGGCAGAGCAAGCGGCAACATAGCCAAACAATGGTTTGCTGGGATGTGGAGGGTTAGAGGCTTATCATGGCATTTTGGCAGGCTTGACAAACAAGTGGTATCCAGGGAAATGGTCATCTTGCCTGAGATCCCGCTTGGAATAAGATCGAGTCCACGAAGAAGACGAACCAACGTAGTCGAATGGGTCCTCACACTCCGAATGCTTTTGGAACTCTATCAAGAAGAAGCAATTCGGAAACAACAATCAACACATGATAAAAACCACGACATATGCAGGACATGATGCGCAAACAAATATGATGCATGTCCGGTTTAAATATGCAAGGCATGGCAATCACAACAATCAAATACTACACATTAAGTGAAGCTCAATATGCAATGAGTTGCATATTGACGAAACTCCACATTCGAATTACTTAGTTCACTCTTGTTAGGTACATGACAAGATTAAATGTTATTAAACATGGCAATAGGTGAAGCATAAAGAAACTACACTATCTAGGCATCTTAAATGAGGTCGAAAACAACTTATAGCATTTCCGAAACGACCCCATATGCAAATTATAAGTTTGGTCCGGATCTGAACTAACCATGTTTTATATTAATTAAATAGGGAAATAAAATGCACAATGCGATTCGACTCGTGATTCTAGTCGATTTACATATATAGAACATTTGCAACGGAGCTACGGCCTAAAAGATATATCACACACAAGATGAATATGTCATGAATGCAAAATGCATGCAATCAACAACCATAAACATGTAAAAACATGGAGGGAACACGATATTATGAAACTACGAGATTCTAAGCAAGTTTCATGTGTAACATGTTTTAAACGGAGCTACGGTTCAACAATAACAAGCAACACAAGTTATAGACATAATCTGCCCAAAACAGCAACATGACATATTGCACACATGAAAACAACAAGCTACAAGATTCTAAAATGCACAAACTAAGCATGGGGCAGTAGCATATAACACAAACTTCATTTCATCTTCACATATCATACTCAAAACAATCATGGAACACATGGTAGGAAGCTCACAACATGGCAATAAAATATAGCATTTAGGGACTTAGTGAAAATAACGGTTTTTAGCAGAGCAGGTTTTCATGAAGGCATGTTGGTGACAACAAAACTATATGCTATAGGGCATATCATGGCATGAAAATCTACAACATGGTAGAGGACATGATGCACTACAATTCATCCCATTATGGCAACATCAATATATGCACAGATTCATGGAAAACATCAACACATCATGGCATTCCGATATAACCAGATTCTCAGACTTAGTGAAATTTTGGAGTAGACATGGGTAGCAGTTTTTAACAGATTGGCATGTTGGACAACAGAAATAACTATGATGCAAATCCTATACATGGCAACAATTGGCACAACCTTATAGGCAATAACATGCTCAACAAAAGACTCCATTGGAGCAACAACAAAAGACTCCTAGATCAATAGCAAATCACATGGCAACATGGCAACAAAATAACAGTTTCAGACTTAGAATTATTTAGACCCCTCAAAACAGCAATATTTTTATGTCATGTTGGCAACAATAAGATAACACCTAAACATGCATTTCTATAGCAACCAAAAATACAAGGGCCTAGCACACATGTCCAAGGGCATATCTCATGTTTGCAACTATTCCAAAATATGCATGGATTAAACACACAAAATAAACAAATGGGCATCATAGCAAAAATTACATGCACACAAATTGCCCAAATGACAAAAATAAATGCACAGATAAATTCTATGGATTTTTCTTCCCCAAAATCATATATAATATGTGGGTTTTTATTATAAATCAAATGACACAACATTTATGCGAGTTTAGGACATAAACCGTTTTAGCAAGTTATGTATGCAAACTAAATGCAAACATCACATTGCATATTTTTCTCATGCATGAAAATGCGATATAATTAATCTACACATTTTACAAATATGGTTTGATTAATCCCGATGCATGGTTATGCGCAATGCAAAATCATGTCATATATGCAAATAAAAAGAATGACATGTTGGACATTTTTAAATATGGATGAAAGTGGGATATTAATATTATACACAAAATTCTACACATTTTACATATATAAAGTATTTGCATATGACACACGGTTAATTATTTATGAGCATTTTAAAATCATGGCAAAATCTATTATTATGAAATGCATTGGACAATTGCTAAATTCTCTAGGACATGGGGGAAAATTAGAACGGGCCGATTCTGAACAGGAAGCCCAACAGAGGACTAGGCGCAACATAGCTATACGGTGCTCAGGGCGACATATAGATGGGGCTGGGGGCGCTCACCTTGGCCTACGGGGAGGTTCGAAGACGAGGTGGGCCGGCGGTTGGCGATGGGCCGGATCGAGGCCGTGGCCCAGGCGCGTGTCAACGGGGGGATTCGTCCTCCCCAATCTGGCTGGACCCGGTGCAGAGGCGGCGGACTTGACGCGGCGGCAGGGCTCGCCGGAGGAGGAGGCCGGGGGTGCGGAGTCGGGCGCTGGGGCCGGATCCGGGGGCGTCTGGTCCATTCCCGACGGTGGCGAGGGTTGGCGGCGCGGCACTAAGCAATAGCGAGCTCCGTGGGCGCGGGCTGCCATGGCGAGTTGCGGCGGCGCACTAGGGCGGGGCGGCTCCGGCGCGGGGCACTCGGGAGGGACGAGCAGATCTCTGGCGTGGCTGCACCTCCGGCGGGCGGCGAAGGCCTCCGGTGGCCGATGCAGGCGGCGGGGCTCGAATGGCGCGACGAGGCTAGAAGCGGAGCAGAGGAGCTCGGCTCCCTCCGGGGCGGCGGTGGTTGTCCGGGCCCAGATGGGCTTCGCGCGGGCCGCGCGCGGGCTCGGGTGGGCCCGATGACTGAGGAGGCAGCTGGGAGGAAAGAGAGGGCGCTAGTGGTGGCTGGGAGCCGGTTGGCTTGGCACGGATCCCGAGGGGCTAGGGTTTTCCTAATTTGGGTGAGGGGGCTATTTATTTATAGGCAGGAGCCATGAGAGGGGTTTTTTAGTCCGTTTTTGGACCGTTCAATCCCGATCAGACGGTCCGGAAGCGGAGGGGGGGCTAGGCTGGGTAGGTTGGGCTGTGTAGGGGGCTTTGGGCTGAGAAGAGAAGGAAGTTGGGGCCCGTGACAGGTTTTAGAAACCGAAAACGACTGATAATTAAACCGATGATGGTGCCGCTACGGTTGACCGTTCCGGTATCAAACGACCTCCGATTGCGATGAAATTTGGCAGGCGGTCTGCCTATAATAAACAAGACCGCACGCCAACTTTTGACCCAATCCAAAAATATTTTTCGCACTTCTTTTAAAAGATTTTTCTAACGATGTCGCGGGCATGTGCGTGTGTGGTTGGTCGCGAAATGGTCACCTACGAGAACGGAGAGAACTGGCAACTACGAACGGATGCAAGTTTGAAAAATGAGGGCGACATGTGCCGATGCTATGCAGATGATGCGATGATGAATGCGACAACCAAATGTAATCACACGACGGGACACGAAATAAAAAGGGAATCTTATGGAGCGTCGGTCCCAGGCTGTTACAACGCGGGGCCCCGACGCTAGAGAGAGAGGGAGAGGCATGAGCATAATAGGCGGCGCCTGCCTGTCATCTCCCACCTCATGAACAGGGGGTCGGGAGCTCACCATCAAGGCTCACGACGGCCGTTCGAGGCGGGGATGGCGTGGATGAGCTCAGGGTCGAGCCACGTTTCGACCGGAGGTGGAGGGGGCTGCCGGGGCAGAGTGGTTCGCAGGCAATGAGGGAGCTATGCGGTGGAGCCTCGGGTCGAATTCTATCTGGCCGCTCCTTCCTACAATTGGTCAGAGGAAAGAGGGAAGGGCGTCAGGGTGCAGGGGGATCCCAGAGGAAGGAGAAAGAGGGTCGGAGGGAGCTCGTATAGCGAGATCTTCGGCGAGCCGAAGTGGCGGAGGCCGGGTCCGATCCGAGTACTGGGACCTTCTGAGGAGGAACAGGGGGTGCAGGAGGCTAATTGGGAGTGAGAGGGAGCAAGAGGAGGGCAGAGGGGAGCTCGGGGTGGCATTTTATGGCGAGTCCGGGGCTCGCCGTGGATGCGCTCATAGGTGCCCGCGGAGCTGGCCCCGGTGGCTATTGAGAGGGGACGAGGGTGGCTCAGGGGCTTTCGGGGAGTTGGTGTATGACCTGGAGAAGAGAGAGGGAGAAGCCAGGGGCAACAGACGCTCGCACGTGCGAGCTCGCTCACTAGAGCTTCTCGGGCGGCATGGCACGCGGGTGAGGGAGGCCACGAAAGGGAGGGAGAGGAGGAGGACAGGGGCGTGGCGTGTTGCGGACGCCGAGGGGGCTTTGCTCGCGAGCAGGAGGGGCTTGAGGTGGTCGGGGCATTGGGCAGAGAGCGACTACAGTGCCCTGGTGCACTGTAGCGCACTCTGGAGCATGCATATGGTCGGGATGGCCCGCTCCAGTGTGCTCTGGCGTGTCCACCTTGTCCATTAGCTGTTGGGGGGTACTGGAGATTCTCTTGAAGCTTAGGAGGTAAGGAAGTAGTGAAAGTAAAAGGAAATGGGTAGAAAAGGTGTTGCTTTGGCTGACCAGAGGGGTGAATGGCGAGTTTTACCCCATTAGTGATTGAGTTGCCGCCATGAAATGTTTACCAGAGCTAGAAAGTAACAAGGTGGAGTCGTGGTACAAGTCTTAGCTCAAGGAGAGCACTTTTGCCCTCTCAATCATTGATCCTTAGAATAGGGCAGAAGGTGTTTGTGCTGGGTATGGGGCACTTGGAAGAATCGATTGATTGTGAAAGTCAACAGAAACCATCTTGGGGTTGTTTTGGACTAGACCACCAACTTGCATCTCATTTGGAAAAAGTGTCCAATGCAACTTTGGCAAACTCTAGAAATCTACAGAAATATGTTTGCTTAGATCTAGGTAAGCTAAACTGTTGTCCTTTGCACCACTTGGTGTAGGATTTGAACATGTCCAAAAAATTTGAGCTCAATTGGTGACACTTGGTGTAGGATTTGAACATGTCCAAAAAATTTGAGCTCAATTGTGCACCAAAACTATTTGGATTGAGATGAAACTTGGCAAGATCATCATATGAGGCATATGTGACTTGCTAGGATTTTCGTGGATTTATTTGACAATATTTCTTATAGAAATATTTCAAATACTTGAAATATCGAGAAAGAGTTTTGGAGGGCTTTGTCCAATATTTTGAACATGACCATGTGTTGAAACTCATATATATGTAAAATATATGTCCACTGAGTTTCCCTAAATTTTCTCCAATATTTTTGAAACATAAAAATAAACTTTCCCTATAAAAGACCATTGCTGGCCTTAAGAAAGATCCTTTAAATAAAATATGAAAATAACCATTAAAAATATTGTTTCAAATAATTTTTTTGAAATAATTTATATACCCTAATTTAAGGACTTGAAGTTCTAGTCTCAAGTTAGGGGTTTTTGAAAACCTAAATTGAATAAATGCTTTTTGGCCAAAATATTTTTGTATAAAAATAATTTTATGTCCTATACACATGGCATGATCATTGGGCAAGGATTTGGATCAAGGAGTTGAGTTTTCAGAGTAGGAGCATTTTTATTTATAGCACAAACAAGCAAGCAAGCAAATAGCAAACAAGTCAAGCATCACAAGCACACAAAAAGTTTTTGTTGGTCCTAATTTTTAAGCTTTATTAACATAGTGACGTGACACAAAACATTGGGTGTGACAGACCAACCCACCTTACAAGAATCTCGTCCCCGAGATTCCTAATCTAGGCGCTAAAGAGATATGGAAATTTGGATCTTTGGTAGTCTTCATGCTCCCAGGTTGCTTCTACTTCGGTGTGGTTGCTCCACTGGACCTTGAAGTACTTGATGTTGCGGCTTCGAGTACAATGCTTGGCTCCATCCAAGGTGTGAGCGGGGCTCTCGCGATAAGTTAGGTATGACTAATAGGTCGATGGTGGGATGATCGATATCCTCATAGAGGTCGGGGTTTGTAATGCCCAAGATGCGGTCACATCCTTATTTTGGCTCAAGGGCCTCGATAGGGATAGAAACGCATCTCGTCGTTTCGCAAGAATGGATATCATTACAAGTACATGTAAAGAGGAGATGAGTATATGGAATTGGCTTACACTCGCCACAAGCTAAATCATGATCACATCAAATACAACAATACATTCAATCACCATGCAGAAGAGCAGGGTCCGACTACGGACGAAATCAAATGCTAAAAGCATCATCCATCCTTGCTATCCCAGGGTGCCGACCTGGAACCCATCCTATGATCGATGAAGAAGAATAAGAAGAAGAACAAGAAGAATAAGAAGAAGAAGAAGAAGAACTCCAAATCAACAAGCATCGCTCTCACGTCAAAGCATCGCATTACCTGTACATGCAATTGTCGTTGTAGTAATCTCTGAGCCACAGGCACTCAACAATCTCATTTCGAAGGGTATCAAGACTAGCAAAGCTTAATGGGTGAGGCATGGTTAAGTGGTGAGGCTGCAGCAAGCACTAAGCATTTATTTGAGTGGCTAACTTACGAGTACAAGAATAAGAAGGGTGATCTACGTATCAACGGACGTGAACTAGCAATGATCACTAAGTGATCCTAAACACCTACTTACTGTCAAACATAACCCCACCGTGTTCTCTTTCAGTTCAGAACTCACGAGTAGAGACAGTCACGGTTATGCACACGGTTTGTGTGTTTTATTTGAGTTTACTTTGAGTTTTCTATGACCGGATGTTAAACAAATTTCCAAGTTGCCACATGACTGCGGGCATGGCTTCTTGAAAAGATTTAACCCTGCAGGGTTGCTCCAACTCATCCATCACAAACTAACCACACGCTGCGTGGAAAACCTCAACCACGGGATTGCCCGTAGTATCCTAAGAATTCTAGTGGAAAACCTCAACATTGAGATAGCCCAAAGTATCCTCGTAATCCCGTGCACAAGACGTTCGAGAAAGGTAAAAAAATCCAGCAAGACCGCCCGACGTGTCGACGAACCCGATAGGTGCCGCGTATCTCGTTCTCAGGACACGACCGGATGAGCACAGCGTATAGTGGCCTGATAGAAATCTCCCAAGTTGCCCCGGGTTGGCCCCGTACACGACTCTAGTTTGGACCAACACTCATGAGGAGCACTGGCTCGGCGGTTGATTAATTATCCACGGGGTCTGGAAAGTCCCTATGCAATTTTATTAGTTATTAGGCATATGTAGTACCAATGTTGGGCCTTGCCAGAAGAGTTTTATCCCAAAAAAAAATCAAGGGGGTCCCCATAACAACCCCAAGCATGTTAGGAGCGCTCAATATGGAACATAACACCGGTACACAAGTAACTAGAGCGGCAAAGGTGGAAGAAAACATCAAGCAAAAGGCCAAGCCTTCCACCTTTTACCAAGTATATATGTGCATTAAATTAAATAGCAATAATATTGTGATATCTCAATATATACATGTTGTCACATGGAAACAACCCGCACCTGCAACTAGCAACACTATAATAAGGGGATGAGCAAGCGGTAACATAGCCAAACAATGGTTTGTTGGGATGTGGGGGGTTAGAGGCTTATCATGGCATTTTGGGAGGCTTGTCACATAAGTGGTAGGTAGCGTGAGATAGCAATAGAAATGAGACAACTAGCATGGCAATGATAGTAGTGGTATCCAGGGAAATGTTCATCTTGCCTGAGATCCCGCTCGGAAGATGTAACGCCCAAGATGCGATCCTATCCTTATTTTGGCTCGAGGGCCTCGACAGGGGTAGAAGCGCATCTCGTCGTTTTGCAAGAATGGATATCATTACAAGTACATGTAAAGAAGAGGTGAGTATATGGAATTGGCTTACAATCGCCACAAGCTAAATCCAGATAACATCAATACAACATCATATACAATCATCATACAGAAGAGAAAGGTCCGACTACGGACGAAAAAAAACGATAAAATGACATCCATCCTTGCTATCCCAGGTTGCCGGCCTGGAACTCATCCTAGATCGATGAAGAAGAACTCCAAATCAAACAAGGATCGCTCTCACGTCAAAGCATCGCATTACCTGTACCTGCAACTTTTGTTGTAGTAATCTGTGAGCCACAGGGACTCAGCAATCTCATTTCCAAGGGTATCAAGACTAGCAAAGCTTAATGGGTGAGGTATGGTTAAGTGGTGAGGCTGCAGCAAGAACTAAGCATTATTTAAGTGGCTAACTTACGAGTACAAGAATAAAGGGGGAAGATTGTCGCATAAACGGACGTGATCTAGTAATGATAACTAAGTGATCCTTAACAACTACTTACGAGTCAAACATAACCCCACCATGTTCTCTCTCGGTTCAGAATTCACGAGAAGAGACAGTCACGGTTACACACATAGTTGGTTTATTTTATTAGAGTTTACTTTACATTTGCTATGACCGAGTGTTCAACAAAGTTTCCAAGTTGCCACGTAACCGCGGGCATGGCTTTCCGAAAGATTTAACCCTGCAGGGGTGCTCCAACTCATCCATCACAAACTAACCACACGCCACGGAAATAACCCCGACCACGAATCCCGTGATTTCCTAGGCAATTCCATTGGAAAACCGCAACCTCGAGATAGCCCGAAGTATTATCGGAATTCCTCGCGCAAGACATTCGAGAAAGGTAAAACAAGTCCAGCAAGACCGCCCGACGGGTCGACGAACCCGATAGGAGCCGCGTATCTCGTTCTCAGGTCACGATGGATGAGCGATTGTTACCACGCCAATCACCGAGTTGCCCCGGGCAGCGTTAATAAGCTGCTCTGGGTTGGATCAACACTCATGAGGAGCACTAGCCTGGGTTGTTGATTAATTATCCATGGGGTCCGGAAAGTCCCTAGATATGGAACATAACACCGGTACACAAGTAACTAGAGCGGCAAAAGTGGAACAAAACACCGAGCAAAAGGCCAAGCCTTCCAACTTTTACCAAGTATATATGTGCATTAAATTAAATAGCAATAATATTGTGATATATCAAAATATCCATGTTGCACATGGAAGAACTTGCACCTACAACTAGCAACGCTATAAGAAGGGCTGAGCAAGCGGTAACATAGCCAAACAATGTTTTGCTGGAAAGTGGAGGGGTTAGAGGCTTTTCATGGCAATTTGGGAGGCTAGACAACAAGTGGTAGGTGGCGAGACAGCGATAGAAACGAGACAACTAGCATGGCAATGATAGTAATGGTATCTAGGGAAATGATCATCTTGCCTGAAATCCCGCTTGGAAGAAGATCGAGTCCATGAAGAAGACGAACCAACGTAGTCGAACGAATCCTCACACTCCGAATGCTTTCAGAACTCTATCGAGAAGAAACAATCCGGAAACAACAATCAACAAATGATAAACACCACAACATATGCAAGACATGATGCGCAAACAAATATGTTGCATGTCCTGTTTAATTATGCAAGGCATGGCAATCACAACAAACAACTACTACACATTAAAGTGAAGCTCAATATCAACGAGTTGCATATTGACGAAACTCCACATACAACTATTATATTCGATCTCGTTTAGCTACTCAACAATATTAAATGTTGTTAAACATGGCAAGAGGTGAAGCATAATGAAACTACACTATCTAGGCATCTTAAATGAGGTCGGAAACAACATATAACATTTCCGAAACGACCCCATGTGCAAATTATGCATTCGGTCCGGATCTGAACTAATCATGTTTTATATTTATTAAACAGGGAAATAAAGTGCACAAATCAATTCTACACGTAATTATAGTCGATTTACATATATGGATCATACGAAACGGAGCTACGGTCTAGAAGTTACGGCACACCCAAGATGAATATGTCATGAATGCAATATGCATGAAAATGACAACCACAAGCACTTCAAAACATGGATGCAACATGATAATATGATACTACATGTAATTCTATGCAAGATTCATATATGGCATGCCCAAAACGGAGCTACGGTTCAACCACAATCACCAATACAAGTTTTAGTAAAAATCTGTCCAAAACAGCAACATAGCATATTGCACACACGAAAACAACAAGCTACAAGATTCTAAAATGCACAAACTAAGCATGGGGCAGTAGCATATAACTTCATTTCATCTTCATATATCATACTCAAAAGAGTCATGGATCACATGGTAGGAAGCTCACAACATGACAATAAAATATAGCAGATTAGGACTTAGTGAAAATAACAGTTTTTAGCATAGCAGATTTTCACGAAGGCATATTGGCAGCAGTAATACTATATGCTACATGTCATATATTGGCATGAAACTTAACAGCATGGTAGAGGGCATGATGCACTACAATACATACCATGGAGGCAAGGTCTAATTATGCATAGAAACGTGGCTAGCATCATCACAACATGGCATTATGAAGAAAACATATTCTCACACTTAGTGAAAATTAGAGTAGACATGAGCAGCAGTTTTTTAACAGATTGACATGTTGGACAATGAATATAACTATGATCCAAATCCTATACATGGCATCAAAAGACACAACCTGGTAGACAACAACATGCTTAACAAAAGACTCCTTGGGAGTAAGCACAAAAGACTCCTAGATCAATAGCAAATCACATGACAACACAGCACATAATAACAAAGTTTTCAGACTTAGAAATATTTTGCACCCTCAAAACAGTAGTATTTTATAGCGTGTTGGCAACAAGAAAATAACACCTAAACATGCATTTCTATAGCAACCAAAAATACCAGGGCCTAGCACACATGTCGAAGGGCATATCTCATGTTAGCAACTATTCTAAAATATGCATGGATTAATTCACACGAAATAAACAAAAGGGCATCATAGCAAAAATGACATGCACACAAAAATGCTCAAATGACAAAACTAATTGCACAGATAAATTCTATGGATTTTTCTACTCCAAAATCATATAAAATATGTGGGTTTCTACTATAAAACAAATGGCACAGCATTTATGCAAGATTAGGACATAAACCATTTTTAGCAAGTTATGTATGCAAATTAAATGCAACCATCACATTGAACATTTTTCCCATGCATGAAAATGTGACATAATTAATCTACACATTTTACATATATGGTTTGATTAATTCGGATGCACACTCAAATATTATGCGCAATGCAAATCATGACAATTATGCAATTTAACAGAAAATGACATGTTAAACATTTTTATCATTGATGAAAGTTGGATATTGTGAATCTACGCAAAATTCCAAGCATTTTACATATGTAAAGTTTTTATAACCGATGCACCGTTTATTAACTATTGACATTTTAAAAACTAAGCATTTATCGTAATTATAATGCAATGGATAATTGAGAAATTCGCTGGGTCGTAAAAAAACCTACATGGGCCAAAACTGAGATCTGGTCCAACAGGGGCAATAGGCGCGAAATAGCTAAACTGCCACGTGGCGCTGGATAGGCGGGCGGGCGCTCACCTTAACGGGCCGGGAGCTGCTGGGCCGGGCGCGGCCACGTGGCCGAGGCGGGCGCTGGCCCACCCGAGGCGCTGTAGGGCGAGCGGTTGGACGAGGCGCTCGTCCCTGCGCTTGAGGATGAGGCGAGGCTCGCTGGCGGTGGCGGCGAAGATGTGAAGCGACGGTAGCGAAGCAGGGCTGCGGCGAGGCGACAACAACCAGATCCGGGGCCGGCGGGCTCATTCCCGGCGGCGCCGTAAGCCCGCGATGCGAGGACGACCGCGGCGGGGCCCGCGGATCTGGCGCCATGGCGGCTCCTGCGGGGACACAGCGAGGGCGGCGCTGCCATGGGAAGGCGGTCGGAGCGGGGCCCAGCGGCGGCCTGCGGGAGCGGGGCAAGGTCCTCCGGCGACCGGGGCTCGCCGGAGTCGACCGGAGGCGGCGAGGCGGCGAGGCTGAGGATGATGGGGAGAGGGAGCTCGGGTCCCTGTGCGGCAGCGGTTGCCCGGGCCCGGCGGCTGAGGACAGAGAGGGCGCGGTGGAGGCGACATTTGGCGGCAGAGGTGCACGGAAAACGATGCAAGGTGGCTAGGGTTTCCTAATTTAGAGGGCTTGCCCTTCTATTTATAGGTGAGGAGGCTAGGTTAGGGGTTTTCAGGGCCGATTTTGACCGTACGATGTCGATCGGACGGCTCCGGACTCGGAGGGGGGGCTAGCTGGGCTTGTGGGCTGTGTAGAGTGGTTGGACCAAGAAGAGAGGGAAGTGGCAGCCCGTGACAGAGGGTTTTAAACACCACAAAACGTCCGATAATAAACCGATGACGGTGCCGCTACGGTCGACCGTTCGGGAATCAAACGACCTCTGATTGCGACGAAATGTGACAGGCGGTCTACTTACAACATAAAAAGACCGCATGCTAACTTTCGACCCATTCCGAGAATATTTTATACACACTTTTAAAACGATATTTCACCGATGCCACGAACGCGTGCGTGTGTGGTTGGGCTCGAAACGGTCGACGACACGAACGGAGAGAACCGACAACTAAGAACGGGTGCAAGTTTTCAAAAACGAGAGACCCTGCTATGCAGATGATGGGCATGATGCGATGATGAATGCGACAACCAAATAAATCACACGACGACAATGGAATAAAAGGGGAATCTTCTAGAGCGTCGGTCTTGGGTTGTTACAGAAGAAGAACGAATCCATGAAGTAGACGAACGGGACGTAGTCGAATGAATCCTCACACTGTATCAAGAAGAAGCGATCCGGAAACAAACAAATGACACGGTAAACACCACAACATATTCATGACATGATGCGCAATCAATTATGATGCATGCCCGGTTTAATTATGCATGCCATGGCAAACACAACAATCAAACAATACAAATTAAGTGAAGTTCAATATGCAACGAGTTGCATATTGAAGAAACTCCACATTCGAATTATTTAGTTCACTCTCGTTTACGTACACATCAATATTAAATGTTGTTTAACATGGATGGTCATGGCATAAGGTGAAGATGGCATTAAAGCAATTTAAATGGAGAAGGAGAACCTACATATAACAAAATAATAACTCTCCATATTAAGAGAAATGCAGTTAATGTTGTTTAACTAAACAATCATTTTAAATGTTGTTCATCATGGCAAGAGGTGAAGCATACACAACTACATCATCTCGGCATTTTAAGTGAGGCCGGAAGCAACATATAGCACTTCCAAAACGACCTCATATACAAGAAATGAATTTGGTATCGATCTGAACTAACCATATTTTATATTTATTAAACAGGAAAATAAAGTGCACCATGAGATTCTACACATTTTCCTAGTCAAGTTACATATGTGGATTATTTTAAACGGAGCTACGGTTATTTAGTTATGAAATAAATCATTTTAACATGTCATTGATGCAATTAAATCAAAACAACAAGTTAAAAATATTATCATTCATGAAAGTGGGATATTGTGAATCTGAAATTCTAAGCATTTTTAATATATAAAACATTTTAATACGATGCCCGGTTATTAAGTTATTAGCATTTTAAAACATGGCTTTTCTGAAATTATGACATGTCATGGATAATTGATAAATTCGTAGGACGTAAAACAAATGTTATCGGGCCGAATCTGCGATTTGGGCCAACAGTGGCATGGGCCATGGATAGCAAATGTCGCGCATGGCGAGGGATAGGAGCTTGCAATAGCTCACCTAGCTGGGCTGGCCGTGGCTTGGGCCGGCTTGGCGAGGAGGGACACCGGCTGCGGTTACTGGGCCGGGGAGGTCGCGGCCCACCTGTGGGGGCTGGCGGGGCGAGTGGGCCCTGGCGACCAGGGCTGAGGCGACGGCGCGCGTGGCCTGGCCGCTGATCCCGCTGGATCGAGCGAGTGGTCGGGCAGGACGGTCAACGCTCGAGGGGTTCGTCCTCCTCATGAACGGGTTGCAGCGGCGGGGATCTTGACCTAGCGGTGACGGTCTCCAGGGAGGCTGGAACGGGGCGACGACGATGGGGCTCGCCAGATCTGGTCGCCGCCGGCTGGATCCGGGAAGCAAGGCGGCGATCTGGAGCTTGGGTTGGCCATGGATGTCCTCGTCTTCCTGCAGGCAATGGAGAGAGAGAAATCGTGAGGGAGAGAGAGACAGGGGAGGAGAGAAGGAGGCGGGGTGCAGGGGCTGGCCACTGGCAGGCTTCGGTGAGGCCGGCCGGCGCGAGGCTTGGGGCGCAAGGGACTCCCTCTCGATCCAGATTGGATTGAGGAGTTTCTGCTCGAGATGGCTGCGGGGAGCGGCGACGTGATCCGGGCTCGGGCGGGCCGGATCTGGGTTTTGGTGGGCCCGTATGTCTAGGATGTGGGAGGCTGCGATGGAAGGCTATGGATTGGTGGTGGCGGCGCGGAAATCGAGGAAGGGCTAGGTTTCCCAATTAAGCAGGGCTAGTCCTCCTTATATAGGCAAGGATCTAGGGTTAGGGGGGGTTTTCAGTGCGTTTTTCGACCATGCGTTTGCCATCGGATGGCCAGATCGGGGTGGATAGGCTAGGTGGGTTGTGTTGGGCTGTGTGGAGTGGTTGGGCTGAGAGAAAAGAGGGAAATAAGCAGCCCGTGACATATTTTTAAAACCAAAAAAGGTCCAACAATTTAAACGACGATTGTGCTGCTATAGTTGACCGTTGGGGTATCAAACTACCTCCGAATGCGACGAAATTTGACAGGCGGTCGACCTACAGTAAAACAAGACCGTACGCCAACTTTCGACCCAATCCAAGAATATTTTATACTCACTTTTAAAAACAATATTTTGAAGATGCGGCGGGCACGTGCGTGTGTGGTTGGTCTCGAAACGGCCGATGACACGAACGGAGAGAACCGGCAACTACGAACGGATGCAACGTTTGAAAAATGACGGCAACGGAGTGCCGATGCAATGCGGAAGATGCGAATGATGCGATGATGAATGCGACAATCAAATGGAACTCATGACGAAACTCAAACCAAAAGGGGAATCTTCTGGAGAGTTGGTCTCGGGCTGTTACAACTCTGCTCCACTAAAAAGAGATCTTGCCCCGAGATCTTAGAATGAAAAGGGGAAGAGGAAGTGGAAAGGAAGAGGTAAAACTTAGTTGCTTCTTTGACAAACGAATGAAACCAACAAAACTTTGAGGTTTAAAAGGGATGAAGAATGGCACGAGGAACAACAAGAATTCCAAAAGAAATTTGGGCAGCACTTTGACAGAAAAGAGAAGCAGAACTTGATATGATGGAAGAACTTGATTCGGGGCACAACACTCCGGTTGAATGGACAAGCAAGGGAAGAATATCATCTTGACACATGAGATGATGGGTCGAAGAGAGCAACATCATAATGCCATCGGAACAAAAGAATAGAAGCTAGATCCTTGGAGAGAAGAGAACGGAGAACAAAAACGACAACTTCTACCATAATTTAATTTGAAAGCATCCTTGCAAGGAAGGATTGAACGGAGTTGTTGGAACAACAACAACGAAAAGAAAATATTGTTGTGGGCTTATGGGACTCATATCAAAATTATGAGGTGACAACCGGCCACTAACGTAAACAAAGCTTGCTTGGGAGCCACAAGATAAGCAAAACTTCTTTCACCAAAAGGATACGTTGAAAACTTGGACCATGATAAACACCGCAAATAGCAACAATCCCTAGGAAAGGCTTTAGGTGAAATCTAATCCAAGATAACTTCAAGGAAGAAAATGATGGATTTCAATATCTCATTCTTGAAAAATTCTCTTCGAGACTCCTCATGAATCAAAAATGCTATAACACCATCTCAAAGGACAATGAAGACAGAATTGCACTTTGAAATGCTAGATAAAGAATACTTGAGATCCTCCAACAAGAATCTTGAAGAACACTTCGAGAGAGAACAAAATCCTTGAAGAACCACCATGAAGAACCTTTGGAAGAACTTCGGAATCCAACAATAATAGAAAAGAATTGAAGGTTTCAAAAAGAACAATATTGAGGCCTTGCCATGATTTAAATGAAACTTCGTGAAGAGATACGTGAGAAAACTTGGAACTCCAGAAAAGAAAAAGAATGAGCAACTTAGAACCGAAAATTTGATATCACGAACAACTCCGGAAGAAGCATTGGAATCATCTCAAGGAAACAAGAATAAGAATTATGTTATGCTTATCCTTCATCAAATTAAATTGATGACAAGCAATGGATTTGGCATACTACTTATTCTTCTTGAAAAGATTAGCGAATATCATGAACATGAAGAATTCTTGAAAGAACCACCGGTTAGAATTCGAAACGAATGAGGATACTACAAATGAACGGAGATACATGACATGAGAACGAAGAGATCACGATCCGCCTAGAGAAATCTTGAGCGAAGCACCGGAATAATTGAGATACGAACGAAGAGACAACAATTGAGAAGAATTAGAGAACGAAAGCTGAAAGCTGATTACGAAGAAATCTTCTGAAATGATGGCCTTTGGAGGATCGAGAAATGAAAACAACACTCACATGTTCCGGATAGATATGGATGGAATTACTCATGATCGAAAAGAATTTGAGAGGATAGCAACAAGCTGAAACCATGAATCTTCAAGAGACTGGACAAATATTTAAGAGAAACACTCCTTCAGTCTTCAACGCTGAGAATGATGACGAGAAACAACATCAAGAATTACCGAGACACTCCGGAACAATGAATAAGGAAAGGTTTAGCCAATGATGAAAAAGATATAGATGCGATGTTCGAGGCGGAATATGACTGATGAAATTCATTCTTACGTCATATTGACAAGAACTTGAGGACATCTCCGGAAAGATTAGAAGAGCCAGGTAAGATCCTGGGAAATAACCTATGTGTTATGGGCCCACTCAAAAGAAAACACCGTTGAAACGATTGCTTAGGAAGAGAGATTTAACCAGTAGGAACCTCCAAATAATTTGAAAGGATTTTGAACGGAAAACATGAATCTTCTAAGATATCTTCGGCACTCCGGATAGAATAGAGAGGTGAATAAACAAGATAGGCTTGGATAAGAATTTCCAACACGGGAAGCATTTTAGCGCATGGAAAGGATATGATGAACATCAAGAGGTTGAATTGAATCCACCGGTGAAGAAAATGGAGACGAAGAATGATGAACCTAGCACTTGAGCATCTTCACAATGAATCACCGGATATAAAATGGAAGAAAAGATAGTGGAAGCATCAGTGAAAAGAAAGGAACTTGGATGATAATTTAATCGTGGAAGAAAAGGGCGGGAGGGCGGAGAAAACAAAGACAACTTGGGACAGATGAAATGAACTCCGGAAAGACATATGAGCATAGGTCATGCAAATATTGGAGAGGATTGAATTCACTTGAAGAGAAGCCCTCCAGATGGAAAGGAATTGACATGACAATTTGATTGAACAAAAGAATTAGCATTCCCATAGAAATATGCGAACACCGCTTAGGAAGGATATGAAATCACCACTTGACATCGAAGCACCTCGAATTACTGTACTCCAACAAAGAAAAGGATGAGGCTTGCAACTAAGCCGAAAACAAATTCATGACAGAGATTTCATCCGATATTTTCGTGGTAAGGCTCGCATAGGCTCGGTCGTACATTGGATTGTCATATTGAAATGACGCTCAAATATGCTCCCTAGGCGTAGCGAACTACAAGGCTTGACGAAGCATACCAAGACTGTCCTCTATATGAAAGATCATGAACAAACGAACCACTAGATGTCGAACCCCAACCTCACATCATGCATCTGCTGAAAGATAATCCAAGGTAACTACTGGAATTCCCACCTGAGAACTTCCGAAATCTTTGGTTATACAATCGGGTCCACGGATACAAGGAGTAAAATCCATCACTCAACTCCTAGAAGTAATACAACTCTCCAATGTATCACATCCGTCAACACATAACCAAAGGCCTTGGAAATTCATCTACCTCAGACCCTCGTAATCACAACGATACTAAACATGGCAGTACATGTGATCCCACTCCCCAGTACTGGGTGCCGCCACACTCTTCGCACCACGAGTAGTATTGAAGCAATTTCGAACATCCGCGTCCTGAGGTTCTAAGGAAACTGAACGATAACGATGTTTCATGAATCCCTTGGAGCTCTACTCCTCGGAAACAGGAGGTACCAAGTACAGAATTCCGTCACATCGGCATCATAGAGGTTCCAAAATACCCGCGTGATCCTAAAAAAAATTGAGTGAGAAGAGGGGTAGAATTAAAATTCCTACGTCAGGATTCCTCACCAGAGCAGGGAAGAGAAGTAAAAAGAATCCTACTGTAACGCCCAATATGCGATTATATCCTTATTTTCGCTCGAGGGCCTAGACAGGGATAGAAGCGCATCTCATCATTTCGCAAGAATGGATATCGTTACAAGTACATGTAAAGAGGAGATGAGTATATGGAATTGGCTTACACTCGCCACAAGCTAAATCACGATCACATCAAATACAGCAATACATTCAATCACCATACGGAAGAGCAGGGTCCGACTACGGACAAAATCAAACGATAAAAATGACATACATCCTTGCTATCCCAGGCTGCCAGCCTGGAACCCATCCTATCATCGATGAAGAAGAAGAACTCCAAATCAAACAAAGCATTGCTCTCACGTCAAAGCATGGCATTACCTATACCTGCAACTGTTGTTGTAGTAATCTGTGAGCCACAGGGATTCAGCAATCTCATTTCCAAGGGTATCAAGACTAGCAAAGCTTAATGGGTAAGGTATGGTTAAGTGGTGAGGCTACGGCAATCACTAAGCATTTATTTGAGTGGCTAACTTACGAGTGCCAGAATAAGAGGGGGTTGATCTACGCATAAATGGTCGTGAACTTGTAATGATCACTAAGTGATCATGAACACCTACTTACGGTCAAACATAACCCCACCGTGTTCTCTCTCGGTTCAGAACTCACGAGTAGAGATAGTCACGGTTACGCCCACGGTTGGTGTATTTTATTTGAGTTTACTTTAAGTTTTCTATGACCGGATGTTAACCAAATCTCCAAGTTGCCACATAACAGCGGGCACGGCTTCTCGAAAAGATTTAACCCTGAGGGGTGCTCCAACTCATCCATCACAAACTAGCCACACGCTGCGTGGAACACCTCAACCACGGGATAGCCCGCAGTATCCTCAGAATTCTGGTGGAAAACATCAACCTCGAGATAGCCCAAATTATCCTTGGAATCCCGTGCACAAGACGTTCGAGAAAGGTAAAACAAATCCAGCAAGGCCTCCCGACGTGTCGACGATCCCGATAGGAGCCGTGTATCTCGTTCTCAGGACACGACGGATGAGCTACGCGTATAGTGGACTGACAGAAATCTCCCGAGTTGCCCCGGGTTGGCCCCACACAGTGCTCTATTTTGGACCAACACTCATGAGGAGCACTGGCCCGGTGGTTGACTAATTATCCACGGGGTGATCATGCCCATGCAAATTTTTAGTTTTTATTAAGCAAATAGTACCAATGTTGGGCCTTGCAAGACGAGTTTTATCCCAAAACGAAACTCAAGGGGGTCACCATAACAACCCCAAGCATGTTAGGAGCGCTCAATATGAAACATAACACCGGTACACAAGTAACTAGGGTGGCAAAGGTGTAACAAAACACCGAGCAAAAGGCCAAGCCTTCCACCTCTTACCAAGTATATATGTGCATTAAATTAAATAGCAATAATATTGTGATATCTCAAAATATACATATTGTCACATGGAAACAACTTGCACCTGCAACTAGCAATGCTATAAGAAGGGCTGAGCAAGCGGTAACATAGCCAAACAATGGTTTGCTGGGATGTGGAGGGGTTAGAGGCTTTTCATGGCATTTTGGGAGGCTTAAGAAACAAGTGGTAGGTAGAGAGACATAGCAATAGAAATAAGACAACTAGCACGGCAATGATAGTAGTGGTATCCGGGGAAATGTTCATCTTGCCTGAGATCCCGCATGGAAGAAGAACGAATCCGTGAAAGTAGACGAACGGGACGTAGTCGAACGGATCCACACACTCCGAACGCTTTCGAAACTCTAGCGAGAAGAAGCAATCCGGAAACAAAAAAATGACACGGTAAACACCACAACATATTCATGACATGATGCGCAATCAAGTATGATGCATGTCCGGTTTAATTATGCATAGCATGGCAATCACAACAATCAAACACTACAAATTAATTGAAGTTCAATATGCAACGAGTTGCATATTGCCACATTTGAATTATTTAGTTCACTCTCGTTTAGGTACTTATCAATATTAAATGTTTTTTAACATGGATGGTCATGGCATAAGGTGAAGATGGAATTAAATCATTTTTAAATGGAGAAGGAGAACATACATATAACAAAATAATAATTCTCCATATTTCGAGAAATGCGGTTAATGTTGTTTAACTAAACAATCATTTTAAATGTTGTTCATCATGGCAAGAGGTGAAGCATACAGAGCTACATCATCTAGGCATTTTAAATGAGACCGAAAGCAACGTATAGCACTTCCGAAACGACCTCATATGCAAATTATGAATTTTGTCCAGATCTTCCCTAATCATATTTTATATTTATTAAACAGGAAAATAAAGTGCAGCATGTTATTCTACACATTTTCTAGTCAAGTTACATATGTGGATTATTTAATCGGAGCTACGGTTAATTAGATATGAGACAAACCGTCTTAACATGGCATTTGTGCAAAATGATGCAAACAAGAACTTTAAATATTTTTAACATGGGTTAAAGTTGGATATTGTGAAAGTTCATGAAAATCTGAAGCTTTTACATGCATACATCGTTTTATCTGAACTAGCCATCTCAAAAATATGATTCCCTCAAAATGCATGCAAATCTGCGAAAGATGGAAAAAAACAATAGGGAAGGCACTGGACCGAATCTCTGGACACACTGAGGCCCAACACTGATTGGGCCCATACGGCTGTGTGTGTGTGCAAATGGAACAAAAGAGGAATCAAAATAAAACAAAACAAAAATAGGGGTGGCTGGGATTTGAACCCCAGATCCCGTGAATGTGGGCATGCATTGCTAACCAACTCGGCTGGCTACTTGTTTGTGCCATATCTAGGCGCAGGGCCAACATGAAGGCCTGCACAAAAGATGTTCAAAACAGAGATTCAGAAAACAAAACTGCAGGCACTCGGATTTGATCCCATGATCTCCTGATGGTTACGAGTGGAGCTAGCCATTGCGGCTACTCGCATGCCCCGTGTTGACAAATAGTGACAATTCTATATAAACTGTAGCTGCCAGAACGGATCTAGGAAAAAGAAATGAAGCTTCAGTTTGATGGAAGTTGCTCACAACTGGAAACAGAGCCGGCGATGCGATGTAGGGACGGGCAACCTTGGCACGGTGGCGTCTCCCGATCCGGCGACACGACAGGAGCATGGGGATGGCGGAGCTCGGCCTTGGCACGGCCCGAGTCACGGCCACAGGAGCTGGCTCGTCGGCTGGCTGCACGCACGGGACAACAGGGGCGACATGCGGCACTTCCTCACGACCATGGACGGCGGCGAGGCGGGTTCCGGCGAGGAGATGAAGCAGCGAGGTCGGGGATGGAGGTTGGGCGCGAATCCACTCGATACCTAGTCGGATCTAGCGCTGCACAAGGGCGGGAGATTGGGATTGCGGCCATGGCGGCTCCATGTTAGAGAAACAGAGAGAGGTTGAGCAGAGAGAATCGGAGGGAGGAGAGAAACAAGGAGCGTGGCGGCGCTCATCTGCTGGCCCGGCAAGGCTGGGCAGCGGTGCTCGCCGACACAAGGCGTCGGGTTGAAGCGACCGAGAGGAGGCACGGGGACGCGCGGCTCCATGTGCGCTTGCACTGCGGTGGGAGCTCCGGCTCCTATGGGCACGCGTACGAAGGTGGTTTCCGGCTGTTGGACGCGTCTGCTGGACCGATGGCTGCGGCGGGCAGGGAAGAAGTAGAGCAGGAGCTCGCTGGTTGGAGGGGGTTTGATCTGGTTCGGGAGGATCCCGAGGTGGGAGGCGACCAGGTGTGGGTGGCGGCGGCGGTTGGACAAGGGGGGGGGGTTTAGGGATTTGGTTTAGGTCAGGTCTGGGAGGTCTGGGTGGACAATATATATGCAAAACCGGCTGGGTTTGGACCCTCCGATTTAGATCAGACGGTCGAGAAAAAAAATATCTTAGTGAGTCCAATTAAAAAAAGGATGATGGTTTAGGGAATTACGGGGATAATCCGGACCCAATGGTCATCTCCGTATGTTTTGGGTTCTGGGAAGTTATCGGACCCGCGCGAGGGTCTGTGCACTGTCCAGAGGGCTAAGCATTTAGAAGAGAGGGAAGACGGGCCACCCGGCAACAAGTTTTACTTACGAAAAACGTCTAACAAATTGACCAGCGATATTGGCGCTATACGTTTATCCGTTGGGGTATCAAACGACCTCCGAATGCGATGAAATTTGACAGCCGGTCTACCTACACTATAATACGATCGCACGCCAACTTTCAACCCATTCAGAGAAAGTTTTATATGCACTTTAGAAACAATATTTTGCACTGTCGCGGGTGCGTGCGTATGTGGTTGATCTCGAAATGGTCAATGACTAAACGGAAGAACCGGCAACTACGAACAGATGCAAGTTTTGAAAAATGATGGTGATGGAGTGCCGATGCTATGCAGATGATGCGATGATGAATGCGACAACCAAACGAATCACACGACGACAACAGGATAAAACAGAAATCTTCTGGAGCGTCGGTCTCGGGCTGTTACACCTACTCTCCGATATATAACTAGACTCACAACATTTCTCTTTTACTAGACTCGACTCGGCCAAGTTCGATCAATCAAGGCAGCTCCTAGGTCAGTACTCCTCTGATACCAACTTGTAACGTCCAAGATGCAGTCCTATCCTTATTTTGGCTCGAGGGCCTCGATAGGGATAGAAAGACATCTCGTCGTTTCGCAAGAATGGATATCGTTACAAGTACATGTAAAGAGGAGATGAGTATATGGAATTGGCTTACACTCGCCACCCGCTAAATCATGATCACATCAAATACCACAATACATTCAATCACCATACAGAAGAGCAGGGTCCGACTACGGACGAAATCAAACGATAAAAGCGACATCCATCCTTCATATACCAAGGTGCCGACCTAGAACCCATCCTATGATCGATGAAGAAGAAGAAGAATAAGAAGAAGAACTCCAAATCAAACAAGCATCGCTCTCACATCAAAGCATCGCATTACCTGTACCTGCAACTGTTGTTGTAGTAATCTGTGAGCCACAGGGACTCAACGATATCATTTCAAAGGGTATCAAGACTAGCAAAGCTTAATGGGTGAGGCATGGTTAAGTGGTGAGGCTGCAGCAAGCACTAAGCATTTATTTGAGTGGCTAACTTACGAGTACAAGAATAAGAAGGGTAATCTATGCATAAACGGACATGAACTAGCAATGATCACTAAGTGATCCTGAACACCTACTTACGGTCAAACATAACCCCACTGTCTTCTCTCTCGGTTCAGAACTCACGAGAAGAGACAGTCACGGTTACGCACACGGTTGGTGTGTTTTGTTTGAGTTTACTTTGTGTTTTCTATAACCGGATGTTAAGCAAATTTCCATGTTGCCACATAACCGCGGGCACGGCTTCTCGAAAAGATTTAACCCTGCAGGGGTGATCCAACTCATCCATCACAAACTAACCACACGCTGTGTGGAAAACCTCAACCATGGGATTGGCTATAGTATCCTCAGAATTCCGGTGGAAAACCTCAACCTTGGGATAGCCCAAAGTATCCTTGAAATCCCGTGCACAAGACGTTCGAGAAAGGTAAAACAAATCAAGCACGACCGCCCGACGTGTCGACGAACCCGATAGGAGCCGCGTATCTCGTTCTTAGGACACGACCGGATGAGCACAGCGTACAGTGGCCTGATAGAAATCTCACGAGTTGCCCCGGGTTGGCCCCGCACACGACTCTAGTTTGGACCAACACTCATGAGGAGCACTGGCCTGGGGGTTGATTAATTATCCACGGGGTCCGGAAAGTCCCTATGCAATTTTATTAGTTATTAGGCAAATGTAGTACCAACGTTGGGCCTTGCCAGAAGAGTTTTATCCCAAAAAGAAAATCAAGGGGGTCCCCATAACAACCCCAAGCATGTTAGGAGCGCTCAATATGGAACATAACACCGGTACATAAGTAACTAGGGCGGCAAAGGTGGAACAAAACACCGAGCAAAAGGCCAAGCCTTCCACCTTTTACCAAGTATATATGTGCATTAAATTAAATAGCAATAATATTGTTATATCTCAAGATATCCATGTTGTCACATGGAAACAACCTGCACCTGCAACTAGCAACGCTATAAGAAGGGGCTGAGCAAGCGGTAACACAGCCAAACAATGGTTTACTGGGATGTGGAGGGTTAGAGGCTTATCATGGCATTTGGAGAGGCTTGTCAAACAAGTGGTAGGTAGTGTGATAGAGCGATAGAATCAAGACAACTAGCATGGCAATGATAGTAGTGGTATCCAAGGAAATGTTCATCTTGCCTGAGATTCCGCTTGGAAGAAGAACGAATCCATGAAGTAGACGAACGGGACGTAGTCGAACGAATCCTCACACTTCGAACGCTTTCGGAACTCTATCGAGAAGAAGCGATCCGGAAACAAACAAATGACACGGTAAACACCACAACATATTCATGACATGTTGCGCAATCAAGTATGATGCATGTCCGTTTTAATTATGCATGGCATGGCAAGCACAACAATCAAACACTACAAATTAAGTGAAGTTCAATATGTAACGAGTTGCATGTTGATGAAACCCCATATTCGAATTATTTAGTTCACTCTCGTTTACGTACTCATCAATATTAAATGTTGTTTAAAATGGATGGTCATGGCATAAGGTGAAGATGGAATTAAAGCAATTTAAATGGAGAAGGGGAACCTACATATAACAAAATTATAACTCTCCATATTAAGACAAATGCGGTTAATGTTGTTTAACTAAACAATCATTTTAAATGTTGTTCATCATGGCAAGAGGTGAAGCATACATAACTACATCATCTAGGTATTTGAAATGAGGCCGGAAGCAACATATAGCACTCCCGAAACGACCTCATATGCAAATTATGAATTTGGTACATATCTGAACTAACCATATTTTATATTTATTAAACATGAAAATAAATTGCACTATGAGATTCTACACATTTTTCTAGTGAAGTTACATATGTGGATCATTTTAAACGGAGCTACGATTATTTAGTTATGAAATAAATCATTTTAACATGGCATTGATGCAATCAAATGAAAACAACAAGTTAAACATTTTTATCATTCATGAAAGTGGGATATTGTGATTCTACATGAAATTCTAAGCATTTTTCATTTATAAAACATTTTAATACGATGTCCGGTTATTAAGTTATTAGCATTTTAAAACATGGTTTTTTCTGAAATTATTACATGTCATGGATAATTGATAAATTCGCAGGACGTAAAAAAAACGTTATCGGGCCGAATCTTCGATCTGGGACAACAGTGGCATGGGCGATGGATAGCAAATGTCGCGCATGGCGAGGGATAGGAGCTTGCGGTAGCTCACGTAGTTGGGCTGGTCGTGGCTTCGGGCGGCTTGGCGAGGAGGGACGCCGGCTCCGGCTACTGGGCCGGGGAGGTCGCGGCCCACCTGTGGGGGCTGGCGGGGCGAGCGGGCCCTAGCGACCTAGGCCGGGGCGATGGCGCGTGAGGCCTGGCCGCTGATCCAACTGGATCGAGCAAGCGGTCGGGCAGGATTGTCAATGCTTGAGGGGTTCGTCCTCCTCACGAACGGGAGGCAGCGGCGGGGATCTTGACCTGGCGGCGAAGGTCTCCGGGGACGCCGGAACGGGGTGACGATGATGGGGCTCGCCGGATCTGGTCGTCGGCGGCTAGATCCGGGAAGCAAGGCGGCGGTCTGGAGCTTGGGTTGGCCATGGATGTGCTCGTCTTCCTGCGGGCAATGGAGAGAGAGAAAAAACGTGAGGGAGAGAGAGACAGGGGGAGGAGAGAAGGAGGCGGGGTGCAGGGGCTGGCCATCGACAGGCTCCGGCGAGGCCGACCGGCGCGAGGCTTGGGGCAGCGCGAGGGACTCCCTCCCGATCCAAATTGGATTGAGGAGGAGCTTCTGCTCGAGATGGATGCGGGGAGCGGCGACGTGATCCGGGCTCGGGCAGGCCGGATCTGGGTTTCCGTGGGCTCGTACGGCTAGGAGGTGGGAGGCTGCGGTGGAAGGCTATGGATTGGCGGTGGCGGCGCGGAAATCGAGGAAGGGCTTGGTTTCCCAATTAGGCAGGGCTAGCCCTCCTTATATAGGCAGGGATCTAGGGTTAGGGGTTTTTTAAGGGCGTTTTTCGACCGTGCGATTGCCATCGGATGGTCGGATCGCGGTGGATAGGCTAGGTGGGTTGTGTTGGGCTGTGTGGAGTGGTTGGGCTGAGAGAAGAGAGGGAAATGAGCAGCCCGTGACAGATTTTTAAAACCGAAAAACGTCCGACAATTTAAACGATGACTGCGCGTCTACAATTGACCGTTGGGGTATCAAACTACCTCTGAATGCGATGAAATTTGGCAGGCGGTCCACCTACAGTAAAACAAGACCGCACGCCATCTTTCGACCCAATCCGGGAATATTTTATACCAACTTTTAAAAACAATATTTTAAAGATATTGCGGGCACGTGCGTGTGTGGTTGGTCTCGAAACGGCCGACGACACGAACGGAGAGAACCAGCAACTATGAACGAATGCAAGTTTTAAAAAATGACGGTAACGGAGTGCCGATGCAATGCGGAAGATGAGAATGATGCGATGATGAATGCGACAATCAAATGGGACTCATGACGAAACTCAAAATAAAAGGGGAATCTTCTGGAGCGTCGGTCTCGGGCTGTTACAGGGTTGTTGGGAACTTTGGAGACACTCCCGGAGGTGTGACACGTAGAAAACGTCGTGCACATCGGATAGACCGGAAGGCATCTCTAGTTGGCAGGCAACATCTCCTCGTTCCAAGGTCCCTCCTCTTCGGGGTGGTTACCCTGACTGTTTGTGGAATACTCGATGGTGTGTCTTCTGGTACATCGTCCTTCAACATCCAGAGTGTGATTAGAGTTTTTGCGGCATGTCAGAGCTAGTTGGGGCCAAGGCTCGGTGAACGAGGTTTGGGAAAGGTTCTGGCTTGAGCGTGTATTTCCAAAGTCGGGATACGTGGGCAAGTATTGTGCATATGGGTTGGTCCTGGTGTTACCCATGTTGGTTGGTATCGTGTGTCATCTTGTGCTAGAATAGAAGGGTTAATGTCCTGGTGTAGCTTCCCGGTGGCATGGAATTGTTGACTACTTTAAAGCAGATGATCTTCAGTCGCACGTGGTCTTCATTTATCTCAGTGTTGAAGCTTGTCCATATAGGCTTCTCGTCGAGATCTTGCACTTGAGTAAGTTATCCAAGCAGGTTCTCTAGTCAAGTACTCTTGCTCCTTGGCCATATGTCTTCGTAATCGTGGACGCACACTCTCGGCATGTCTTCGAGTGTTCGGTTTTCTTGTCTCTTCGTACCCACTTGTGGCGAAGGTTTGGGTTGAGTCTTATTCAGAAGCAAAACGGTTTCTCCCATCTGATAAGGTTTTTGAGGGGTTTTATATAAGCTGACTATCCAAAAGTATAGAACAGCCATCTAGTCCCCGAGGTTTGAGGTTTGGACAAGTGAGGAGGACTACCTTTAGCAGGTGGTCCACCATGACCCAGTAAGGTTCACCTCCTTGATTAGACCGTAAGAGGCTAGTAATGACAATTTGTCCCACTTTGGTTAAGGCTCTCGAGGGAGCGAGGTTTTAAACATGATTGGTGAAGGTCAAGGTGAAGTATTGACCCATATCTTTCGACTTAGAGCCAAAGCCCATGGTCATAATTTAACCGTTCTATGGCTCGGTAAAGTTGAGGGGTTTCAAGGATCTTAGGATGTGAGTGAACATTTATCATTTTATACTTGAGCACGGTTTCTTGGATGCCACTAGTTCTATCTAATCCTCCAACCAAAATCACCTTATACTACCGAAAGCATCATTTCATATAGGTCAACTCCAATCTTCACTCATGCTATTCATATCCTCATGTCCCCCAAGAAGAGGTCTAAACCAAATCATGCATGTCAACTATCCCCAAACTCACATGTATTGGTATTCCTATGTAAAAATCCATGGGTAGAGCATACAAGCTACTAAGCTTGAATTTAAACATCACAAATCCGAGTGCTCATCATCCATCCAAGGTCCAAGGTAGTGTATCTCTATCCTAAGGAAACATGGAGTATACCAATCTAAGACCTTTCTTCCTTCCTACAAATTCAATACAGTGGTCCATGGATCCCATCAATCAAGGCACGATTCATTAATTCTACAAATCCAATATCCATGGTGTTTTATAAGATCCCCTAAAATTCCTATAATTCCCAAATCTGTGAAAGGGCTATCCTATCATAGTAAATCCACCAACTTCCATTACTATGATCAAGTAATCTCTAATGTCAAGTTTATACAAATGACTAAATCAAACTTCGGAATATAAATCCAATTTCCTAGTTTTTCTTCCACCGAGAAATATGGTATCATGATCGAGATCATCAAACTGAATCCAAATTACTCCGAACCATGTAGATTTACTCATCATCAACACCTTACTAGGATCACCTAATTTAATCCAAATCTCATGCCAGCAAGAATTCCTACTTGTTCCTCCAAGTCGTTATCGTAACATCACCAGATTCCTATCTATATTATCCAGTGAAGTCAAATTCTTACACCTCCGAGAATTTCAGCTGGAGATCATAATCGTCCTGCTAAATCCAATTTACTCAAAGGTAATGCTACTCTATTAACTTGATCCCACAAAAGGCATCTGCCACATGAAAGTCTTATAATCCACCAAAGGGTCCCGACTATTTCCTCAAGATGTCTATCATAGCTTCATCAATTCCTTAGTCTATCAATCATATATCCTCAAAACGATCTTCCCTATTGCATAGTTAGTTCTGGTGCTAGATTAAGAATGTAATGTGTTCGCTCACTATGATCACTAGTTCCATAATGAACCCAATGCTAAACAAAGGTTATCAAAGCTTAACTGGTTCTATTACAAACTCATATGTTAAGAACGTGGTTAAGGGTTTTAGCTGGGGTAACTTGTGAGGTCTAGGTTAGTCTAGGGAAGGGTTTCCAATCTTGAGGGAGAGGCATAACTCTACGGGGTTGTACTTGGTTGAGTAGGTTGTCACAAAGAGTCTTCAGTGCTAGTTGCTTGTCGAGGTGGAATCCTTGGTGCATCTTGTCTTCCTGGTTTTCAATTGTCGAGACAGGTGAGAGGGAAAACAACGTAGAGGGGATGCCTAAAGGGGGTGGTACAGTGCAAGTGTAATCAAACAAGTGCCTAAATGGCCAAACACAATCATTAAGATAAAATAGGTGATACAGTCGCGTACATGTTACCTAGGGCAAAAGTGTGACTTATATCAAAACAAGCAAAACATAATATGGTTCCTTTTGAACCATCACATGGACTCGACTGCGCGTAGGGAAACACCTATGTTAACCATCCTAGAGGGCCACAGGGGTTGGGCATCAATTCAAGAGGTGCTTTCCTTAGTCCTCTCGCTTGAATCCTTGCCTGTTAGGATGTTCTTCTATCAAGTCTTTAAGGTCTTCCTCAGGTGTCACTACGTTTCTTGTTGTTGTCCGACAAAATGATCCGGGTTGGGGCATCAAGAAACTTTGACAACTTCTTTCCTGGTGACCTCATGGAACGAAGGTAGTTCCTTGTGGCTGCCATTGACTGGGTCTTCTATTGTCTTCTTGATCGCGACAAGGCCTTTTGTCTTCTAAGGCATCAAGGGTTCCAGGTAGGCAACCTTTATGCAATGTCAATAACAAGGCATGGTAGAGGTTCAACATGTCGGTTACGTTGATGACAACATCGACACCAAGAGAGGGGGATGAAGAGAACAGTTTTCCTGCTCACTATCACTACTGGAATCAGCTTCTTTGCCATCTGCCATAGCGGACGGCAAAGGCCTGCCTGGCGGACGGCAAAGCCATTGCCGTCCGCCAGCAGACGGCGAACAGTCCGGCCGAACGGGTGCCGGTAAAGGCCACTTTGCCGTCTGCTGGCAGACGGAAAAGAAGCCAAGCTCTTTGCCGTCTGCTGGCAGACGGCAAAGCCCCTAGATGGCAGACAAAAGGTACCAGCCCCGTTAGGGGGCTAACGGCGCTCTTTGCCGTCTGCCAGCAGACGGCAAAAAGCTGCAGCTGACGTCAGCTGACGTCAGGCGTCAGCTGGGCCAGCGCAGGCTCTTTGCCGTCTGCCAGCAGACGGCAAAGAAGAAAGCTCTTTGCCGTCTGCGCGCAGACGGCAAACAGGCCAAATAGGCCAGCCCAGATTGCACAGGCTGCTGCCACGTGGCCTATTTGCCGTCTGCTAGCAGACGGCAAACCTCTTTGCCGTCTGCTAGCAGACGGCAAAGTGGCTATATAGCCCCTGTTTTTACTGTTTTCTCTTATATCAATTCATTTGCACATAAATTCACACACATATATATATTCAGAATCACATAATAAGGCAAACATTATGTCTAGTCCATCACATAAAATGTCTCATCCACCACATAATAAACAACACATATGCAAATAATATGCAAGCCATATGGATATGATCATCCAACACATACCAAATCAAAACATATGCAAGTCTCATCCATACATATGCAAGTTTCATTCATCTATACATACATATGCCAGTGTCAATTGTTGATCCTACAAAATCAAAACAAAATGGAAGGACAAGGACTCTATGAACGCAAGCTTCCGTGAAGTGAATCAAATATGCAAAATGGGAAAGAAGGAAGTTAGAAGAAGAAGAAGACTAGAAGAAGAAGAAGAAAAAGAAGAAGAAGAAGACTAGAAGAAGAAGAAGAAGAATTTTTCTTCTCTTTCTTTTTCTTCTTCTTATTGTTTACTTGTGTCATTTTAGAGCTAACCTAGTTAAATAGGCCATTTTTGACCTAAATATGCTAAGTATGTCATAAATGAACTAAATAAGCTAAGTATAGGTCATTTCAGAGCTAACCTAAGTAATTATGCCATTTTTTAGCTAATTAAGCATATTAAGTCATTTTGGAGCTAAATAGGTCATTTGTTAAGCATATTATGTCATTTTTGAGCTAGCTAAGCATATTGAGTCATTTTGGAGGAATAAATGCTAAGTATAGGTAACTTTAGAGCTATCCTAGGTTAAATAGGTCATTTTTGAGCTAATTAAGGTTATTATGTCATTTTTGAGCTAGCTAACCATATAAATTCATTTTTGGAGGAATAAATGCTAAGTATATGTCATTTTAGAGCTTTCCTAGGTTAAATAGGTCATTTTGGAGCTAAATAGGTGATTTCTTAAGCTAAGCTAAGTATATGTCATTTGAGAGCTATCCGTGGTAAAATTGGTCATTTTGGAGCTAATTAAGGTTATTATGTCATTTTGGAGGAAATAATGCTAAGTACAGGTCATTTTAGAGCTAAATATGTCATTTCTTAAGCTAAGCTAAGTATAGGTCATTTGAGAGCTATCCATGGTAAAATTGGTCATTTTGGAGCTAAGTAAGGTTATAATGTCATTTTCGAGGAAACTAAGCTAAGTATACGGCATTTTGGAGATAAATAGGTCATTTCTTAAGCTAAGTACGCATTTGTTATGCTAAACACTTGCGAAAACTTACCGTCATCACGGAGGTGTAGTTGTAGGTGTAGTTGTAGGACCGGTCGCGCCAGTGGATGACAGAGGAGGATCGGTAGATGCTTGTCGGGAGTTATGCTGCACCAAAGATCATTTCCAATGTATCGTTAGCATGATGCAACTCAAATGTGAAGACTAGTAACTAATGACCATTCAAATGAAACTCACCGTGCCCGCCGGAGCAATGACTGGCATCGGCGGAGGGGTCGTGCCGCTCTTCTCGCACAGGGTCTGCACATTTGGTTTTGACGAGTCAGTCATATTAGATACTACTGTAAGGAACATTACGTGCATGATTTGGCTAGTATGTAGAAGAAACTTACCGCGAACATCTCGTATAGGGCCCGGTTAGCCATCATGTTCCGGTTCCTCTCCTCCTCCAACGCATTAGCCGTCCTGTCCTCAAGCTCCCTCTCCCTCTCCGCCGCCTGCCGGTCCCTCTCCTCTAGAATCGCCTGGGTCTTCGCTCTCTCTTCCTCAATAGCAGCCTGGGTCTTCGCTCTCTCTGCCTCAATAGCAGCCTGCAACACCACTCATTAGCATTGTAATCATCGACGGCCGCACACACAATGTAATGAAGGAAAGGTATCTGAGTCTGTATAACTAACCTTGAATTCGAGCTCCACTGGCCATGCACGAGGCAATATCTCAGGATCGGAGCCGGTCTGGCGCTTCTTGATCTGTGGGAGAGTGCTACTACAACGTATCAGTCCATCCCCAATGGCTAACGAGCCATGGGGCCTCCAGCCACCAGATATCATCACCAGCTCTGGATCAAGAGGTTGCTGGCTCGGGTTAAAGTCCGGCCCTTTCCTCGCCTTCCCCTCGTCTCTGTACCTCACAAGCTTGTGGTGGGAGGCGCGGTTGGTGAATTTCTTTGGATCATCGAGTTCAGACTCAGAGAATGCATTGGCCTTCTTGTATGAGGCAGTATTGGACATGGCATAGAGGTCGAACAGCTGTGGCACTGGAGCCTTGTTCTCTTGCGCCTAAAAGAGAGGAACAGAGTATTAGTTGAGGGCTCAAGCTAGCATGAAGAATAAATTTGCATGAATCATGAAGCAAACCACATACCTAGTTTTCCCCGTACTGATGTAGGTTGACGCTGCCTAGATGGTGTGGGACACCTTTCATTTTGCCACGCTTGTCCTTTGCAGTGTCGTGGGTGGAGCGCCATTGGGGAGAGCACCACTCATCCACCAACGCCTCCCAACAGTCCATCCTATCCGCACACCATCTCGGGGGCACCTAAGTTAAGCAAGAGAAATTTGAGCGCTACGCCTACGAATCAAATCAAGGAAACTAAGTACAAGGCCTTAAGAATAGGTAATTACCTTCATGTACTTCTCCTTACTCAGAAACTTCTCGCGGCACTTCTCTCTTTTTCTCCTAATACCAGCCGAGGCGAAGTAGTCTCGAATAGCCTGCGTCCGAGCCTCGTGCCGAAAGTTTTGAAGTAGGCGCCTGCACTCGTTGTCGATAACCAGAGCCGCGGCCTCCTGCTGTCCCTCAGCACACCTGTAGAAGGTCTGCAATAAAACAAGAAAACACGGATTAGTACAATCACTGGGGTTGCCAATCAAAGAAGGAAACACAACGTAGACGGCAAAGGAGAAATTACCCAAAACGTCTGGATCACAATGTCGGCCACCTTGTGGCACTCGACATCGCCGATCCTATGCCCCGGCGGGGCCGGGGCAGCCAAGTAGTGCTCCCAGGTCATTCCTAACTCTGGAACCCGGCCCTCACCGGGCAACGTGACCCACCCCGGGAAGCTCTGGCGACAAATCACACCAAGGACACTGTTGGGCCTGCGGACATGAGGCTCGTGTGTCCAAGACCTGAAGTATGACAAGGCCAATGCATTAGATATTCGAAGAAACGTGAAGGCAAAAGGTTAAAAAAGAGTAAATGCACTTACTTGGCCCCGTTAGGCGCAATCAACCACCTCTGGTCGGGGGTCGCCGGGGTGGGCGGGAGCTTTGTACCACCACGCTGGTAGACTTTGCGCCCCTCAACCCACTCACCCTCGCTATAGCTATCAGAACTATAGCCACCCTCAGCACGGCCACTTGACTCCGTCGAGTTCCGCTGCGACTCAGCGTGATCCCTGCTGAGCTTCGGAGTCTCGTGGGACGGAGTCTCGTGGGACGAAGGCTGGTCGGCCCGACGCTCGTCGGCCCGAGGCTCGTCGGCCATAGGCGCGTCTGCCATAGGCTCGTCGGCCCAAGGCTCGTGGACCTGAGTCCGAGACGGGTCCACCTCAGGCGGCTCCATCTCAGACGGAGCACTCCTGTGGTCGGGTGAATCAGCTGGGGGTGGCAGCGAGGAAGGCGTAGTAGCAGCCTTCCTACCTCTCCTGCCGCCACGTCCACCTCTACCAGCCTTCTTCCCCCCCGACCTCTCCCGGCCGAAGAAGAAGCGACCGCCGGTGGTGTCTGCATACTGAGATCCAGCGCTCTCCGGAGGCTATGGGGTGGAATGGAACTACCCCTCCCACCACGCGGCGAGGTAGGAGCCTCGGAGCGCTCTCGACCCGCGCCCACCATCTGTCAACACCTGCAATGACAAAGAGTAAACGAAATTAGTACAACATAAAAAGAATGAATACCTGACATGAATAATATGTATATAATTTAAGTGTATCATCATCATGAACATAATAAAAAATTGAATATATACCTAATTTAAGTGTCGGGGTGTCGTGTCGGGGTCGGGGTGTCGGGGTGTCGTGTCGGGGTCGGGGTGTCGTGTCGGGGTCGGGGTGTCGGGGTGTCGGGGGTGTCGTGTCTGGGTGTCGTGGTGTCGGGGTGTCAGGGGTGTCGGGGTGTCGGGGTCGAGGTGCCGTGTCGGTGTCGGGGTGTCGGGTCGGGGTCGGGGTCGGGGTGCCGTGTCGGGGTCGGGGTGTCGGGGTGTCGGGGTCGGGGTGTCGGGTCGGGGTCGGGGTCGGGGTGTCGGGTCGGGGTCGGGGTCGGGCTTTTTCCTCTTTTTTTCTTTTCTTCTTCTTCCTCTTCTTCCTTTTCTTCATTTTCTTCCTTTTTTTTTCCTTCTTCTTCTTCTTCTTCTTCCTCCTTTCCTTTTTCCTCTTCTTCTTCTCCTCCTCTCCTCTTTTTTCTTCTTCTCCTCCTCCTAACCTAATTAACCTAATTGATGTCGAAACCAGTAGCATCTAACTAATTAACCTACTCAAAAAACCTAATTAACAACATCTTACTAATTAACCTAATTGATGCATCTACTATCTACTAACAGTAGCATCTATATATATATCTATAATCATGATATTAAAAAAAGGAAAAAAAAAGAAAAACAGAAAAAAAGGGCAGAGGTGGGGGAGCTCACCGGAGGAGGTGCCGCCGGGGGGCTCGTCGGGGGGGGGGGGTGCCGTCGGGGGGGCTCGCCGGGGGGTGCCGCCGGGGAGGGCTCGCCGGGGGGGCTCGACGGGGCGGCGGCGCGTGGCCGCTGCGGCAGACTGCGGGGCGGCGGCGCGGGGCAGCGGAGGTGCGGGGCGACGGCGCGGGGCAGGGTGGGGCGGGGCGGCGGCGGGGGCGGCGGGGGCAGGGCGGGGCGGCGGCGGGGGTAGGGCAGGGCAGGGCGGGGCGGCGGCGCTGAGACAGAGAGGGAGAGAGAGATGTGTGTGTGAGAGAGAGAGAGGCTTTGGGCGCGGGGGCGAAAATTAAGCCCCCCTCTTTGCCGTCTGCTGGTAGACGGCAAAGAATTCTTTGCCGTCTGCCAGCACACGGCAAAGACGGTGACCGTTAGCCCGCCCCCGCCGTGACATTGTGGGCCCCACCCTCACCTCGTTGCCGTCTGCTGGCAGACGGCAAAGAAATTTTTGCCATCTGCCAGTAGACGGCAAAGAAGTGGCAGATGGAAAAGAGCTTGACCTAGCCAGTGCCGTGCCCCGTGGGGCCCACTTTGGTCTTTGCCGTCTGCTGGCAGACGGCAAAGAAGTGCAGATGGCAAAGACCCTCTTTGCCATCAGCTAGTTCTTTGCCGTCTGCTTTGGAAAGACAGACGGCAAACAGCCTCTTTGCCATCAGCTGGCAGACGGCAAAGAGCTGGCAGATGGCAAATAACTGAATTCCAGTAGTGTATGGTGAGACGGACCAATTTGGAGAGGTTATCATCCACCGGGGGTTGCCGATACAACAACGATAAGGACAGGGTCGCACTATTCGCAATGTATATCATGATCTTGCATATCTCATGCCCTGATCATCGTAGGCCAAGGTTGCATCCTCTTGGGGAAGTGTCGAGTGTGTCACCATCTTCTGAGTCTTAACGTCCTCACCCTCGAGAAGGTAACTCATGTTGGTTGTGTCTTCTCGTGGTGTCTCCAACCTTGTGTTCAAAGATGTGGATGAACGTCTGGCAAGGTGGCTAGTTTCTAGGTCATCCATGAAGATTATAGGGAATCCAGTGGTTAGGGGCATAAGGGTGCTAGCGACCATTTGCAAGGTTTCGAAAAAGAGGCTAGAAGAGATAAGAAGTAAAAAGCTTTTGAATATAGTCACTAGGTGTAGTTTTGAAAATAGATTTATCCTATCTAACGTCCATGCTAACTAAGGCTTCCTACAGTCAGGATGGCTTTGATACCAGCTCTGTGAGGACCCCTACTCATAAGTCGAAGTCACCGAATGCACGTGTACAGTGATCCTAGGATCAATGCTCACTGAACACACAGAAATGGATAATCAAGAGTCTTACATCTATTACAAACTGTCTTACACAAATATGACCATTATGGTCAAGTCTTGCATAGATAGGGCCAGTAAGGTCAATCATCAGATAAGCACTCACAGTGGAAATCTTCAACGATAACTTGGGCCCATGCCATCTGTTGAAGAACGTTGCATGGGAAACAATTTTTTTTCCTACGAACACCCAAGATCTATCTATGGAGATCAACAGCTACGAGAGGGGGAGTGCATCTACATACCCTTGTAGATTGCTAAGCGGGAAGCGTTAAGAAACGCGGTTGATGTAGTCGAACGTCTTTGCGATCCAATCACGATCCGTCCCGCAATCCAATCACGAGATCCGCCCCGATCAAGCGCCGAACGGACGACACCTCCGTGTTCAGCACACATACAACTCGATGACATCTCCGCCTCCTTGATCCAGCAAGCGAGGGCGGAGAGGTAGATGAGTTCTCCGGCAACATGACGGTGTGGTGGCGGTGGTGGTGGAGCTGTCCCGACATGGCTTCGCCAAGCGCTACCATGACGAACTAGAGGAGAAACAACCTAGGGAGAGGTAGGGCAGGGCTGCGCCGTGGCTTGTAGTGCTACATCCCTCCCTCCCCTCACATATATATAGGGGGAGAGGAGGGGGGCGGCCGCCCTAGGGTTTCCCCTAGGGTTGGGGCGGCGGCCAAAGGATGCCTTGACACCCAAGGCAAGGGGTGGCGCCCCCCTTTGGGCTTGGGCCCCCCACATCTAGCCGCATGGGCCTAGCTAGGAGGGGCGGCTAGCCCACCAGGGGTTGGTGTGCTCCCTCTCACAGCCAATGGGGCCCTCCGGTGCAGGTGGACCCTCCCGGTGGACCCTCGGAACACTTCCGGATTCTCCGTCACAAAACCGGTAGGTCCTGGAACCTTTCCGAAACTCGAATACCATCTTCCTATATATCAATCTTTACCTCCAGACCATTTCGAAACACCTCGTGACGTCCGGGATCTCATCCGTGACTCCGAACAGCCTTCGGTCACCAACATATATAACTCAACAATACCGAATCGTCACCGAACGTTAAGTGTGTAGACCCTGTGGGTTTGAGAACTATGCAGACTTGACCGAGACACCTCTACGGACAATAACCAATAGCGGGTCCTGGATGCCCATATTGGTTCCTACATATTCTAGGAAGATCTTTATCGGTCGAACCACGATGTCAAGGATTCAAATAATCCCGTATACAGTTCCCTTTGTCCATCGGTATGTTACTTGCCTGAGATTCGATCGTCGGTATCTCCATACCTAGTTCAATCTCGTTACCGGCAAGTCTCTTTACTCGTTCCCTAATACAAGATCCCATGACTAACTCCTTAGTCACATTGCTTGCAAGCTTCTTGTGATGCTGTATTATCGAGTGGGCACAGACAAATCCCAGTCTCGATTCACGCCAACCCAACAGACACCCTCGGAGATACATGTAGAGCACCTTCATAGTCGCCCAGCTATGTTGTGATGTTTGATACACACAAGGCATTCCTCCGGTGTCCGGGAGTTGCATGATCTCATGGTCATAGGAATAGATACATGACATGGATAAAGCAGTTGCAATAAACTAGTACGATCAAATGCTATGCTTACGGTTGGGTCTAGTCCATCACATCATTCTCATAATGATGTGATCCCGTTGTCAGATGACAACTCATGTCTATGGTCAGGAAACCTTGACCATCTCTGATCAACGAGCTAGTCTAGTAGAGGGTCACTAGGGACATAGTGTTGTCTATGTATCCACACATGTATCTGAGTTTCCAATCAATACAATTATAGCATGGATAATAAACGATTATCATGAACAAGGAAATATGATAATGACCAATTTATTATTGCCTCTAGGGCATATTTCCAACAGTCTCCCACTTGCACTAGAGTCAATAATCTAGCTTTCATCACCATGTGATTAACGCCCAATGAGTTTTGGGGTTTGATCATGTTTTGCTTGTGAGAGAGGTTTTCGTCAACGGGTCTATAACATTGAGATCCGTGTATACTTCGCAAATCTCTATGTCATATTGTAGATGCTTCTACTACGCCCCACTTGGAGCTATTCCAAATGTATGCTCCACTATACGTATCCGGTTTGCTACTCAGAGTCATCCAGATCGGTGTCAAAGCTTGCATCGATGCAACCCTTTACGACGAACTCATTATCACCTCCATAAACGATAAACATTTCCTTAGTTCTCCAGTTACTAAGGATAATTTTGACCACTGTCCAGTGATCCACTCTTGGATCACTCTTGTACCCCTTGACAGATTCATGGCAAGGCACACACCAGGTGCGGTACACAGCATGGCATACTATATAGAGCATATGGCTAAGGCATAGGGGATGACCTTCGTCCTTTCTCTTTCTTCTGCCGTGGTCGAGCTTTGAGTCTTACTCAACTTCACACCTTACAAATCAGGCAAGAACTCATTCTTTGACTGATCCATTTTGAACTCCTTCAAAATCTCGTCAAGGTATGTACTCATTGAAAGTCTTATCAGGTGTCTTGATCTATCTCTATAGATCTTGATGCCCAATATTTAAGTATCTTTATCCAGGTCTTCCTTTGAAAAACTCTTTTCAAACAACCTTGTATGCTTTCCAGAAAATTCTACATCATTTCCGATCAACAATATGTCATCCACATATACTTATCAGAAATGCTATAGTGCTCCCACTCACTTTCTTGTAAATACTAGTTTCTAATAAACTTTGTACAAACCCAAAATCTTTGATCACCTCATCAAAGCATATATTCCAACTCCGAGATGCTTGCTCCAGTCCATAGAAGGATTGTTGGAGCTTGCATACCTTTTAGCATCCTTAGGATCAACAAAACCTTCTGGTTGTATCACATACAACCTTTCCTTAAGGATACCGTTAAGGAAACGATGTTTTGACATCCATCTGCTAGATTTGTATGTGCCATCTCTAATTTTCAAAATAAATTTCCTTTTTGTGTGCTCGTACCGCTCATGAAACAGTAGGGGGTGTCCAATATTTTTCCATGCTAGATTTGTTATTCTCAAGATGAGTGTGTATTCACTTGTCATTGCACAAGAGTACGGCGGTAATAGGGATGCCCATTCCTGAAATGAAAAAAAAGAAAAAAAATACTTTATGTTGTCAAATAATAAATTCCTTGGAAAGTGTTGGTATGGAAGGCAACCGTTGATACGGCCAGCCATGGATTGTGAAAGAATGGTGGAAAAAGGAATAAACTTTATTTTATGTTTGGGAACCGCCTATGATATATCTAGCATGGAAAGTATTGTGATCTACTTTGTCGTTTTCGTCGACAGGAAAGGCATGCCACTCAAAATATTTTTCTCTCTCAATTTAGACTTTGAGCTCTGGCACCTTTACAAATCCCTACTTCCCTCTGCGAAGGGCCTATCTATTTACTTTATGCAATTTTTATTTTTATTTGAGTCTCCATCTTCTCTTATAAAGCACCAACTAGGGGGCAATATGATCGTACTTGAGCATTGGGTATAGCTAATATTTGAGTGTGTTTCATGAATGGATCAATGATTGAGCATGATGGGCCAGGGATAAATTTATTTAGTGTTGATATTTCGAAACACATGGTTGCTTGTTGGCATGCTTGAGTATTGAAGTCATTATGTTAAAACTAGAATATTGCTTTGAATCATCTAAAAGTCCAAATGTCCATGCTACAAAAGAAAAGATTATGTGATGAACATGTTAGGCAACATTCCACATCAAATTTTTTGTTTTTATCATTTACCTACTCGAGGACGAGTAGGAATTAAGCTTGGGGATGATGATACGTCACCAACGTATCTATAATTTTTGCTTGTTCCATGTTGTTATATTATCATTCTTGGATGTTTTACAATCATTTTATAGCAACTTTACATCATTTTTTGGGACGAACCTATTGACATAGTGCCAAAGTACCAGTTGCTGTTTTTGCTTGTTTTTTACTTCGTGGAATATCAGTACCAAACGGAGTCCAATTGCGACGAAACTTTTTGGAGATTTTTTTTGGGCCAGAAGATATCCAGTGGGCCAAAGAAGTACTAGAGGGGAGAGTCGAGGAGACCACAACCCACCAGGGCGCGCCAGAGGCCCCAGGCGCGCCCGTATGGGTTGTGCCCTCCTCGGGACCCCTCTCCACCGCCTCTGACACCTATAAATTCCCAAATATTCCAGAAACCCTAGAGGAGTCGACAAAAAACACATCCAGCTGTCGCAAGTTCCAGAGCCTCGAGATCCAATGTAACACCATCACGGAGGGGTTCATCATGCTCATTGGTGCCTCTCCGATGATGCATGAGTAGTCCATCATAGACCTAAGGGTCCGTAGGCTGTAGCTAGATGGCTTCCTCTCTCTCTCTCTCTCTTTATTCTCAATACAATGGTCTCTTGGAGATCTATTTGATGTAAACTTTTGCGATGTGTTTGCTGGGATCCGATGAATTTTGAGTTCATGATCAGTTTCTATCCATGAATATCATTTGAGTCTTCTTTGATCTCTTATATGCATGATTACTTATAGCCTCATATTTCTTCTTCGAATCTTTGGTTTAGGTAGCCCAACTAGATAGATTTTTCTTGTCATGGGAAGAGGTGCTTTGTGATGGGTTCGATCTTGCGGTGTCCTCTCCCAGTGACAGAAGGGGCAGCGAGGCATGCATGTATCGTTGCAATTAAAGATAACAAGATGGGGTCTATTCCTACATGAATAGATCTTGTCTACATCATGTCATCGACCTTATTGCATTACTCCGTTTTTCCATGAACTTAATACACTCGATGCATGTTGGATAGCGGTCGATGTATGGAGTAATAGTAGTAGATGCAGAAAGGAGTCAGTCTACTTATCTTGGACGTGATGCCTATATAATGATCATCGCCTTGGATATCGTCATGATTATTTGATCTTCTATCAATTGCCCATCAGTAATTTGTTCACCCATCGTGTGCTATACTCATGAGAGAAGCCACTAGTGAAACCTACGGCCCCCGGGTCTACTTTTCCAACATATTGCTTTCCGATCTATCTTTTTGCCGCTTTTGTTTTCAGATCTATTATTCCAAAAAGCCAAAAATACTTTGCTGCACTTTTTATTTGTTCTTTTTATTTTGTGTTCTTGAGAGATCTATCTCTCCAATCTATCATATCCTAATCTATCTTTTTACCGTAGAGAGATTGACAACCTCTCTTTCGCGTCGGGTTGCAAGTATTTGTTCTTTGTGTGCAGGTGTTGTTTACTAGGTGGTGGTGATCCTCCTACTGGTTCGATACCTTGGTTTCATAACTGAGGGAAATACTTACCGTCGTTGTGCAGCATCATCCCTTCCTCTTTGGGGAAATACCAACGCAGTCTCAAGCCACGTCAAAGGAATTTCTGGCGCCGTTGTTGGGGAGGAAGCGGTCTCTTCTACGCGCCAATCAGTGGCGCCGAGGAGACACCATCAACATCTATCAGGTTCCTTATCACAAATCTCATCTCCTTGCAATTACATTATTTGCCATTTGCCTCTCGTTTTCCTCTCCCCCACTTCACAAATTTGCTGTTTTATTCGCCCTCTTTTTCGTTTGCCTTTTTGCTTGTTTGCTATCTTTGCTTGTGTTGCCATGTGCCTTCTATTTGCTTGCATATTCGCTTGCTAAAAATCTATTTATATGGATCCTCATCCACTTGCTAATCTTTTCAAAAGACCACATTATGATGAACCAATTGCTAGTGAGTTGAGTGCACTTGATTATCTCTCTGAAGTTTTGTTTGAAAATCATGAATCTGAAAATTTTGATGAAGTGTTGAAAGAAGAAATTTATAAGGTGATTCATGATAGCTCCTTGATTGAAAAGCATGATTGCAATGTTGCTAGTATGAATTCTCTAAATATCCATGATGCTAATGATATGCAAAGCCACAAGCCTGGGGATGCTATGCTTGATGAACATGATATTCTTAGTCCCCCAAGTTTTGATGAGCAAATTTATTATGATGATTGCTTGCCTCCTATTTATGATGATGGTGATGACACGTATGCTATAATGAGTAATGATAACTATGAAACTTATCATCATGGTTTTAATTTGCACTGTGGTTATGTCAATCAAGTGTCTCATGATAGTTATTTTGTTAAGTTTTAATTTGTAATGTGGTTATGGATGATAAGGAATTTGCTTATGTGGAGAGTAATGAAAATTCTATGCTTGTGCATCATGAAAAGAATGATTTATGTGATAGTTATATTGTTGAATTCCTTCATGATGCTACTGAAATTTATTATGAGGGAGGGTGATATGGTTGTAGGAATTGCAATATTATCAAGTTTCCTCTCTATGTGTTCAAAGTTTTGAAGTTATGCTTGTTTTGCCTTCCAATGCTAGTTGATTCTTGTTCAAATAAATTGTTTGCTCACAAAATCCCTATGCATAGGAAGTGGGTTAGACTTAAATGTGTTTGTCATGCTATTCATGATGCTCTTTTGCATATTTCAATTACTACTTTTTATGTGAGCATCATTGAAATCATCGTGCCTAGCTAGGGGCATAAAACGATAGCGCTTGTTGGGAGGCAACCCAATGAATAAATTTATTTTCCTCTTTTTCTTTCTGTTTTGAGTGTTGACACAATTATGCCTCTGTTATGATTGTGTTTTTAGGTTTTATTTAGTGTTTGTGCCAAGTAGAGCCTTTAGGAAGATTCATAATATGCGTAGAAACAATGCTGAATCTGAAACAGAAACTTTGCCTCCAGTGTTCAAATTTTCATTTTTTTACTGGAACGTGATATTGAGCTGAAATTTTAACAGAGGGTTGCTATACAAATTCTTTACGTTGTCCTAATTTTTCAGAATTTTTATAGTTACAGAAGTATGGTTAGAGTACAGATTACTACAGACTATTTTGTTAAAGATAGATTCTGTTTTCGTTGCATTGTGTGATTGTTTTGATGAATCTATGGGTTATATTGAAGGGTATGAGCCATGGTAAACTTAAAATACAGTAGGTATAATTCAATAATAAAATATGAATGGGTTTGCAACAGTACTTAAAGTAGTGATTTGCTTTATTATACTAACGGATCTCACGAAGATTTTGTTGAGTTTTGTGTGATTCAAGTTTTCAAGTTTTGGGTGAGATCACGATGGATGAAGGAATAAGGAGTGAAAAGAGCCTAAGATTGGGGATGCTACAGCACCCCCAAGATATATCCAAAGAGAAACAAGCAACTAAGCTTGGGGATGCCCCGAGTGGCATCCCCTCTTTCTTCTAACGACCATCGGTATTTTACTTGGAGCTATATTTTTATTCCTCACATATCATGAGTTTTGCTTGGAGCGTCTTGTATCATTTGAGTCTTTGCTTGCTTTGCTTTTTAGTTTGTCACTTGTATCCTTGCTGGACACACGTATTTTAGAGAGCCAAAATTATGCTACGATTTGTTAGAATTGCTCTATATGCTTCACTTAAACTTTTTGAGCTATAGAATTGCTCTAGTGCTTCACTTATATATTTTTGAGCACGGTGTGCTTGGAAGCTTTTGAAGAAACACTCTCATGCTTCACTTAGATTATTTTGAGAGTTAGTAAATTTTGAAGAAATCCTCTCATGCTTCACTTATACTATGTTGAGAGATGAAACTTTTATGCTCATGTTCTTCACTTAAATTTGTTTGAGCTTGCCAAAAGCAATGGCAATATATGAAACTAGTCCCAAAGAGATAGATATCCATGGAGGATATAATAAAAACTTTCATGAAGATCATTGGACAAATTAAACTTGATTCCTTGTAATAGTTTTGAGACATGATGATAGTAATATGTGAGTCATGTTAGTGAGTAATTATGCTTTAGTAGGAATATTGGTGTTAAGGTTTGTGATTCCCTATGCAAGTACGAAAGTCAATAGTTATGCAATGAAATTACATCCTACTTATGGTGCATTATTTGGTGTTAGTTATGCTCAATGCTCGTTTATAGGAATTTTCATTTCTTGGTTGGTTGCTTCTCAATCTATTTGCTAGCCTCCACTTGTACTAATAGAAATACTACTTGTGCATCAAAAATCCTTAAACCCAGTTTTGCCTTATGAGTCCACCATACCTACCTATATGCGGTATTTCCATGCTGTTCTAAGAAAATTTGTATGTGCCATCTCTAATTTTCAAAATAAATTTCCTTTTTGTGTGCTCGTACCGCTCACGAAATGGTAGGGGGTGTCCAATATTTTCCATGCTAGATGTGTTATTCTCAAGATGAGTGTTTATTCACTTGTCATTGCACGAGAGTACGGCAGTAATAGGGATGCCCATTTCCGAAATGAATTTTTTTTTACTTTATGTTGTCAAATAATAAATTCCTTGGAACGTGTTGGTATGGAAGGCAACCGTGGATACGGCAAGCCATGGCTTGTGAAAGAATGGTGGAAAAAGGAATAAACTTTATTTTCTGTTTGGGAACCGCCTATGATATATCTAGCATGGAAAGTATTGTGAACAACTTTGTCGTTTTCGCTGACAGGAAAGGCATGCCACTCAAAATATTTTTCTCTCTCAATTTAAACTTTGAGATCTGGCACCTTTACAAATCCCTGCTTCCCTCTGCGAAGGGCGTATCTATTTACTTTATGCAAATTTTATTTTTATTTGAGTCTCCATCTTCTCTTATAAAGCACCAACTAGGGGGAACTATGATCGTACTTGAGCATTGGGTATAGCTAATATTTGAGTATGTTTCATGAATGGATCAATGATTGAGCATGATGGGCTAGGGATAACTTTCTTTAGTGCTGATATTTTGAAAGACATGGTTGCTTATTGGCATGCTTGAGTATGGAAGTCATTATGTTAAAACTAGACTATGGCTTTGATTCATCTAAAAGTCCAAATGTCCATGCTACAAAAGAAAAGATTATGTGATGAACATGTTTGGCAGCATTCCACATAAAAAATTCTGTTTTTATCATTTACCTACTTGAGGACGAGTAGGAATTAAGCTTGGGGATGATGATACGTCTCCAACGTATCTATAATTTTTGCTAGTTCCATGTTGTTATATTATCATTCTTGGATGTTTTACAATCATTTTATAGCAACTTTATATCATTTTTTGGGACTAACCTATTGACAAAGTGCCAAAGTGCCAGCTGTTGTTTTTTTCTTGTTTTTATTTCGCAGAATATCAGTACCAAACGGAGTCCAATTGTGACGAAACTTTTTGGAGATTTGTTTTGGCCAGAAGACATCCAGTGGGCCAAAGAAGTGCTAGAGGGGAGGGTCGAGGAGACCACAACCCACCAGGGCGCGCCAGAGGCCCCAGGTGCGCCCTGATGGGTTGTGCCCTCCTCGGGACCCCTCTCCACCGCCTCTGACGCCTGTAAATTCCCAAATATTTCAGAAACCCTAGAGGAGTCGACGAAAAAAACATCCAGCCGCCGCAAGTTCCAGAGCCTCGAGATCCAATCTAACACCATCACGGTGGGGTTCATCATCCTTATTGGTGCCTCTCCGATGATGCGTGAGTAGTCCACCATAGACCTACGGGTCCGTAGGCAGTATCTAGATAGCTTCCTCTCTCTCTTTTGATTCTCAATACAATGGTCTCTTGGAGATCTATTTGATGTAAACTTTTGCGTTGTGTTTGTTGAGATCCGATGAATTTTGAGTTCATGATCAGTTTCTATCCATGAATATTATTTGAGTCTTCTTTTATCTCTTATATGCATCATTACTTATAGCCTCGTATTACTTCTTCGAATCTTTGGTTTAGTTAGGACAACTAGATCGATTTTTCTTGCCATGGGAAGAGGTGCTTTGTGACGGGTTTGATCTTGCGGTGTCCTCTCCCAGTGACAGAAGGGGCAGCGAGGCACGCATGTATCATTGCTATTAAGGATAACAAGATGGGGTATATTCCTAGATTAATAGATCTTGTCTACATCATGTCATCATTCTTATTGCATTCCTCCGTTTTTCCATGAATTAATACACTAGATGCATGCTGAATAGCGGTCGATGTGTGGAGTAATAGTAGTAGATGCAGGCAGGAGTTGGTCTACTTACCTTGGACGTGATGCCTATATAATGATCATCGCCTTGGATATCGTCATGATTATTTGTTCTTCTATCAATTGCCCAACAGTAATTTGTTCACCCACCGTGTGCTATACTCATGAGAGAAGCCACTAGTGAAACCTACGGCCCCCGGGTCTACTTTTCCAACATATTGTTTTCCGATCTATCTTTTTGCCGCTTTGGTTTTCAGATCTATTATTCCAAAAACCCATAAATACCTTGCTGCGCTTTTTATTTGTTCTTTTTATTTTGTGTTCTTGAGAGAGCTATCTCTCCAATCTATCATATCATAATCTATCTTTTTACCATAGAGAGGTTGACAACCTCTCTTTCGCGTCGGGTTGCAAGTATTTGTTCTTTGTGTGCAGGTGATGTTTATTAGGTGGTGGTGATCCTCCTACTGGTTCGATACCTTGGTTTCATAACTGAGGGAAATACTTACCGTCGCTGTGTTGTATCATCCCTTCCTCTTTGGGGAAATACCGACGCATTCTGAAGCCATGTCATGCTACCATCAACTTATGTGACGGTTCAATAACCTCATCAAGTTCTACCTTCCTCCCACTCAATTCTTTCGAGAGAAACTCTTTCTCGAGAAAGGGCCCGTTTTTAGCGACAAACACTTTGCCCTCGGATCTGAGATAGAAAGTATACCCAAATGTTTCCTTAGGGTATCCTATGAAGACGCATTTGTCCTCTTTGGGTTCGAGCTTATCAGGTTGAAGCCTTTTCACATAAGCGTCGTAGCCCCAAACTTTAAGAAACGACAGCTTAGGTTTCTTGCCAAACCATAATTCATACGGTGTCGTCTCAACGGACTTTGATGGTGCCCTATTTAAAGTGAATGCGGCTGTCTCTAATGCATAACCCTAAAATGATAGTGGCAAATCGGTAAGAGACATCATAGTACGCATCATATCCAATAAAGCACGACTACGACGTTCGGACACACCATCACACTATGGTGTTCCAGGCGGCATGAGTTGTGAAACAATTTCCACATTGTCTTAAGTTGCATACCAAACTCGTTACTCAGATATTCACATCCACGATCATATCATAGACATTTTATCTTCTTGTCACAATGATCTTCAATTTCACTCTGAAATTGCTTGAACTTTTCAAACGTTTCAGACTTGTGTTTCATTAAGTAAATATACCCATATCTACTCAAATCATCAGTGAAGGTAAGAAAATAACGATATCCACCGCACACTTCAACACTCATTTGGACCGCATACATCAACATGTATTATTTCCAATAAGTCACTTGCCTGCTCCATCATAACGAAAATGGGGTTTTAGTCATCTTGCCCATGAGGCATGGTCCGCATGTCTCAGCCGATTCGAAATCGAGTGAGTCCAAAGATCCATCAGCATGGAGTTTCTTCATGCGCTTTACACCAATATGACCTTAGCGGCAGTGCCACAAGAAAGTGGTACTAGCATTATGAACTTTGCATCTTCTGACATCAATATTATGAACATGTGTATCACTACGATCGAGATTCAATAAACCATTAACATCGGGTGCATGATCATAAAAGATATTATTCATGTAAGCAGAACAACCATTATTCTATGACTCAAATGAATAACCGTATTGCAATAAACACGAGCTAATCATGTTCATGCTCAATGCCAACACCAAATAACATTTATTTAGGTTTAACACTAATCCCGAAGGTAGAGGGAGCGTGCGATGGTGATCACATCAACCTTGGATACACTTCCAACACACATCGTCACCTCGCCCTTAGCTAGTCTTTGTTTATTCCGTAGCTTTTATTTTGAGTTACCAATATTAGCAACTGAACCGGTATCTAATACCTAGGTGCTATTAGGAGTAATAGTAAGGTACACATCAATAACATGTATATCAAATATACTTTTGTTGACGTTGCCAGCCTTCTTATCTGCCAAGTATCTTGGGGCAGTTCTGTAACGCCCAAGATGCGATCCTGTCCTTATTTTGGCACGAGGGCCTCGACAGGGATAGAAGCGCATCTCGTCATTTCGCAAGAATGGATATCATTACAAGTACATGTAAAGAAGAGATGAGTATATGGAATTGGCTTACACTTGCCACAAGCTACATCAATATCACATCAATACAACAACATATCCAAACAACATACAGAAGAGCAGGGTCCGACTACGGACGAAAACAAACGATAAAATGACATCCATCCTTGCTATCCCAGGCTGCCGGCCTGGAACCCATCCTATGATCGATGAAGAAGAAGAAGAAATCCAAATCAAACAAGCATCGTGCTCACATCAAATCATCGCATTACCTGTACCTGCAACTTTTGTTGTAGTAATCTGTGAGCCACAGGGGACTTAACAATCTCATTTCCAAGGGTATCAAGACTATTAAAGCTTAATGGGTGAGGTATGGATAAGTGGTGAGGCTGCAGCAAGCACTAAGCATTTATTTGAGTGGCTAACTTACGAGTACAAGAATAAGGGGGGATGATTGTCGCATAAATAGACGTGAACTAGTAATGATCTCTAAGAGATCCTGAACACCTACTTACGAACAAACATAACCCCACCGTGTTGTCTCTCGGTTCAGAAATCACGAGAAGAGACAGTCACGGTTACGCACACGGTTGGTGTATTTTATTTGAGTTTACTTCAAGTTTGCTATGAACGGGTGTTAAACAAAGTTTCCAAGTTGCCACGTAGCCGCGGGCACGGCTTTCCGAAAGATTTAACCCTGCAGGGGTGCTCCAACTCATCCATCACAAACTAACCACACGCCGCGGGAATAACCTCGACCACGAAACCCGTGATCTCCTTGGAAATTCCGTTGGAAAATCTCAACCTCGAGATAGCCCGAAGTGTCCTAGAAATCCCGCGCACAAGACGTTCGAGAAAGGTAAAACAAATCCAGCAAGGCCGCCCGACGTGTCAACGAACCCGATAGGAGCCGCGTATCTAGTTCTCAGGGCACGACGGATAAGCGAAGCGTATCAGGTGGACATCTCCCGAGTTGCCCTGGGTTGGCCCCACACGGTGCTCTAGTTTGGACTACCAGCATCAGCACTTGCCCCCCTGTATTATGTTGAATAACGAACCTCGGGTAGCGCTTACTCCCTATGCGTCAAATTAATTATCAGAATTATTATGTTGGGCAAATGTAATACCAAAGTTGGGCCTTGCCAGACAAGTTTTATCCTAAAACGAAAAATCAAGGGGGTCCCCTTAACAACCCCGAGCATGTTAGGAGCGCTCAATATGGAACATAACACCGGTACACAAGTAACTAGGGCGGCAAGAGTGGAACAAAACACCGAGCAAACGGCCAAGCCTTCCAACCTTTACCAAGTATATATGTGCATTAAATTAAATAGCAATAATATTGTGATATATCAAAAATATCCATGTTGCACATGGAAAGAACTTGCACCTGCAACTAGCAACACTATAAGAAGGGCTGAGCAAGCGGTAACATAGTCAAACAATGGTTTGTTGGGATGTGGAGGGGTTAGAGGCTTTTCATGGCATTTGGGAGGCTTGACAAACAAGTGGTAGGTAGCGAGACAAGCGATAGAAAGGTGACATCTATCATGGCAATGATAGTAATGGTATCCAGGGAAATGGTCATCTTGCCTGAGTGATATGTCTGCAATGTATCTATAATTTTTGCTTGTTCCATACTGTTATATTATCATTCTTGGATGTTTTACAATCATTTCATAACAACTTTATATTATTTTTTGGGACTAACCTATTGACATAGTGCCAAAGTGCCAGTTGTTGTTTTTTACTTCGCAGAAAATCAATACCAAACAAAGTCCAATCGCGACGAAACTTTTAGGAGATTTTTTCTAGACCAGAAGACACCCGGTGGGCCAAAAAAGTGTTGGAGAAGTGGGCAGAGGATACCACAACCCACCAGGGCTCGCCAGGGGGGCCCCGGCGCGCCCTGATGGGTTGTACCCTCCTCGGGGCCCCTCTCCACCGCCTCTGATGCCTATACATTCCCAAATATTCCAAAAACCCTAGGGAGTCGACGAAACACAATTTCAGCCGCCGCAAGTTCCAGAACCTCGAGATCCAATCTAAACACCATCACAGAGGGGTTCATCTTCTTCATAGGTGCCTCTCCGATGATGCGTGAGTAGTCCACCATAGACCCACGGGTCCGTAGGCAGTTGCTAGATGGCTTCCTTTCTCTATCTTCTGATTCTCAATACAATGGTCTCTTGGAGATCTATTTTATGTAAACTTTTGCGGTGTGTTTGTTGGGATCCGATGAATTTTGAGTTCATGATCCGTTTCTATCCATGAATATTATTTGAGTCTTCTTTGATCTCTTATATGCATAATTACTTATAGCCTCGTATTTCTTCTTCGAATCTTTGGTTTAGTTAGGCCGACTAGATCGATTTTTCTTGCCATGGGAAGAGGTGCTTTGTGATGGGTTCGATCTTGCGGTGTTCTTTCCCAGTGACAGAAGGGGCAACAAGACACGCATGTATCGTTGCTATTAAGGATTACAAGATGGGGTCTATTCCTACATGAATATATCTTGTCTACATCATGTCATCGTTCTTATTGCATTACTCCGTTTTCCCATGAACTTAATACACTAGATGCATGCTGGATAGCGGTCGATGTGTGGAGTAATAGAGGTAGATGCAGACAGGAGTCGGTCTACCTATCTTGGACCTGATGCCTATATAATGATCATCGCCTTGGATATCGTCATGACTATTCGATTTTCTATCAACAGCCCAACAGTAATTTGTTCACCTACCGTGCGCTATACTCATGAGAGAAGCCACTAGTGAACCCTACGGCCCCCGGGTCTACTTTTCCAACATATTGCTTTCAGATCTATCTTTTTCTATCTTTGTTTTTAGATCTACAAAACCAAAAAACCAAAAACATATTGCTTCATATTTTATTTGCTCTTTTTATTTTGTGTTCTTGAGAGATCTATCTCTCCTATCTGTCACGACCTCTTGAGTATTTTGATTATTAGGAAATATAAGATAGACTAGGATTTGTCCTGACTTGTCTTGTACTCCAAGTTGGTAAGTGTACTTCTATATATATGCCCACGAGGCTCAAGCAATACATCAACTTTTCCTCTATTCCCTCTCTCCCTTTCAACCTGGTATCTGCCGCAAGTTCCTAGACCTAGCCACCGTCCAGCGCTTCCGCATTGCGCGTCGCCCCCGAGGCGCTCGGCCTCCATGACCGCCGCGTGGGGCCAGGCCACCCGTACCTAGGGTTTGTCCTCCGGTCGTGTTGACCGGCTGCCCTAGAGTCTTTTTTCCGATCTCTAGATCTGGCGTTTTCTCTCTTCCGCCGATTGCATTGATCGGCGTTTTCTTTTTGGTTTTCCGATCTAAGATCGGTTTGCGTCGCCCGCCGCCATCGTCGACCCCGCGCCTCTACTCCGACATCGGCGTGACCCAGCCTCTACACTGACCCGACGGCCTCGAGTGACGCGGCGGCCCCTCACGGCCGCCACCCGCGCGTCTGCTCGCCCGTCGCCCTACGCCGGCTGTCACAGCCCTGCTCCGATCGGGACTCCTGCATCGCCCCAACCCGGCGGCCTCGCGCCATGCGGCGGCCCATCACAGCCGCCGTTCGTGCGTCGGCCCACCCATCGATCTACGCAGCGCCTGTACGGCCGCCCTGCCGACCATCATCGCCGGCTACATCTCGGACTCCGCCGCCAACCCACCTCCATCGAGCGGCGTCCCCGACCTCGCGTGCGATCGGATTGATCACCCGCCCGCCGCCGCGATCCGCCTCATCTATGCCATGCGACCAACCTGGCCCGTCGGTTGCGCGCGCCTCCGCAGGTCCAGTGAAGACTGTCCCGAGTAAATCGCGCCCGTCCACCGATCGAGCACCGGGCTGCCGTTGCGTCGCCCCTTCGAGCCGCAGCGCCGCCGCCCCATGGTTCTCCCCGCGGCCGCATCGACCCGCATGCTACCGCTGCGTCGCCCCTTCGGGCCGTAGTGTCGCGGCCCTCAGTCCACCGCCGCCCCGAGGCCGTCCGCTCCAAGCCGTCCCCGTGGCTGCACCGACCCTCGCGCTACCGCTGCGTCGCCCCATCGGGCCGTAGCGAGCATGGCACGCGGTCTCCGCCTCCGCCCGAGGCCGTCCCTGTGGTCGCACCGACCCGTGCTTCGCTGCCGTGCCGCCCCTTCGGCCGTAGCGCCGTGGCCCGCGGTCACCGCCATCGCCCCGACCCGCCTGCTGCCACTGCGTCACCCCTTCGGGTCGTAGCGCCGCGGCCTGCGGTCCACTCCGCCGTCCTCGGTCCGCTCGTCGACTCTACGTGGTATGCGCCGCGCCAACTCCCTCGGCATGGGAACACCACCGTCTGCGCTGGTCTTCGTCACACTGTCGGGTTCTTCCTCGCCTACTTCGAGCATCGCCGCTGCGCTCCTAAACCAGCCGCCGCCACTCTTCTTCGGCGCCGCCGCAGCTCGGTCACCCGAGCCACGCCGCCCATCCACCCCCTTCATATTCATCCAGCACTAGCCCATCGCCAGCATCGCCGTCATCTACCCCGATCACTTCGTCTACTCCGACCACTGTTGGTGACATTGGTCCCGCGCCGAAAGATGCCGCAATTGTCGTCGAGTTCTTCTCTGCTGGCCCCTCCGACTTCTCCGACATGGCGTACAGCTCGTGCAGGTCCCCTTCTACACATGCCCGGTGCTGGCAACACCGATGCGTGTCTTTGTCCACGATGTGTCCCCGGGCCTGGCAAGCCTGGACCGGCGCTTCGTCAACTTTGTCTTCTTCCCGGCGCACCACTACTTCGACACCACTGCGCCCATGACTAACTCGGCGCCTCCTTGCGCCCGCGGCTCCTCGGCAACTACCTCGACACCGGCTACCCCGACTCGACATCTACCATGGCATTCTTCGCACGGCTACCTCGACCACGGCTACACCACCCTACACTCTCGGCTACCTCGACATCAGCACAAAGGGCTACCGCCTTGCTTGAGCAACCTCGTCGGTTTCTACACCAGCCACGACTTCAGCGATGCATCGACCGTTACGACTATGAGGGGGATGACCGTCAGTTTATCTTCGAATTCTTCTCCAGTCTCACCGTCTGCGTCGCTACCGTTGTGAGTGCGGGGGGATGTTGAGTATTTTGATTATTAGGAAATATAAGATAGACTAGGATTTGTCCTGCCTTGTCTTGTACTCCAAGTTGGTCATTGTACTTCTATATATATGCCCACGAGGCTCAAGCAATACATCAACTATTCCTCTATTCCCACTCTCCCTTTCAACACTACCTAATCTATCTTTTTACCGTAGAGAGATTGACAACCTCTCTTTTGCGTCGGGTTGCAAGTATTTGTTGTTTGTGTGCAGGTGCTGCTTATTGGGTGGTGGTGATCCTCCTACTGGTTCGATAACCTTGGTTCGATAACTGAGGGAAATACTTACCATCGCTGTGCTGCATCATCCCTTCCTCTTTGGGGAAATACCGACGCAGTCTCAAGCCACATCAAAGGAATTTCTGGCGCCGTTGCCGGGGAGGAAGCGGTCTCTTCTACGTGCCTATCGTAGGCACCGAGGGGACTCCATCATCCTGTACCAGGTTCCTAATCACAAATCTCATCTCCTTGCAATTACATTATTTTCCATTTGCCTCTCGTTTTCCTCTCCCCCACTTCACCAATTTGCCGTTTTATTCGCCCTCTTTTTCGTTTGCCCTTTTCTTGCCGGATCTCTTCCTTGCTTGCAATCTTGTTTGCTTGTCACCATGAGTGATTTTGGTATGGCAGAAACAGATGATGGCAGGACTCCTAAAATTGGACGTTCTGTTAATCTGGATTCTAAAACTTTTGTTTTGGGGCAAGGGAATGTTATAGGAAAAGAAAATATCCAAGAGTTTTTCAATTGCTTTGGGAATTTGACTCTCGATGATACTCCTATACTGAAAAGAACTAAATCTTATGCGGAAGCTATCTCGGTGCTAGTTCTAAAACTTGAAAATAGATTTATTCGTACCCATCCTACCTTGCAAAGATTGTTTTATGAGCTACCCATCATAAATAATCCCAAAGCTAAGAAGTTAGCTACCCTTGTTCTTATGAATGAATTTGATCACATAGTACGGGAAGCTAGGGAGATCTTTGACTTTTATGGTATGAGCCGTGAAAAACAGGTAATAGGAGAAATCCTTTACAATAGTGATTACATGATGAGATATTTGCTTGGAAATAATCAAAAAATTTATGAGAATCTCAAAAAGGAAATCCCCGTTTTAGACATGATCCAACACGTTTTCAATGATGTGAACCAACAATATTCTTGGATCGTGGCCGATAATCAAAGGGGGTACGTAGAGGGACAACTTGATAGTGCTAAGGTTGCTATGGATGATGTGTTTCAAGTTCTATTTGCAAAACCTCTTGACAAAAACATCTCAACCAAAACCAAAGATGACAATACTTGAATCTATGCCTTATGCCTAGCTAGGGGCATTAAACGATAGCGCTTGTTGGGAGGCAACCCAATGAATAAAGAAATTTTTCCTTTTTCCTTTTTGTTTTTGAGTGTTGACACAATTATGCCTCTGTTATGATTGTGTTTTTATGGTTTATTTAGTATTTGTGCCAAGTAAATTCTTTAGGATGATTCATAGGATGAGTAGAAGCGATGCTGAATCTGAAACAGAAACTTTGCGTCCAGTATATGAATTTTCATTTTTTTTTGGAACGTGATCTTGAGCTGAAATTTTAACACAGTATTTCTATACAAATTCCTTACGTTGTCCTAATTGTTCAGAATTTGTAGAGTTACAGAAGTATGGTTAGAGTACAGATTATTACAGACTGTTCTGTTTAAGACAGATTCTGTTTTCGTTGCATTGTGTGCTTGTTTTGATGAATCTATGGCTTATATTGAAGGGTATGAGCCATGGTAAAGTTAAAATACAGTAGGTATAATGCAATAATAATATATGAATGGGTTTGCAACAGTACCTAAAGTAGTGATTTTTCTTTATTATACTAACGAATCTCACGAAGATTTTGTTGAGTTTTGTGTGATTGAAGTTTTCAAGTTTTGGATGAGATCACGATGGACGAAGGAATAAGGAGTTCTAAAAAGCCTAAGCTTGGGGATGCTACCGCACCCCCAAGATATATCCAAAGAGTAACAAGCAAATAAGCTTGGGGATGCCCCCGAGTGGCATCCCCTCTTTCTTCTAACGACCATCGGTATTTTACTTGGAGCTATATTTTTATTCGTCACATATCATGAGTTTTGTTTGGAGCATCTTGTATCTTTGCTTGCTTTGTTTGTTAGTTTGTCATTTGTATTCTTGACGGACACACCTATTTGAGAGAGCCAAAATCATGCTATGATTTGTTAGAATTGCTCTATGTGCTTCACTTAAACTTTTTTGAGCTATAGAATAGCTCTAGTGCTTTACTTATATCTTTTTGAGCATGGTGTGCTTGGAAATTTTTGTTGAAATACTCTCATGCTTCACTTAGATTAATTTGAGAGTAGGTAAATTTTGAAGAAATCCTCTCATGCTTCACATATACTATTTTGAGAGATGAAATCTTTATGCTCATGTGCTTCACTTAAATTTGTTTGAGCTTGCCAAAAAGCAATGGCAATATATAAAATTAGTCCCAAAGGGATAGATATCCAAGGAGGATATAATAAAAACTTTCATGAAGATCATTGGGCAAATTAAACTTGATTCTTTGTAATAGTTTTGAAACATGATGATAGTAATATGTGAGTCATGTTAGTGAGTAATTATGCTTAGTAGGAATATTGGTGTTAATGTTTGTGATTCCCTATGCATGCACGAAAGTCAATAGTTATGCAATGAAGTTACATCCTACTTGTGGTGCATTATTCGGTCTTAGTTATCCTCAATGCTCGCTTATGTGAATTTTTGTTTCTTGGTTTGGTTGCTTCCCAATCTATTTGCTAGCCTCCATTTGTACTAAGTAGAAATACTACTTGTGCATCCGAAAACCTTAAACCAAGTTTTGACATATGAGTCCACTATACCTACCTATATGCGGTACACTACTAGGAAAATGGCTATCCCTAATATCACTATTAGTGGCGCATTATAGAGGTGCTGGGCCACTGCTATATAGCAGTGGCGCACCACCTTTAGGTGCTCCACTAATAGGGAAGTTACTAGTGGCGCACCAGGGAAGCAGTGCGCCACTGGTATTTTTTTGGATTGGGACCAGCCCTCCGTAGGCTTACCAGTGGCGCACCAGATCCAGGTGCGCCACTACTATTTTTGGTAGCAATGGCGCACCTGGCTCTGGTGCGCCACTGGTAAGCCTTGGGAGGGCTGGTCCCAATCCAAAAAAATACCAGTGGCGCACTGATTCTCTGGTGCGCCACTAGTAATACATCCTATTAGTGGCGCATTTTAATAAGGTGCGCCACTAGTAACCTGGGAGCACTATATATCTTCGGGCAGCCACCAACCACACACTCACTTCCCCCCCCCCTCTCTCTTACCACCTCCCACCAAATCTGGATCTAGTCGTGTTACTCCTCCTCCTCACCTCATTTGCACCCTTGATTCACCCAATTTGAGTTGTTAAATCTAGTTTTCTTGATAGGTAAGTAAGGGGAAAGCTCTCTTAATTCTAGATCTACTTTCTTTTCTCCCTCCAACACACTCTCTCTCGTGTGTTGTAATGCGAGGTCGCACGTGTGTTGTTATGCGAGCTTGCACATGTTGTATGTGATCAAGGTGTTGCATATGTTTTTGTTTGTAGGTATTTGAAATGCGAGTTGCCAATATTTTGCCGGAATGTTGATTCATTTCCGTTTCGGCGAAAATCGGGCACTACGCTTTGGTCCTATTTTTAGGAAAGGTCATGCCAAATTTTTCTTTTGGTTCTAAAATATCCTTTTGCTCTATACCCCGCAGGTGACCATGGTCCGCACGATGACCGAAGGCATCGTGGCTACGTTTTTGAGATCCGCGAAGGCCGAGATGCTTCAAAAGAACGAGACGGAGATAAGATGTCCGTGTCGAAGATGCAAGCTGACGGGCCTTTTCGACCCGGATTCCAGACAGGTGCGGGACCACCTGCTCGTGCGTGGTTTCATGGATGGCTATCGGTGGCAAGGTGATGAAGATGATTATGAAGTCGTCCATGGGGGCCGGGCAAGAAATAAGGAAGGGCAGCAAGACAATAGCGGCGAGGGCGGGCGAGAAGACGAAGAATCTCCAGGACATGATCACGAAGTAGATGCAGGACACAGTCATCATATAGAAGATGCCGGACATGATGATGAGGAAGATCAAGACGAAGGGCATGATCATGAAGATGAAGATGCCGGAGCAGACGACGATGGACCATCGATGGGCTGGGTGCAGGACCCTCATATTCAAGAGCTGCTTCTCAAGCAGACGGGTAACGCAAGAGCTGCCGCCCGAGAGAAAGCCAAACTGGATCAACTGGAGATAGACGCGGTTACTCCATTGTATGAAGGATGCAGGCCCGAGGATACCCGCCTGAAAGTAACGCTCATGGCTCTGGAGATGAAGGTAAAACAAAAAATGACCGACGCATGCTTCGACGTGAACATGTCATTCTGGCACGAACATCTTCGCAAGGGGAACAAGTGCCCGACTAGTTTCGAGGAGGCAAAGAAAATCGTGTGTCCTCTGGATTTACCGCACGTGAAATACCATGTGTGCATGAACGATTGCATCATTTATCGGGACGAGCACGCGGAGTCTACCATATGTCCGGTGTGCGGCGTCACTAGATACAAGAAGAGGAAGAAAGCTCCTCGAAAAGTGGTGTGGTACTTTCCGATCACTCCTCGTCTGCAGTGGTATTTCGCGGACCCTAAGCTAGCAGAGCTCCTGCGTTGGCACGCGGATAGGAAGGAGAAGAAGCGAGAAGATGACGGAAATGATCCAGAGATAAATAAAAAAGACAAGATGCTGAGTCACCCTAAGGATGCGAGCCAGTGGCAAGCGTTGAACTTCGAACACCCGGAATTTGGGGACGATCCAAGGAACATCATGCTGGGCGCGAGCACCGATGGAGTCAATCCGTTTGGCAGCCAGTGAAGCACACATAGCACCTGGCCTGTGTTTGTGTGGATGTACAACCTTCCCCCCTGGATGTGCATGAAGAGGAAGTACATTCACATGAGTATGCTAATTGAAGGGCCGAAACAACCAGGGAACGACATCAATCTGTATCTGGGGCTGCTGAAAGAGGAGCTAGACACGCTGTGGAAAACGCCAACCAATACATGGGACGCCGCAGCGAAAGAATATTTCCCTATGAGAGCCGCACTGCTCACGACGGTGCACGACTATCTCGGTTACGGATATGTCGCGGGGCAGGTGGTCCACGGATTTTGTGCATGCGTCAGGTGCATGGATGACACAACGTATCGCCAGCTAGATAGAGACCCCGGGTCTTCGAAAACCGTGTTCATGGGACATCGAAGGTGGCTTCGCGACGATGACGCATGGAGAAAACGCAAGGATCTGTTCGATGGTGAAACCGAACCCCGAAGACCCCCACGTACGAGGAGCGGCGAGGAAATAGACGAGCTGTTGAAAAATTGGAAAGAGTGCCCACCGCCGGGAAAAAAATATACTCACAACAAAAATACAAATATATATATATATATATGTCGATTGTAAAATGGCTTGGAACTTATTCAGGTAGAGCTGGTAATAAAAATAAATCAAAAATTGACACTGTATCACTAATGAAAATACATCAAAAAAATACATCAAAAAAAATACATCAAAAAAATAAATAACAATGGCGCACCTCTGTCTGGTGCGCCATAAATATCCATATAGCAATGGCGCACCTCTGCCTGGTGCGCCATTGCTATATGGGTATTTATGGCGCACCAGCAGAGGTGCGCCATCGCTATGGGTGTATCGATAGGCCTGCTCCCGACCGCCCGTACGTTACCCTCACTCTCATCTCCTCCCCGGCCGCCGCTCTCGATCCCCTCCCCTCCGCGCACTGCCCTCCCTCGACCGCCGCCGCCGCCGTCGCCCTCCCCTCCACCGCCCTCCACCGACCTCCACCGGCTCGCCCCCGACCGCGCCTACTCGCCCCCGACCGCCCCTGCTCGTCCCCGACCGCCCCCGACTGCCCCCGGCCGCACCGGCTCGTCCCCGGACGCGCACCTGTACGGCTACCCGAACGACGCCGCCATCCGGGTGCTCCTCCACTCCCGCTTCGACGGCGACAAGTTGGACGCGCTCAACCACCTCCCCCTCATCTCTGAGGGCGTCGCCGTCGCCCACCTCTCCCCGCAGGTCCGGCTAGCGTCCCCCTCCTCTCATCTCATCTCACCCGGTTGATTTCGGCGACTGAATTGAGTGTGTGCTTGCGGTGCAGGCAGTCAAGAACGTGGCGGCGAGGTTGCTGAAGCTGAAGAAGCTCGTCTCGTCTACCTCTATCTGCTCCACTAGGCCGAGAGGTAAGCTCAGCGCCCCGCCCTCATCTGCACTCCTCCCTTTGCCTTTTGATTAGTTGAGACAGATTGAAGCTAATTAGGCAGGTTATGGAACGGGTTGTTTAAGAACAATCTCTTCTTTTAGCAAAATCGAGTTCTCTGGATGCTTGGACTCGACCATGAAATTGCTGGCATAGTGCATGGAGTGAAAAACTCGACAAAATTAAACCATGGCTGTGGGCAATCCTAGTGTACTTCCTATGTTAGTCTTACTATAATGGTGCACCCTCAGACTATTAGACTGAATTTCACTTTATGTGGGATTATAATATCTGAAGCTCTGGACATGTTGGTGACTCCAGTGAGTTTGTCAAGAGTCATGAGCTCAAGTGTCATGTAGGTGACTTGCAACTCTGGTTTGGCCTAGCATTTAGTAAACTAAATGTATGGTGATAATAGTGAGTGTAAACTAAAGACGGTCAAACACTTAATGTAAGAAAGTTGTCATTTCAAATTTTGTGGACACATGTAGCAGCATGTGGGACACTGCTACACTGGTGTTGTCTCTGGTCACTTCTCTGACCCAACTAGACTGAATTATACTCATGGCAAAACTAGCAGAATTATAAACTAGACTGAATTGCATCATCATAAGACATCGATTTAAATAAAGAGTGAAATCAGTACTCTACTAAATCAGTACTCTGCTAGTTACAGAAGGTGGAATCCTTTTTAAGAAAAAAGTTATATAATGTGCACACTGTTTATTTGCTGCCCAATTCTGATCTTCATTCCCTTTCCATTGGTGACCAGAGATTTTCCTTGCAAGAGGACTCGTCGAAGAGGACGTCTTCATATCCTGCCAGTTCAGCTTCTTGTGTGCGCGAGGAATCTCAGCTGCAACTGACAAAAATACCAACCAACCCTATCCACCGCTGGAGCCCCTCTCTTCCGAATAGCAGATGTAAACTCAAGCCCTTGCACCTGACAGAAATTACATTTCTATGGTCATGTGATGTGATTTAATTAGCAGAACATGTGGCTGCTGCTATGAACTGTTTCCACCGGCACATATAATGCTTGTTTTTCTAGAAACCTGCCATGTTACTGGAATAATTAAGGAGCTGAAATAAAAAAAGTAACTCTGTTTTGATGCACATATTAGACCTTTTATGTGTGTACACCACAGCTGAAAAGATGTATCTATGAAACTATGCATTGTGCATGCTAGACATCTATATGTACATGTGTGATTTTAAATTACTGTGCATCAAGAGGAAATTAGAGGCACGGACATTATCTTTGTTTTGAAAATCTACTTACATGGGCCTTCTTCCACAGTTCACTCTAGGTGAAGTGTTAGTGTTAAGGCAGCTACATACGACTGTTGCCTTTCCTGTAAGTTGCAGCTATGCTATGCTACTACTTTATGTGTGATTGCAGCTGCTTGCTTTGCTGCTGGTGGTGTGTGTGTGGTGTGTGTACTGGTGGTGTGCAGCTGCTTGCTTTGCTGCTGGTGGTGGTGTGCTGGTGGTGTGTGTTTGGCAGCAGCAGCAGCATGATGCAGTATCAATGCAAAACCTTTTTATGAATCTGGGCAGGGATTTGTGCCCGTTATTGCCGAAATGTTGATTCATTTCCATTTCGGCGAAAAACAGGCACTCCTAGGTCAAGAAATTAGCAAAGGTCATGCCGAATTTTTCCTAGAATTTATTTCAATGAAAAAACAAATATTGGTGATTTAAACTGCCATTAGCAATCATATACAATCTTGAAAGTGCATGTGCTCTGTTAATAGTTTTAGGACACTATTTTTCTTGTCATGACACTTATTTTGAGTGTATATGATTGGAAATTTGCCCAGCCTGGGACTAGTGTGGGATGCACTGCCACTTGCAGCACACATCCTGAATACAATTCTACCTTTCCTAGTAGCTACCCCATTGGGTCCCTCCATTGTACTGCCCCACTTTTGTGGTTTTAATCACCACCTCCCCTTTATGCAATTCTACCTTTCCTAGTAGCTACCTGTCCATGCCCATGGTCAAATACTTCTAGAAAACATTGGCCGACTAATTAACAAAGCATGACTAAACCTGCCTTTTATTTTTCCTTTTCTAGTTTTCCTATTTAGAGCGAACATGGCCGACAACGATGAGGCCGGCGGTTCGGGCAAGCCATTCTGGAGGCTGTCCTAGGAGATGGAGGAAGAACCTCACCGCTACGAGGACGCCGCGGAAGACACCGATCCCGACTACACAACCCCTAGCTATTAATGTGTTGCTTTTCTCTTCCGATCCTTTTGTTGCATACTCATATATTGCTTATATATTATCAGTGAATTGCTACTAACGTTTTGTTTGTCTATTGCATAGAGATGCCGTCGTATGTCGTGTACAAGGGTAAGGTTCCCGGAGTCTACGACGACTGGGAGGAGTGTCGGAAACAGGTTTACCGTTTCAGCGGGAACAGTTACAAAGGGTACGCCACTAGGGTAGAGGCGGAAGCTAGATACGCGCGCTATCTAGCGGGAGAGAGGAGGGAGCGGAGGAGGAACCGGATGAAGACCAGTTTCATCGCGATGATGCTCATTGTGACCGCAGCTCTCTTCTATGTGATGGTAGTTTAGATGATATCGACTTTGTAATGTGACGACAAACTCGCTACTCGCGGTCTCGAGACTTGTAATGTTCTAACTTTGTTCGGTATTTTGAATTCGGAGACTAATATGATGAATTGTATTCGGAGACTAATCTTCTATTGTATTCGATAAATCTGCTGTTTATATGTTGTGCTGTTTATATTCTGTGCTGTAATGTATTTTGTAACCTATGCAAATATCAGAAAAGCAAAAAAAAAAAAAATTCTAATATTCATAACAGTGGCGCACCATATAGCACTTTAGTGGCGCACATGGATTAAAACATTAGTGGCGCACCATATAGCATTTTAGTGGCGCACATGGATTAACACATTAGTGGCGCATCATATGACAGTGCGCCATTAGTAACCCAGTACACATGGCCCCTTCGAGGTATATCAGTGGCGCACTTCTGGGCATAGTAATGGCCCACCAGATGGTGCGCCACTGTTATATAGATTAACAGTGGCGCACCAGGGGTGCGCCATTATTATTTATTAGTAGTGGCGTGATAATAGTGGCGCACCCATAGTGCGCCACTAATAAGGAAAACAGGTGCGCCACTAATAGCCTTTTTTCTAGTAGTGGTATTTCCATGTCGTTCCAAGAAAATTTGTATGTGCCATCTCTACATTTTCAAAATAAATTTCCTCTTTTGTGTGCTCGTACCGCTCATGAAACGGTGGGGAGTGTCCAATATTTTTCCATGCTCGATGTGTTATTCTCAAGGTGAGTGTTTATTCACTTGTCATTGTATGAGAGTGCGGCGGTAATAGGGATGCCCATTCCCGAAATGAAAAAGAAAAAATATTTACTTTATGATGTCAGATAATAAATTCCTTGGAAAGTGTTGGTGTGGAAGGCAACCGTGGATACGGCCCGCCATGGAAAGTGAAACTTTGGTGGAAAAAGGAATAAACTTTATTTTCTGTTTGGGAACCGCCTATGATATACTTAGCATGGAAAGTATTGTGAGCTACTTTGTCGTTTTCGTTGACAGGAAAAGCATGCCACCCAAAATATTTTTCTCTTTTAATTTAAACCTTGAGGTCTGGCACCTCTACAAATACCTACTTCCCTCTGCGAAGGACCTATCTATTTACTTTATGCAATTTTTATTTTTACTTTGAGTCTCCATCTTCTCTTATAAAGCACCAACCAGGGGGCACTATTATCGTACTTGAGCATTGGGCATAGTGAATATTTGAGTGTGTTTCATGAATGGATCAATGATTGAGCATGATGGGCCAGGGATAACTTTCTTTAGTGTTGATATTTTGAAAGACATGGTTGCTTGTTGACATTTACAAGTCCAAATGTCCATGCTATACAAAAGAAAAGAATATGAGATGAACATGTTAGGCAGCATTCCACATCAAAAATTCTGTTTTTATCATTTACCTACTCGAGGACGAGTAGGAATTAAGCTTGGGGATGCTGATACGTCTCCAACGTATCTATAATTTTTGCTTGTTCCATGCTGTTATATTATCATTCTTGGATGTTTTACAATCATTTTATAACAACTTTATATCATTTTTTGGGACTAACCTATTGACATAGTGCCAAAGTGCGAGTTGCTGTTTTTGCTTGTTTTTTACTTCGCAGAAAATCAATACCAAACGGAGTCCAATCGCGACGAAACTTTTTAGAGATTTTTTCTGGACCAGAAGACGCCCGGTGTGCCAAAGAAGTGCTGGAGAAGTGGGCTGAGGAGACCACAACCCACCAGGGTGCGCCAGGGGGGCCCCGGCCCGCCCTGATGGGTTGTGCCCTCCTCGGGGCCCCTCTCCACCACCTCTGATGCCTATAAATTCCCAAATATTCCAAAAACCCTAGGGGAGTCGACGAATCACAATTCCAGCCTCCGCAAGTTCCAGAACCTCGAGATCCAATCTAAACACCATCACGGAGGGGTTCATCTTCTTCATAGGTGCCTCTCCGATGATGCGTGAGTAGTCCACCATAGACCAACGGGTCCGTAGTCAGTAGCTAGATGGCTTCCTCTCTCTCTCTCTTATGATTCTCAATACAATGGTCTCTTGAAGATCTATTTGACGTAAACTTTTGCGGTGTGTTTGTTGGGATCCGATGAATTTTGAGTTCATGATCAGTTTCTATCCATGAATATTCTTTGAGTCTACTTTGATCTCTTATATGCATGATTACTTATAGCCTCGTATTTCTTGTTCGAATCTTTCGTTTAGTTAGGCCGACTAGATCGATTTTTCTTGCCATGGGAAGAGGTGCTTTGTGATGGGTTCGATCTTGCGGTGTTCTTTCCTAGTGACAGAAGGGGCAGCAAGACACGCATGTATCGTAGCCATTAAGGATAACAAGATGGGGTCTATTCCTACATGAATAGATCTTGTCTGCATCATGTCATCGTTCTTATTGCATTTCTCCATTTTTCCATGAACTTAATACACTAGATGCATGCTGGATAGCGGTCTATGTGTGGAGTAATAGAGGTTGATGCAGGCAGGAGTCGGTCTACCTATCTTGGACGTGATGCCTGTATAATGACCATCGCCTTGGATATCGTCATGACTATTTGATTTTCTATCAATTGCCAAACAGTAATTTGTTCACCCACTGTGCGCTATACTCATGAGAGAAGCCACTAGTGAACCCTACGGCCCCCTGGTCTACTTTTCCAACATATTGCTTTCAGATCTATCTTTTTGCATCTTTGTTTTCAGATCTACAAAACCAAAAACCCAAAAACAAATTGCTGCATATTTTATTTGCTCTTTTTATTTTGTGTTCTTGAGAGATCTATCTCCCCTATCTATCACTACCTAATCTATCTTTTTACCGTAGAGAGATTGACAACCTCTCTTTCGCGTCGGGTTGCAAGTATTTGTTGTTTGTTTGCAGGTGCTGCTTATTGTGTGGTGGTGATCCTCCTACTGGTTCGATAACCTTGGTTTCATAACTGAGGGAAATACTTACCGCCGCTGTGCTGCAGTCTCAAGCCACGTCACTGAGATCCCGCTTGGAAGAAGATCGAGTCCATGAAGAAGACGAACCAACGTAGTCGAACGAATCCTCACACTTCGAACGCTTTCGGAACTCTATCGAGAAGAAGCAGTCCGGAAACAACAATCAACACATGAAAAACACTGCAACATATTCATGACATGATGCGCAAACAAATATGATGCATGTCGAGTTTAATTATGCAAGACATCGCAAAGCACAACAATCAACTTCTACACATTAAGTGAAGCTCAATATGCAACGGGTTGCATATTGACGAAACTCCACATTCGAATTACTTAGTTCACTCTCGTTAGGTACACGACAATATTAAATGTTGTTAAACATGACAAGATGTGAAGCATAATGAAACTACACTATCTAGGCATCTTAAATGAGGCCGGAGACAACTTATAGTGTTTCCAAAATGACCCCATATGCATATTATGAGTTTGGTCCAGATCTGTCCTAAACACATTTTATATTTATTAAACAGCAAAATAAAGTGTACCACGTGATTCTACATGTCATTCTAGTCGATTTACATATATGGATCATACGAAACGGAGCTACGGTCTAAAAGATACGACACGCACAAGATGAACATGACATGAATGCAAAATGCATGAAAATGACAACCACAAGCATTTCAAAACATGGATGCCACATGATAATATGATACTACATGCAATTCTAGGCAAGATTCATATATGGCATGTCCAAAACGGAGCTACGGTTCAACAAATACAACCAACACAAGTTATAGCTATAATCTGCCCAAAACAGCGACATGGCATATTGCAACCCACAAATCAACAAGCTACAGCCACCTAAAATGCACAACAAAGACATGGTGATGTCACCTACATGATGCACAACAATCGATCTAACTACAGCAACATGAACGGAAGCCAGGATCAATGGCAATTGAGCTCACAAGATGGCATATTGAATCAGTATTTAAGGACTTAGTGAAAATCACAGTTTTTAACAGAGCAGATTTTCGTGAAGGCATATTGGCAGTAGGAAAACTATATGCTACAGGGCATATCATGGCAAGAAAATCTACAGTGTGGCAGAGGACATTATAAACTACAAATAACTCCATGGTGGCAGGGTCTAATTATGCATAGAAACATGGCTAGCATCAACACAACATGGCATTTTGAAGAAAACATAATCTCAGACTTAATGAAATTAGACTAGACATGTTTATATCAGATTGACAAGTTGGACAGCAGAAATAACTATGATGCAAAACCTATACATGGCAACCAATGGCACAACCTTGTGGACAACAACATGCTTAGCAAAAGACTCCTTTGGAGCAACCACAAAAGACTCCTAGAACACCAGCAAATCACATGGCAACATGGCAACAAAATAACAGTTTCAGACTTAGAATTATTTAGACCCCTCAAAACAGCAACATATTTTCTAGTATGTTGGCAACAAGAAAATAGCACCTAAACATGGATTTCTATAGCAACCAAAAATACCAGGGCCTAGCACACATGTCCAAGGGCATATCTCATGTTCAAAATTATTTCATATCATGCATGGATCAATTCACACAAAATAAACAAAAGGGCATCATGGCAAAAAATAACATGCACACAAACTGATCAAAAGACAAACCTAAATGCACAGATAAATTCTATGAATTTTCTACCCCGAAAACATATATAACATGCATATGGTACTGTAGAAAAATATGCCACAATTAATTATGCAAAACTAGTTATTCTCCGGATAATTAATAAATTTGCCGAACGAAAAAAAAAGTCCATGGGCCGAAACAACGGGCGCATCATAGCTATGCAATGCACTAGGTGACATTTAGCAGGGGGGCAGCTCACCAGAGGGCCTCGGCCCACTCAGAGAGGAGGCCGGGCGAAGGCAGTGGCGGAGCTGGGCCGTGGCCCACGGGAGCGCTCGCTTGGTCAACGCCAGCAGGCGGCTGGCCATCGTCTCCCTCCCATGAGCACGAGCCGGAGGCATGGCAGCGGCGGTTGTACGGTGGCACGGCGCATCCTGCAGCGAGGAGGCGAGTGGAGGCTACGAACGAGGAGATCGGGCGCGGGGCTCTCCATTCCCGGCGTCGAGGTGCTCGATGGCGCCGGGGCCGAGGAGATCGGGCGTGGCTGCCATGGCGGCTCCTGAAACAAACGAGAAGAGAGATCGGGGTGAGAGAGAGAGAGGCTAGAGAAAGAGAGAGGAGAGGGCGTGCGAGGGGGCTGGCCTCCGATGACGTCCGGCGAGGTCGGCGGCCTCTGGCGGCTCGCCGACGAGGCGGGAGGCGGTGGGCGCTCGGGGGTCGAGTGGGAGGTGCGGGGCAAGCTGCTCGGGTGGCTGTGGCTTCGGGCCCCGATGGGCCTCGCGGGAGGGCATGCAGGCCTCCCCCGGGCCCGGGCGGGCCTGCCGCGGTGGGAGCAGGTGGAGGGCGACATGCCAAGCGCCGGTTGGTTGCGGAGGCGGCTCGGGTGACTGCGCAACCGGTGGCGGTGTGCCTAGTGGCGGCGGAGGGGCTGGCCGGCGCTGAAAACGAGGAGGGGGAGGCTGGCTGCGCGCGGATTTCGAGGTGGAGGTGGGAGAAGTCCAAAAATGGACGGGGAGGTCTTCTATTTCTAGCAGGAGTGCTAGGGTTAGGGGTTAGAGGCCGTTTTCGGGCCGTTCGATCGAGATCGGACGGTCCAAAAGTGGAGGGGGCTAGCTGGACTATGGTGGGCTGTGTAGAGGGGTGTTGGGCTAAGATGAGAGGGAGAGTTGCGGCCCGTGACAGAGTTTTGTAAACCGAAATATCTGACAAATAAACCGACTACGGTGCCACTACGGTCGACCGTTCGGGTAACAAACGGACTCTGATTGCGACGAAATTTGACAGGCGGTCTAGCTACGCTATATTAAGACCACACGCCAACTTTCGACCCAATCCGAGAATATTTTTCGCGCACTTTTAAAATCAATATTTTACGATGCCGCGGGCGCGTGCGTGTGTGGTTGGTCTCAAAACGGTCGACGACACGAACAGAGAGAACCGGCAACTACGACGGATGCAAGTTTTGAAAAAATGATGACAATGAAGTGTCTATGCTATGCAGATGATGCGAATGATGCGATGATGAATGTGACAACCAAATAAATCACACGATGACAATGGAATAAATCGAGAATCTTCTGGAATTTCGGAATCGGGCTGTTACAAGTTCCGCTTCAGTGACCATTCCCCTTACAATAGAAGCACTTAGTCTCGGGTTTGGGTTCAACCTTGGGTTTCTTCACTAGAGCGGCAACTGTTTTGCCATTCTTGTAGTTTCCCTTCTTGCCCTTTCCCTTCTTGAAACTAGTGGTCTTACCATCAACACTTGGTGCTCCTTCTTGATTTCTACCTTCGCGTCGTAAAACATCGCGAATAGCTTAGGGATCATCTTCTCTATCCCTTGCATGTTATAATTTATCACGAAGCTCTAGTAGCTTGGTGGCAGTGACTTGGAGAACTCTGTCAATCACTATCTTATCTAGAAGATGAACTCCCACTTGATTCAAGCGATTGTAACACCCAGACATTTTGAGCACATGCTCACTAGCTGAGCTATTCTCCTCCATCTTGTAAGCAAAGAACATGTCAAAGGTCCCATACCTCTCAACACGGGCATGAGCCTGGAATACCAATTTCAGCTCTTGAAACACCTCATATGATCCATGGAGTTCAAAACGTCTTTGGAGCCCCAATTCTAAGCCGTAAAGCACGACACACTAAACTATCAAGTAGTCATCAGAACGTGTCTGCCAGACGTTTAAAACATCCATAGATGATGCTTGACGGGGTGGCGCACTGAGCGGGGCATCGAGGACATAAGCCTTCTGTGCAGCAATGAGGACAATCCTCAGATCACGGACCCAGTCTGCATAATTGCTACTATCAACTCTCAACTTCGTTTTCTCTAGGAACGTATCAAAATACCGGGGAGCTACAGCGCGAGCTATTGATCTATAACATAATTTGCAAAGACATTTTGACTATGTTCATGATAATGAGTTCAACTAATCATATTACTAAAGAACTCCCACTCAAATAAACATCCCTTAGGTTGTCTAAGGGTGACATGATCCAAATCCACCAACCCAAGTCTGATCATCACGTGAGATGAGGTGGTTTCAATGGTGAACATGTCCATGTTTATCATATCTACTATATGACTCATGTTCGATCTTTGTGTCTCCTGTGTTCCGAGGCCATGTCTGTACATGCTAGGCTCATCAAGTTTAACCCAAGTATTCCACGTGTGTAAATCTAGCTTACACCCGCTGTATGCAAACGTAGAGTCTATCACACCCGATCATCACGAGGTGCTTCGAAACGATGATCCTTCGCAATGGTGCATACTCAGTGAGAACACAATTTATCTTGAAATTTTAGTGAGGGATCATCTTATAATGCTACCGTCGTCCTAAGCAAAATAAGATGCATAAAAGGATTAACATCACATGCAAATCATATAAGTGACATGATATGGCCATCATCATCTTGTTCTTTTGATCTCCATCTCCAAAGCACCGGCATGATCTCCATCGTCACCGGCATGACACCATGATCTCCATTATCGTGTCGTCCTGTGGTTGTCGCGCCAACTATTGCTTCTACAACTATTGCTAACTCATAGCGATAAAGTAAAGCAAAATGTCGAAAATAATTAAATACAACCCTATGGCTCCTTCCGGTTGCCGTACTCATCGATATGCAAGTCGTGATAATCTATACAAAACATGATCATCTCATACATCACATATAGCACATCACGTCTTGTCCATATCACATCACAATATGCCATGCAAAAACAAGTTAGACGTCCTCTACTTTGTTGTTGCAAGTTTTACGTGAGTACTATGGTCAACTAGTAAGAACTGTTCTTACCTACGCAAAGCCACAACGGTGATAATCAAGTTGCCTTTAACCGTCTACAAGGACCGCCTCTGTAGAATCCGATTCAACTAAAGTGGGAGAGACAGACACCCGCCAGCAATCTTTATGCAACAAGTGCATGTCAGTTGATGGAACCGGTCTCTCGTACATGGAGGAGTAAGGTTGGTCCGAGCCGCTTCATCCCACAATACCGCCGAATCAGGATAAGACTAAGGAAGTAAGCAATCTGACATCAACGCCCACAAACTCTTTTGTGTTCTACTCTTGCATGTTATCTACGCATAGACCTAGCTCATGATGCCACTGTTGGGGAACGTTGCATGGGAAACAATTTCTTTTCCTATGAACACCCAAGATCTATCTATGGAGATCAACATCTACGAGAGGGGGAGTGCATCTACATACCCTTGAGATCGCTAAGCTGGAAGCGTTAAGAAACGCGGTTGATGTAGTCGAATGTCTTCGCGATCCAATCATGATCCGTCCCGTGATCCAATCACGAGATCTATCCCGATCTAGCGCCGAACAGACGGCACCTCCGCATTCAACACACGTATAGCTCGACGACGTCTCCGCCTCCTTGATCCAGCAAGCGAGGGCAGATAGGTAGATGAGTTCCCCTGCAGCACTACCACGACGAACTAGAGGAGAAACAATCTAGGGAGAGGGAGGGCAGGGCTGCGCCATGGCTTGTAGTGCTGCAGCCCTCCCTCCCCTCACATATATATAGGGGGAGAGGAGGTGGCTGGCCGCCCTAGGGTTTCCCCTAGGGTTGGAGTGGCGGCCAAAGGGTGCCTTGCCACCCAAGGCAAGGGGTGGCGCCCCCCTTTGGGCTCCCCCCCCATCCAGCCGCATGGGCCTAGGTGGGAGGGGCGGCCTGCCCACCAGGGGCTGGTGCGCCCCCTCTCACAGCCCATGGGTCCCTCCGGGGCAGGTGGACCCCCGGAACACTTCCGGCATCTCCGTCACAAAACCGGTAGGTCCTGGAACCTTTCCGAAACTCGAATACCAGCTTCCTATATATATAAATCTTTACCTCCGGACCATTCCGGAACTCCCCATGACGTCCGGGATCTCATCCGGGACTCCGAACAGCCTTCGGTCACCAAAATATATAACTCAACGATACCGAATTGTCACCGAACGTTAAGTGTGCAAATCTTGCGGGTTCGAGAACTATGCAGACATGACCGAGACACCTCTACGACCAATAACCAATAGCGGGACCTGGATGCCCATATTGGTTCCTACATATTCTACGAAAATCTTTATTGGTCAAACCACGATGTCAAGGATTCAAATAATCCCGTATACAGTTCCCTTTGTCCATCGGTATGTTACTTGCCTGAGATTCGATCGTCGGTATCTCCATACCTAGTTCAATCTCGTTACCGGCAAGTCTCTTTACTCGTTCCGTAATACAAGATCCCGTGACTAACTCCTTAGTCACATTGCTTGCAAGCTTCTTGTGATGCTGTATTACCGAGTGGGCCCAGAGATACCTCTCCGTCATACGGAGTGAGAAATCCCAGTCTCGATTCATGCCAACCCAACAGACACCCTCGGAGATACCTGTAGAGCACCTTTATAGTCACCCAGTTACGTTGTGATGTTTGATACACACAAGGCATTCCTCCGGTGTCCGGGAGTTGCATGATCTCATGGTCATAGGAACAAATATTTGACATGGATAAAGCAGTAGCAATAAACTAGTACAATCAAATGCTATGCTTATGGTTGGGTCTTGTCCATCACATCATTCTCCTAATGATGTGATCCCGTTGTCAGATGACAACTCATGTCTATGGTCAGGTAACCTTGACCATCTCTGATCAACGAGCTAGTCTAGTAGAGGCTCACTAGGGACATAGTGTGTCTATGTATCCACACATGTATCTGAGTTTCCGATCAATACACTTATAGCATGGATAATCATGAACAAGGAAATATGATAATAACCAATTTATTATTGCCTCTAGGGCATATTTCCAACACCATCTGCCTTAACCCTACATGCATTCTGACTCGGAAGTGTCCTAATTTGCATGTTCATCACCAAGGTACTCTTCATCAAATTCTTGTTCTTCCATGTCTGGCCAATTAAATAACCAGGGACAAGCCAATGAGTACTTTGAATGTACTCGCAAGCTACCCATGATTGAAAGTGGGATAACATCCAAGGTTAAACACTAAGTTGGTATTTTGCGGAAAGCTAGTTCTTGAGTGCAATGACATGTCCTACCATTTTAAAAATAATGCATCAACAGGTTGCAGATATCCATATGAACAGGTTACAATATCAATATAAATAGAATATCTCAACTCTAGTTTCATCATATTGATAGACCATCTGTCATAGCTCAAGGTTTTCTTTCACATACCCAAGTTTTGTAAAACACTGGACGTAGTTTAAGCAAGACCACCCAACGGTCCTTGACCATGGACACGGCTATTCAAATAGTATGACACTCTGCAGAGGTTCCACACTTTACCCACAAGATCCGGGGAACTTCCGTGTCTTCCATGACTCATCGTACATTAAGTACCCCAGGTAAGCACTCGAACAATACCTTTTCCAAGACGCTACTAGCATCGAGCCCACACATTGGTACCCGACCCTTGTGTCAAGACCTCGTACGAGAGGACAAATACATTCGTCAAGCGAGAGGATAAATACATTTTGGTCAAGACCAATAGCGCAACGACACGAGGGGACACAACGGTGTGCCCGGTGTCTGTGAAAACAGCCATAGTCGTCCGTTTAGGCACAACCCTGTATCGAGAGTGACCACGCCACTCCCGCCACTAGTAATGCTATCTCTTTGCCAGTAACGAGCAAGGTACTCAATAAATCCCCTTCCCATAAAGGGGTAAGCTGGTCGTACATGTATGGTTTGGACGATCAGCAGATCATAAATCTAATCCGTATTTGCAAACACACACGCAACTTTCCTCGGTACACCACTTCTTTATCAAGTGGTTACCTAGATCAACATATCCCTTGGGTATTAGTGGCACCCAATCGGGTTTTCAAAACTCTTTGTAAAAATCACTTTTGTTTCCATCTCGATGGATATCCCCATCCCACTTGCGTAGCAACTACATAGCATCATATCTACTTCCCACCCACATAACTCTCAACGGGAAATAGAGTCATGCACAATGCAAGTATCGACGAGAAATGCATTGGAGACCAACCTAGCAAGATTGTCACCACATCATCATGCTTTTTATGCAACAAATAAAGTGCTATAATGACATGCATAAAAATGGTTTCATCAACATGGTCAAAGGGCTGCTTGCTTGTCTCAGCAAAGTCTTCGATTCTTCTAGTCCTTCACCAAGCACTCCATCTACTTTGTCAACTATCGTTGAAAGCAATCAAGCAACACAACAGGGCAGGAAATAGAAGTGTTATAAAAATAGGAATTTCATTTTTTGTGACACCTCTGGCTACATGAAAAATAACCAAAGTGGCTCTACTGGATTTTGAAGCACTAGGGATCTCATTAGAAGGGCACCGGAAAGGGAATAGGGACTTGCAAGGAGTCCATAGAATTCCATTTTCTGAAAATGAGTGAAGACACTCATTAATTCAGGCATGATTTTAGAAGTAAGAGTGAGTTGGTTTTACTGGATTTGGACATCATTTAATCACTCTAGGCATTTCCCAAGTTGAATCATATGAAGACATGGGCTATTTATTAGATCCAACAGAATTTATTCCTAGGAAAAATGTTCACCATTCTTACATCAATAGTGCATGATATGCAGAGCACACGAAAATTGGAACCAGCTCATTTGGATCAAAATTGAATGTTCTAGGGATTTTCAAAGTGGCCCTTAGATGTTCAAATTTTGAATAAAATTTGAACCGCGCGAAAATTATGATGGACATGTAAGAAATCCACACCATTAAATAGTTGGGAATTTTAGAAGAATTTTGGAAGTGGAATCAATGCATTTGGACCATTATTTTATCCTATAGAAATTTGCAAAGTTTCTGATAAAATAATAAAAACAAAAGCCATTGTGCGCTCTGGGGCGAAACCTAACGCAGCTCAGCCATCCCAGAGGCAGAGTCCCAAGCAAGGCGGGATGCGTGCGCCCACCAGGTTCAAACCTGACGCGCGGGCCCCAACGCTAGAGAGAGAGGGAGACGCAAGAGCATGATAGTAGGGGCCCGCCTGTCATATCCCACCTCGTGACCAGGTGGTCGGGAGCTCACGTGTAAGGCTCCCGGCGACTGTTTGGGGCAGGGATGGCGTGGATGAGCTCGGGGTCGAGCCGCGCTTCAACCAGAGGTGGAGGGGCTGTCGGGGCGGAGTGGTTCGCTGGTGACGAGGGAGCTGTGCGGCTGAGCCTCGGGTCGGACTCGATCCGGTCGCTCCGGCCTGCAATCGGTGTGGAGGAGAGAGGGAAGGGTGTCAAGGTGCAGGGGAGATCCCAAAGGAAGGAGAAAGAGGGTCGGAGAGAGCTTGTACAGCGAGATATTCGGCGAGCGAAAGTGGCGGAGCCCGGGTCCGATCCGATTACTTGGGACATCTGAGGAGGAACGGGGGGTGTAGGAGGCTGATTGGAGTGAGAGGAAGCAAGAGGAGGGCAGAGGGGATCTCGGGGTGGCCTTTTATGGCGAGTCTGGGGCTTACCGGGGCGTTCGAGGAGGTGGTCTACGACTGAGAGAAAGGAGAAGCCATTGGTGATAGACGCTCGTGCATCCGAGCTCGCTCACAGGAGCTTCTCGGGCGGCCTGGCGTGCATCTGAGGGAGGCCAGGGAGGGAGAGAGAGGAGGGGACAGGGGTGTGGCATGTTGCGGATGCCGAGGGGGCTCTGCTGGCGAGCGGGAGGGGCTCGAGGTGGTCAAGGCATTGGGCAGAAGCGGCTATAGTGCCATGGTGCACTGTAGCGCGCTCTGGAGCGTGCAAATGCCTGGCATGGCCTGCACCAGCGTGCTCTGGTAAGTCCACCTTGTCCACTAACTGTTGGGGGTACTAGAGATTCTCTTGAAGCTTAGGAGGTAAGGAAGTAGTGAAAGTAAAAGGAAATGCTTAGAAAAGGTGATATTTTTGCTGACCAGAGGGGTGAATGATTGAGCTGTGGCCATGAAATGTTTACTGGAGGTAGAAGGTAACAAGGTTGAGCTATGGTAGAAGTCTTAGATTAAGGACAACAATTTTGCCCTCTCAATCATTGATCCTTAGAACAGGGAAGAAGGTGGTTGGGGTGGGTATGTGGCACTTAGAAGAATCCATTGATTGTGAAAGTTAACACACACCATCTTGGGGTTGTTTTGGACTAGAGAACCAACTTGCATCACATTTGGAAAAAGTGACCAATGCAACTTTGGCAAACCCTAGATATCAACAGAAATGGGTTTGCTTAGATCTAGCTAAGCTAAAATGTTCTCATACCACTTGGTGTAGATGCATCATTAGGGGATTTGAACATGTCCACAAAATTTGAGCTCAAATGATGACACTTGGCAATGCAAAGTTGATCGAAGTAGAATCTGGACAGAGATGGTTTTGGGGCACTTTTGCGCACCAAAGCTATTTGGATTGAGTTAAAACTTGCCAATATCATCATATGAGGCATATGTGACTTGCTAGAATTTCCCTGGATTTATTTGACAATATTTCTTATAGAAATATTTTGAATACTTGAAATATCAAGAAAGTGATTTGGAGGGTTTGATCCAATATTTTGAACATGATCAAGTGTTGAAACTCATATATATGGAAAATATATGCCCACTCAGTTTCCCTCAATTTTCACAAATATTTTTGAAACACAAAAATAATGTTTCCCTATAAAAGACCATTTCTAGCCTTAAGAGAAAGCGTTTAAATAAAATATGAAATAACCTTTAAAAATGTTTTTTTGTGCTTTTGGGAAGTCTTATATATAATAGGTTTCAAATAAATTTTTTGAAATAATTTATATACCCTAATTTAAGGACTTGTAGTTCAAGTCTCAAGTCAGGGGTTTTTGAAAACCTAACTTAAATAAATGCTTTTTGGCCAAAATATTTTTGTATAAAAATAGTTTTATGTCCAATACACATGGCATGATCATTGATCGAGGCTTTGGATCGAGGAGATGAGTTTTGAGAGTAGGGGCATTTTTATGAATTATAGCACAAAGAAGCAAGCAAGCAAATAGCAAATAAGTCAAGCACAACAAGCACACAAAAGTTTTTGTTGGACCTAATTTTTATGCTTTATTAACATAGTGATGTGACTGACCTACCCCCTTACAAGAATCTCGTCCCAAGATTCCTAATCTAGGCGCTAAAGAGATATGGAAATTCGGATCTAAGGTAGTCTTCATGCTCCCAGCTTGCTTCTGCTTTGGTGTGGTTGCTCCACTGGACCTTGAAGTACTTGATGGTGCGACTTTGAGTACAATGCTTGGCTCCATCTAAGGTGTGAGCGGGGCCCTCACAATGACTTAGGTATGACTAATAGGTCGACGGTGGGATGATCGATATCCTCGTAGAGGTCGGGGTTGTTGGGAACTTTGGAGACACTCCCGGAGTTGTGACACGTGGAAAATGTCGTGCACATCGGAAAGCCCGGAAGTCATATCTAGTTGGCAGGCAACATCTCCTCGTTCCAAGGTCCCTCCTCTTTGGGGTGGTTACCCTGACAGTTTGTGGAATACTCGGTGGTGTGTCTTCTGGTGAGACTGAAGGTCTCCTCTTCATAAACATAAATTAAGGAACCATGAGTACGAAGGAACTCAGAGAGACTTACATCAGAACTATCCACATATGCATCACGTATCAATAAAGTGGGTTGTCGAGTTTATTGCAGCAAGCCAACTTTGACTCTTGGCTAACCTGTACTACGACTACTAGTAATATCTTTGAGGTGAGAGAGCGCATAGAGTCCATCTAGACACCACAACAATATAATTCTATGGATCCTCTCCTGCATGCTTATGAAAAGGCCATCCATAGGACTCACACTTATCTTGCGCATTTTAGAGTGTCCATTTAAACTTCTCTATGAACCATATAAGTCTGCAACTAGTCCATATCCGATGACACGGCTTCAAATAGATTGTTTACCCTGCAGGGGTATACTTCGTCACACATTCGTTCAAAACTTACCACCTTTTACATGTCAAGTACTCGTCTACCTTCAAGCCGAAGCTTGGCGAGGGTGTCGACCATGGACGTTAACTTACAACGACTCCATCCCAAGGCAGTCGCCTATCTGAACTGGAACCCATAATGGAAATTTGGCCGAGTTTTCCAATATGGCCTCAAACGTTGTGAGCAGGGCCCCAAACTGGTCCCAATTAGGCTGTTGATCCACTTCAAAGTCATTCCACACCCACTAGTAGATAAATGTCTAGCCACAACTCTTGTTGGTGGCATGCCGTTTTCGGCCGACGCCATCACTACATTTTTCAAATATCGCTGGCGTCGGCCATTTTGGTACGACATCACTAGTGACTTAGTGCTGGCGCTGGACGTACGTGGAACGCCACTTGTATGTGTCCTCCAAGGTTGTGTGCAGGCGTAACTTACTGTTGGCATAATAGGTTGGTAGTACACCGACATTATTTCACATATCTATGGCGTTGAATTAGTGTGAACGCGAGCAATTTATTTTGTGGGTTCATTCATTTGGTCAACATTCGGTCCCACGTAACACCGACGTATCATACGACGGTATGCCAGGAATATACATGTTAGTGCTGGCGTGCTGTTTTCTTGAAACGCCAGTAATTAAGTCGCATCACTACTATCACGTGATAACCCTTGTGTATACACTAGATTCCCCTTCTTCTTCCTCTTTCTCTTCCTCTTCCTCCTCTCTCTTCCCTCTCCTCATCTTGAGAAACTAAATTATTTTATCATGATTCTTAATTAGGTAGTTAGATCTAGCTAGGTGATGCGTTAGTTACATTTGCTAGCCTCCTCCACACACACCCACTCTCTAAGCCAGCTATATCTAGCTCTCTCCTCCACCCACTTGCATTAAATTTTCCTTCAACCTCCATTAATGGCGCCCACAAACCTACGTACGGTCGACCGGCTTCTCGCGGGATCGATCAAGGACTATCTAGACTCGTGTCTCTTCTTCTTGAGGTAATTAACATAAAACACTTCCTCGTCATTTAATTATGCATGTTACGTACGTGTGTGATTGCTAAATGGAGAAACGTGCATGGATGGCGAATTTGTAGAGAGAGTTGCCAGTGTTTTGGCGAAACGTTGATTCACTTCCATTTTGTCAAATTTCTAGTACTCAATATGTACCACTTTTAGCAAAGGTCATGCCAAAATTTTGTATGCCCCCGCTTGATATATATGTAATTCTTTTTGTATTTCCCTTTACAGGCTACTTTAATCTATCGAAAGATTCAATATGGATCAAAGTGCGAAGGCCTTTCTCAATTTTGCGGTGACGAATATGATACAAAATTGTGAAACGCAGATATTATGTCGATGTAAGTCCTGCAAAAAAGGAATTTACCATAACTCGTTCGATGGTAGCGTCCTCGCGCACTAGCTTCGTCGTTGTTTCGTTGAAGGTTATACACGATGGACAAAGCATGGTGAGGAAAATGATGATGTACGTGACAACGACGACGGAGCGGCGGATATGGAAGCGGAGAACCCTTTCAATGATGAATTAGCAGGGCCGCCAAAAGGAGGAAATAATAATGAACATGCGCCTGGAGGAAGAAATGATGAAACGCCACCCGAACATGAAGAGGACCATGTCACCCAGGATATGTCGTTGGCTGAAATGCTGCAGGATCCCCATGTTAAAGAACTGCTTCAGAAGAAGACGACAAATGAGAGAGGTGCTATTAAGGAGGCTCTCAAGTTGGCGCAATTGGAGTTAGACGCGAATGCTCCACTGTATGAAGGTTGTGATCCCGAGCACACCCGCTTGCACGTCACGCTCAAACTTCTAGACATCAAGGCAAGATTCAAGAGCACAGATGCAAGTCTGGCCGCTACATTAGAATATTTACATACAATTTTGCCCAAGGGGAATTTGTTGCCTAATAGTGTTGATGAGGCGAAAACGATCGTGTGCCCTCTTGATTTGCTGCATGTAAGATATCATGCATGCATAAATGATTGCATCTTATATCATAACGAGCATGAGCACAAAACATAGTGTCCAACTTGCAAGGAACCCCGATACAAGCCTGGAAAGAATGATCCTCGAAAGGTTCTATGGTACCTTCCGTTGATTCCACGCCTGCAACGTTATTTCGCTGACGCGAAGGAAGCAAAGAACATGACTTGGCACAAGACCAGGAAATCCAAAATGATGGCATTCTAAGACATATTGCGGATGGTTTTCAGTGGAAAGCACTCGACTGCATTGAACAAGAATTCATAGTAGAACCAAGAAACCCCAGGTTGGGTGTCAGTAGTGATGGACTAAATCCATTTGGCAAGCAGAGTAGCACACATAGTACATGGCCCGTGTTTGTTTCGATGTACAACCTCCCGCCTTGGCACTGCATGAAACAAAAGTACATAAACAGGGTAATGCTCATTCAAGGACCGCTCCAACCAAGCAACGATATCAACACATATCTTGAGCTATTGAAGGAGGTGGTTGGGGTGGGTATGTGGCACTTAGAAGAATCCATTGATTGTGAAAGTTAACACACACCATCTTGGGGTTGTTTTGGACTAGAGAACCAACTTGCATTACATTTGGAAAAAGTGACCAATGCAACTTTGGCAAACCCTAGAAATCAACAGAAATGGGTTTGCTTAGATCTAGCTAAGCTAAAATGTTCTCATACCACTTGGTGTAGATGCATCATTAGGGGATTTGAACCTGTCCACAAAATTTGAGCTCAAATGATGACACTTGGCAATGCAAAGTTGATCGAAGTAGAATCTGGACAGAGATGGTTTTGGGGCACTTTTGTGCACCAAAGCTATTTGGATTGAGATAAAACTTGCCAATATCATCATATGAGGCATATGTGACTTGCTAGAATTTTCCTGGATTTATTTGACAATATTTCTTATAGAAATATTTTGAATACTTGAAATATCAAGAAAGTGATTTGGAGGGTTTGATCCAATATTTTGAACATGATCATGTGTTGAAACTCATATATATGGAAAATATATGCCCACTCAGTTTCCCTCAATTTTCACAAATATTTTTGAAACACAAAAATAATGTTTCCCTATAAAAGACCATTTCTAGCCTTAAGAGAAAGCGTTTAAATAAAATCTGAAATAAGCTTTAAAAATGTTTTTTCGTGCTTTTGGGAAGTCTTATATATAATAGGTTTCAAATAAATTTTTTGAAATAATTTATATACCCTAATTTAAGGACTTGTAGTTCAAGTCTCAAGTCAGGGTTTTTTGAAAACCTAAATTAAATAAATGCTTTTTGGCCAAAATATTTTTGTATAAAAATAGTTTTATGTCCTATACACATGGCATGATCATTGATCAAGGCTTTGGATCGAGGAGATGAGTTTTGAGAGTAGGGGCATTTTTATGAATTATAGCACAAAGAAGCAAGCAAGCAAATAGCAAATAAGTCAAGCACACAAAAGTTTTTGTTGGACCTAGTTTTTAAGCTTTATTAACATAGTGATGTGACACAAAACACGGGGTGTGACTGACCTACCCCCTTACAAGAATCTCGTCCCAAGATTCCTAATCTAGGCGCTAAAGAGATATGGAAATTCGGATCTGAGGTAGTCTTCATGCTCCCAGCTTGCTTCTGCTTCGGTGTGGTTGCTCCACTGGACCTTGAAGTACTTGATGGTGCGGCTTTGAGTACAATGCTTGGCTCCATCTAAGGTGTGAGCGGGGCTCTCACAATGACTTAGGTATGACTAATAGGTCGACGGTGGGATGATCGATATCCTCGTAGAGGTCGGGGTTATTGGGAACTTTGGAGACACTCCCGGAGTTGTGACACGTGGAAAATGTCGTGCACATCGGAAAGACCGGAAGGCATATCTAGTTGGCAGGCAACATCTCCTCGTTCCAAGGTCCCTCCTCTTTGGGGTGGTTACCCTGACAGTTTGTGGAATACTCGGTGGTGTGTCTTCTGGTGAGACTGAAGGTCTCCTCTTCATAAACATAAATTAAGGAACCGTGAGCACGAAGGAACTCAGAGAGACTTACATCAGAACTATCCACATATGCATCACGTATCCATAAAGTGGGTTGTCTAGTTTATTGCAGCAAGCCAACTTTGACTCTTGGCTAACATGTACTACGACTACCAGTAATATCTTGGAGGTGAGAGAGCGGATAGAGTCCATCTAGACACCAGAACAATATAATTCTATGGATCCTCTCCTGCATGCTTATGAAAAGGCCATCCATAGGACTCACACTTATCTTGCGCATTTTAGAGTGTCCATTTAAACTTGCCTATGAACCATATAATTCTGCAACTAGTCCATATCCGATGACGCGGCTTCAAATAGATTGTTTACCCTGCAGGGGTATACTTGGTCACACATTCATTCAACACTTACCACCTTTTACATGTCAAGTACTCGTCTACCTTCAAGCCGAAGCTTGGCGAGGGTGTCGACCATGGACGTTAACTTACAATGACTCCATCCCAAGGCAGTCGCCTATCTGAACTGGAACCCATAATGCAAATTTGGCCGAGTTTTCCAATATGGCCTCAAACGTTGTGAGCAGGGTCCCAAACTGGTCCCAATTAGGCTGTTGATCCACTTCAAAGTCATTCCACACCCACTAGTAGATAAATGGCTAGCCACAACTCTTGTTGGTGGCACGCCGTTTTCGGCCGACGCCATCACTACATTTTTCAAATATTGCTGGCGTCGGCCATTTTGGTACGACATCACTAGTGACTTAGTGATGGCGCTGGACGTACGTGGAACGCCACTTGTATGTGTCCTCCAAGGTTGTGTGCAAGCGTAACTTACTATTGGCATACTAGGTTGGTAGTACACCGACATTATTTCACATATCTATGGCATTGAATTAGTGCGAACGTGAGCAGTTTATTTTGTGGGTCCATTTATTTGGTCAACATTCGGTCCCACGTAACACCGACATATCATACGACGGTACACCAGGAATATACATGTTAGTGCTGGCGTGCTGTTTTCTTGAAACGCCAGTAATTAAGTCGCATCACTACTATCACGTGATAACCCTTGTGTATACACTAGATTCCCCTTCTTCTTCCTCTTTTTCTTCCTCTTCCTCCTCTCTCTTCCCTCCTCATCTTGAGAAACTAAATTATTTTATCATGATTCTTAATTAGGTAGTTAGATCTCGCTAGGTGATGTGTTAGTTACATTTGCTAGCCTCCTCCACACACACCCACTCTCTAAGCCAGCTATATCTAGCTCTCTCCTCCACCCACTTGCATTAAATTTTCCTTCAACCTCCATTAATGGCGCCCACAAACCTACGTACGGTCGACCGGCTTCTCACGGGATCGATCAAGGACTAGCTCGACTGGTGTCTCTTCTTCTTGAGGTAATTAACACAAAACACTTCCTCGTCATTTAATTATGCATGTTACGTACGTGTGTGATTGCTAAATGGCGAAACGTGCATGGATGACGAATTTGTAGAGAGAGTTGCCAGTGTTTTGGCGAAACGTTGATTCACTTCCATTTCGTCAAATTTCTGGTACTCAATATGTACCACTTTTAGCAAAGGTCATGCCAAAATTTTGTATGCCCCCGCTTGATATATACGTAATTCTTTTTGTATTTCCCTTTACAGGCTACTTTAATCTATCGAAAGATTCAATATGGATCGAAGTGCGCAGGCCTTTCTCAATTTTGTGGTGACGAATATGAGTACAAAAGTGTGAAACGCAGATATTATGTCCATGTAAGTCCTGCAAAAATGGAATTTACCATAACTCGTTCGATGGTAGCGTCCTCGCGCACTTGCTTCGTCGTTGTTTCGTTGAAGGTTATACACGATGGACAAAGCATGGTGAGGAAAATGATGATGTACGTGACAACGACGACGGAGCGGCGGATATGGAAGCGGAGAACCCTTTCAATGATGAATTAGCAGGGCCGCCAAAAGGAGGAAATAATAATGAACATGCGCCTGGAGGAAGAAATGATGAAACGCCACCCGAACATGAAGAGGACCATGTCACCCAGGATATGTCGTTGGCTGAAATGCTGCAGGATCCCCATGTTAAAGAACTGCTTCAGAAGAAGAAGACAAATGAGAGAGGTGCTATTAAGGAGGCTCTCAAGTTGGCGCAATTGGAGTTAGACGCGAATGCTCCACTGTATGAAGGTTGTGATCACAAGCACACTCGCTTGCACGTCACGCTCAAACTTCTAGACATCAAGGCAAGATTCAAGGGCACAGATGCAAGTCTGGTCGCTACATTAGAATATTTACATACAGTTTTGCCCAAGGGGAATTTGTTGCGTAATAGTGTTGATGAGGCGAAAACGATCGTGTGCCCTCTTGATTTGTCGCATGTAAGATATCATGCATGCATAAATGATTGCATCTTATATCATAACGAGCATGAGCACAAAACATAGTGTCCAACTTGCAAGGAACCCCGATACAAGCCTGGAAAGAATGATCCTTGAAAGGTTCTATGGTACCTTCCGTTGATTCCACGCCTGCAACGTTATTTCGCTGACGCGAAGGAAGCAAAGAACATGACTTGGCACAAGACCAGGAAATCCAAAATGATGGCATTCTAAGACATATTGCGGATGGTTTTCAGTGGAAAGCACTCGACTGCATTGAACCAGAATTCATAGCAGAACCAAGAAACCCCAGGTTGGGTGTCAGTAGCGATGGACTAAATCCATTTGGCAAGCAGAGTAGCACACATAGTACATGGCCCGTGTTTGTTTCGATGTACAACCTCCCGCCTTGGCTCTGCATGAAACAAAAGTACATACACAGGGTAATGCTCATCCAAGGACCGCTCCAACCAGGCAACGATATCAACACATATCTTGAGCTATTGAAGGAGGAGTTAGACATATTATGGAAGGATGAAGGCATCAAAACGTGGCACGCCAGCACTGGAAACTATTTTCCAATGAGAGCAGCATTGCTCACGACCGTTCATGACTATCTAGGTTACGGATATATTTTCGGACAAGCATGTCATGGACATTGCGGATGTGTTAAATTTATGGATGACACATCTTTTCTCCAGCTATCAAAAAAGGGCAGTTGCAAAACAGTGTTCATGGGCCATCGAAGGTGGCTTGACAAAGATGATAAGTGGAGAAGTCGTGGCGACCTGTTCGACAACGCGGATGAGGCCCGAGGGCCACCACGTAAGAGGAGCGGAGAAGAAATCAATGAGATGTTAAAGAATTGGACAGATTGCCCGAAGCCAGGAAAGAAGAAAAAGAAGGTTGAGAAAATGCTGCTAAAAGTATGGAAAATAAAGTCTGTTTTTTGGGGTTTGAAGTATTGGGAACTACTCAGTCCGTCGCATTCTCTTGATATGATGCATATCACAAAAAATATCTGTGAGAGTTTGCTTGGCACACTGTTCGACATGCCAAAAAAAAGTAAAGATGGTACGAGGGCAAGACAAGACTTGAAAGATATAGGTATTAGGGAAGAGCTCCAACCCGTATCCCTTAAAAGAACCAAGGAGATGGCCAAGGGCAAAAACATCGCCATAGCCGACGAGACAATGAAGGGAAAAACCGTGACAAAAAACTAAGAAGATTATTGCCCCCCAGCTTGCTTCACGCTCGACGTGGATGAGCTTCATCAATGTTTCAATTGCCTTGACGGCACCAAAGTTCCTTCTGGTTACTCGGGGCTCATACGCAGATATCTTGACACAAAAAAGCAAAGGTTTAGCAACATGAAGTCCCATGATTGTCATGTGATGATGACGCAATTACTTTCGGTAGCCCTCAGAGGGATAATGGACGATCACGTTCGCAACACACTTCTTGACTTGTGCAACATTTTCGATGTTCTCTCTCGAAAGTCAATCAACGTGCGACATCTCACTCGACTACAAGAGGAGATCATCACAATACTATGTGAGCTTGAGATATATTTCCCCCCGTCATTCTTTGATGTGATGGTGCATCTCCTAATTCATGTTGTTTCTGAGGTTAAAGACCTTGGACCGACATTCTTGCATACCATGTTCCCGTTTGAAAGGATGAATGGAACTGTGAAGGGTTACGTTCATAACAGGGCCCGTCCGGATGGAAGCATCGTCCAGGCCTATCTGACCGAAGAGTGCATATCATTCTGCAATAATTATATAGATGATGATCAATCTCTTGGTTTGCCCACAAGGAAGCATGTCGATAGGCTTGATGGAGTAGGTCACTCATAGTTGAAGTATGCTTTAAATGTGGATATACAGAACCGCCGAGACGACTTCGACAGAGCGCACACAGTGGTGTTACAACAAGCAGATATAATCACTCCTGGGCAGCAGACTCACAAGGACACCTTAAAGAGAGAGCATGCAATGGCAGGGAGACAGAGGACCGAAGCCCAGATCATTAGAGAGCACAACTCCAAATTTGCAGCCTTGTTAAAAGAGCGAATTCGGGAGAAACCACTGCCAACGGGTATTGCCAATGCAAATCTCATCTATGTATTAGCAGTAGGCCCTGCATGCACCGTCGCAACCTACCAATCATATGATATCAATGGATACACATTCAATACTGAGGCAAAAGACAAAAACTCTGATTACCAGAACTCAGGCGTCACGTTAATTTCCTCCACCGAGAATGAAACTAACAGATACTATGGAAGGATCGAAGAGATATGGGAACTTGAGTACACAGAAGATCACACATTGCCACTGTTCTGGGTTAGATGGGCGAAGAATGTTGAGAAGGAAGAACGTGGTGCCATTACCATGTGGCTGCCCGAAGCACAAGCTGTTGGTGCAAAGGGTGTCAAAGGAAATTACCGCCAAATATGAGCCTTGGGTATTCGCTAAGGACATGTCACAATGCTTCTATATATCTGACCCGGCAAAGCCAAGTCGTGTTGTTGTCAGGAGATCCAAGAGATCCATCGTCGGGATCGACGGAGTGGCCAACGAGGATGACTATGATCAGTTCGGCGTCGACCCAAAAGAAGAGGAGAACTATTTTGATGATGAAAATTACACCACCAGAAGGACCAGAACTACCTTGCCTGAGACAGGACATCCCTTCTTACGAAAGAGTCATAACGCGGGACGGAAGTATTCAAGCAAGATTAAAAAGAATCATGAAGAGGATTGTCAAACGACGTCGTACTAGTTGATTAATTTGTGTGATAGCTTCATTATTCGTGTACTACACTTTTGTGTACTTCTCATTGTGTAATACTTCGCACAATATTGTACTTCATTTGTGTGTACCTCCTAATTTGCATTATTATATACTTTGATCCACATTCATGTATGCATTTTCACACGGCATTTGTCAAGTATTATTAGAACAGCCCAAGCTAACACAACACCAACTACTGCTGGCGTCGGCACGTCATTGGCGCCACCACTAATGACTAACCGGCACTTTTATCTACACTACTGTTGTGAGAACAACTTAGATTCCCCTTCCCCCCCCCCCCCCGCCACCGGACACTGTTCTCCGCCATTCCCCCGCCCAGCCGCGCCCGCACCCTACGCCAGACGTGCCGTTGCGCTGCCCAGCCCTTCCCCAAGCCCACCCGCTCATCCAAGAGCCTCTTCCTCCGTCGTCCTGTCCGGCCACTCTCTCCCTTCACGGTGGTCCTGTCCGGCCACTCTCTCCCTCTGTCGTCCTATCCGGCCGCCCCGTCCGCCACACACCACCACCCCATCACGCAGTCTTCATGGGCGCCCCCACCGTGCCCTCCTGACAGCCGACCCCCACTCGATCTGGACGGTAAAAATATATCTCTAACCATTTGATGAAATGTGAATTGATGAAATATGTTATATGCTGCATCATCGTGTGTTCTTGCGAATTGTCTCGCGCTAGCTATGTTTCTTTTTGCAGGGAAAGGTCCAGAGAGTGGCCAATGTTTTGGCGAAACGTGGATTCATTTTCGTTTCATAAAAATTTCTTGCACTCAATATGTCCATTTTTTACCTATGTTCATGTCCAAATTTTGTTGCTAACAGTGTGGTTTATATGACAATTATATGCCTCAAGATGAAACATTATTACTACATTGCTTACTATGTTACTATTTAGTTCAAAGATAGAATGTCCCAAGATGTGTTGTGCCTCCGGTGATGGGTGACCACCAGATATAGACATTTTGAGTTAAAAGAATGGAGGCAACAACCCGAGTGATCGCAACTTGGAAGATTGGAGATCGGTGAATCTGTATGCTCCACCATGCATGGAGATGCAGGGGGTTTCCCTCTTCTTCAAGAAACGTGATGAGTACCATACTAGTAGTTACGACGATGGTTAATGTATGGATATATATAAATGATGTCTACCATAATATAAATTATGTTGTACGTGCGTTTTCATTTCTTATCGGAATCAATGTGGGACACAAACGTCATTATGTATATACTGATACAAAATTGCGCTGCCGCCGCAGCATTTCTCGCTGCGGTGGCAGCGTTTTTTTGTTGTGTTTGGTCATTTAGTACTAGCGTGCAAAACATCCGATACGCCCGTAATGACCTCTCCAGTGTATGGCATTGGAAAAGTTAAAACTCCGTAGATATATATGATATTGCCGTCGTGGTGATAAGGCCAACGCCATAGGTATATGAAATACTGCTGACGTAGGCTCCAACGCCACCACTATTTTTTACCTATGGCGCCATATTGCCGGTGTCGGGTGTCTACGCCAGGAAGGCCATTTTTGCCACGCCATAGCTAGGCTTTTCTGCACTAGTGACCTATCAACATTTCAAACTACTGTAAATCCTTAACCGAGAACATGGCAAGTCAATAAGCTGAGGGGGTCAGGATCACTGAGTCCTCAATGTCCGGTAGCAACTTGTCTTGTAACACAAACACAAGATCTTAGGTCATATGTGTGGCATCAATGAGAGAACCCACCATGTACTCCTACATGGCCTCTCATCATCATCTTTACCAAATTGTGTTCACACACTTAGCTCTCAACATCAGAACATGATTAAAACATTCCAATTCATCACCAGATGAGTCAGACCTGACACAACTCTAAGCATAGCAAGCATGCCATGGATGAAGTCACCACATGGCTCAAGCAACTCTTTGTCATGCTAGGAAGGTTTAACTCTTTACGTTGAAAATGACAGGTCATGCAACGGAATAGGTTCAACTACCAAAACATGTAACAGTTGAATTGTAGTTGTCCTAACGCAATAACAAAGAGCAAGAGCAAGAGCGTGGGATTATATCAGAATGCTCCAGGGGGTTTGCTTGCCTAGCACTTCTAAACATAGTAAAGCTCTTCATCGCTGTCAATGATCACTACTTCGGAAATGTCCTTTACCGGGAAGGAAGAAACACCGTCAACCAAAAAGTAACAACATTCAATTCACCTAAATGCAACAATATGATGCATGCTCATGACATGGAAACAGGTTGTTGATTGAGCTAATGCAACTAGCAATCAGATTAAATGAAGTTGGTTTGAATCAAAGGTTCAAATTCAAACTCCATATGTGGTTATTTAAATATCATTTATTTGATTTTCCCTAAAAATACATGAGTTGTTCTATCATGCATGAAAATAGTACCAATAGATAGATTGTATTTTTATGTTCATTTTTCATATATAACTTATTTTCATTACAGTTATAGATTATTTTCTTCGAATTTTCAAAGTTTATAACATTTTCTAGAAATAATAAATCACTTTGATTTATTTAAATTCCGTAAAACAATTACTACGTGAGGATGATGTGAGTATTTGACTAAAGTCAAACCTGATAGTGGGCCAACCTATCACACACTCGGCGTTAGACATGGCTAATTTAAACTAATCCAAAAAGATTAGCAGGCGACGAGGCCCACATGTCAGTGTCTGTAGGGGGTGGTTAATTAGCGCTAACGGTGGGGTTAACCGGCGGCTAACCACCAACGCTAACCATAGCGTGGCGGTGATGCTCGACTTGCCAGCTCCGACGATGGAGGCTCGCGCGGCTGGGCTTGTTGGAACCCCCGCGGCGTGGCGCACCCAAGCGTGGCGGTGGGAGGTGATGAGGTGTGGCATAGATATTGTGGCGATAGGCTGAGTGGCGACCAAAGTTCGGCCAAGCACAGGAGTGGCATCGCGGCTCAAATTCGGGCAAGCTGAAGTGCTATCTGTGACCTAAGGGTCCTAGGAGGACTAATGGGCACGCTCGCGTCACCAAATGGTCACCGGAGTGCTGTCGACGAGGAGCCCGTGCGGCGGTGGGCATCGAGCTTAATGGGGATGGCGGCAACCAGAGGGCGAGGGGGATCGACTCGAGCCCTAGTCCAAGTCTCCTAGGAGCGGGATATGGATGAAGGAGGTGTCTCCTGCATGAAGCAGGAGGTGGCGCGGTCGGCGCCCTGCTCTAGTTTGCCTCTGCCTTCTAGCAGAGGTAGAAGATAAGGCTACCCCTCATGGGCTGGGCTCTTCTTCCCAGGTAAGGTCTAGGTGAGCTTCTCCTTTTCTATTTCCATCTATTTCTATTGTTTTATTTTGTTTTCATTTAGCAAAAATACTAAACCATTTTTGTTGCTTCCGACATTAATTGAGGGAACTAAATGAATTATTCGAGAGGCCCTCAAGTGATTTCAGAATATTCTGAGCATTTAAAATATTTATAGAATTTAAATGTTTCAATTCAAATAAAATATGGGTTAATTCAAAATTCAGAAATGTCCTAGAAACTTGGGAATGATTTTTGGCAGAGGTTTTCACCTTTTTCAAAAATCATGAACTTTTCTTAAGGGAATTTTGTGTTCATTGAAAATATTTTTAGTTGAACATAATTGAATTAAATTGGTGCTAGGGTTTGATCATCCCTATTTCAAATTCAAATGGAATTTGAGCATGATGCATGGATGCTCTCTAATATAACTATTTACAAGAAATAATCTAGGGCTGTGACAACTCACCCCCACTAAACAAGAATCTCATCCCGAGATTCAAGACGTAGGGTAAGAGGCGAGAGGGAACACTAAACTAACACAATATTCATGATCCAATTGCTCTTCTCGAAGATGTTGTTTCATTGCATCATAATGATCTTGACGTCTTAGCTTTGAGAACTTCATCCAACACGACGATGACGGAAAGAAACTCTACATGAATCGGTCTTCACGAAGATCGAGCAACTCATGATCAACTCATGAAATGAGATGTAAAAAACATATGTATAGCTGAGACAAAAAATATATAAGGACCAATGTAAAGAAACAGATGATGAGGGTTAAATTGGTAGGCAAAAATTCCATGCTTAAATAAGATGGTGGTTTTCTAAATAGTGAGGAGACACATTTACCTTAATACCATGTCAAGGCACCATAGGAGAGGTAACCAGTTGAATTATCTCCTAATTCAGGAAAAAGAATTACTTTTGACACAAGGATCATTGAAACTCCTTATACCATGTTGAGGCAAATTTACGAAGGATCATTTGACTGAGCCCTAAAGAATGACATACTTAGTTTGGAATAGGAACTATGGTTATAGAACAACTGGCAATGGAAGGCACATTCCAATTGATACCGAAGACATAACCTAGTGTCTGAGTGTGCTTTCAAGAACTTGAGTGTTTCCATATTAATTAGGATTTGACCAGCATCTATTCCAATATCTTGGTAACACCTCATACTACCACGCTGAATAATGATGGAGAATCGGTACTTCAGGAAGGTCCTAAGATGACACATGTATAGGACACCCTTCGACCAAACTGTGTGAGATGCATGAATCGCACAATTGTTTGTGATGCATGAATCGCAAACGGTGTGGTAATAAAACCATCACCAATAAAATGAACTGTGTGCGATGGCTGATCCATCAGACACGATTCATATAAGAGTTGCATGTGCGATACGTGTCATACATTTGATCCATATGAACTGTTTGCGATGGGACAAAATAACGCAAATGGTTACCCGAATAAATATGTGTGTGATAGCTAGCATATAGGTCACTCAGAAGAATTGTTTGCAATGAGCCAACATAATGCAAATGGTTACCCATATACGGATGTGTGCGATAGATGGCATACGTGTCACTCAGATGAACTGTTTGCGATGATCCGAAAGAACACAAACGATTTGGCATAACAAGTTGTGTGTGACACCCATCAGTCAGATCGGTCATCACAATCTAGATAGGGCATACGATTTCTTGTTGTGAATTGTGTACTTGACAGGGCACACAATTGAAGAAACCAATTGTGTGGGATAATGTGAAAGATCACTGTCGAATCCATAGTGTTAACTGTTAGCGATGAGATCGACAGGGGATACAGAGAAAGGAATTAATATGAGCGAAAGGCAACAGTGATATATACGTTCTGTTTTACTCCTTGTTGTTGTTGTTGTTGTTGTTGGACGGCCTCACGACATTGTATTGGTGTGGACGCTTCTTGCCGTTGACCGCTGGCTTTTCATCACCGTCATCGTTGTCGTCGCCGGCATCGTCGTTGATGTCCTCATTGTCATCCTCCTAATTCGACCATTCCCCCTACTCATCATCATCGTCATCTTCTTCGTCCTTCGGTGGCTTCTCATTCGTATGGTCGTCGTCCGATGACTCCGGAGGCATCGTCCCTTCCATGAACCGGAGAAAATCGAGGTTAGGGCTCGACACCGGACTCATGGAAGACGAGCCCGATGATTCCTATGTTGACCTTAATCGGGCACCAGATTGGTGGAACTGTCGTCCTCGCTGTTGCTCGACATGGCTGCGCTAAGTATAGAAACGACGAGAAAGCGAGATTGCAGAGTGTGTGTAAGTGTGTAGCGCAGCCGACAGGGACGATGAAGATGTTGGCGACTGGAGCGTGGTATGAAGAAAAGAGGAATGAAAATTGAAGCAAGGGAATGATGGATTATATTGGCGTCTTGGCAAGCGGTTAGAATTCTGATATAATCAACCGCAATTATTAGTACCTCGTCGCTCTAAATTCCTCCGGTTGCACATTCTCAATGTGACAATTACGCACACGGGTGGAGCATCCAATTGTGTGCAATATACCAGTTGTTTCACATGGTACATTGTTTAACTACGCACACGCTTATATGAAACACGACGTGTGTGAAACAAGCATTTAACATAGGACAGTTGGTAAGCAATAGGTGAGCTATGCATATCGATGTAGCCATTAATGATCAAACAAAACCCATAATCATCATTACAAACAGCGCATAATGTGACAACTACAACTACACATGCTAGTTCCTTCTTGTCTCGTGCTTTCATGTGTTGCCTGTGATTGATTCTTTCTTGCTTCATCGTAGTGATTGTACACTCCAGATAAGTCAGTTTCTTCTTCAGCTTTACATTATCTTTTGCAAGCTTGGTCATAACACTGCGAGCCCTACCATGCCATTCATCATCCAATGAGTTAACAATGGCACAAGCCTCATATCCCTGCGAATGTTAAATATTCAGGATGCATGGGGGCATAACTCAACCCTAAGGACGAACTTACAACTAACCTATAAGGGGCAACCGACAGACCGTTTGCCAATGTCGAATCCCTCTGTGTATGCCAATGTTGAATCCCTCCACACATACACGTCGAGCGGGAGTGTGTTCGTGCACACAACTCAGCTTTTGGTACTTCTCGATGGCGCAAAACTCGAATTAGAACTCATGTTGTGGGAGCCTGCTAGAGTCATACTCCGTATCTGACAGTTCATAGCTTTCCTAAGGGTGGGGGGTCCAATTCAAGACGTATTGAGGGAGCTTCTTTGGACATGCTAAAAAGATCAGCAATGATTTGGACCTAACAAGACAATTCGGATCCATAGTGTTGGAACACGCGGTACGCTATGCTAGTGCCAAATAAAAATTTCAACTGCGCACCCAAGAACATGCTGCTGGAAATAAATCACGGGATTGGGTTTACCACTAGACGTGCAATCACCGCAGCGGAAGTAGAGTTGGTGATGCATGTAGTCGATCAGCCGATTCGTCTCCTCCTCTTGTAGTCGATCTCCCACGAGCAGTGGTCTCCCACGAATAGCTCCTCGCGGATCCCTCGAATAGTTCGTGCAACCACCACAGATGACATGCCTCCAAGGTATCCACACATATGGAGGCAGTGTCGGGCGGCGGACTGCTAGGTCCAATCGCACGGCATGGTAGCGTGGGGAGTGGCGGTGGCTGTCAAGGGGAGAAAAGGATCAACCCTGAAAGGTGTGCCTCCTCCCCTTTATATAGACCTCCGAGGTGGGATCAACACTTGAGGCCTATGACGAGTCTAGTCCCATTTTCCATTCGGATCCAATCCGAATGGGATGCAATCCCTTAAATGTGCGACCCTATAGGTTCACGTACACATGGACACGACCCGAGTCGATAGTCGGTAGCGGGTCCTAGCAGAACGTGCCAACTCCCATGTGTGCGCAAAGTCGTTAGATGAACCTCGACAATGTGGCATATACAACATTCCTTTTGCCTCAAGACATAGGTTTTCGAGCTCAAGGCGAGTACTTGTCACACTTGTGTTAGCTCGACATCTCTTCTCGAAACCGTGATGCAGATTCCCGAACTAGGTTAACACTTAACCCTTGTTGCATGGCCATGCTTTCTGAATCTGACCACTCGAGAGGGCCCAGAAAATATCTCTCCTTACGAAGGGGCAAATCCCATCTTGTTCAACCATGTCTCGCGGCATGTCTCATGACTCACCCGAAAGCTACCTTTATAACTACCCAGTTATGGAGTAGCGTTTGATAGACCCTATGCGAGTCGATCCTCATCCCGAGAACATGTGAGGACCTCAGGTCTAGGACATGGCATATACATTGTACTTGAGACTAACAGATGACAATATCTCGATGTGTCTCAAAGTGGGTCTGTCCGACTCAATGAGCTCAGTCCCCTAGTCCATACTATCAGTTTAGCATCTCTATGCACATGACTTGTGAAACATAGTCATCAACTGAATCGTATACTAGTAAAGGATATGTGTCCGCATAACCTTAAAAACTAGGGACTATTAGAACAATCATCATACAATATATAGTCTCACAAATAAGTCACATACTTATTGATACATATCACATGATTGCCTCTAGGGCATATATCCAACACGTAGTACACTGACCTCCTGATGACCTTAGCAAAGTGCTCGGCATTGACCGCCATCATGGCGATGCCGCCCATCGCGCTGCCAAGAGCGATGGTACGAACCGGAGCAGCCACACCGAAACCATCAACGCCACTCGTCTGCATTCCCCCAATGGTAGCGCCACGCGAGGGAATTTGGGTGTAGGATTTGGAGGCTTACTATGGATTTGGGGGAGATGGGGAAACTGTTGGGATCTGATAATGGTCGTGGAACTACTTATCGCACTTTGTTGTATACGGCACACAATTTGAACAAATCGTGAGTGTTCGATCTTACAACTTCACACACGATTTCCACACAAATCATGTTAGATGACAACCTGCGTGATACACGGTTCCCATAACACAACGGTATGTGATGTACTACCCGGTACATATGGGGATGCAATGATTGAGTTATACTTAGGGTAAACAGCCGCTATCCGGATACCCATAAAAATAATCGCTCTGCTAATAGAGATGGGGTCAGTGGCCGAGGCTACCGGATAGGAGGTCAATGTCTGGTCGGTCGGCTCGGGCGACATGATAGGAGGTCAATCCTCGGTCGGTGGACAGTGGCACTGTGAGAGGAGGTCAATCCTCGGTCAGTGGCAGGAGATAGGAGGATCTCAATGTCCGTAGTAAAACCGGCTGATCTCGGCTAGGGGGTGCCGAGCTGTGGATCTGGGACCAATGGGTAACAGGAGACAAGGGAGACAATGTTTAGCCAGGTTCGAGCCCTCTCAGGGATGTAAAACCCTATGTCTTGCTTGATTGTACTGATGTGATAGAGTATCAAGTACAAGATGATCTACCTCGAGATCGTATGATTGTGTTCTAAACCCTATGGTGAGTAATTGTGCCTCTACGAACTAAAACCCTCGGCTTATATAGATGCTCGGGGTACCTAGGTTTACACATAACTTCGGCTGCCATGTAGAGATAGACATGCCGGATATAAGAGTTGTAGTCCTTAGAGTAGACGTCAAGTCTTTGGCGGTTTCCATCTTGCTCACGATGAAGTATTTGGCTTTGGCTATCCTCCAGGTGGTGGCTAAATGGGCCTTAGTTCGGCCCATAGGAACTAACCCCATGGGATAGTACCCCCTAGTCTCGGACACCCTCAATAGCCCCTGAACTGGTCTCCAACATCAAGGACGACCATTTTTCTCAAATAAGACTCTTGCTCTTGAGATCTTCAGCTTGGTAGGTGAGTTCCTTCACAGTTGATTTGTGTTTGGATCTGATGTCTATTCTTATTCGAGGCCAATCCTTGGGTTCCTCCTTTACGGCCGAACTAGCCAACCATATACTTTGCAAGGTTTACCCCGGTATCTGACATCTGAAGGTCGCTTAGCCTCAAAGGCTCACCGCGTAGGAGTGAACGATCATTTCAGCTGACAACTTTAACCAAACCGTCACCACCTATAAGGCAAATTGAGCCAGTTATAGCGAATCGAATCACATTTCGAGGCAGTTTTCTCATTGTCACATCTCACCAAAGCAGAGATCGTGCCCCGTTTTCGAGGGATATCATCACCAGATTGTTTTAACCGATGCACGCTTAATAGACTGATGGGTTGGAATGTGGCAATTCATACGGAGTTGTAAGGGGACTCTTGGTCTTTCACCGTCTTATAAAAAGCATAGGGGGTAACTTATCTTCTCCATGCCTTCATCCCTTGTGCCATTGCTCACAGTCTCCAAAGCTCCAGCGCCCTAGATCTGTTCTCAAGCTTTTCTCTTGCTCGCCATTCCTCCTCCTGCCATGGCCGACAAACGCAAGTGGGTGGCCTCCAACATGATGGATGGAACCATCCTCGAGCTCTAGGCCGCGGGCTACATACCCGTCGGAGCCAACTGCATGGCTCCGGAGAACGGCCAACCCTTTCTAACTCCCAAGGAAGGGGAGAGGGTGGTCTACATCCCCCACCTCATCCAAGGTCTAGGGTTTCCTCTCCACCCCTTCATGGGGGGGGTTAATGTTCTTCTGCGGGCTAGATTTCCATAATCTAGCCCCGAATTCCATCCTCAACAATGTCACATTCATTACCATATGCGAGGCATTCCTCTGCGTGAACCCACACCTCGGCTTATGTGTGAAGATTTTCCGCATCAAGCCAAAGAGCAGCGGCACCCAGCTTGCTGACTGTGGTGGGGCCATGGTTAGTAGGCTCCCACGGGTGACCAGGCCAAAAGGCACCTTTGTGGAAATCATCAAGATATGGCACCGGGTGTGGTCCTACATCACCGAGCTGCCTACTGAAGGCAAGAAAGAGATCCCCACCTTCAAGGTCGCCCCCGGAGAGGCTGGTCTCCTAGACGAAGAAATGCCTCGACTGGGGGGGGTCTGGAGGAAGTGAAGTCACTTCAAAAGAGGGTCAAGTCAATGATTGACAACAAGATCAAGCTGGTGGACGTGATTCAGGTCATGCTCCAGCGCCGCAACCTCCCCATCCAACTTTGGTCCACCGCGATGTGGCTATACTTGCCTGAAGACAATGCTCCCATGCGAAACTTCTTCCGTGCGGGTCTTGACGAGATGTGGATGACGCTTTTCAAGCCGTCCAAAAATACATTCCCCAATGCAGGGGAAGATTGCGGCCTTGACGCCATGAATGGTCCATCTGAGGTAAAATAATTGATTCATACTATTATTCATTCCAATATCCTTCAATATTACAACAAAGTAATGAGGTCCCTCCTCTTCATAACTAGCACTAGTGCATCATGGCGGAACAGATGAAGTGTTCAACGTCATTGCCTTAAGCTAACCGGACTCCTCAGCTTGAGGCTCTGCTGGCCAAGAAACCATACGTGGTTCCGGTCAAGGAGAAGAGCCGAAGAGGAAGCGGGAGGGCCTAAGGTTCCGGGGCTCATAGGATGCCAAGTCCAAGGACACCCTGTAACGCCCAAGATGTGGTCCTATCCTTATTTTGGCTCGAGGGCCTCGATAGGGATAGAAGCGCATCTCATCGTTTCACAAGAATGGATATCGTTACAAGTACATGTAAAGAGGAGATGAGTATATGGAATTGTCTTACACTCTCCACAAGCTAAATCATGATCATTTCAAATACAACAATACATTCAATCGCCATACGGAAGAGCAGGGTCCGACTACGGACGCAATGAAAAGATAAAAGTGACATTAATCCTTGCTAATCCCAGGCTACCGGACTGGAACCCATCCTATGATCGATAAAGAAGAAGAACTCCAAATCAAACAAGCATCGCTCTCACATCAAAGCATCGCATTACCTGTACCTGCAACTGTTTTTGTAGTAATCTGTGAGCCATGGGGACTCAACAATCCCATTTCCAAGGGTATCAAGACTAGCAAAGCTTAATGGGTGAGGTATGGTTAAGTGTTGACGCTGCAGCAAACACTAACCATTTATTTGAGTGGCTAACTTACGAGTACAAGAATAAGAACAGCGATCTACGCATAAACAGACGTGAACTAGAAATGATCAGTGATCCTAAACACCTACTTACGAGTCAAACATAACCCCACCGTGTTCCCTCCTTGGTTCAACCTCACAAGAAGAGATGGTCACGGTTACGCACACGGTTGGTGTATTTTAATTGGGTTTACCTCAAGTTTTCTATTACCGGATATTATAAAATTTCCAAGTTACCACATAACCGCGGGCACGACTCTCAGAAAGATTTAACCCTGCAGGGGTGCTCCAACTCATCCATCACAAACTAGCCACAAGCTGCACCGGAAAACCTCAACCTCGAGATAGCCCGAGGTATCCTCGGAGTCCCGGTGCACAAGACATTCGAGAAAGGTAAAACAAATCCCGCAAGGCCTCCCGGCGTGTCGACGAACCCAATAGGACCCGCATATCTGGTTCTCAAGACACAACCGGATGAGTGATGACCCACAAGTATAGGGGATCAATCTTAGTCCTTTCGATAAGTAAGAGTGTCGAACCCAACGAGGAGCAGAAGGAAATGACAAGCGGTTTCCAGCAAGGTAATTTCTGCAAGCACTGAAATTGTAGGTAACAGATAGTTTGATAGAATGGTAATTGGTAACGGGCAAGTAACGGTAATGGTAAACAAGGTGCAGCAAGGTATCCCAATCCTTTTGAGGCAAAGGACAGGCCAGGACAATCACTAGTAATAGGCAAAGTGTTCTTGAGGCCCAGGGGGGCCTGGCGCGCCCTGGTGGGTTGTTCCCACCTGGGAGGCCCCCTCCGGTAGTTTTCAGCTCCAGTATTTTTTATTAAATGCAAAAATAATCTCCGTAAAATTTCAGCTTCATTGGAGTTGTGCAGAATAGGTATCTCTGACGTGCTTCTTGGGTCCAGAATTCCAGCTGCCGGTATTCTCCCTCCTTTTGTAAACCTTGCATATTATGAGAGAAAAGGCTTTAGAATCACTCCCCAAAGCATTATTATTCAACAAAACAAAGTAAATAATAGTAGAAAATCATGATGCAAAATGGACGTATCAATGAGCGCAGTGTATAGTGGCTTGATAGAAATCACCCGAGTTGCCCCGGGTTGGCCCCACACACGAATCTGTTTAGGACCAACACCATCGGCGCTGGCCCTCCTTGTATTATGTTGAATTAATCCATGGGTAGCGCTAACTCCCAATGCATTACTAACGGTGTTCGGTATTATTATGTTGGGCAAATATAGTACCAATGTTGGGCCTTGCCAGAAGAGTTTTATCCCAAAACGAATTATCAAGGGGTTCCCCATACCAACCTCAAGCATGTTAGGAGCACTCAATATAAAACATAACACCGGTACTCAGAACTAGGGTGGCAAGAGTGGAACAAAACACCGGGCAAAAGACCGAGCCTTCCACCCTTTACCAAGTGTATAGATGCATTAAATTAAATAGCAAGAATATTATGATATCCCAAGATATCCATGTTATCACATGGAACAACCTGCACCTGCAACTAGCAACGCTATAAGAAGGGTTGAGCAAGCGGTAACATAGCCAACAATGGTTTGCTAGGATGTGGAGGGTTAGAGGCTTATTATGGCATTTTGGGAGGCTTGACAAACAAGTGGTAGGTAGCCAGACATAGCGATAGAAACAAGACAACTAGCATGGCAATGATAGTAGTGGTATCCAGGGAAATGGTCATCTTGCCTGAGACCCCGCTTGGAAGAAGAACGAATCCGCGAAGTAGACGAACGAGCGTAGTCGAATGAGTCCTCGCACTCCGAATCGGTTTCAGAACTCTATCAAGAAGAAGCAATACGAAAACAAACAAATGACACGGTAAACACCACAACGTATTCATGACATGATGCGCAAACAAGGATGATGCATGTCAAATTTAAATAGGCATGGTATGGCAAGATGCAACAATCAAACACTACAAATTAAGTGAAGTTCAATATGCAATGAGTTGCATATTGACAAAACTCCACGTTCGAATTATTTAGTTCACTCTCGTTTAGGTACTCATCAATATTAAATGTTGTTTAACATGGTTGGTCATGACATAAGGTGAAGATGGAATTAAAGCAATTTTAAATGGAGAAGGGGAACATACATAAAACAAAATAATAACTCTCCATATTACGACAAATGTGGTTAATGTTGTTTAACTAAACAATCATTTTAAATGTTGTTTATCATGGCAAGAGGTGAAGCATGAACAACTACATCAACTAGGCATTTTAAATGAGGCCAAAAACAACATATAGCATTTCCAAACTGACCCCACATGCAATTTATGAATTTGTTCCAGATCTGTCCTAAACATATTTTATGTTTATTAAATAGAAGAATAAAGTGCACCATGTTAACCTACACATTTTTCTAGTTAATTTACATATGTGGTTCATTTTAATCAGAGCTACGATTATTTAGTTATGATATAAACTGGTTTAACATGGCATTTATGCAAATTTAATGAAAACAGCAAGTTAAAATATTTTAACATGTGTCAAAGTTGGATATTGTGCATCTACACAAAATTCTACACATGTTTCATATATAAAGTTTTACATGCGATGCACGGTTAGGGAGATATTAAATGCATGAACTTGAGGGTCTAATCTGTAAAACTGGCAGACTCTGGATAATTGGACAAATTTGCTGGCAGAAAAAAACACTACTGGGCCAAAACTGGTTATCCCAACAGTTCACAGAGACGTAACATAGCAAATTCCACTCATAGGCGTCTATTAGCTGGGAATACTTGGACTTAGGGGCGCTCACCATGGGCCTTGGGCCTGGTCGGTGAAGCTGGCGGCTGGGCTGGCCGCAAAGAGGCGAGCTGGGCTGCAGGCGCAGGGAGATCGGCTGGGCCACGGACGCGGCTGGGCGCGGCCCAGGCTGGTGCTGCTTTGTCTTCCTCGTGCCTCTCCACGAGGTAGAGGACTTGACGGTGGCAGCTGCATGGCTCCGACGACGGGGCTCGCGATGGGGACGCCGGTGGAGCGGAGGAGGCCGGGAATGAGCAGATCGGGGGCGGGGCACCCCATTCCCGGCGTCGAGGGGCTTGGCGGCGCGGGCGCGAGGAAATCGGGCAGCGGCGGCTGAAGCTTCAAGGACATGGCGGCGTGGGCAGTCTCTGGTGCGGGGAGGTCGAGGCGGCGCTGGGGCGCGGTGGCCGTTGAGGTCACGGTGGCCCGCGGGGCTGACGAGGTGCTCGGGGAGCACGGGATCGGGGCAAGGCGTGGGGTGCACAGTGGCGCAGGGTCGTGATCGGGAGTTCGTCCCCAGATCCAGATCGCGACGAGGAGGCTGTGGCTGCCGGACGACATCGGCGACGGGGCTCCGGTGCGGCCTCCGGCGAGGCTAGCCAACGCGAGCCTTGGGGGTGGTGCTCGGGCACAGGGAGCGCAGGGTGGCTGCGGGTGGCGCTCGGGCACGGGCGCCATAGGAGGAGCAGCAAGGGAGCTTGGGGTCGGGCCCAGATGGGCTTCCCAGGGCCCGATCTGGGTCCTGGCGGACCCGCGGCTGGAGGAGGGAGACAAGAGGTGGAGTGTGGCGGTTGATGGCTGGTGGGGCGCGGAAATCGAGGCAGAGGAGTAGGATTCCATTTTGGGGAGGGCTAGACGTCCATATATAGCAAGGGGGGCTAGGGTTAGGGATTTCAGTCCGTTTTCGGACCGTTTGATCTTGATCGGACGGTCTGGAAGCGGAGGGGGGATAGCTGGGCTAGTGGGATGTGTAGAGGGGGTTGGGCCAAGAAGAGAAGGAAGTGTGAGGCCCATGACAGAGTTTTTAAAACACCGAAGCGTCCGCTAATTTAACCGGTGATGGTGCCGCTACAGTTGTCCGTTGGGGTATCAAACAACCTTCGAATGCGACAAAATTTGGCAGGTGGTCTACCTACAATAAATTAAGACCGCACGCCAACTTTCACCCCATTCCAAGAATATTTTATACGCACTTTTCAAAAACAATATTTAATGATGTCACGGGCGCGTGCGACTGTGGTTGGTCTCGAAACGGTCAACGACGACCACGGGAAGAACCGGCAACTACGAACGAATGCAAGTTTTAAAAAATGATGGCAACGGAGTGCCGATGCAATGAGAATGATAAGATGAGGAATGCGACAAACAAATGAAACACACGGCGAAACTCTAAATAAATGGAAGGCGTCTGGAGCGTCGGTCTCGGGCTGTTACAAATCTCCTCCACTAACAAGAGATCTCGACTCGAGATCTTAGAATGAAAAGGGGAAGAGGAAGAGTAAAGGAAGAGGTAAAACTTAGTTGCTTCTTTGACAAACGAGTGAAACCAACGATCCTTGAAGGATGCAAAGAGATGAATAATGGCACAACAAACAAGCAAGAATTCCAAACCATTCCGGTTGAAACGAGACAAACCAAGAATGGGAAAGAAATAATTTGGGCAACACTCCGGTTGAAAAGAGTAACAAAACTTGATAAGATGGAAGGAACTTGAAAAGAGGACACAACACTCTTGTTAAATGGATAATCAAATATGATGGTTCGAAGAGAGCAACATGACAACGCCACCGGAACAAAAGAATAGAAGGTAGGTTGATGCAAAGAAAAGAACGGGGAAGAAAATGACAATTTCTACCACAATTGAATTTGAAAAGCATCCTTACGAAGAATGATTGAACAGAGTTGTTGGAAAATCAACAACGAAAATAATAAGCTTGTTGTGGGCTTATAGAAAACCATCCAAAAATCAGAGGTGACAACCCGCCACTAACGGAAACCAAGATTGCTAGGGAGCAACAAGATATGCAAAACTTCTTTCCTGAACAAGATAAATTGAGAAGTTGGATCATTGATAAGCACCATGATAGCAACAATCCTTAGGATAGGCTGTAGGTGAAATACAATACAAGATAGCTCCAAGGAGGAAATGATGGGTATTCTTACAAATTCTCATAGAGACTCCTCACGAATCAAGAATGCTATAACACCATCTCAAAAGACAGTCGAGAAAGAATTGCACTTTGAAATGCAAGACAGAGAATATTTGAGCTCCTCCAACAAGAATCTTGAAGAACACTTAGACAATGAAGAAAATCCTTGACGAACCACCATGAAGAACCATCGAGAAGAAATCTGGAAATGAAAGGATAATAGAAAAGAATTGAAGGTTGCAAAAGAACAAGATTGAGGACTTGCCATGATTTAGATGGAAATTCGCTATGAGATACTTGAGAAAAACTTGGAACTCCGGAAAAGAAAGATGAGAACTCTTGAAATCGAGAATTTGATATCATGAAAAACTTCGGAAGAAGGATTGAAATTACCTTGATGAAATAAGAATAAGAATTATGTTATGCCTATCCTTCGTCAAGTTAAATTGATGACAAGCAACGGATTTGGCATACTACTTATTCTTCTTGAAAAGGATTCAAGAGAGATAACACGAACTTGAATAAGTCCTGAACGAAGCACCGGTAAGAATTTGCAAATGAATGAGGATACTTCGAATGAATGAATATACATGAGAATGAAGAGATCACGATCCGTCTAGCAGAAAACTTCAACAAAGCACCGGAATATTGAGATACGAACGAAGAGACAACAGTTGAGAAGAATTTGAGAATGAAAGCTGAATGCTGGGAACGAAGAAATCTTCTGAAATGATGGTCTTCAGAGGATTGAAAATCAAACACGACACTGAAATGCTTCGGATAGACATGGAAGGAATTACTCATGATCGAAAAACAATTTAAGATGATATCAACAAGCTTGAAACAAAAGTCTTCACGAGAACGCATAAGATTTAAGAGAAACTCTTCTTAGTCCTCCAAGCCGAGGATGATGACGGGAAACACCACCAAGAATTACTGAGACACACCGGAACAATAATACGGACAAGTTGATCCAACGATGAAAATAATTTGAAGCGATCTTGGAGAAGGAATATGACTGATGAGATTCATTCTTACGTCACATTTGAAACGAACTTGAGGAGATATCCAGAAAAGATTAGAAGAGACAGGTAAGATCCTAGGAAAACATGTGGGTTATGGGCCCACTCAAAGATAACACTGGCGAAAAGATTGCTTAGAAACAGAGATTGCATCAGTACAAATTGAAAACTTGATGAGGTGAGAACGTCAAAATAGTTTAAGAGGATATGAATGGAAATAGAAATCTTCTGAGATATCTTGACACTCCGGATAGGATAGATAGAGGCGAATAAACAAGAGAGGCTTGGATAAGAATTTCCAACATGGGAAAGCATTTAGCGAATGAAAAAGGACATGATGAACACCGAAAGCTTGAATTGAATCCACCGGAGAAGAAAACAAGAACGATGAATGACGAAGCTAGCACCTGAGCATCTCCATAAAGAATCACCAGATACAATACTTGGATGATAATTTAATTGTTGAAGAAAAGGGCGGGAGGGTGGGAAAAAACAAAGAAAACTTAGGACGGATGAAACGAACTCTAGAAAAGGAAAAAAAGAGGATAGATCTTGCAAATATTGGAGAGGATTGAATTATCTTTAAGAGAAGCACTCCCATGGAAAAGAATTAACATGACAATTTGATTGAGCAAAAGGATTAGCATTCCCATAGAAATATGAGAACACCACTTAGGAAAGATATGAAACCACCACTTGACATCGAAGCAACTCGAATTACCATACTCCAACAAAACAAAGGATGAAGCTTGCAAATTTAAGCCAGAAACAAATACATAACCCATTATGCATTCGTTGGAACGATAATCCTAGGTAACTACTTGAATTTCCACCTAAGAACTCACAAAATCCTTTGGTTATGCAACCGGGTCCACGGATACACGGAGTAAAATCCTTCACTCAACTCCTAGCAGTAATACTACTCTCCAATGTATCTCATCCGTCAACACATAACCAGAGGCCTCGGAAATTCATCTACCTCAGCCCTCGTAATCACAATGATACTTAACATGGCAATACATCTAGACGCTCTCCCAAGTACTGGGTGACACCAAACTCCTCTCGCCACAAATAGTATTGAAGCAATTTCGAACATCCTCGTCCTGAGATACTAAGGAAACTGAATGATGGCGTGTGACAAGAATCCCCTGGAGCTCAACTCCCCGGAAATAGGAGGCACCAAGAATATAATTTCGGTCACATCGACATCATAGAGGTTCCAAAATACCCGCGTGATCCTAAAAAAATTTGAGTGAGAAGAGGGGTAGAATTAAAATTCCTATGTCACAATTCCTCACCAGAGCAAGGAAGAGGAATAAAAAGAATCCTACTCTCCGATATATAACTAGACTCAAAATATATAGTTTTTCACTAGACTCGACTAGGCCATGTTCGATCAATCAAGGGGGCTTCTAGGTCGGTACTGCTCTGATACCAACTTGTAATGCCCAAGATGCGGTCCTTGTTGGGGAACGTTGCATGGGAAACAAAAATTTTCCTATGCACACACAAGATCTATCCATGGAGATGAGCATCTACGAGAGGGGAGATCGGATCCACATACCCTTGTAGATCGCTAAGCGGGAAACGTTAAGAAACGCGGTTGATATAGTCGAACGTCTTCGCGATCCAAATCGCAAGCCGTCCCGCGATCTAATCAGGATCTAGCGCCGAACGGACGACATCTCCACGTTCAGCACACGTACAGCTCGATGACAACCTCTGCCTCCTTGATCCAGCAACCGAGGGCGGAGAGGTAGATGAGTTCTCCGGCAGTACAACGGCGTTGTGGCAGTGGTGGTGAACTAATCCGACAGGGCTTCCCCGAGCTCTACCGAACTAATCTAGAGGAGAAAGACGATCTAGAGGGGAGAGGGCAGCACCTGGCTTTTCAGGTGGTGGCTGCCCTCAAAACCCCCACTGTATATAGGAGGAAGGGAGGGGGAAGGCAGCCCTAGCCCGTCCTCCAAGGATGGGTTCGGCCGGACCAAGGGGGAGAGTCCTCCCCCTATAAGGACTCCTCCTCCCACAAGGAAGGTGGAGTCTTGGGAGGACTGTTTCCCCACTTGGCCTACTCCCACCTCCTGCGCATGGGCCCTTAGGGGCTTGTTGCCCAGCCCACCAGGGGCTGGTGCACCACCTCCTAGGCCCATGTGGCCCCTGGGGTGGGTGGGCCCCTCCCGGTGGACCCCTGGAACCCTCCCGGCACCCTCGGTACACTACCGGAAATACCCGAAACTTTTCCAGTGACCAAAACGGGACTTCCTATATATCAATATTTACCTCCGGACCATTCCGGAACTCCTCGTGACGTCCGGGATCTCATTCGGGACTCCGAACAACCTTCGGTCACCAACATACATAACTCAATAATACCGAAACGTCATCGAACGTTAAGTGTGCAGACCCTGCGGGTTCGAGAACCATGTAGACATGACCGATACATCTCTACGGTCAATAACCAATAGAGGGACCTGGATGCCCATATTGGATCCAACATATTCTACGAAGATCTTTATCAGTTGAACCTCTATGTCAAGGATTCAGTTAATCCCGTACGTTGTTCCCTTTGTTTATCGGTATGTTACTTGCCCGAGATTCGATCGTCGGTATCTCCATACCTAGTTCAATCTCATTACTGGCAAGTCTCTTTACTCGTTCCGTAATACAAGATCCCGTGGCTAACACTTTAGTCACTTTGCTTGCAAGGCTCATTGTGATGTTGTGTAACAAATCCCAGTCTTGATTCACGCCAACTCAACAGACACCCTCGAAGATACCTGTAGAGCATCTTTATAGTCACCCAGTTACGTTTTGACATTTGATGCACACAAGTTACTCCTCCGGTGTCAGTGAGTCACATGATCTCATGGTCATAGGAACACATACTTGATATGCAGAAAACAATAGCAATAAACTGACACGATCATATGCTACGTTCATAGTTTGGGTCTTGTCCATCACATCATTCTCCTAATGATGTGATCCCATCATCAAATGACAACTCTTGTCCATGGCTAGGAAACCACAGCCATCTTTGATTAACGAGCTAGTCCATTATAGGCTTACTTGGGACACATTGTTGTATATGTACCCACACATGTATTTGAGTTTCCGATCAATACAATTATAGCATGGATAATAAACATTTATCATGAACAAGGAAATATAATAATAACCATTTTATTATTGCCTCTAGGGCATATTTACAACAGTCTCCCACTTGCACTAGAGTCAATAATCTAGCTCACATCACTATGTGATTTACATTGTAATGAATCTAACACCCATACAGTTCTGGTGTTCATCATGTTTCCCTCATGGAAGGGGCTTAGTCAGCGGATCTGCAATATTCAGATCCGTGTGTACTTTGCGAATACTTATGTCTCCTCCCTCGATGTAATCACGGATGGAATTGAAGCATCGCTCTATGTGTCTGGTCCTCTTGTGAAACCTTGGTTCCCTGGCTAGAGAAATGGCACCAGTGTTGTCACAGAACAGAGTCATTGGGTTCAGTGCACTGGGCACAACTCCAAGATCCGTCATGAACTGCTTCATCCAGTCACCTTCCTTCGCTGCCTCCGAGGCAGCTATGTACTCTGCTTCGCATGTAGAATCAGCTACCACACTTTGCTTGGAACAGCACCAGCTTACTACTCCTCCATTGAGAATAAATATGTATCCGGTTTGAGACTTAGAGTCATCCGGATCAGTGTCAAAGCTTGCATCGACGTAACCCTTTACGACGAGCTCTTGATCACCTCCATACACGAGAAACATTTCCTTAGTCCTTTCCAGGTACTTTAGGATATTCTTGACCGCCGTCCAGTGATCCACTCCTGGATTACTTTGAAACCTTCCGGACATACTTATGGCAAGGCTGACGTCTGGTCTTGTGCACAGCATTGCATACATGATACAGCCTATCGCAGAAGCATAGGGGATGACACTCATCTTTTCTCTATCCTCTGCAGTCGCTGGGCATTGAGTCTTACTCAACTTCACACCTTGTAATACAGGCAAGAACCCTTTCTTTGACTGATCCATTTTGAACTTCTTCAAAACTTTATCAAGGTATGTGCTCTGTGAAAGTCCTATTAAGCGTCTCGATCTATCTCTATAGATCTTGATGCCTAATATGAAAGAAGCTTCTCCTAGGTCCTTCATTGAAAAATTCTTGTTCAAATATTACTTCACGCTTTCCAAAAATTCTATATTCTTTCCAATCAGCAATATGTCATCCACATATAATATTAGAAACACTATAGAGCTCCCACTCACTTCCTTGTAAATACAAGCTTCTTCGTAAACTTGTATAAACCCAAACGCTTTGATCACCTCATCAAAACGCTTATTCCAACTCCGAGATGCCTGCACTAGTCCATAAATGGATCGCTGGAGCTTGCAAACTTTGTCAACATTCTCTGGATCGAAAAAACCTTCTGGTTGCATCATATACAACTCTTCCTCAAGGAAACCGTTGAGGAACGCTGTTTTGACAACCATCTGCCAAATTTCATAATCGAAAAATGCAGCTATTGCTAACATGATTCTGACGGACTTAAGCATCACTACGGGAGAGAAAGTCTCATCGTAGTCAATTCCTTGAACTTGTGAAAAACCCTTTGCCACAAGTCGAGCTTTATAGGAGGCCTTTAAAGATCCATTTATTCTGAATGGCCTTTCGCCCTTCAGGTAATACATCCAAAGTCCACAGTTTGTTTTCATACATGGATCCTATCTCGGATTTCATGGCTTCTAACCATTTGTCGGAATCCGGGCCCACCATCGCTTCTTGATAACCCACAAGTTTAGGGGATCACAACAGTTTTTGAGTGTAGAGTATCCAACCCAAATTTATAGATTCGACACAAGGGGAGCCAAAGAATACTTCAGAGTATTAGCAGTTGAGTTGTCAATTCAACCACACCTGGAGATTAAATATCTGCAGCAAAGTGATCAGTAGCATAGTAATATGATAGTTTTGATAGCAGTAGCAATAGTAACAGTAGCCGTAACAGTAGTAGCATTAGTTTTGTAGCAGTTGGAATAGTAGCAGCAGCAATAGTAACTTAGCAAGAACAATAAGTGGAAAGCTCATAGGCACTGGATCTGTGAACTCGTTGGATGATATTCATCATATAACAGTCATAACCTAGGCCGACACGGAACTAGCTCCAGTTCGTCAATATAATGTAGGCATGTATTCCATAAATAGTCATACGTGCTTATGGAAAAGAACTTGCATGACATCTTTTGTCCTACCCTCCCGTGGCTGAGGGGTCCATAAGGAAACAAAGGGATATTAAGGCCTCCTTTTAATAGAGAAAAGGAACAAAGCATTAACACATGGTGAATACATGAACTCCTCAAACTACGGTCATCACCGCAAAGTATCCCAAATATTGTCACTATGGGGTTGACGGGTCATAACACGTAATAGGTGCATATGACTAGGCAAGATCGGATCAAGAACATAGATATAGAGATCATAACATAAACGGTTCAGATCTGAAATCATGTCACTCGGGCCCTAGTGACAAGCATTAGGCATAGCAAAGTCATAGCAACATCAATCTCAAAACATAGTGGATACTAGGGATCAAGCCCTAACAAAACTAACTCGATTACATGATGAATCCCATCCAACTCCTCACCGACCAGCAACCCTACGAAGGAATTACTCTCTCCCGGTGGGGAGCATCATGGAATTGGCGATGGAGAAGGGTTGGTGATGACGAAGACCGATGATTCCCCTCTCTGGAGCCCCAAACGGGCTCCAGATCTGGCCTCCCGATGAAGAACAGGAGGTGGCGGCGGCTCCATATCGTAAAACGCGATGAAACTTTCTCTCTGATTTTTTTCTCCGAAAATAGGAATTTATAATGGCGGAATTAGGGTCGGTGGGGCCACGAGGTGGGCACAACCAACCAGGGTGCACCAGGGGGCCTGGCACGCCCTGGTGGGTGCTGCTCACCCTGGCACCCCTCTTCGGTAGGTTTTGGCTCCAATAATTCTTATATATTCTGAAATAATTCTCCAAAAAGTTTCGTTCCATTCCGAGAACTTTTATTTTTGCACAAAAACAACACCATTGTAGTTCTGCTGAAAACAGCATTAGTCCGGGTTAGTTTCATTCAAATCATGCAAATTAGTGTCCAAAACAAGGGCAAAAGAGTGAGGAAAAGTAGATACGTTGGAGACTTATCAACTCCCCCAAGCTTAAACCTTTGCTTGTCCTCAAGCAATTTAGTTGACAAACTGAAAGTGATAAAGAAAAACTTTTACGAACTCTTTTGTTCTTGTTTACATATATATACTTAAGTAGCACCCAGGTTTTCAGCAAATATTATGACTAACCATGCCAACAATAACTCTTAGAAATTATATTAACTCATAACAATAACATAAGCAACTAGCGAGCAATAATAAGATATGTCAAGCGCCAACACTTTGTCAAAACAATCATGATACAATATGACAATAGTGGTATCTCGCTAGCCCTTTCCGAGACCGCAAAACATAAATGCAGAGCACCTCCAAAGTTCAAGCAGCGGCTAAACATTGTAATTCATGGTAGAAAAGATCCAGTCATGCTGCACCCAACATCAACTATACACAATGCATGAGGACGACAATAGTGCACTCAGGTCTGGCGCTTATTTGAGAAGGTGATGACCCAACATAAAAGTAAATATATAGTCCCTTCGCAGAGGGAAGCATGGATTTGCAGCAGTGCCAGAGCTCAATGTTTAAAACAGAGATAGATATAATTCTGGGAGGCACACCCTTCTTGTCAACGTCACGACCAAGAGTTATCAATATCTTCCATGCTAAACAAATTAGCAGCGGTTCCCAAGCGGTAAAAGTAAAGGTTTACTCCCCCTCCAACAACAATCACACTCCACGGCTAGCTGCATCCACGGGTAACGTCCAAAACAACAACATTCCTGGGGGAGTTTTGTTTAATTATTTTTAATTTTTGATTTCGGGACTGGGAATCCCTATTACCGCCCCTCTCATGTAAGGACGAGTGAATAAACACTCATCATGAGAATAACGCGCTTAGCATGGAAGATATTGACCGTCCCCTGTCGCTCCATGAGCGGTCCAGGCACACAAAATAGATGTTCATTTGAATTTTTAGAGATGGCACATGCAAATTTACTTTGGAACGGCAGGGTAATACCACATATAGGTAGATATAGTGGACTCATTTGGCACAACTTGGTTTAAGGGTTTTGATGCACAAGCAGTATTCTCGCTTAGTACAGGCGAAGGCTAGAAAATAGATTGAGAAGCGGCCAGCTAGAGAGCGAAAACAGTCATGAACATACATTACATATAATCAACATTGAATACTAGCATGAGTAGGATATGGACACCATGAACATAAATATCATGCAGGCTATGTTGGTTTTGATTCAACTACATGCGTGAACATGTGCCAAGTCAAGCCACTTGAAACATTCAGATGAGGATACCATATCATCATACCGCATCACAACCATTTTAATGCATGTTGACACCCAAGATAAATCATTATGCACTCCTAGCTACTTAAGCATGGCATGAACAACTATAATCTCTAATGGTCATTGCAAAAATGTTTGATCATAATATGCTGAATCAAGGATACTAGGTTAAACATATTTACAAAAAACAAAAACAAGTTGAGTTCATACCCGCTTTTCTCTGCCATAGTTAATTCATCAAATATCGTCATCGTTGCCTTTCACTTGCACGACCGAATGATAAGAAAATAATAATAGTGCAAGAGTGTCGTGGACTAAGCTGGAATATGTAACATTTTATTCAAGAGGAGAAGACAAAGTAATATGGGCTCTTTGTTAGATAAACAATAATGCATATGAGAGCCACTCAACATTTTCATTTTGGTCTTCTCCTTGGTACGACTCAAATAAAAGGAAAAGAATTTCAGAGAAACACACTGAAATATTTTTGGAGTTTTTGTTTTTTCTTGAAGGAAGCAAATTAAAGAGGAAAAACAAAAATGAGAAAAACTATTTACACGGGAAAGCTCCCAACAAGTAAAAGAAGAAGCGAGAAATCTTTTTGGGTTTTCTTTTGATTCTACAATTTAAATTAAGCTAGAAAGAAAAGCTGAAAAGAAGTAGGAAATATTTTTGGTTTTCTTAAAGTTTTCAAAAACACAAGAAGAAAGCGAGAAAACAAATCTAGCATGGATATTTCAATCAAAAAGTGTGAACACCGACAACTGGAATGAAATGTGTGAACATGAATGTAATGTCGGTGGAAATACGTACTCCCCCAAGCTTAGGCTTTTGGCCTAGCTTGGTAATCACCATTCGTAGTAGCCGTCCGGTCCCAAGTTGTAGTGAGGTGGAGGCGGCACCTGAGCATCCCACCCCTGGGGCTCTTCCTCAACAGCTGCTAGGTTGTTCCGGTAGGTTGTAATGTCATCTGGCATGATCCTGTATCCGTTCATGGCAATAGAATCAAACAAAGCAGGTGCAGGCAATGGAATAACATCACGAGTTTCTTTGCTGAATACTAGGTTGTAATGAATATCACGGGGAGAATCAGTTACATCGAGGAATTGGTGATCTTGCAGTGACTTGTGATCAAGGTAAACTCGGGACAAGAGATAATCATGTGGGCGAAAGTGAACATTAAAGTGTCTCGCTAAGCGAGTAGCATAAATACCACTATGTATCTTTTCCTTAGTTTTGTTATGGTGTAAACGACGAGCAATAATAGCCCCCATACTAAAGGTGTGATCATCATAAAGTGCACGACATAAAATAGCAAGGTCAAGGGCACTGAGTGCGCCGACCGTCTCCCTAGCGGTTAAACACTTAGCGATGACCAAAGCGAAGTAATGTACTGAGGGAAACTACAAGCTGGTAGCAGTAGCGTTTGACATGCCTCTATCCTCACCCACTGTTAAAGTGAGAAGAAAATCCTCAAACTCAAATGGCCTAGGTTCTCTCAATTCCCCATCAGAAAGGATCAAGCATATGTTGCAGAAGTCAGTTAGCGGCATTTTGTAAGTTTCATCGTAAAGATTAAACCGCACTTCAGGAGGATTGTTTCTCCCTAGATAATAAAAGCCTTGCACAAAGGAATTTGTAAGGATGTGATATTGGTCACACTTAGCTACGAGGAACTTGGTCAACCCAGCGTTTGCAACAAACTGAGCGAACTCTTGATGGAATCCGGCCTCCTCCATGATTGCATCATGCGGCCATTCGCACGGCCGCACCTCCGCCCTTCTTGTGGTGTGAAGGTCATTGTCCGATGATTCCCCAATGACTCCTTTGGCATTTTTCTTGGAGGGGAACTTCCTAAAGATTTGCATTTTATTCCTATAAAAATTCTGAAAAAATTTAGTCCACAAAAAATTGTCAACCAAACTTTGTAAGATTGTTAGCAACTACTCCTAAGCATGCATAGAGGCCATATTGAGCATTCAAACTTCTTAGAACACTAAGAATTCAACATGCAAGCTCATCTACAGTAGCACCAAGAGTAGCTAATTACTCTAAAAATAACCCACTAAATCAAAAACTGATTGGAGCAATGGAGGAGTCACATACCAAGTAGCAATTCCTCCAAACAGTTTCAGAAACGGAGCTTCGAGCTAAGAGATCGAAATCCGCTGGTTTGAGAGCAAGAACACGGGAATGGTGGTTGTGGTGATTTTTTTCTGGAGGTAAGGGATGATGTGGGCTAAAGAGATAAGTGAGGGGGCCCACGTGGGGGCCAGAACCCACCAGGGCGCGCCTGGGGTGCTGGCGTGCCCTGGTGTCTTGTGGGCACCAGGTGCACCCCCGCTCTCGTATTATTTGCACCAGAAATTCAGAAATATTCAGAAAAAAATCATATCAAATTTTTAGGACATTCTGAGAACTTTTATTTTTTGGTCATTTTTTATTGCACGGAGAAAACAGAAAACATGATAATCATGGCGTTTTATTTTATTTGATTAACTAAAACAGAAAATAAAAGGTGGGAGCAGAGAGTTGTGCTTACTAGATTCATCGACTTCATACCTCTAAAAAATGATTCATTAATAAGGTTGATCAAGTCTTATAAACAACCACTTCCGATTAGCATGAAACCGAAGAACTTTCGTAAAACACTAAGTTACCTCAATGGGGATGTGCATATCCCCAACAATAAGTATATCATATTTCTTCTTGGCAGTAGGTAGAGGCAATTGAAAACTTCCAATAGTGATGGTCGGAGATTCTTCAATAACATTTATACCATTCACTTGGAATTGTTTCTTCGGAAAGTGCACCGTGTGCTCATTACCATTGATATGAAAAGTGACTTTGCTTTTATTGCAATAAATAACAGCCTCTGCCGTATTCAAAAAGGGTCTACCAAGGATAATCGACATGTTGTCGTCCTCGGGCATCTCAAGAATAACAAAGTCCGTTAAGATAGTAACATTTGCAACAACAACGGTCACATCCTCACAAATATCGATAGGTATGGCCGTTGATTTATCGGCCATTTGCAATGATATTTCGGTAGGTGTGAGTTTATTCAAATCAAGTCTTTTATATAAGGAGAAAGGCATAACGCTAACACCGGCTCCCAAATCACACAAAGCCGTTTTGACATAGTTTCTTTTAATGGAGCAAGGTATAGTTGGTATTCTAGGATCTCCAAGTTTTTTAGGTACTCCATCCTTAAAAGAATAATTAGCAAGCATGGTGGAGATTTCAGCTTCAGGTATCTTTCTTTTATTTGTGATGATGTCTTTCATATACTTTGCATAAGGGGCCATCCTTATGATATCGGTTAAGCGGGTACGCAAAAGACTGGCCTAATCATTTCAGCAAAGCGCTCAAATTCTTCATCATCATTTTTCTTAGATGTCTTAGGTGGAAATGGCATGGTTTTCTGAACCCATGGCTCTCTTTATTTAGCATGTTTCCTAGCTACAAAGCCTCTTTTATCATAACGTTTATTTTTAGGTTGTGGGTTATCAAGATCAGCAGCAGGCTCTATTTCAACATCATTATCTGGTTCTTTATCATGGTTAGGTTGAGCATCTTCATGAACATCATCATTATCATTTTCATTATCGCTAGGTGAATGTTCATTACCAGACTGAGTTTCAACATCAGAAATAGAGACATCATTATTATCACGAGGTTTTTGTGTCTCAGGTTCACTAGAGGTAAGCAAAGTCCTATCATTTTTCTTTTTCTTTTTCTTCTTAGAAGGACTAGGTGTATCAGAATTAATTCTCTGAGAGTCGTGTTCAATTCATTTAGGATGGCCCTCAGGATAGAGTGGTTCTTGGGTCATTCTACCTCCTCTAGTTACTACTCTAGTAGCAAAACCATTCATATTATTATTCATTTCATCAAGCAATTCCTTTTGAGATTTAGCAACTTGGTCTAACTGAGTTTGAACCATAGAGGCATGTTTTCCTACACCTCTAACATCATTACTGATTCTAAATAGCAAGTCACTCAAGCGAGCAATCATATCAGAATTATATTTCAATTGTTTCAGAACATGAGCATTGAAATGATCTTGCTTCATAATATAGTTGTCAAACTCATATAAGCATTGACTAGGATGTTTATTGTGAGGGATATCACCTTCATCAAACTTTTATAAAGAATTTACCTTTACCACTTGTGGAGGTGGTGGTGTGTCAAGGCCATGTATTTTTTCAATAGGTGGCAAATTCTTAACATCCTCACCTTTAATATCTTTTTCCTTCATAGATTTCTTTGCCTCTTGCATATCTTCAGGACTGAGAAATAAGATACCCCTATTCTTCGGAGTGGGTTTAGGCGGTGGTTCAGGAAGAGTCCAATCATCATAATTCTTCAATATGTTATTCAATAATTCTTCATCTTGTTCAACAGTTCGTTCCCTGAAAACACAACCAGCACAACTATCTAGGAAGTCCCTAGAAGCATCGGTTAGTCCATTATAGAAGATATCAAGTATTTCATTTTTCTTAAGAGGATGATCAGGCAAAGCATCAAGCAACTGGAGAAGCCTCCCCCAAGCTTGTGGGAGACTCTCTTCTTCAATTTGCAGAAAGTTAAATATTTCCTGTAAGGCAGCTTGTTTCTTATGAGCAGGAAAATATTTTTCAGAGAAGTAGTAGATCATATCCTGGGGACTAGGCACACAACCAGGAGTAAGAGTATTGTACCATGTATTAGCATCACCCTTTAATGAGAACGGAAATAACTTAAGGATGTAATAGTAGCGAATCTTCTCATCATGAGCAAAGAGGGTGGCTATATCGTTCAGCTCAGTAAGGTGTGCCAATACAGTTTTAGTTTCATAACCATGGAAAGGATCAGATTCAACCAAAGTAATTAACTCTGGGTCGACAGAGAATTTATAGTCCTTATCGGTAACAAAGATAGGTGAGGTAGCAAACTTAGGATCACATTTCATTCTAGCATTCAAAGTCTTTTCCTTATACTTGCGTAGCAATTTCTTAAGATCGTTTCTATCCTTGCAAGAAAGAATTTCGCTAGTTACCTCTTGGTCCATAACATAACCTTCAGGTATCTTAGGCATTTCAAACTTAGGAGAGCTAGGACTAATAGGTGTTTCATAGTCATCATCAGTTTCATAGGCTTCATCAGTTTCAACAATCTCATCAGTTTCAGTTTCATTCTCTTTAGCTCTAGAAATTTGTTCATCAAGAAATTTGTCGGCGTTCTGGGACCGGGGGTACCCAGACTTGCCTGCCTGCGGCCCAGCGCGTGGCCCACCTCAAAGGCCCGGTACGGCCCGGCAACAAGCCCCCCAAGTCAAGGCCCTCACGAGCGCCCCCGCCTCGCGAGGAGGACAACGCCAAGACCTCCGGAGGAGTGGAACCCCCTCAGGCTGCCTCCTGAGGAGCGGAGATTCCTATGCAAGTACCCGGCCTCCCGAGGCCGGGGAGACGTGGGTTCTGACGGCACAGCCAGGCGGGCGCCAGCGGGCGCAGAAGGAGGACAGTTTCCTCTTTCATGATAAGGAGGCAAGGACGTACGCGGGTTCCCCAGGAACCCCCCAAAAGGTTTCCTTCCTAGTGCAAGAGGACCGAGACCACGAGCTCGGCAGGACGGATGTGATCGCCGAGCCCACCGCTGCGTCACACCCGGAAGCTTTGTAGGCAAAGACCACCTTTAGTCTGGATAGGATGTACTTCTTGTCCCCTTTCAAATTTGGCCGTTGTGGGATCCCTTCCCGCCTGTGTGATAAGGGAAGAGGACCGTGGCCCCTATAAAGAGGGACGAGCTCCCACCTTGGAGGGGGGGGGGGGAAGACACACCGGTCCATCACTGCCAAGAGCCCTGGTGAGCCCACCCAACCACTGTACTTGTACATCCTCAGCCTGCTCGTGAGGTCAATCCACCACAAAGCAAGAGTAGGGTTTTACACCGCAAGGTGCCCAAACCTGGGTAAATCTCTGAGTTCATCTCCTTCCCCGCTCACACTTATTCGACGCAGCTAGGCCGTAGGGTGAGAGGCTTGAGACTTCGAGCCGGTTGAGATCTTCGCACACGCCCCAGTGTTCGAACCTTGTTGGGTTTTGCAGAGCCCCGATTCCGACATTTGACGTGCCAGGTAGGGGCGTGTCGAAATCCTTCTCTGATTCCACCCCGTCTCAGCTCCGTCGCTTCCATGGCCGACGCCCATGAGTTCGTGGCGAGCGTCGGGCTGCCCGCGTCGCCCAGACGGCGCCCATGGGCCGCGTCGCCCCACGCCGCTCTATCTCTCCGGCAGCCAGCGTTGCTACCGGCCAGGCTGCTCAGGAGCAGCAGAACTCGTCGCTGACACCCTCCGTACAGCGTGGCGGCCGCACCGCTCCCCCGACCCCTGCTTCCGCCATGGCGTCGACCCCCCGCGCTCACCCCGGGCCGGCAAGCGCGCAGGCCACGCTTCTCAAGGTATGTAAAGGGCCTTGTGGCCGTCTCGTCGCGCGTCTCGCGGCCCCCGGGCCTCGCACGGTCGCTTGCATCCTCGGCGGATCGCGGGCACCCGCATCTGGTCACCTCGTCAAGCAGCACCTCCACCAGGTCGGTGCAGCTCAGCTGCAGCCAGAGGCCCCGCGGGGTAAGATGAGGCCGGCGACCGACATCACCTTCGACTCCAAGGACCATCCCAGGACTACGATTGCCACTGGTGCACTCCCCATGCTGTGCACCCCCACCATTAGCAATGTCGCAGTTACCAAGACACTCATCGACGGCAGCGCCGGCCTCAACGTCCTCTCCGTGGAGACCTTCGACACGCTACAGGTGCCCTATGACCAGCTTCCGCCTACCAGGCCCTTCTCGGGGGTGGCCCAAGGCTCCACCGCCCCTCTGGGGCAGGTGCGCCTCCCGGTCACCTTCGGTACTCACGACAACTACCGCACCGAGATGTTCGACTTCGACGTGGCCCACATCGGCCTCCCGTATAATGCCATCCTGGGGTACCCGGCCCTCGCCAAGTTCATGGCGGTGACGCACCTAGGCTACAACATCATCAAGATGCCAGGGAGCAGCGGTATCATCTCCGAGGCCGGGGACACCAAGGACGTGGTTCAAGCCTTCAGGCTCACCTATAAGGCAGCAGTGGCCACATGCCTAGGCGCCGAGGGCGCCGCCCAGGCCCCGGGGGCGGAGGCGGCCCCGCGCCTCGACGATGAGGGCGACACTTCCGCTCCTGGGGCTGCAGTGTCCCTGAGCCCCGGTGCCGAGGGAACGATGCAGGCCGCGCCCGCGAAGAAGAAACAACTATTTTCTCAGGACCGAGCTGAGACGAAGCAGGTGTTTGTCAACGGCGGAAGCTCGGGCCCCACCTTCACCATTGGCACTGGCCTTCCCCCGGAGCAGGAGAAGGCGTTGGTCGAGTTTCTCCGCGCAAATAACGATGTGTTCACGTGGGAGCCGTCTGGCCTAGTGGGCATCCCGAGGGATGTGATCGAACACCACTTGATGGTGTGCCCTCACGCACGCCCAGTAAAGCAGAAGGCAAGGCGACAGGCACAAGAAAAGCAAGCTTTCATCGTCCAAGAGGTCCGCAAGCTGCAGGAAGCTGGCGTTATTCAGTGCGGTACCCTGATTGGCTGGCCAACCTTGTGATTGTCCCCAAGAAGGGTGGGAAGGAGCGCATGTGCGTCGACTTCACGAGTCTCAACAAGGCTTGTTCGCGGGACCCCTTCCCGCTCCCGCGCATCGACCAGATCATGGACTCTACCGCCAAATGCGATCTGCTGTGCTTCTTGGATGCTTTCTCAGGTTACCACCAAATCAAGATGGCAGTGGAAGACGTCGAGAAGAAGGCATTTCTATCCCCGTGCGGCGTATATTCCTATACATGCATGCCCTTCGGGTTGCGGAACGCTGGCGTGACCTTCCAGCGGTTGATGCACATCGCCCTAGGGCAACAGCTCGGGAGGAATGCCGAGGCGTACGTCGACGACATTGTGGTCAAATCGCGGGAGGCGAGGACCTTGATCGAGGACCTGGAAGAGACGTTCGCCAGCTTACGTCGGGTGAACCTGAGGCTTACCCTGAAGAAGTGTGTCTTCAGGGTCCCATCCGGCAAGCTGCTCGGTTTCTTGGTATCGCACCGAGGGATCGAGGCAAACCCAGAAAAGTTCAAGGCAATTGAAAAGATGTGCCCGCCTCAGACCCTCCATGAAATGCAGAAGCTGGCGGACTGCGTGACCGCCTTGGGGCGTTTCATCTCCAGGCTCGGTGAGCGTGCCCTCCTCTTCTTCAATCTCATGAAGAGGAAGGACCCTTTCGAGTGGACCCCAGAAGCAGAAGCGGCTTTCCAAGAACTCAAGTAGTACCTCACGAACCCTCCCGCCATGGTGGCACCCCGCGTTCACGAGCCTTTGGTGCTCTACTTGGTGGCAACCCCCCACTTGGCCAACGCGGCACTCGTGGTGATCCGGGAGGAGCGCACCGGCGCAGGCGTGAAGAAAGGTGGTTTGCAAGGGGCCGCACAACACTCGCCACCTCAGGATGGCGCTCCTGAGGCCCTCATCGCCTCACCGACTCATGGGGCACCCGAGCCCTGCACGCTCCCTGAGGAGCAGGGCGGCGCCGATGCCTCGTGCCTTGTCGAGCACCCGGTGTACTACGTCAGCACCGTGCTGCGGGATGCGTGCGCGTGTTACCCCATGCAACAGAAGCTCCTGCTCGCGCTCCTCGTTGCCTCAAGGAAGCTGCGCCATTACTTCCAAGGCCACCCCATTAAGGTCGTCTCTATGTACCAGCTGGAGAAGGTGATGCGCAACCCCAACGCTGTAGAAAGGGTGGCGGAGTGGAACATCGAGTTGCAGGCCTTCCACCTAGAGTTCAGCAGAACCAGGGTCATCAAGGGCGCGGCCCTCGCTGACTTCGGGGTGGAATGGACGGATGCCCCCGACCGGGGGCTGGATGAGGGCCAGTCCCTCGCGCCCGGCGGTGAGGCGCCTGACGGCTGGGTCATGCACTTCGACGGCGCCTTTGCATGACAGGGCGCGGGGGCTGGAGTCGTACTCATCTCACCGACCCAGGACAAGCTCTACTACGCCGTGCAGCCCTGCTTCCAGCATGGCGAGAAGGTCTCCAACAACATCGCGGAGTACGAGGGCTTGATCACGGGCCTCAGGGCCGCCGTGGCCATGGGGGTCAAGTGCCTCACCGTCAAGGGCGACTCCCAGCTCCTCGTCAACTTCTCCAACAAGGAGTACAAGCCGAAGGACGAGAACATGGAGGCATACTTCGAAGAGGTATGCAAAATTGAAAAGTGCTTCTAGGGCTTGGAATTGCAGCACGTCCCGCGCGGCGCGAACAAGGAGGCGGATGACATCGCCAAGAGGGCATCGCGCCGCGAGCCACAGGAGCCTGGCGTCTTCGAGGAAAGGCTCTTCAAACCATCGGCGGCACCACTGGCTGCAGGCCTGGCGTCGCCTCGGGAGGAACTGCCACCGGCCCCGCTCTCAGGCGCCCCGGCCTGCGGACCGGCCTCGGGAGCATGTTAGCTCCTGGCACTGGAACCCCAGGCCGGCGACTGGACCGAGGAGTTCAAGGCGTACCTGCTCGGCGGCGCCCTGCGAGAGAAGGAGGAGGACGCGGAGCACGCGGTTCGCCAGGCCACTGCCTACTGCCTGAGGGACGGCGAGCTGTACCGCAGGAGCCCAAACGATGTCTCGCTGCGGTGCATATCTGAGGAGCAGGGGCGCGAGCTACTGGCCGATATCCACCGTGGCGACTGCGGGCACCATTCCTCGTCTTGCACCTTTGTTGGAAAGGCGTTCCGCAACGGCTTCTACTAGCCCACGGCGCTCAACGACGCTACCGAGCTGGTCCGATCCTGCAAGGCCTGTCAGTTCCACGCCAAGCAGATTAATCAGCCTGCGTAGGGCTTCCAGACCATCCCGCTCTCCTGGCCCTTCGCGGTTTGGGGGCTGGACATACTGGGTCCTTTCCCTCGGGTGGTCGGAGGCTACCGCTACCTCTACGTCGCCATCGACAAGTTCACCAAGTGGGCGGAGGTGGAGCCCGTGTGCACCATCCCCGCCGGCTCAGCAGTCAAGTTCATCCGGGGCCTCGTGAGCCGCTTTGGTGTCCCCAACCATATCATTGCTGACAATTGCTCACAGTTCACAAGCAACCTCTTTAGGGAATATTGTACTAACCTTGGAACGCGGATATGTTACACTTCGGCGGCACACCCGCGGAGCAACGGCCAGGCTGAGCGCACCAACGCGGAGGTCCTGAGGGGCCTCAAGGCGAGGAGCTTCAAGAAGAAACTCAAGGCCTGCGGCAGGGGTTGGCTCGGTGAGCTTCAGTCCGTGTTGTGGTTCATCCGCACCACTGCGACTAAGCCCACCGACGAGACCCCATTCTTTCTCGTCTACGGAGCTGAGGCGGTCCTTGCGCACGAGGTCAAGCATCGCTCCCCGCGGGTCTTGGCATTCGACGAGGAGCGTCAGGATGCCACGCAGGGGACAGACCTTGTGCTCGGGGAGGAGGCCTGCCGCCAGGCCTCGCTCCGTGCAGCGAGGTACCAGCAGGCGCTCAAGGACCCTCGAAATCGGAGACCTCATCCTGAGGCGGGTCCTCTCCAGGGAGGGCTTGCACAAGATCTCGCCCATGTGGGAGGGCCCGTTCAGGGTCGCCGGCGTCTCCAGGCCTAGCACCGTGCGCCTGGAGACTCAGGACGGGGTCCCCATCCAGAATGCCTGGAACATCCAGCATCTCCGCAAGTTCTACCCGTGACACTCTCATGTAATAATGAGTGGGTTGTATTCGCCCGGAGCCCCCCGAGGACGAGGAGGGGTTCCCACCCACGCCCAAGTGGAAGCCCCATGCTCCGCGCTGGCGGACGACACTGTCATTCAACGACTATGCCCACGCCCAGTGGATGCCCCATGCTCCGCGCTGGGGGAAGACTAGTCTAGGAGCCGAACGCGGCTGTTATTTGCTCTCTTTTGTAACCAAATTTACCACCTTTTTGAATGAAGTTTGAAGTTTTCGCGTCTTATTCGAAAAATGGGGTGGGAGCCTTCTTCTTGCAGCATTTTCTTGTTTTGAGTTCTTTCTAAAGGGGTTTGGCACCCGCTAGCTCTCTCTCGCGCACCCCGCGAGCGGGAGCTGGGCACGGTACGTTATGCAGGCTCCGGGCCACGCACATACCTCGCCAAACTTTGGCGTCCTAGTCCTCGCGCGACGCTCTCGAGGCGAGCTAGCGCACAATGTCACCTCCGGTCCCCCGGTCTCAGGAGCGCTGATACGTCTCCAACGTATCTATAATTTTTGATTGTTCCATGCTATTATATTATCTGTTTTGGATGTTTTATATGCATTAATATGCTATTTTATATTAATTTTTGGATTAACCTATTAACCTAGAGCCCAGTGCCAGTTTCTGTTTTTTTCCTTGTTTTTGAGTATTGCAGATAAGGAATATTAAACGGAGTCCAAATGGAATAAAATCTTCGATATGATTTTTCTTGGACCAGAAGAAACCTACCAGACTTGGAGAGGGGGGCAGGAGACCTGCCGGGAGATGACAAGTCTGTAAGGCGCGCCCTAGGGGGGCGCGCCCTCCTAGCTTGTGGCCCCCCTGCAGGCCTCCTAACCCTAATCTTCGTCCTATAAATTCCCAAATATTCCCCCAATACCAAAAAGAGCCACGAAAATACTTTTCCGCCGCCAGAAACCTCTGTTCCCGTGAGATCCCATCTTGGAGCCTTTTCCGGTAATCTGCCGGAGGGGGATTCGATCACGGAGGGCATCTACATCAACTCCATTGCCCCTCCGATGATGCGTGAGTAGTTCACCTCAGACCTTCGGGTCCATAGCTAGTAGCTAAATGGCTTCTTCTCTCTCTATGTTCTTCAATACCATGTTCTTCATGATCTTCATGGAGATCTATCCGACGTAATACTCTTTTGCGGTGTGTTTGTCGAGATCCGATGAATTGTGGGTTTATGATCAGATTATCTATGAATATTATTTGAATCTTCTCTGAATTCTTATATGCATGATTTCTTATCTTTGCAAGTCTCTTCGAGTTATTGGTTTGGTTTGGCCAACTAGATTGGTAATTCTTGCAATGGGAGAAGTGCTTAGTTTTGGGTTCAATCTTGCGGTGTCCTCACCGAGTGAAAAAGTAGGGGTAGCGAGGCACGTATTTGTATTGTTGCCATCAAGGGTAAAAAGATGGGGTTTTCATCATATTTCTTGAGTTTATCCCTCTACATCATGTCATCTTACCTGATGCGTTACTCTGTTCTTCATGAACTTAATACGCTAGATGCAGGCAGGAGTCGGTCGATGTGTGGAGTAATATTAGTAGATGCAAAATCATTTCGGTCTACTTGACACGGACGCGATGCCTATATGCATAATCATTGCCTTGGATATCGTCATAACTATGCGCTTTTCTATCAATTGCTCGACAGTAATTTGTTCACCCACCGTATTTTTTTCCTTCAAAAGAGAAGCCTCTAGTGAAACCTATGGCCCCCGGGTCTATTTTCCATATTATATTTTCAGATCTATAAACCAAAAATACCAAAAATACTTTGTTGCAATCTTTTCACTTTTGTTTTACTTTTCGTTTTAGTAATCTTTCATATCTATCTCTATCGGATCTCATCCTTGCAAGTAACCGTGAAGGGATTGACAACCCCTTTATAGCGTTGGGGGCAAGTGTTTGATTGTGTGTGTAGGTGCAAAGATTGGGGCCTTGCTTGTACCTCCTACTGGATTGATACCTTGGTTCTCAACAACTGAGGGAAATACGTATCTACTTTGCTACATCACCCTTTCCTCTTCAAGGGAAAACCAACGCAAGCTCAAGAAGTAGCAAGCGCCCATCTCTTGGCCTCGTCGGGCATCATGACCCCGCACACCGGCGGCGATCGACCCTCACAAGGGGGCTCGGGGGCTCTACGGCTAAGGAAAGAAGCTCCGGAGGGACGCGCCCCCACGACGTAGGAGCCTACCGTGGGCGCGCCAAGCTAAGTTACCCTAATCACAAGATTACCCTAGTCGCGACGAGCAGGGACATTCCAATTTGCAGCGACATAAAAACTGGGGTGCAAAAAGAAAAATGCTAACATAAAGGCGCAAGCGCCGCAGTTCATTACACGCCCCTGCGGGGCCCTCCATGGTTTTTTGTGCAGGAAACAAAAGCAAAAGACGGCCTCCCGAGGACCGTCACTCCCGAGGCCTGGCTCCGGCGCCGCATACCCTCAGTCGGAGTCCTCCTCCTCCTTGACGTAGGCGCCATGACGGGGCGGCTCGGCGTCCTCCTGGGCAGGGGCACGGCACCGTGGCGGCTCATCTCCCCCCTAATTCGGGCGCGGCAGCGTGGCGGCTCGTCGTAGTCGTCATCGCTCGAGCTTCCCGCGGAGGAGGTGTTGTCGCTGCTAGAGGAGCTGCGGCCGTCACCAAGGGCAAGTTCACCGCCAAGGGCGCCGCCGTCGCGACGGCCATCGCCGGAGGGAAGGCGGTCGATGTCACCGTCGTCGCCCTCTGGGCAGCACCCCAAGCGTCTGCCGTCTTCCCTGAAGATTTTGACGAAGAGTGTCGCCGCCCCGTCGTGCTTGAAGTGGAGGGTGCACCTCCCCTCCAGGCCGCGGGCACGGGCAAACGCCTGCCACCCACGGGTCAGGAACACGTAGCCCGCGGGGGTGACCTCGACTTCCACCCACGAAGCCGCGCTACAGCAGTCGTCGGCCTACATCCATAGGCCAGCAGGTCCCCCGGCTGGCAGCGCCTCCGCAAAGAAGCACGGGAGCGAGAACCAAGTAATAGCCGGCCTCTCAGCCCACACCACGAACTCCTGTACGGTGTCGGCCGAATGGATTCGCGGACGAAGCGGCCTGATGTCCGCAGCAAGCCTCCCCCCTTGGGCATAGCCACCGCGGCCACTACGGCTGCCTGCGCGGGAGGGAGCTTGCCCATGGCTACCGGAAGTGCCACCGGCCCATGCGGGAGTGCGCCCACACCCTCGGGGGGCCACCGCTGGCATCGCGGTGTACTTCCGGGGGCGGACGCGGCCCCTCTTGGGCTGCGGCGAGCCCGGTCCTTCCAGGGGAGCCTTCCCTTTCTTGGAAATGGAGAACCTCCTCACCGGCGCCATAGCTGTGGGGGTGGAAGCTTGAAGGAAGGATGCAAGAAGATAACGATGGGCTGGGGACTTCGCCTCCTTCGCCCACTAATAGCCGATCAGAGGCCAGCCGACGCCCTTCCACAACCCGGGGAATGATGGCCCCGCGGCGTGCGCTAGCCCGTGTCGGTCAGGGAAGTTACTGAGGCAACGTGGGGAAGTGGAGTCGTCCGCGCCTCATCACACGCCACGCGTCGATCCTGACCCACAGGCGGTTAGGGCCTGCGGCGCCTCGGTCTTACCCCTTGGCTTTGCCTCAAAGCTAGCCCGAACACGCCTTGGGCCTGGGGGCTACTGTCGGCGTTCTGGCACCGGGGGTACCCAGACCTGCCTGCCTGCGGCCCAGCGCGTGGCACACCTCAAAGGCCCGGTATGGCCCAGCAACAAGCCCCCCAAGTCAAGGCCCTCGCGAGAGCCCCCACCTCGCGAGGAGGACAACGCCAAGACCTCCGGAGGAGTGGCACCCCCTCAGGCTGCCTCCCGAGGAGCGGAGATTCCTATGCAATTACACGGCCTCCCGAGGCCGGGGTGACGTGGGTTCTGATGGCAGAGCCAGGCGGGCGCCCGCGGGCGCAGAAGGAGGTTAGTTTCCTCTTTCGTGATAAGGAGGCAAGGACGTACGCAGGTTCCCCAGGAACCCCCCAAAAGGTTTCCTTCCTAGTGCAAGAGGACCGAGACCACGAGCTCGACAGGACGAATGTCATCGCCGAGCCCACCGCTGCATCACACCTGGAAGCTTTGCAGGCGAAGACCACCTTTAGTCAGGATAGGATGTACTTCTTGTCCCCTTTCAAATTTGGCCGTTGTGGGATCCCTTCCCACCTGTGCGATAAGGGAAGAGGACCGTGGCCCCTATAAAGAGGGATGAGCTCCCACCTTGGGAGGGGAGACACACTGGTCCATCACTGCCAAGAGCCCTGGTGAGGCCACCCAACCACTATACTAGTTCATCCTCAGCCTCCTCGTGAGGCCAATCCACCACAAAGCAGGAGTAGGGTTTTACACCGCAAGGTGGCCCAAACCTGGGTAAATCTCTGAGTCCATGTCCTTCCCCGCTCACACTTATTCGACGCAGCTAGGCCGTAGGGTGAGAGGCTTGAGACTTCGAGCCGGTTGAGATCTTCGCACACGCCCCAGTGTTCGAACCTTGGTGGGTTTTGTGGATCCCCGATTCTGACAAAATTCTCCTAGTGGCACATTATCATCAAGCATGGTACTAGCATCATCAATAGCATAATTCATAGCAGAGGTAGCATCATCAATAACTTAAGACATATCAGGATTACTAGCATGTGGTGGTGTTTCAACCTTACTCATAACAGAAGGTGAATCAAGTGCAGAGCTAGATGGCAGTTCCTTACCTCCCCTCGTCTTAGAGGAAAAAATCTTATTCTTTGGATCCTTCAGATTCTTCATAGTGATCAATTGATACAAATCCCAAGTGACTCAACAAATATTGCTATGCTCCTCGGCAATGGCGCCAGAAAAAGGTCTTGATAACCCACAAGTATAGGGGATCGCAACAGTTTTCGAGGGTAGAGTATTCAACCCAAATTTATAGATTCGACGCAAGGGGAGCCAAAGAATACTTCAGAGTATTAGCAGTTGAGTTGTCAATTCAACCACACCTGGAGATTAAATATCTGCAGCAAAGAGATCAGTAGCACAGTAATATGATAGTTTTGATAGCAGTAGCAATAGTAACAGTAGCAGTAACAGAAATAGCAATAGTTTTGTAGCAGTTCGAACAGTAGCAGTAGCAATAGTAACTTAGCAAGAACAATAAGTGGAAAGCTCGTAGGCACTGGATCGGTGAACTCGTTGGATGATATTCATCATATAACAGTCATAACCTAGGGCGGCGCAGAACTAGCTCCAGTTCGTCAATATAATGTAGGCATGTATTCCGTAAATAGTCATACGTGCTTATGGAAAAGACATTGCATGACATCTTTTGTCCTACCCTCCCGTGGCAGCGGGGTCCATAAGGAAACTAATGGATATTAAGGCCTCCTTTTAATAGAGAACCAGAACAAAGCATTAACACATGGTGAATACATGAACTCCTCAAACTACGGTCATCACCGCGAAGTATCCCAAATATTGTCACTATGGGGTTGACGGATCATAACACGTAATAGGTGCATATGACTAGGCAAGATCGGATCAAGAACATAGATAGATATGATAACATAAACGGTTCAGATCTGAAATCATGGCACTCTGGCCCTAGTGACAAGCATTAGGCATAGCAAAGTCATAGCAACATCAATCTCAGAACATAGTGGATACTAGGGATCAAGCCCTAACAAAACTAACTCTATTAGATGATGAATCCCATCCAACTCATCACCGACCAGCAAGCCTACGAAGGAATTACTCTCTCCCAGTGGGGAGCATCATGGAATTGGTGATGGAGAAGAGTTGGTGATGACGAAGGCCGAAGATTCCCCTCTCCGGAGCCCCAAACAGGCTCCAAATCTGGCCTCCCGATGAAGAACAGGAGGTGGCGGCGGCTCCGTATCGTAAAACGCGATGAAACTTCCTCTCTGATTTTTTTCTAAAAAAATAGGAATTTATAGTGGCGGGATTAGGGTCAGTGGGGCCACGAGGTGGGCACAACCCACCAGGGCGCGCCCAGGGGGCCTGACGCGCCCTGGTGGGTGCTTCTCACCCTGGCCCCCCTCTTCGGTAGATTTGGGCTCCAATAATTCTTATATATTCTGAAATAATTCTCCAAAAAATTTCGTTCCATTCCGAGAACTTTTATTTCTGCACAAAAACAACACCATGGTAGTTCTGCTGAAAACCGCGTTAGTCCGGGTTAGTTTCATTCAAATCATGCAAATTAGAGTCCAAAAAAGGGCAAAATAGTGAGGAAAAGTAGATACGTTGGAGACGTATCACTTCTCCATAGCTCGTAGGTTCATCGTTGTCCAACAACATGACATCTATGACAGGGTTACCGTACCATTCACGAGCAGTACATGCCCTTGTCGACCTACGATGTTCGATAGTAACTTGATCCGAAGCTTCATGATCACTATCATTAGCTTCCTCTTCAATTGTTGTAGGCTTCACAGAAACATCTTTCTGTGTTGCGCTACTCTTTGGTTGAAGTGAAGGTTCAACAACCTGATCAAGTTCTATCTTCCTCCCACTCAATTCTTTCGAGAGAAACTCTTTATCGAGAAATGACCCGTTCTTAGAGACAAACACTTTGGTTTCTTGCCAAACCACAGTTCATACGGCGTCGTCTCAACGGATTTAGATGGTGCCCTATTTAAACTGAATGCAGCTGTCTCTAACGCATAACCCCAAAACGATAGTGGCAAATCGGCAAGAGACATCATAGACCGCACCATATCCAATAAGGTTCGATTACGACGTTCGGACACACCATTACGCTGTGGTGTTCCAGGTGGCGTCAACTGTGAAACAATTCCACATTGTCTTAACTGACTGCCAAACTCATAACTCAGATATTCTCCTCCTCGATCAGATCATAGGAATTTAATCTTCTTGTTACAATGATTCTCAACTTCACTCTGAAATTGCTTGAACTTTTCAAACGTTTCAGACTCATGTTTCATTAAGTAAGTCGTCGGTGAAGGTGAGAAAATAACGATATCCACCGCGTGTCTCAATGCTCATCGGACTGCACACATCAGTATGTATGATTTCCAACAAGTCACTTGCCCGTTCCATTGTTCTAGAGAACGGGGTCTTAGTCATCTTGCCCATAAGGCATGGTTCACATGTGTCAAGTGATTTAAAATCAAGTGACTCCAAAAGTCCATCAGCATGGAGTTTCTTCATGCGTTTTACACCAATATGACCTAAGCGGTAGTGCCACAAGAAAGTGGTGCTATCATTATCAACTCTACATATTTTGGCATCAATGTTATGAACATGTGTATCATCACTATCGAGATTCAATAAGAATAAACCCCTCACAATGGGTGCATGACCATAAAAGATATTACTCATATAAATAGAACAACCATTATTCTCTGATTTAAATGAGTAATCATCTCGCAATAAACAAGATCCAAATATAATGTTCATGCTTAACGCAGGCACTAAATAACAATTATTCAGGTTCATCACTAACCCGATGGTAATTGAAGAGCGAGCGTGCCTACGGCGATCACATCAACCATGGAACCATTTCCCATGCGCATCGTCACTTCGTCCTTTGCAAATGTGAGCAACCGAACCAGTATCAAATACCCAGGCACTACAACGAGAGTTGGTAAGGTACACATCAATAACATGTATATCATATATACCTTGTTTGGTGTTGGCCGCCTTCTTGTCGGCCAGATACTTGGGGCAGTTCCGCTTCCAGTGACCAGTAACCTTGCAATGAAAGCACTCAGTTTCTGGCTTGGGTCCAGCCTTGGGTTTCTTCACGGGAGGGGCAACTGATTTGCCACTCTTCATGGAGTTACCCTTCTTGCCCTTGCCATTCTTCTTGAAACTAGTGGTTTTATTGACCATCAACACTTGATGCTCCTTCTGGATTTCAGACTCAGCGACTTTCAGCATCGCAAACAGCTCGGCAACTAATTTGTTCATCCCTTGCATGTTATAGTTCAACACAATGCTCTTGTAGCTAGGTGGCAGTGATTGAAGAACTTTGTCAGTGATTGTCTCTGGCGGGAGAGTAATTCCGAACTCAGCCAGACGGTTGGAATACCCAGACATTCTGAGTATGTGTTCACTGACAAACCCATTCTCCTCCATCTTGCAAGCATAGAACTTATCGGAGGTCTCATACCTCTCGATCCGGGCATTCTCCTCAAAGATAAACTTCAACTCCTGGTGCATCTCATATGCTCCATGACGTTCAAAACGCCTTTGAAGTCCCGACTCTAAGCCATACAACATAGCACACTGAAGTATTAAGTAATCATCCGAACGTGGCTACCAGGCGTTCGCAACGTCTGCAGACGACACTGGAGCGAGTGGTTCACCGAGCGGTGCATAAAGGCCATAAGCCTTCTGGGAAGCCGTGAAGATAATCCTCAGATTACGGGCCTAGTCTACAAAGTTACTTCCATCATCTTTCAGCTTAGATTTCTCTAGGAACGCATTGAAATTCAGGGGAACTACCGCGTGAGCCATTGATCTACAACATAAAATTTTCAATGACAACTTAGACTATTGTTCAAGATAATGAGTTTAGTTAATCATATTACTTAAAAAACTCCCACTCAAATTGACATCCCTCCGGTCATCCGAGTGCTACATGATCCAAATTTACCAACCCAAGTCCGATCATCACGTGAGATGACGTGGTTTCAATGGTGAACATCTCCATGTTGATCATATCTACTATATGACTCATGTTTGACCTTTCGGTCTCTTGTGTTCCGAGGCCATGTCTGTACATGCTAGGCTCGTCAAGTTTAACCCGAGTGTTCCGCATGTGCAACACAGGCTTGCACCCATTGTATGCGAACGTAGAGTCTATCACACCCGATCATCACGTGGTGTCTCGAAACGACGAACTTTCGCAACGGTGCACACTCGGGGAGAACACAATTTTATCTTGAAATTTTAGTGAGGGGTCACCTTATAATGCTACCGTCGTCCTAAGCAAAACAAGGTGCATAAAAGGGTTAACATCACTTGCAAATCATAAGTGACATGATATGGCCATGATCTTGTGCTTTTGATCTCCATCTCCAAAGCACCGGCATGATCTCCATCGTCACCGGCATGACACCATGATCTCCATCAACGTGTCGCCATGAGGTTGTCGTGCCAACTATTGCTTCTACAACTATTGCTAACTCATAGCCATAAAGTAAAGCAAAAAGGCGAGAATAAATTAAAGACAACCCTATGGCTCCTGTCGGTTGCCATACTCATCGACATGCAAGTCGTGATAATCTATACAAAACATGATCATCTCATACATCACATATATCTCATCATGTTTCTGGCCATATCATATCACATCATACCCTGCAAAAACAAGTTAGACGTCCTCTAATTTCTTGTTGCATGTTTTACGTGGCTGCTATGGGTATCTAGCAAGAACAATTCTTACCTACACAAAACCACAACAGTGATATACAAGTTGCCATTTCACCTTCTACAAGGACTGCCTCTGTTGAATCCAATTCAACTAAAGTGGGAGAGACAGACACCCGCCAGCCATCTTATGCAACAGAGTTACATGTCAGTCGATGGAACCGGTCTCTCGTACGTGGACGAGTAAGGTTGGTCCTAGCCGCTTCATCCCACAATACCTCTGAATCAAGAAAAGACTAAGGAGGGAAGCAATCTGAATATCAACGCCCACAAACTCCTTTGTGTTCTACTCGTGATCTCATCTACGCATAGACCTAGCTCATGATGCCACTGTTGGGGAACGTTGCATGGGAAACAAAATATTTCCTACGCACACACAAGATCTACCAATGGAGATGAGCATCTACGAGAGGGGAGATCGGATCCACATACCCTTGTAGATAGCTAAGCGAGAAGTGTTAAGAAACGCGGTTGATGTAGTTGAACGTCTTCGCGATCCAAATCGCAAGCCGTCCCACGATCCAATCACGATCTAGCATCGAATGGATGGCACCTCCGCGTTCAGCACACGTACAGCTCGATGACGATCTCCGCCTCCCTTATCCAGCAAGCAAGGGCGGAGAGGTAGATGAGTTCTCCGGCAGCACAACGGTGTGGTGGCGGTGGTGGTGAACTAATCCGGCAGGGCTTCGCCTAGCTCTACCGAACTAATCTAGAGGAGAAAGACGATCTAGAGGGGAGAGGGCAGCACGTGGCTTTTTAGGTGGTGGCTGCCCTCAAAACCCCCACTATATAAAGGAGGAAGGGAGGGGTGAGGCAGCCCTAGCCCCTCCTCAAAGGAGGGGTTCAGCCGAACCAAGGGGGGAGAGTCCTCCCCCCACAAGGACTCCTCCCACAAGGAAGGTGGAATCTTGGGAGGATTCTTTCCCCACTTGGCCTGCTCCCACCTCCTGCGCATGGGCCCTTAGGGGCTGGTTGCCCAGCCCACCAGGGGCTGGTGCGCCACCTCCTAGGCCCATGTGGCCCCTGGGGTGGGTGGGCCCCTCCTGGTGGACCCTCGGAACCCTCCCGGCACCCTCGGTACACTACCGGAAATACCCGAAACTTTTCAGATGACCAAAATGGGACTTGCTATATATCAATATTTACCTCCGGACCATTCCAAAGCTCCTCGTGACGTCCGGGATCTCATCTGGGACTCCGAACAACCTTCGGTCACCAACATACATAACTCAATAATACCGAAACGTCACCGAACGTTAAGTGTGCAGACCCTGCAGGGTCGAGAACTATGTAGACATGACCGAGACACCTCTACGGTCAATAACCAATAGCGGGACCTAGATGCCCATATTGGCTCCTACAAATTCTACGAAGATCTTTATTGGTTGAACCTCTATGTCAAGGATTCAGTTAATCCCGCACGTTGTTCCCTTTGTTTATCGGTATGTTACTTGCCCGAGATTCGATCGTCGGTATCTCCATACTTAGTTCAATCTCGTTACCAGCAAGTCTCTTCACTCATTCCATAATACAAGATCCCGTGGCTAACACTTTAGTCACTTTGCTTGCAAGGCTCATTGTGATGTTGTGTTACCGAGTGGGCCCTGAGATAAATCTCCGTCACACGGAGTAACAAATCCCAGTCTTGATTCACGCCAACTCAACAGACACCCTCGGAGATACCTGTAGTGCATCTTTATAGTCACCCAGTTACGTTGTGACGTTTGATGCACACAAGGTACTCCTCTGGTGTCAGTGAGTCACATGATCCCATGGTCATAGGAACACATACTTGACATGCAGAAAATAATAGCAATAAATTGACACGATCATATGCTACATTCATAGTTTGGGTCTTGTCCATCACATCAATATCCTAATGATGTGATGCCATCATCAAATGACAACTCTTGTCCATGGCTGGGAAACCACAGCCATCTTTCATTAACGAGCTAGTCCATTAGAGGCATACTAGGGACACATTGTTGTCTATGTACCAACACATGTATTTGAGTTTCCAATCAATACAATTATAGCATGGATAATAAACATTTATCATGAACAAGGAAATATAATAATAATCATTTTATTATTGCCTCTAGGGCATATTTCCAACAGTCCTATCCTTATTTTGGTTCGAGGGCCTCGATAGGGATAGAAGCGCATCTCGTCGTTTTGGAAGAATGGATATCGTTACAAGTATATGTAAAGAGGAGATGAGTATATGGAATTGACTTACACTCGCCACTAGCAAAATCATGATCATCTGAAATACGACAATCCATTCAATCACCATATAGAAGAGCAGGGTCTAACTACGGACGAAATCAAACAATAAAAGCGAGATCCATCCTTGCTAATCCCAGGCTGCCGGCCTGGAACACATCCTATGATCGATGAAGAAGAAGAACTCCAAATCAAACAAGCATCGCTCTCACGTCAAAGCATCACATTACCTATACCTGGAACTATTTTTGTAGTAATCTATGAGCCACAAGGACTCGACAATCTCATTTCCAAGGGTATCAAGACTAGCAAAGCTTAATGGGTGAGGTATGGTTAAGTGGTGAGGCTGCAGGAAACACTAAGCATTTATTTGAGTGGCTAACTTACGAGTACAAGAATAAGAAGAGTGATCTACGCATAAACGGACGTGAACGAGAAATGATCAAGAAGTGATCCTGAACACCTACTTACGAGTCAAACATAACCCCACCGTGTTCCCTTCTTGGTTCAACCTCACAAGAAGAGACAGTCACAGTTACGCAGACGGTTGGTGTATTTTAATTAGGTTTACCTCAAGTTTTCTATGACCAGCTATTATAAAATTTCCAAGTTTCCATGTAACCGCGGGCACGGCTCTTGTAGGGGTGCTCCAACTCATCCATCACAAACTAGCCACAAGCTGTGCCGGAAAACCTCAACCTCGAGATAGCCCAAGGTATCCTCGGAGTCCCGGTGCACAAGACATTCAAGGAAGGTAAAACAAATCCAGCAAGGCCGACCGGTGTGTCGACGAACCCGGTAGGAGCCGCGTATCCCGTTCTTAGGACACGACCGGATGAGCGCATAGTACAGTGGCCTAATAGAAATCACCCAAGTTGCCCCGGGTTGGCCCCCGCACACGACTCTGTTTAGGACCAGCACCATCAGCACTAGCCCTCCCTATATTATGTTCAATTAATCTACGGGTAGCGCTAACTCCCTATGCATTACTAACGGTGTTCAGTATTATTATGTTGGCCAAATATAGTACCAATGTTGGGTCTTGCCAGAAGAGTTTTATCCCAAAACGAATTATCAAGGGGGTCCCAATAACAACCCCAAGCATGTTAGGAGCGCTCAATATGGAACATAACACCAGTACTCAGAACTAGGGCGGCAAGAGTGGAACAAAACACCAGGAAAAAGGCCGAGCCTTCCGCCCTTTACCAAGTGTATAGATGCATTAAATTAAATAGCTAGAATATTATGATATCCCAAGATATCCATGTTATCACATGGAACAACCTGAACCTGCAACTACCAATGCTATAAGAAGGGATGAGCAAGCGGTAACATAGCCAAACAATGGTTACTGGGATGTGGAGGGTTAGAGGCTTATCATAGCATTTTGGGAGGCTTGACAAACAAGTGGTAGGTAGCGAGACATAGCGATAGAAACGAGACAACTAGCATGGCAATGATAGTTGTGGTATCCAGGGAAATGGTCATCTTGCCTGAGATCCGGCTTGGAAGAAGAACGAATCCACGAAGTAGACGAACGAGCGTAGTCGAACAAGTCCTCACACTCCGAATTGGTTTCAGAACTCTATCGAGAAGAAGCAATCCAGAAACAAACAAATGCCACGGTAAACACCACAAGATATTCATGACATGATGCGCAAACAAGGACGATGCATGTCAAGTTTAAATAGGCATGGCATGGCAAGATGCAACAATCAAACAATAGAAATTAAGTGAAGTTCAATATGCAATGAGTTGCATATTAACAAAACTCCACGTTCGAATCATTTAGTTCACTCTCGTTTAGGTACTCATCAATATTGAATGTTGTTTAACATGGGTGGTCAAGGCATAAGGTGAAGATGGAATTAAAGCAATTTTAAATGGAGAAGGGGAACATACATAAAACAAAATAATAACTCTCCATATTACGAGAAATGTGGTTAATGTTGTTTAACTAAACAATCATTTTAAATGTTGTTTATCATGGCAAGAGGTGAAGCATGAACAACTACATAAACTAGGCATTTTAAATGAGGCCAGAAACAACATATAGCATTTCCAAAATGACCCCACATGCAATTTAGGAATTTGGTCCAGATCTGTCCTAAACATATTTTATGTTTATTAAATAGCAAAATAAACTGCACCATGTTAACCTACACATTTGTGTAGTTAAGTTACATGGGTGGTTCATTATAATCAGAACTATGCTTATTTAGTTATGATATAAACTGTTTTAACATGTCATTTATCAAAATTAAATGAAAATAGAAAGTTAAACATTTTTAACATGTGTGAAAGTTCGATATTGTGAATCTACATGAAATTCTACACATTTTTCATAATAAAGTTTTTACATGCTATGCACGGTTGGGGAGATATTAAATGTATGAACTTGAGGGTCTAATCTGTAAAACTGGCAGTCTCTGGATAATTGGACAAATTCGCTGGCAGAAAAAAAACACTACTGGGCCAAAACTCGTTAGCCCAACAGTTCACAGAGCCGCAACATAGCAAATTGCGCTCACATGCATCTATTAGCAGGGATACTTGGGCTTAGGGGCGCTCACCATGGGCCTTGGGCCCGGTCGGTGAAGCTGGCGGCTGGGCTGGCCACAAAGAGGCGAGCCGGGCCTTGGCGAGCTGGGCTGCGGGCGCAGGGAGACCGGCTGGGCCAAGGACGCAGCTGGGCGCGGCCCAGGCTGGCGCTGCTTCGTCTCCCTCGTGCCTCTCCACGAGGCAGAGAATTGGTGGCGGCGGCTGCATGGCTCCGGCGATGGGGATCGCGATGGGGACGCCGATGGAGCGGAGGAGGCCGAGAACGAGCAGATCGGGGGCGGGGCACCCCATTCCTGGTGTCGAGGGGCTTGGCGGCGCGGGGGGGGGGAGGAGATCGAGTGACGGCTACTGAAGCTTCAAGGCCATGGTGGCGTGGGCACTCTCTGGCGCGGGGAGGTCGAAGCGGCGTTGGGGCGAGGCGGCCGGCGAGGTCGCGGTGGCCCGCGGGGCTGATGAGGTGCTCGGGGAGCAAGGGATCGGGGCAAGGCATAGGGTGCAAGGCGGCGCAGGGTCGCGATCGGGAGTTCCTCCCCTGATCCAGATCGCAGTGAGGAGGCTGTGGCCGCGGGACAACATCGGCGACGGGGCTCTGGTGCGGCCTCTGGCGAGGCCAGCCGACGTGAGCCTTGGGGGCGGCGCTCGGGCACATGGAGCGCAGGGTGTTTGCGGGTGGCGCTCAGGCATGGGCGCCATGGGAGGAGCAGCAAGGGAGCTTGGGGTTGGGCCCAAATGGGCTTCCTAGGGCCTGATCTGGGTCCTGGCAGGCCCGCGGCTAGAGGAGGCAAACAAGAGGTGGAGTGTGGTGGCTGGTGGCTGGTGGGGCTTGAAAATCGAGGCAGAGGAGCAGGATTCCATTATGGGCAGGGCTAGACATCCATATATAGCAAGGGGGTTAGGGTTAGGCATTTTAGTCCGTTTTCGGACCGTTTGATCTTGATCGGGCGGTCCAAAAGCGGAGGGGGGCTGGCTTAGCTAGTGGGCTATGTAGAGGGGGTTGGGCCAAGAAGAGAGGGAAGTGTGGGGTATGTGACAGAGTTACTAAAACAACGAAACGTCCGCAAATTTAACCGATGATGGTGCTGTTGGGGAACGTTGCATGGGAAACAAACAAATTCCTACGCACATGCAAGATCTATCCATGGTGATGAGCATCTACGAGAGGGAGAGTGGATCTACATACCCTTGTAGATATCTAAGCGGTAAGTGTTAAGAAACGCGGTTGATGTAGTCGAACGTCTTCGCCATCCAAATCGCAAGCCGTTCCGCGATCCAATCACGATCCGTCCCGATCTAGCGCCGAACGGACGGCACCTCCGCCTTCAGCACACGTACAGCTCGATGACGATCTCCGCCTTCTTGATCCATCAAGAGGGAGTGGAGAGGTAGATGAGTTCCCCGGCAGCACGACGGCGTGGTGGCGGTGGTGGTGAACTAGTCCGGTAGGGCTTCGCCGAGCTTCTACCGAACTAATCTAGAGGAGAACTATGATCTAGAGGGAGGAGGGCAGCACATGGCTTTTCTGGTTAGGGGCTGCCCTAAAAAACCCTCTAGTATATATAGGAGGGAGGGAGGAGGAGGCACCCCTAGGGTTTCCCCTAGGGATTTGGCCGAACCACAAGGGGGAGGAGTCCACCTTCCACAAGGGAGGTGGAATCCTAGTAGGACTCCTCCCCACTTGGCCCCTTCCCCACCCCTTGCGCAAGGGCCTCCTAGGGGCTGGCTGGCCAGCCCACCAGGGGCTGGTGCACCACCTCCTAGGCCCATGTGACCCTTGGGGTGGGTGGGCCCCACTTGGTGGGACCCCCCGGAACCCATTCGTCACTCCCGGTACACTACCGGAAATGCCCGAAACTTTTCCGGATTCCAAACTCCACTTTCCTATATATCAATCTTTACCTCCGGACCATTCCAGAGCTCCTCGTGACGTCCGGGATCTAATCCGGGAGTCCGAACAACCTTTGGTCACCAACATACATAACTCAATACTACCGAAACGTCACCGAACGTTAAGTGTCCAGACCCTGCGGGTTCGAGAACTATGTAGACATGACCGAGACACCTCTATAGTCAATAACCAATAGCGGGACCTGGATGCCCATATTGGTTCCTACATATTCTACGAAGATCTTTATCGGTTGAACCTCTATGTCAAGGATTCAGTTAATCCCGTATGCTATTCCCTTTGTTCTTTGGTATGTTACTTGCCTGAGATTTGATCATCGGTATCTCTATACTTAGTTCAATCTCATTACCGGCAAGTCTCTTTACTCGTTCCGTAATACAAGATCCTGTGGCTAACTCTTTAGTCACTTTGCTTGCAAGGCTTATTGTGATGTTGTATTACCGAGTGGGCCCTGAGATACTTCTCCGTCACACGGAGTAACAAATCCCAGTCTTGATCCATGCCAACTCAACAGACACCCTGGAGATACCAGTAGAGCACCTTTATAGTCACCCAATTACGTTGCGATGTTTGATACACACAAGGTACTCCTCCGGTGTCAGTGAGTTGCATGATCTCATGGTCATAGGAACAGATACTTGACATGCAGAAAACTATAACAATAAACTGACATGGTCATATGCTACGTTCATAGTTTGGGTCTTGTCCATCACATCATTCTCCTAATGATGTGATCCCGTTATCAAATGACATCTCATGTCTATGGCTTGGAAACCTTGACCATCTTTTATCAACGAGCTAGTCTATTAGAGGCATACTAGGGACATTGTGTTGTCTATGTACCCACACATGTATTTGTGTTTCCAGTCAATACAATTATAGCATGGATAATAAACAATTATCATGAACAAGGAAATATAATAATAATCACTTTATTATTGCCTCTAGGGCATATTTCCAACAGGTGCCACTACAGTCGTCCGTTGGGGTATCAAACAACCTTCGAATGCGACGAAATTTGGCAAGCGGTCTACCTACAATAATTTAAGACCGCACGCCAAATTTCACCTCATTCCAAGAATGTTTTATATGCACTTTTAAAAACAATATTTAATGATGCCGTGGGCATGGGCGAGTGCGGTTGGTCTCGAAACGGTCAACAACGGGAATGGGAAGAACCGGCAACTACGAACGGATGCAAGTTATGAAAAATGATGGCAACGGAGTGCCGATGCAATGAGAATGATGCGATGATGAATGCGACAAACAAATGAAACACACGGCAAAACTCAAAATAAATGGAAGGTGTGTGGAGCGTCGGTCTCGGGCTATTACATAGCCACACCTCTTCCATTCATGAGGAAGAGGAGGACGAGGGGGAGGAAGAGGATAAGGAGGAAGAGGTGGCTTCTTCCCCAGAAGAGCAAGAGGGCGACATTCGAGAACATCAAGATTACAACCCTCTTCGAGTCTGTAGAAGGTTTCGGAAAGTCTCCACGGACCAACCCGTCCAGCCATCCGCGCCTGCCCCCGCCAAGGTCGTGCTCTCTGACTCCACCGAGGACACGGTGGCCCCACTTCATAGGGAAAAAACACCGTCGACAGGGTGTCGCATCTAGTGCTATTTTACTAGTCATGCTTTTATTGACATATTCCTGGTTCAAGAAACACTGCTTGCTTTGACAGCCTGCAACACGTCTTCCCTAGCGACAAAGATTCGGAGGATGAGCTCCCTTTGACGGAAATGGCCGAGAGTGGCACGGGTGCGCATGCGTCCCCCTCCCCAGCTCAAGGGGATCTAGGTGAAGTATCTTCGCACCCGGCCCCTCATGTGCTAATTACGGAGGGCAACACCGGCGTCCCCACGGCCGACGTTCAAACCTCTATCACTGAGGACCAAGGGGACATGATTCCATTGTCGAAAAGGGAGAGGGGCTCGGGCAGCGTCAGTCCTCGACCCCGGTCACTCCGGAGCCAATACGGCAACTGGAGATGACCATGCCTGCCTCTAAGGGGGGAGGAGCCGAGGTGGTTCCACCGTCCCTACCTGATCTAGGACAGGTGAGCACGGGGTGGCAAGAGCTGGAGGTAGCTGTGACGAGCTCCTCTATCCTTCCCGAACATTGTGTCCTTTTTAACACGATGTTCCATCACTTTCGCACTACTGCAGGAATACCTAGTAATGGCGGGTGGGAAAATGCTAGTAGTGGCGGGCAAGCCTATTTGGGAGGCCTGCCACTGACATCCCGCCACTGCTATTATGTCACTAGTGGCGCGTGCGCGCCCGCCACTGGTGGGAGTATTGTAGTGGCAGGCATGAATTACTGCCCGCCAGAACTATTCTCTCTGCTCTCCACTGTTGTTCACATCAACAGTGGCACGCATCATTGGTGCCCGCCACTAGTAGTGGTTTGGAGCTATAGAAGAATTGTTGCCTCGGCAGCGTATTTTGCTGCCATGGTAGCATTTTAATGTTGCGGTTATAGTATTTTGTATTTAATCATCAAACTGCAATACAAATATAGAATGTTGTTTTAATATTCAAGCAATCATGCACACGCATGGATCCAATAGATTATTACAACATGGCCACAATAAATAAGAGTTATAGTAAGCAAAGCAGGGAGTATAAAAAAGTGCAGGGGAAAAAACATCCATGTCTCAAGACATAATCAATAGTTTCTAAAGTTGTTTTAAAAAATTGTTTGTTTTGATTTGGCTATTCGCTGCCAATTGATGACCGAAATGTGTCTTTGACTCGGTGAAGTCGTTCTTCATCTAACTCTGGCTGACAGTGGAACTTCCCTATCCTTATTTACAACCTCCTTGTTGATGATTTTGGTCCACACCTTTTGGATGCGCTCAGGCTCACTTAATAATTCCCCTATGTCAATGTCCTACTCCATCTCCTCGGACCACTTGATGATTTGGCTACGATTTTGTAAATATTGACTTTTGTTCACAAAGTCGTTCATGACGGCAATTGCAAAGTAGCCAGACAAATGGGAGGTTGTGACATTTGGTTCTTGATAGCAACAAGCGCTAGTGATCAACTTGAATTATGAATGTTGTATATTGAATCTTGTATACTCTGTTACCTTGTTTTTCAAGTTCTTACACTTGCGTAGAGTATCATTTAGAACCTTGTTTAATTTGGTCCATTGTTTCTGAGGGTCTCTCATTGAATCGAAGAAATAAGACAAGCTCTGCGTCGGCAATAGTGCGATTACGACCCAATGTCGGTCGCTGCGTAATAAAATGAATAAATTAACATAGATGAGATCAAGCCAGAAGGTCGGTTATATATGTTTCATAATAAATGAGCGAACATTAACAACTTCCTTGTCGCAGTATGGAAATAGAAAGGTGTCCTTTTGCGGACGGCTCGCTGGAATGCACGGGAACATGTACTCTGAGATAAGCTCCTGGCTAATTTCAGATTCCAGTTTGTGTCAGTGCATGTAAAAAGGATCATATAAACACACATTATGCCGAAGTAGGGGATATGATGCTCGATAAAATTCCCAAAGCCTGATTAGCTCTAGGGAGAGTGCACTCACATAGATGATATTTGCATGGATCACCTCATTAAATTACAGATTAATTTTATCTGTTGGAAACTCAAGGACGAAATTATAACCATGTACAACCTTAGCCATGTAAGCTTGTTGACTTTCTTTTGATCTACATACCAAGTCATCGTGTAGAACATGAAGATCGGTCGAGAGGAGCATCAACATAGACTCAGACAGCAACAGTTCGCCGGGCTTATACTAATTCCATTTTTGTCCTTTGGGGAAGACAATTGGCTTGGGTGGCTTGCCTGCAGATGGTCCACAATCGACACGTAGATCCTTCTTCGCTAATTGCGGAATATCCTAGGATATGTCTCCGATGCCAGCAAAGTTGAAAAGGGGGGCAAGGTTCGCGAAGGTGGAATCACCATATGTACCAGAGAATCCGTGTGGACTAATCTCATCTATATCACTGAGTGGCCACTTAAGCAGGTGGCCCCGTGCCACTTGTCCTAACATACCGATGCCTTCTTCAGGGGGTTGAGGCAATGGAATTAATTCAAAGCCCGACATTACTTTCTGCACCTCCACCCTCATCATGTCCAAAGGCAGGACGACCCTGTGCATCATTCTAGTACCATCCGTAATCGGAATTATTTGCCCCTTGGCAACCTTCATCAGCACACCGTTCGCTTTGGCTAACAGCCAGCATGAAACATGTTGCGATACTCCTGGCTGTCGGGTGCTACTATGCAGATGATGCTGGGTAGGACTATGCGTGCCATTAGGAAATATTTCAGCTAACTTTTTCTCAATTGTTGCAGCTACTTTCGCATATATTTTAGTGTCGATCTTGTCCTCAACCCAGTTTTTCCTTCTAATTTTTTTAATCTTTACTCTCGGGATACGCCTGGTCCCACAACATCCTACCTGTGCCCAAGGCACATCCAGTCTTGCGCTTCCTATCAACCCCAAAGCCCTGGTTCACAACCCGTGTAAGATGGTCGTCATACCTGTAGCCGGACGGAGATTCTTCAGGACCGGGTCCATATTCCTCCTTCATTTTTCTCTACAAAAAATACATAGGTTGTGGTAAACGATTATTATGGTAATAATTGTAGTACGTATAAAATTATTACTCTCTCCATTCAGTAATGTAAGAAGTTATGGGACGGAGGGCGTAGTCGTCAGTGACATTACCAGGTTCTCATTCCTCGAGCGAAGTTGAGGCATCGGGAGAACCCCACTCGTTAGTATTTGGGTCTCGATTGCATGGGCCGTGAAGAAACTAAAGTCACGCAGATGATCTCGATGTTTCGAGAATGGGGTTGGTTTACCCATGGCTTCAAAGTTCACGGCCTCCTTCTCCCACTTGGGCATTGCTGCTTTGTAACCACCTGGACCCAGACAGTGGTCACCTAGCAACAGTTTCTGTAAATTACGGAAATGATAGCTGACCTCCTTGCTTGATTCGCTTTTTGATGATTCATGAAACTTCGACCATTCATCGAAATCCATCTTGGGATTGATCCGCTTAATAGTGTCGAAGTCCTTACCCAGGAGATTATGCCGGACACTGCTTTTCCTATCCCCAAACATCTTCGGCCATTTTGACAAGTCATACTCTTCGGCCTTTTCTTTAGAGTCAGGCAAAAATGCATAACTCTCGTTTAACGCTTTGAGTAGCTTCGGCTTTTATGCGCCCAAATCCTTGCAATCGATCGGGACGTTATTTCGCAAGATGCAACCTAGCATTTTGCTATATGCCTTTGTCGCGGCTTCAGGGGCGACGGGCTTGCCTCTTGGGCTAACTTCGGTTATTTTAATGATACCTTTGTGTAGCTTTTTCGGGTCCCTAGCCTTACGCCTTCTCTTGTTGTTGGCGGCAGTGCTGATTTGGGCTGGCTCGTTTCTCCTTGCCCTGTGGGCGACTCTACATGTTGGTTGTCACCCATCTCGATGTCAAGAGCGTCCATCTCGACATCAGCGTTGTTGCAGTTGAGTTCCTCTTGAGATGATGCGCCGGCGTGGGGATCCATTCGTCGAACTATAAAATTGACAAAGATTTATTATCAAAGCATAAAAAAAGAAATAAGGATTCAAAATTTTGTCATGACATTTGCTAAAAGTAGGGCATATTGAGTGCCAAACTTTTGACAAAACGGAAAATAATCAACGTTTCATCACAACATTGGCACTCAAATAAAATCTTGTAAATAAACCGTGTCTTTCGTGGCTGTAAAAAAATACATTTACCGGTGTAGACATTTCATCGAACTCCTTTGGCTAAATAATGGTGTTCATGTTTCTTGGATGAGATAGGTCAGCTATAAAATGTACTTACTTCGGTGGGAGATGGGTCGAGGCGGTGGCAGTGGTGTTGGAGTAGAGAGCACCAGTGCCGGTGTTGGAGGAGAGGGGCCACCAGCAGTGTTGTAGGAGAGGGGCCGGCGACGGTGTTGGAGGAGGGACCGGCTATGGTGTCCCCACGATTGGGGCCTCACAGTAGGGAAGTGTGCGGCGGCGGCGGTGGCGGGCACGCGGCAGCGGTGGCGAGCACGCAGGTCTATGGTGTCGGCTAGCGACAGCAGTGACGACGGGCGAATTCAGTGAGCTAGCATGGAAGATGCGACTGCAGTTTGAACGAAAACTTCCTAAGGTAGGTGAGGGAGAGGGGTGGGGAATTTTGGATCGAGAAAGCACGTGGTGGGCGTGGAGGAGTGAGCATCACCGAAAAATCTAATGTGCTGGGCCAAGGAGGGCACCCACCACCGCTAACATCTAATGTGGCGGACCCACTAGGGCGCCCGCCACTACAAACATTTTTTATGTTCATTTTTTTATATTCATCCTTATAACCTATCGTGTGGATCAATTACAGTATATAGTTTCATGAACACACCACAAGACGATTGTCGATCTGATCCACACATGCATGCATATTTATGTGTTTATAGTTCAAAATAACCTTCTTATAATGACATTACAAATAAGTTGTTAATGGATTGTACTAAAGGTCTTCACTTGAATTTTCATTATTTTCTTCTTGGTGTGGACTATTGTCTTGTTATGACTCCGTCTTGACCATGGTGCAATGTTGTCATTGGGCAGTGTTGCTCTTCTTCTGGGTACATGTTTGATGCCTCGCTCTTCTTCCGCGGGGTCATCGAATTGGTCATAGTCCTCCTCATCACTGACTTCATCCATTCCAACGATACTCCTCTTTCCTCTCCGGTACACCACACGGCTAGGCTTAATTGGGTCTTTTATGTAGAAGCATTCAGACACAGTCTTGGCTAGTACCCATGGCTCATTTAAGGCACTTATTGCAAGTGATAAGTCCATTTTTCATCATGATTTCCTACTGTTATTTATAATGTCTTTATGCATAATAATGCTTTAGGGAGTGATTCTAATGCCTTTTCTCTCATAATATGCAAGGTTTACACAAACAGGGGGAATACCGGCAGCTGTAATTCTGGACCTGAAAAGCATATCAGAGATACCTATTATGCACATCCCCAAATAATTTGAAACTTCACGGAGAATTATTTTGGAATATATAAAAAATACTGGAGAAAATAACTACCGGAGGGGGGCCACATGGTGACCACAAGACACCAGGGCGCGCCAGGCCCCCCACGCGTGCCCTGGTGGGTTGTGGCCAGCCAGCGCACCTCCGGTGCCCATCTTCTGGTACTTAAGGTCTTTTGACCTAGAAAAAATAAGGAGAGGACTTTCGGGACGGAACGCCACCGTCTCGAGGCGGAACTTGGGCAGGAGCACTTTTACCCTCCGGCGGAGCGATTCCGCCGGGGGAACTTCCCTCCCGGAGGGGGAAATCGAAGCCATCGTCATCACCAACACCCCTCTCATCTTTGGGAGGCCAATCTTCATCAACATCTTCAACAGCACCATCTCCTCTCAAACCCTAGTTCATCTCTTGTGTTCAATCTTTGTACCGAAACCTTAGATTGGTACCTATGGGTGACTAGTACTGTTGATTACATCTTGTAGTTGATTACTATATGGTTTAATTTGTGGAAGATTATATGTTCAGATCCATTATGCTATTTAATAACCCTCTGATATTGAGCATGAATATTATTTGTGAGTTGTTACCTTTGTTCTTGAGGTCACAGGAGAAGTCATGTTGCAAGTAATCATGTGAATTTCATATGTTTTCGATATTTTGATGATATGTATGTTGTGATTCCCATAGTGGTGTCATGTGAACGTCGACTACATGACACTTCACCATCTTTGGGCCTAAGGGAATGCATTGTGGAGTAGTTATTAGATAATGGGTTGCTCGAGTGACAGAAGCTTAAACCCTAGTTTATGCGCTACTTCGTAAGGGGCTGATTTGGATCCAAACGTTTAATGCTATGGCTAGATTTTATCTTAATACTTTTCTCGTACTTGCGGATGCTTGCGAGGGGGTTAATCATAAGTGGGAGGTTTGTTCAAGTAAGAATAGCACCCAAGCACTGGTCCACCCACATATCAAATTATTAAAGTAGCGAACGCAAATCAAACCAACATGATAAAAGTGACTAGATCGAATTCCCGTGTACCCTCAAGAACACTTTGCTTATTATAAGAGACTGTTCTGGCCTGTCCTTTCCCACAAAAGGATTGGGCTACCTTGCTGCACTTTATTTACCGTTATCGTTACTTGCTCGTTACCAATTATCTTGCTATCAAACTATCTGTTACCTACAATTTCAGTGCTTGCAGAAATTACCTTGCTGAAAACCGCTTGTCAGTTCCTTCAGCTCCTCGTTGGGTTCGACACTCTTACTTATCGAGAGGACTATGATTGACCCCCTATACTTGTGCGTTCGCAACTTTGATAATTTGATATGTGGGTGGACCGGTGCCTGGGTGCTGTTCTTACTTGAACAAACCTCCCACTTATGATTAACCCCCTCGCAAGCATCCACAACTACGAGAAAAGTATTAAGATAAAATCTAACCATAGCATTAAACGTTTGGATCCAAATCAGCCCCTTACGAAGTAGCGCATAAACTAGGGTTTAAGCTTTTGTCACACTAGCAACCCATCATCTAATAACTACTCCACAATGCATTCCTTTAGGCCCAAGGATGGTGAAGTGTCATGTAGTCTACATTCACATGACACCACTAAGGGAATCGTAACATACATATCATCAAAATATCGAACACATATCAAATTCACATGATTACTTGCAACATGACTTCTCCCGTGACCTCAAGAACAAAGGTAACTACTCACAAATAATATCCATGCTCAAGATCAGAGGGGTATTGAATAGCATAATGAATCTAAACATATAATCTTCCACCAAATAAACCATATAGCAATCAACTACAAGATGTAATCAACACTACTAGTCCCCACAGGTACCAATCTGAGGTTTCGATACAAAGATTAAACACAACATATGAACTAGGGTTTGAGAGGAGATGGTGATGTTGAAGATGTTGATGAAGATTGTCCTCCCAAAGATGAGAGGGGTGTTGGTGATGACGATGGCTTCGATTTCCCCCTCCGGCAGGGAAGTTTCCCCGGCGAAATCGCTCCGCCGGAGGGCAAAAGTGCTCCTGCCCAAGTTCTGCCTCGAGACGGCGGTGTTCTATCCCGAAAGTCCTCTCCTATTTTTTTCTAGGTCAAAAGACCTTATATACCAGAAGATGGGCACCGGAGGTGGGCCGTGCTAGGCACAACCCACTCTGGTGTCTTGTGCTCACCAGGGTGCCCCCCTCCGGTAGAGCTCCAGTATTTTTTTATATATTCCAAAATAATTATCCGTAAAGTTTCAGCTTATTTGCTGATGTGCAGAATAGGTATCGCTGATGTGCTTTTTCAGGTCCAGAATTCCAGCTCCGGTATTCTCCCGCTTTGTGTAAACCTTGCATATTATGAGAGAAAAGGCATTAGAATCACTACACAAAGCATTATTATACATCAAAACATTATAAATAATAGTAGGAAATCATGATGCAAAATGGACGTATCAACTCCCCCAAGCTTAGACCTCGCTTGTCCCCAAGCGAAAGCCGATATTGAAAAGCATGTCCACATGGTTTGAGAGAGAGGTGTCGATAAAAACAAAATACGGACATAGTAGCATCATGCTTATTATCAGAACAGCAACAAACTTTATCATAAAACTTATTCATATAGCTTCATCATATAACTTCTCATGAACAAGTAACAATTCATCAAGACATAGAAGTATAAAGCATAAACCTTATGGAAAACCAACAAACTATGTTCTCAGTCAACTTTGCAACTACAATTCATCATATTTTCAGGAAGGGTCTCGTGTCTGAGCCTTTTGGCAAGTCCACATACTCAACCATCATTTAGTCTTCGATGATTGCTAACACTCACAGCATACCCATGAGCAAAAAGTTTCAACCGGACACATAGAAAGATAGGGGCTTATAGTTTTGCCTCCCAACGTATTCACCTCAAGGGTGATGTCAACAATAATAACTCATGCTCACTCACATCCAACTGGATATATGTGCCTAGATCTTTCCTCACCACATGATGCTTGCAAAAAGAAAAAGAAAAAAAAGGAATATGAAAGAATAATTTGACTCTTGCATAAAAGTAAATACATAAAAGTAAAGGATAGGCCCTTCGCATAGGGAAGCAGAGGTTGTCATGTGCTTTTTGGTTTATATGCTCAATCCCTTAATGTAAAAGAATGTCACGCTATATTGCCCCATATGATAGCAACCTTTATTATGCAGTCTGTCGCTATTATTACTATGCAATCATAACTTCGTACAGCGCTCAATTTTCTCTTACACTAATTGATCAAAACACATTTAGAAGCGATTTTTATTGCCTTATTGCACCGATGACAACTTATTTGAAGGATCTTACTCGATCCGTAGGTAGGTATGGTGGACTCACAAAGCATGAATTGGAGTTTGGGGTTTTTGGATGCACAAGTAGTATCTCCACTTAGTGCGGAATTTTTGGCTAGCAAAGATATTGAGCTAGCACCACATGTTGAAGGATCTATGACAATATAACTTCTATGTGAATATGAACAAACATAAATCATTACGTTGTCTTCCTTGTCCAGCGTCAACAATTTTGACATATAATATTTAATGGGGGCTCACAATCATAAAAGATGTCCAAGATAGTGTATTTGCATGTGAATCTTCTCTTCCTTTATTAATTCTTTCATGAATTGCATCATTGACCAATGCTAAGTTTGTCAATCCCCAATAAATTTTACCACTTATACTTTTCCTTATGTGATGTCATTACTTACCATAAGATTAGCATATGATTCTTTTCATTTATTTCCTTTCTATTTTTTTATTTTGATTGCAACAAGAAAATACAGAAGCAAAATCTCAAACTAAAATTTATTATATAACTCTCACTCGATTACATAGATAGATAGAACACGAAACTAACACTCGAAAATAGATCATACTAAACTTTTATTCAACTAAATCAAGAAAAAGCTAAAGATCGAACTAAAATAGGTAAAGGTGAATAAAAGTGATGGTGATACGATACCGGGGCACCTCCCCCAAGCTTGGCTCAAGCCAAGGGGAGTGCCCATACCCGTGTGTTCAAGTCTCCTTTGGTGGTGAAGATGATGAAGGTGGTGGTGATGAAGTATCACACTTCAGACTCAATAGGTACTCCAATTTGTGGATGACTCTCCGAAGAGTGATGATGTGTTCCTCTAGCAAAATATTTTCATGAGTAAGAAATTTATTCTGAACACGAACCGCTTCGAAAGCCCAAAAAGCTTCAATTTCAGTGGGGGTGAGATGATTGTAATAAGGTTGAAGGATATCCTCCTCTTTCGTTAGCATGGATTGCCCTCCTTCTTGGGCTTGATCCTTCGTAACTTCCTTGCCCTTATCTTCATTATTGGATTCTTTTGGCACTTCTCTCTTCAGTTCCATCTTCATCACCCAGGCATCTTCTTCTACGTTATTGGAGAAGGGAGAAGACATGATGCCTGACTTGATAGATCTGATAGAAAAATAGCACGAAACAAGAACAGAGGGTTTTTCTACGATGCGGTGGTCAAAACAATCGGGGGTATATATAGAGAATTTTTATTCTTGAGAAGCAAGAATATGGAAGGAAAACGGAGTCGGGAAGGTGTCCGAGGTGGGCACAACCCACCAGGGCGCGCCTGGTGGGGCTGGCGCGCCCTGGTGTATCGTGCTCACCTCGGTTGCTTTCCCATTTATTTCTTATTTTCCTAATTGTTGTAATATTCCAAAACTGAGAGAATATATTTTTGCGGATTTTTTGGAGTCCTTTTACTTACCATATCACGTACCTCCTCTTTTTCAGAATTCTAAAGTGTTCCGGAAGGTTTCTTTTATGTGTTCCTCCGGTGTCATGGTTTGGATAACATTGCTTTCGACATTAATAGGCATACCTGAGATATAATGTTTAATTCTTTGTCCATGGACCACCTTCGGGTTAGTGCATTCATCATTATTAATCTTGATAGCTCCAGAACGATAAACCTCTTCAATAATATATGGTCCTTCCCGTTTGGAGAGAAGCTTGCCTGCAAAAAATCTTAAATGAGAGTTGTACAAAAGAACATAGTCTCCTATTTCGAATTACCGCTTTTGGATTCTTTTGTCATGCCATCTTTTTACTTTTTTCTTTGAATAGTTTGGCATTTTCATAAGCTTGGGTTCTCCATTCATCTAGTGAGCTAATATCAAATAGCCTCTTCTCACCAGCAAGTTTGAAATCATAATTGAGTTCCATAATTGCCCAAAATGCTTTATGTTCTAACTCTAGAGGCAAATGACAAGCTTTTTCATATACCATTTTGTATGGAGACATGCCCATAGGAATTTTATAAGCTGTTCTGTAGGCCCAAAGTGCATCATCTAGTTTCTTAGACCAATTCTTTCGAGACCTATTGACAGTTTTTTGTAATATCAATTTTATTTCTCTGTCGCTGAGTTCAACTTGACCACTAGATTGAGGATGATAGGGTGATGCAATTCTATGGTTAAAATAATATTTAGCAAGCATCTTACGGAAAGCACCATGAATAAAGTGTGAACCACCATCAGTCATTAAATATCTAGGGACTCCAAACCTCGGGAAGATAACTTCTTTAAGCATTTTAATGGAGGTGTTGTGATCAACACTAATAGTTGGAATAGCTTCTACCCACTTAGTGAGATAATCAACAGCAACCAAAATATGAGTGTACCCGTTAGAGGTAGGAAAAGGTCCCATATAATCAAAACCGCAAACATCAAATGGTTCAACAACAAGTGAATAATTCATAGGCATTTCCTGACGCTTACCGATATTACCAATTCCTTGACATTCATCACAAGACAAGACAAACTTTCGGGCATCCTTGAAGGGAGTAGGCCAATAAAAACCAGATTGCAATACCTTGTGAGCAGTTCTATCTCCCGCATGATGCCCTCCATAAGCTTCGGAATGATATTTCCATAGGATTTGTTCCTGTTCATGCTCAGGTACACAACGTCTAATAATACCAGCTACTCCTTCTTTATAAAGATGTGGGTCATCCCAAAAGTAATGTCTCAAATCATAGAAGAATTTTTTCTTTTGTTGGTATGTGAAGCTAGGTGGTATATATTTAGCGACAATGTAGTTAGCATAATCAGCATTCCAAGGAGTGTTTTGAGAAACAATTATTGCAGCTAACTGTTCATCAGGAAAGCTATGATCAATAGGTAGTGGGTCATAAAGAACATTTTCCAACCTAGAGAAGTTATCAACTACGGGGTTCTCAGCTCCCTTCCTATCAACGATATGTAAGTCAAATTCTTAAAGCAAGAGAACCCACCTAATGAGTCTAGATTTAGCATCCTTCTTTTCCATAAGATATTTTATAGCAGCATGATCGGTGTGAGCAATGAATTTGGCAACAATGTAGGATCTAAATTTATCAGAAGCAAACACAACTGCTAAAAATTCTTTTTCAGTAGTAGCATAATTTCGTTGGGCACTGTCTAGAGTTTTGCTAGCATAGTGGATAACATTTAACTTCTTATCAACTGTTTGTCCTAGAACAGCACCAACAGCATAATCACTAGCATCACACGTAATTTCAAAAGGCAAGTTCCAATCAGGTGGTTGAACAATAGGTGCAGAAGTTAAGGCTTTCTTGAGTGTTTCAAAGGCTTCTACACAATCATCATCAAAAACAAAAGGGATATCCTTTTGCAAAAGATTAGTAAGAGGCCTATAAATTTTAGAGAAGTCTTTAATGAACCTCCTATAGAAACCAGCATGACCATGGAAACTTCGAATACCTTTAATATCTTTAGGACATGGCATTTTCTCAATTCCGTCAACTTTAGCTTTATCCACCTCAATACCTCGTTCAGATATTTTATGCCCCAAGATAATACCTTCATTAACCATAAAGTGGCACTTCTCCCAATTCAAGATGAGATTAGTTTGTTCACATCTCTGCAAAACTCGGTCAAGGTTGCTTAAGCAATCATCAAAAGAAGTTCCATAAACGAAAAACTCATACATGAAAACCTCCACAATCTTTTCACAAAAGTCAAAGAATATAGCAGTCATTTATCTTTGAAAGTTAGCAGGTACATTGCATAAACCAAAAGGCATACGTCTATAAGCATAGGTTCCAAAAGGACAAGCAAAGGTGGTTTTCTCTTGACCAGATTATGATACGGGTATTTGAGAGAAACCAGAATATCCGTCCAGAAAACAAGAGTGTGTGTGCTTAGATAATATTTCTAGCATCTGATCAATGAAAGGCAGAGAGTAATGATCTTTTCTAGTAGCTTTATTTAATTTTCTAAAATCAATTACCATTCTATAGACAGTGACAATTCTTTGCGGGATAAGTTCATTTTTATCATTAGGAACAACGGTAATACCTCCATTCTTAGGGACACAATGAACGGGACTTACCCATCTATTATCAGCTATGGGATAGATTATACCTGCTTCCAGAAGCTTTAATATTTTAGTTCTAACCACTTCTTTCATCTTAGGATTCAATCGATGTTGGTGATCAACAACGGGTTTAGCATCAGGTTCCATATTAATCTTGTGCTGACATAGAGTGGGACTAATGCCCTTAATATCATCAAGAGTATATCCAATAGCAGCCCGATGCTTCCTCAGAATTTTTAATAATCTTTCTTCTTCATGTTCTGAAAGGTTAGCACTAATAATAACAGGATATATGTTTTTCTCATCAAGGTAAGCATACTTCAAAGTATCAAGCAATTGCTTTAATTCAAACACAGGATCACCTTTAGGTGGAGGAGAACCTCCTAGAGTTTCAATTGGAAAATTGTGTTTTAGGAGAGGTTGTTGTTCAAAGAAAAATTTATCTATTTCATTTCTTTCACGCAAGTGCATATCATTTTCATGGTCTAGCAAATATTGTTCTAGTCGGTCGGTAGGAGGCACGGCAATAGAAGCAAGACCAATTATTTCATCATTACTAGATAATTCTCTATCACGAGGTTGTCTACTAAACTTGGAAAAATTAAATTCATGAGACACATCACCAAAACTAACATCGATGGTTTGTTTTTCACAATCTATCTTAGCATTGACGGTGCTCAAGAAAGGTCTACCAAAGATAATGGAACAAAAGTCATCTTCTGGGAAACCAAGAACTAGAAAATCAATACGATATTTTACTTCCCCACACAAGACTTCAACATCTCTAACAATCCCGAGTGGTGTGATGGTGTCTCTATTAGCAAGTATAATAGTAACATCAATGTCTTCTATTTCAGCGGGTGCTATATCATTCATAATTTCTTAGTATAAGGTAAAAGGAATAGCACTAACACTAGCACCCAAGTCACATAAACCATGATAACAATGATCTCCTATTTTGACTGAGACAACATGCATGCCCACTATGGGTCTATGTTTATCTTTTTCATCAGGTTTGGCAATTCTAGCAGCTTCATCACAGAAGTAAATAACATGTCCATCATTATTTTCGACCAAGAGATCTTTAACCATAGCAACACTAGGTTCTACTTTAATTTGATTAGAGGGCTTAGGTTCTCTAATATTACTCTTGCGAACCACAGTTGATACCTTAGCATGTTCCTTTATCCTAACAGGGAAAGGTGGTTTTTCAATATAAGCACTAGGCACAACTGGATCAACATTGTAAATGATGGTTTCATCCTTAGCTTTTACCGGTTCTTTAATTTCTTCTTTAATAGGGGGATGGTATTTAAACCACTTCTCCTTAGGGAGATCAACCTGAGTAGAGAATGCTTCATAGAAAGAGGCTACTATCTCAAAGTCAAGGCCATATTTAGTGCTAAACTTGTGAAAAGCATCGGTATTCATAAAAGATTTAAAACAATCAAACTTAAGCTTTATACCTGACTCATTACCTTCGTCGAGTTCCCAATCTTCAGAGTTGCGTTTAATTCTTTCTAAGAGATCCCACTTGAATTCAATAGTCTTCTTCATAAAAGAACCGGTACAAGAAGTATCGAGCATGGATTGATCATTATGAGAAAGCCGAGCATAGAAATTCTGAATAATAACTTCTCTCGGGATATCATGATTGGGGCATGAATATAACATTGACTTAAGCCTCCCCCAAGCTAGGTCAATGCTTTCTCCTTCACGAGGCCAAAAATTATATATATAATTCCGATCATGATGAACTAGATGCATGGGATAAATTTTTTGATGGAATTCCAATTGCAATCGATTCCAGTTCCATGATCCAATATCATCACATAGCCTATACCATGTCAATGCTTTTCCCTTCAAAGATAAAGGTAAAACCTTCTTCTTAGCTTCATCTCCAGATAAACCTGCAAGCTTAAATAATCCACAAATTTCATTCACATGTAATAGGTGTGTATCAGGATGTTCAGTTCCATCTCCTGCATAAGGTTTAGCAAGCAGTTGTTCTACCATACCCGAAGGAATTTCATAACCAATATTTTCAGTAGGTGCAGTAGGTTGAGGGGCAACTAATTGTGGTTCCGATCGAGGTGAATATACCCCGAACAAACCCCTCAAAGGATTATTTTCCATAGTAGCAAGTGACTATAAATTTCAGCACGTAGAATAAGTTTTTCCTTACCGATTTCCACTTACCAAGAGCGATCACTCCCCGGCAACGGCGCCAGAAAAGAGTCTTGATAACCCACAAGTATAGGGTATCAATCGTAGTCCTTTCGATAAGTACGAGTGTCGAACCCAATGAGGAGCAGAAGGAAATGACAAGCGGCTTTCAGCAAGGTAATTTCTGCAAGCACTGAAATAGTAGGTAATAGATAGTTTGATAGCAAGATAATTGGTAACAAGCCAGTAACGGTAATGGTAAATAAAGTGCAGAAAGGTAGCCCAATCCCTTATTGGCAAAGGACAGGCCAGAATAGTTTCTTATAATAGGCAAAGTGTTCTTGAGGGTACACGGTAATTTCATCTAGTCACTTTTATCATGTTGGTTTGATTTGTGTTCGCTACTTTGATAATTTGATATGTGGGTGGACCGGTGTTTGGGTGCTGTTCTTACTTGAACAAAACTCCCACTTATGATTAACCTCCTCGCAAGCATCCGCAACTACGAGAAAAGTATTAAGATAAAATCTAACCATAGCATTAAATGTTTGGATCCAAATCAGCCCCTTACGACGTAGCGCATAAACTAGGGTTTAAGCTTCTGTCACTCTAGAAACACGACATCTAATAACTACTCCACAATGCATTCCCTTAGGCCCAATGATGGTGAAGTATCATGTAGTCGACGTTCACATGACAACACTAAGGGAATCACAACATACATATCATCAAAATATCGAACACATATCAAATCATCATGATTATTTGCAACATGACTTCTCCCGTGACCTCAAGAACAAAGGTAACTACTCACAAATAATATGCATGCTCAAGATCAGAGGGGTATTGTACCGCCCCCAATTTCGACCGTACGCTAATCATACATGCAATGCGTACGACCAAGATTAGGGACTCACTAATTAATATCACAACACAACACTAGACACAAATTAAAGTCTTACAGCTTCATATTACAAGCTAGGGGCCTCGAGGGCTCGAATACAAAGCTCGACAAGCACGAGTCAGCGGAAGCAAAAAATATCTGAGTACAGACATAAGTTAAACAAGTTTTGCCTTAAGAAGGCTAGCACAAACATCACAACGGATCGAAAGAGGCGAGGCCTCCTGCCTGGGAACCTCCTAACAACTCCTGAGCGTCAGCACTCTCCACGTAGTAGTAGGCTCCAGCGGTGGTGTAGTAGTCATCTCCGGCGTACTCCATCTCCTAGGTTCCATCGTCTGAACGCGGTAATCGAATCGAGGGGGAAAGAGAAAGCAAAGCAGCGGTGAGTACTTATCCAAAGTACTCGCAAGACTGACCTCAGAACTATGCTAAGTATGCATCAGTATCAAGGAATGGGGGGGGTTATATCTGGACTGACTACAAAAAGCAAGATTAGTGGGAAGGCCTAGTCCTATCGAAGACTAGCATCTTCAACATCTTGCAGCATTAGAAGAAAGTAGACTGGTATCTCATATATAGTCATATTATTGTAGCACTTTTATTAAGTAACCACGCCCAGAGATTCTTCGTCGACTCCCTGCGAGGAAGCAATCTCGGAGCCAACATTCATTTCCAATTAAAGTCACAATTTTAATTGTAGTAGGTCAAAGTACAACTCCAAGTCGTCCTGTTACCGTGGACACGGCTATTCGAATAGATGAATTCATCCATGCAGGGGTGCACCGCATTTCCAACACGCTTGATCACCTCCAGCCGGACACACTATCCTGGGTCATGCCCGTCCTCGGGATATCAACACGGCATCGCCCCACCTAGGCTCAACAGAGAGGCCAGCCCGCCGGTCTAAATCCTAAGCGCCCAGGGGTCGTGGGCCCACTTGCCCTTTGTGCTCCTGCACGATGTGAACGCGGCCGAGGTCAGCCCTAGCACACTCTAGTCCAAGAGTTGTACCGTCCAGGCCACTCGGGCGCGCGCCGCTCCATTGCTAACGTCCGAAGAGCTTCGGCTGATACAACGACGCTGAGTACCCATAAATTCTCCCACGTGAAGGTTTGGTGCGTAAAAGGTCAATCGACCAACTCAGATCAAATACCCAACCCATTAGCATTTTATTAATGCGGGGCATGTGTGAACCATGAAGTGCGGTCCCGTTGCCCCGTCTCGAGGATGTGTGGCAAGGGCCTCTCCTGCCCGTCCACGCCTCATCATCATCAAACCGTGGGTCCCCCTCAGGGCCGACCCATCACCAACATGTTTCTGGAACCAGGTCATAGTAACTGTGTGTATGAAACATCAAGACAGAACATGAGGAATCACCCTCAAAGGGTCCCGCTCGATGAAACCGTCAAGGTGGACTTAGAGGAATCACCCTCGAGGGTCCCACACTTGAGGGGTTGCACGACAGAGTCATCGTCGGGAGTGGCAAAGGAGGAATCACCCTCGATAACCACGACCGACTAGTTGCACTACAAAGTTAGCATCATGAGTACTTCACGAGGTGTCACCCTCGGTACTCGATAGTAGCTCTGCAGAGTCGTACAACTAAGGGGTGTGCGGTGAATGTGACGGGCATGGCTTGTCGGTCGGTTGACCGAGTCGTCGATGAAGAAGCAGGGGCAACTGGGACTAAGGGGTCACTGGGGATTCACTGATCAACCTATACTAAGCAGTTGATATGATTGCAGGTATGGTAGCAGTTTATCAAAAGCAGGCTATGCATCAGAGATAGGAGCTAGCTAATACAGTAACAAAATCTAATGCAAGAATGAGAGGGAAAGAAATGGGCGATATCGGAATGCTCAAGGGGGGGTTGCTTGCCTTGCTGCTCTGTGGCACCGTCAGTCTCGGGGTCTACCGGAGAGAAAAGGGGGGAAGAAACAATAAATATAAAGCACAGATGCAACACGATGCATGACATGGCAATATGCAGAGCTAGGCATGCACTAACGCAGTATTACACATCGCAGACGGGTCGGAATAATATCTGACAATATTTTCCGGGTGTCGTGCTACTACCGGACAGACGAAATCAATGCAAAAGTTGCATGTTCGCTATGCTAGGAGCACGTGATAGACTAACGGACTACGTATTCGGATTCGTAGGATTATTCTGAGAAACTTTCATGTTTAAAACTTTTTCATCCGAGTTACGGATTATTTTATATTATTTAACTAAGATTAACTATATTCTGAAATTCTTTAATTAATAAATTGGAATTATCCAAAACAGTAAAATACTGTTTAACTAATTAATTAATCTAATTAAATAATTATTAATATTAATATTTATTTTATACTTATCTATTTATAAAATCATTTTTATTTTTATTATTAATTTTTGGGGCGGGCCCCGTTTGTCATAGGGACATACCCATACATACATACATACATACATACATACATACATACATAAATACATACATACGTACGTACATACATACATACATACATACATACATACATACATACATACATACATACATACATACATGCAACACACACACGCACACTGCACGCACGCCCGCATGCACTCGCTCTCGCGCGCGCGTGCATGCAGCGGCCGCCGGCGGTCGCCGGGGGGCGGGGGGGGAATGGGGAGCCGACGCGGCTCACCGGAACCGGACGGGGAGGCAGTGGGCTCGGGGGCGAGGCGGCGACGCGACGGAGCCGGTGGGGAGGTCCGGCGGTGGAGAGACGACGAGGGCGGCGGCAGGGCGGCGAGCGCCAGCGCGAGGTGGCGCGGGCCGACGGGGAGGCGGCGGCGGCGGGGTGGGCGCCAGGCGCGGGCAGCGTCGGGCCGCCAGGGGGGGGGGAACCGGGCGGGGCGGGGCACGGCCGGAGGGGCGCGGGCGCGCCGGTGGGCGGGGGGGCGAACGGAGGGGCGCGCTAGGGGCGGGCGAGGCGAGCCGGCGCGGGGCGGCGCCGTCGGCGGGGGGGAAGAACGCGGGGCCGGCTCGGGCCAGGCGCGCGGCGGCGGGGGTGCGGGGACGAACGGATCGGGGGGCGCTGGGGGCATGCTAGGGCTCGGCGCCCCTGGCTCCATATAGGAGCCGGCCGGGCCGGTTGGGCCGGCCAGCTGGGCCGGGCCCAGTTGGACCGGTCCGGGGGGGTTTGTTTTATTTTAATTTTTGTTTGTTTTGTCTTTTTATTTATTTTTCTTTTCTGTTTTATTTTAGTTTCTATATAATTTAGTTTTAGTAGAATACATAAATAGTACCTAAAATAGTGTTTTAAATTAGCCTACCGCCATAACCAATTTTGGCACTTAAATATTTGGTTTGCATATTCCTACAATTTAAAAGCTTTAAAATAATTGCTTAAGTCACTGTTTTTAAATATATTTATGATTTCAAAAACTTTATAAAAATGTGGTTTCTCCACCATAATTACTTATGAATTATTTTTCACAACTTGAACATTTTAGTTTTGATATTTGAAAATTTTATCGTTTGACTTTATTTCATATTTGAATTTGAATTGGATTTGAACCAACGCGAGTTTATCAACAGTAATCATGGTGACGCGTCATCATTAGCAGGGTATTACTATAGCTTAATTACATACATCACTGTAGCAGTAAATCCAGGGCGTCACAATTCTCCCCTACTAAAAAGAATTCTCGTCCCGAGAATTAAGAGGTAGAAGGAAAAAGCCCGGGGTATTCTGCACGAAGGTGATCTTCGCGTTCCCAAGTGGCTTCATCTTCAGAATGATTTGCCCACTGCACCTTGAAGAACTTAGTAACCTTCTGACGAGTCTGACGTTCAGTTTCATCGAGAATGCAGACCGGTTGCTCTTTGTAAGAAAGGTCTTGTTGCAGTTCAAGCATATCATGATCCACTGCTTGGATAGGATCCTTGAAGCAGCGACGAAGTTGTGACACATGGAACACATCGTGAACCTGAGAAAGGTTTGGCGGTAGTTCCAGTTGATATGCCACTTTACCACGCCTTTCGAGAACAGTGAAAGGACCAATATATCGAGGAGCCAGCTTGCCCTTGATCCCAAAGTGGTGTGCACCTCTCATTGGCGTGACTCGAAGATAAGCCTTTTCGCCAGTTTGATAGACCATATCTTTGTGGTGACGGTCATACTGACTCTTCTGACGAGAATGAGCGGCCTTCAGATTTGCATGAATAATGCGGACTTGATCTTCGGCATGTTGGATAATATCCGGACCGATAAGTGTACGTTCCCAAGTTTTTGACCAATTCAGAGGAGTCCGACACTTACGCCCATATAACACTTCAAAGGGAGCCATCTTCAGACTAGCTTGATAGCTATTGTTGTAGGAGAACTCAGCATACGGGAGAGATTCCTCCCATTTCTTGCCGAAAGAAATGACACAAGCTCGAAGCATGTCTTCGAGAATCTGGTTGACTCTTTCAACTTGTCCCTGGGATTGAGGGTGAAAAGCGGAGCTGAATGACAAATGAGTTCCCATAGGTTCCTGGAAACTTGCCCAGAATCTTGAAGTGAATAAACTGCCACGGTCTGAACTAATCACCAATGGAATACCGTGGAGTGAAACAACTCTGGACATGTATAGATCTGCTAGCTGACTAGCAGTAATAGTTTCCTTGACAGCCAGATAATGTGCAACTTTGGACAACCGGTCAATGACGACAAGAATAGCATCATTACCTTTCTGTGACCTGGGAAAACCAGTAATGAAGTCCATTTCAACATGATCCCATTTCCATTCAGGAATAGAAATAGGTTGCAGAGTTCCAGCAGGCTTTTGATGTTCTGCTTTGATCCGACGGCAAATGTCACATTCTGAAACATAGCGTGCAATGTCTTGTTTCATGTTTGGCCAGCAGAACCTTTGACGGATGTCTTGGTACTACCCAGATGAATAGACAGCGGTGTATCATGAGCTTCCTTCATCACCTTCTTAGTTACATTCAGGTTTTCCTTCGTAGTGGGAACGAATAAACGATCCTTGAAGTACACAGCGCCATCATCAGCCATAGTGAAGAATGAGGGTTTACCTTTCGCCAGATAGCGTTTAATCTTTTTGACTTCACTGGAATAGTGTTGCATAGTTTTGATGCTGCCCACGAGATCTGGTTCAACAACAAGGTTAATCAAAGAACCCTGGTTAACAACACAAAGGTTCATCTTGCGAAACTCTGGTGGAGGGGGAACGAGATAACCCTGAGGAACAATATGGAGGTTCAGCTTGCGGAATTCCTTTTGTAGAAGGGGGTGAACCTTGTGAACCTGAAGGTGGTTGCAGTATGACTTGCAGCTCAAAGCATCAGCCATTATATTAGCCTTGCCTGGTGTATAAGAAATACCCACGTTGTAATCTGCTACGCGCTCCATCCATCTCTGTTGATGGAGGTTCAGATCTGGCTGAGTAAACAGGTACTTCAGACTTTGGTGATCGGTGTAGATCTCGCAACGATTACCAATAAGGTACTGCCGCCACTCTTTTAGTGCATGAATTACTGCGGCAAGTTAAAGGTCATGAACTGGATAGTTCCCTTGATGAGGACGCAATTGACGAGATGCATAAGCAACCACTCTGCGCTCTTGCATTAAGACATAGCCTATTCCCTGACGCTAAGCGTCACAATAAATGACGAAGTCCTTACGAGTATCCGGAGGAGCAAGCACTGGAGCAGATGTCAGCTTGTCCTTAAGTGCCTGAAAGCTCTCCTGACATTTTTCTGTCCACTCATATTTAACACCTTTGTGAAGCAGATTGGTTAAGGGCTTTGCAATCTTGGAGAAGTTCTCGACGAATCGACGGCAATAACTGGCGAGTCCGAGAAAACTTCTGACTTGCTTGACATTCTTCGGGGGAGTCCAGTCAAGAATAGCCTAAACTCGTTCAGGGTTGACCGCAATACCATCCTTGGAGATCACATGACCAAGGTAGGTTACTTTGTCCATCCAAAACTCACACTTTGAATACTTTGCATAAAGTTGATGTTCTCGAAGCCTCTCCAGTATAAGATGAAGATGTTCAGCATGCTCTTCTTTATTCTTGGAGTAAACAAGGATATCATCCAGATAAACCACGACGAATTTATAGAGGTAATCCATAAATATATAGTTCATCAGGCGAGAGAAGGTTGCTGGGGCATTGGTTAAGCCGAAGGACATGACGGTGTACTCGTATGAACCATAGCGAGTAACGAATGCAGTCTTGGGAATATCCTCTTCACGAACCCGGATCTGATGGTAACCCAACCTCAAGTTGAGTTTCGAAAACACTGATGAACCAGCAAGTTGATCATACAGATCGTTGATTCGAGGAAGCGGATATTTGTTTTGAATCATAGCTTGGTTGATGGGACGGTAATCTTGGACCAATCGATTCGTACCATCTTTCTTCTTGACAAAGAGAGAAGGTGCTCCCCAAGCAGAGGAACTTGGACGAATGAACCCTTGACGAAGTGAATCATCGATTTCTTGTTTCAGTTCAAGAAGTTCATGTGGAGGCATCTTATATGGCCGCTCAGCAATAGGGGTGGTGCCTGGCACTAAGTCGATGACAAACTCGACAGCTCTTACAGGGGGAATCCCTGGAAGTTCTTCCGGAAAGAATCTTGGAAATCCCGGACAATTGGAATGTTTTCAATCCCTTCAAGAGGTGACACATTTAATGCATTCAAGGCATATAATTGGGCTTCAGCATCTAACAGCTTGGAATGACATGCTCGAGTACAACTCATAATCAAAGAAGATTACTAAGAGTTATTGAATCGCAATGCGTACAGATGTCTACTACACAACCTTCTTCTTGTAGACTCGTGTTGGGCCTCCAAGCGCAGAGTTTTGTAGGACAGTAGCAAATTTCCCTCAAGTGGATGACCTAAGGTTTATCAATCCGTGGGAGGCGTAGGATGAAGATGGTATCTCTCAAACAATCCTGCAACCAAATAACAAAGTGTCTCTTGTGTCCCCAACACACCCGATACAATGGTAAATTGTATAGGTGCACTAGTTCGGCGAAGAGATGGTGATAAAAGTGTAATATGGATGGTAGATATAGGTTTTTGTAATCTGAAAAAATAAAAACAGCAAGGTAGCAAGTAACAAAAGTGAGCAAAACGGTATTGCAATGCTTGAAAACAAGGCCTAGGGTTCATACTTTCACTAGTGCAAGTTCTCTCAACAATACTAACATAGTTGAATCATATGTAAATCCCTCACGTGCGACAAAGAGTTCACTCCAAAGTCACAAATAGCGGAGAACAAACGAAGAAATTATGGTAGGGTACGAAACCACCTCAAAGTTATCCTTTCCGATCAATCTTATGAGCTATCCCTTGAGTTCGTACTAAAATAATACCTTAAGATACACATCAACCAAAACCCTAATGTCACCTAGATACTCCAATGTCACCACGAGTACCGATGGGCTTGATTATACGACATGCATCACACAATTTCAGATTCATCATGTTCAATCCAACACAAAGAACTTCAAAGAGTGCCCCAAAGTTTCTACCGGAGAGTCATGACGAAAACGTGTGCCAACCCCTATGCATAGATTCCCAAGGTCACGAAACCCGCAAGTTGATCACCAAAACATACATCAAGTGGATCAATAGAACATCCCATTGTCACCACGGATATCCCATCGCAAGACATACATCAAGTGTTCTCAAATCCTTAAAGACTCAATCCGATAAGAAAACTTCAAAGGGAAAACTCAATTCATCACAAGAAGATAGAGAGGGGGAAACTCCATATGATTCATCTATATTAATAAAGCTCGCGGTACATCAAGATCGTGTCATCTCAAGAACACGAGAGAGAGAGAGATCAAACACATAGCTACTGGTACATACCCTCAGCCCCGAGGGTGAACTACTCCCTCCTCGTCATGGAGACCGCCGGGATGATGAAGATGGCCTCCGGTGATGGTTTCCTCCTCCGGCAGGGTGCCGGAACTGGCTCCCGGTTGGTTTTTCGTGGCTCTGGAGGCTTGCGGCGGCGGAACTCCCGATCTAGGTCTGTTTCTGGGGGTTTCTATATTTATAGGAATTTTTGGCAGTGGAAACACGTCCAGGGGGGCCACGAGGTGACGACAAGCCAGGGGGCGCGCCCTAGGGGGGGCGTGCCCCCCAGGCTTGTGGTGTCCTCGTGGCTCTTCTGGCCCAACTCCAATGTTGCCTGGGCTTCTTCTGGTCCAAAAAAAATCACCGTAGATTTTTATTCCGTTTGATATTCCATTTCTGTAAAACTCAAAAACACGGAAAAAACAGAAACTGGCACTGGGCTCTAGGTTAATAGGTTAGTCCCAAAAATAATATAAAGTTGTAGTAAAATGATTGTAAAACATCCAAGAATGATAATATAACAGCATGGAACAAGCAAAAATTATAGATACGTTGGAGACGTATCAGCATCCCCAAGCTTAATTCCTGCTCGTCCTCGAGTAGGTAAATGATAAAAATAGAATTTTTGATGTGGAATGCTGCCTAACATGTTCATCATATTCTTATCTTCTTTATATAGCATGGATATTTGGACATGTAAATGATTCAAAGCAATAGTCTAGTTTTAACATAATGACTTCAATACTCAAGCATATCAACAAGCAACCATGTCTTTCAAAATATCAACACTAAAGAAAGTTATCCCTAGCCCATCATGCTCAATAATTGATCCATTCATGAAACACACTCAAATATTAGCTATGCCCAATGCTCAAGTACGATCATAGTGCCCCCTAGTTGGTGCTTATAAGAGAAGATGGATACTCAAAGCAAAAATAAAAATTGCATAAATTAAATAGATAGGCCCTTCGCAGAGGGAAGTAGGGATTTGTAGAGGTGCCAGAGCTCAAGGTTTAAATTGAGAGAGAAAAATATTTTGAGTGGCATGCTTTTCCTGTCAACGAAAACGACAAAGTAGCTCACAATACTTTCCATGCTAGATACATTATAGGCGGTTCCCAAATAGAATGGTAAAGTTTTTACTCCCCCTCCACCAATCAGTCACACTCCACGGCGAGCCGAATCCACGGGTACTGTCCATACAAACAACAATCCTGGGGGAGTTTTGTTTCATTATATTTTGATTTCATTTTCGAGAATGGAACTGGGCATCCCGAATACCAGCCACTTTATCGTGAATGATAGTGAATCAACACATATCGTGAGAATAACCCACCTAGCATGGAAAAATATTGGACACTCCCCACCGTTTCATGAGCGGTACCGGCACACAAAAGAGAAAATTTATTTTGAAGATTTAGAGATGGCACATACAAATTTGCTTGGAACGGCATGGAAATACCGCATATAGGTAGGTATGGTGGACTCATAAGGCAAAACTTGGTTTAAGGATTTTGGATGCACAAGTAGTATTTCTACTTAGTACAAATGGAGGCTAGCAAATAGATCGGGAAGCAACCAAACCAAGAAACGAAAATTCACATAAGTGAGCATTGAACATAACTAACACCGAATAATGCACCACAAGTAGGATGTAACTTCATTGCATAACTATTGACTTTCGTGCATGCATAGGGAATCACAAACCTTAACACCAGTATTCCTACTAAAGCATAATTACTCACTAACATGACTCACATATTACTATCATCATGTTTCAAAACTATTACAAAGAATCAAGTTTAATTTGTCCAATGATCTTCATGAAAGTTTTTATTATATCCTCCTTGGATATCTATCACTTTGGGACTAGTTTCATATATTGCCATTGCTTTTTCGACAAGCTCAAACAAATTTAAAGGAAGCACATGAGCATAAAGATTTCATCCCTCAAAAAGGTATAAGTGAAGCATGAAAGGAAATGACAAGCTACTCTCAAAAGATATAAGTGAAGATCAATGAGTAGTCAAACAATTAAGCAGCTTTGTGAGGACTCTCTCTCTCTCTCAATAAATATTTTCAGATCTGAGTATTTTATTAAACATCAAGCAAAAGAAAAATAGCACTCCAAGAATAGCACACATCATGTGAACGAATAAAAATTTAGGCTCAACATAGGCTAACCGATAGTTGTTGATGAAGAGAGGTGGGATGCGTAGCTTCCCCAAGCTTAGATGCTTGAGACTTCTTGAAATATTTACTTGGGGTGCCTTGGGCATCCCCAAGCTTGAGCTTTTATATCTCGTTCAATCCTCTCATATCATGGTTTCACCTATTATCAAAAACTTCATCCACACAAAACTCGAAAAGAACTCGTGAGATAGGTAAGTACACATAATAATAAATCAACTCTTTATGTACTGCCAAGACAAGTTGCATAATAATTTTCAAACATTAGGTACTGTATACTATCATTTCCACAATTTATATCTACCAATATAGGCTATGGAAACTATAGGATAAGTAGATAACGAAACTATGACATCAATCTGTCCAAACAGAACAGCCTGTAGAAATTTATGAAAACAGTGTACTTATATAACTCAAAAAATTATGAAAATTTAGGACATGCTATAAAATTATATGACAACACTGTGTAAAAATTTCAGGAACTTTCCACGTTCCAGTAAAATATGAAAATTCAAACACTACCGCAAAAGTTTCTGTTTTTACACAGCACACATCAAAACATGCAATGCAAGCATCCTAAGACAATTCTTGGAACATTTTATTGAAAAACAAGATCATAAATAACACCTAACAGAGAACAACAAAATAAAATGACGCTCCAAGCAAAACTCATATTATGTGACGAATAAAAATATAGCTCCAAGTAAGATATACCGATAGTGTTGAAGACGAAAGAGGGGATGCCTTCCGGGGCATCCCCAAGCTTAGGCGCTTGATTATTCCTTGGATATTACCTTGGGGGTGCCTTGGGCATCCCCAAGCTTAGGTTCTTGTCACTCCTTATTCTTCTCATATCGGTGTCTCACCCAAAACCTGAAAACTTCAATCACACAAAACTTAACGGAACTTCGTGAGATGGGTTAGTATAATAAACAAAGATCATTCACTTAGGTACTGTCAAGACAAGATTCATAATTGTTCCCACATGATACCTACTGTATTCTATTATTCCCATGATTTATACCACTAAATATAAGCTATGGAAACACTAAAACAAGCAAACTATGCATGCAAAACAGAATCTGTCAAAAACAGAACAGTCTGTGAGGATCTGTAGTGTATCCATACTTCCGTGTCTCTGAAAATTCTGAAAAATTAGGAAAACCTGAAAAATTTGTATATCAAGACTGTGTAAAAAATTCAGATCAAAATCACGTTCCAGTGAATTTACAAAATTCCTGGACTGAGAGCAAAAGTTTCTGTTTTTGCACAGAATCAAGTCAACTATCATCCACACTATCCCAAAGGCTTTACTTGGCACTTTATTGAAACAAAAGCTATAAAACATGATTATACAGTAGATTAATCATGAGAACATATAAAAACAGAAAGTAAAAGTGTTGGGTTGTCTCCCAACAAGCGCTTTTCTTTAAAGCCTTTTAGCTAGGCATGATGATTTCAATGATGCTCACATAGGAATAATAATTGAAACATGCAAAGAGCATCATGAATCCCATGACAAGCACATTTAAGTCTAACCCACTTCCTATGCATAGGGATTTTGTGAGCAAACAATTTATGGGACCAAGAATCAACTAGCATAGGAAGGCCAAACAAGCATAACTTCAAAATTTGCAACACATAGAGAGGAAACTTGATATTATTGCAATTCCTACAAGCATATACTCCTCCCTCATAATAATTTTCAGTAGCATAATGAAGGAATTTCACAACATAAATATCACATAAAGCATTCTTTTCATGATCTACAAGCATAGAAATTTTACTACTCTCCACATAAGCAATTTTCTTCTCATTCATAATAGTGGGAGCAAACTCAACAAAATAACTATCATGAGATACTTGATTGACATAACCACTTTGAATATTAAAATCATGATGACAAGTTTCATGATTACTATCACTCTTTATAGCATACGTGTCATCACAATAATCATCATAGATAGGAGGCATGCCATCATCATAATAGTTTTGCTCATTAAAACTTGGGGGAGTAAAAATATCATATTCATCAAACATAGCATCCCCAAGCTTGTGGCTTTGTATATCATTAGCATCATGAATATTCAGAGAATTCATACTAACAATATTTCTATCATGCTCATCATTCAAGGAATTCTCATCAAGTATTTTCATAATTTCTTCCTCTACCAATTGAGCACAATTTTCCGAATCCTTATTTTCACGAAAGACATTATAAAGACGATACAAATGATGCAACCTAAACTCCATTTTTTTTGTAGTTTTGTTTTATAAAACCAAACTAGTGAAAACAAGAAACTAAAAGATTCAATTGCAAGATCTAAAGATATACCTTCAAGCACTCACCTCCCCGGCAACGGTGCCAGAAAAGAGCTTCGTTGACGGGATGTGAGTGCCGCTTACCTAGCCTCCCCGGCAACGGCGCCAGAAAAGAGCTTGTTGTCTACTACACAACCTTCTTCTTGTAGACTCGTGTTGGGCCTCCAAGCGCAGAGTTTTGTAGGACAGTAGCAAATTTCCCTCAAGTGGATGACCTAAGGTTTATCGATCCGTGGGAGGCATAGGATGAAGATGGTATCTCTCAAACAATCCTGCAACCAAATAACAAAGAGTCTCTTGTCTCCCCCAACACACCCAATACAATGGTAAATTGTATAGGTGCACTAGTTCGGCGAAGAGATGGTGATACAAGTGTAATATGGATGGTAGATATAGGTTTTTGTAATCTGAAAATATAAAAACAGCAAGGTAGCAAGTAACAAAAGTGAGCAAAAACGTTATTGCAATGCTTGAAAACAAGTCCTAGGGTTCATACTTTCACTAGTGCAAGTTCTCTCAACAATACTAACATAGTTGAATCATATGTAAATCCCTCACGTGCGACAAAGAGTTCACTCCAAAGTCACAAATAGCGGAGAACAAACGAAGAAATTATTGTAGGGTACGAAACCACCTCAAAGTTATCCTTTCCGATCAATCTTATGAGCTATCCCTATAAGTGTCACGAACAGCCCTAGAGTTCGTACTAAAATAACACCTTAAGAGACACATCAACCAAAACCCTAATGTCACCTAGATACTCCAATGTCACCACGAGTACCCATGGGCTTGATTATACGACATGCATCACACAATTTCAGATTCATCATGTTCAATCCAACACAAAGAACTTCGAAGAGTGCCCCAAAGTTTCTACCGGAGAGTCAAGACGAAAACGTGTGCCAACCCCTATGCATAGATTCCCAAGGTCACGGAACCCGCAAGTTGATCACCAAAACATACATCAAGTGGATCAATAGAACATCCCATTGTCACTACGGATATCCCATCGCAAGACATACATCAAGTGTTCTCAAATCCTTAAAGACTCAATCCGATAAGAAAACTTCAAAGGGAAAACTCAATTCATCACAAGAAGATAGAGAGGGCAAAACTCCATATGATTCATCTATATTAATAAAGCTCGCGGTACATCAAGATCGTGTCATCTCAAGAACACGAGAGAGAGAGATCAAACACATAGCTACTGGTACATACCCTCAGCCTCGAGGGTGAACTACTCCCTCCTCGTCATGGCGACCGCCGGGATGATGAAGATGGCCTCCGGTGATGGTTTCCCCCTCCGGCAGGGTGCCAGAACGGGCTCCCGATTGGTTTTTCGTGGCTCTGGAGGCTTGCGGCAGCGGAACTCACGATCTAGGTCTGTTTCTGGGGGTTTCTATATTTATAGGAATTTTTGGCGGCGGAAACAAGTCCAGGGGGGCCACGAGGTGACGACAAGCTAGGGGGTGCGCCCTAGGGGGGGCGCCCCCCAGGCTTGTGGTGGCCTCGTGGCTCTTCTGGCCCAACTCCAATGCTGCATGGGCTTCTTCTGGTCCAAAAAAATCACCGTAAATTTTTATTCCGTTTGGGCTCCGTTTGATATTCCTTTTCTGTAAAACTCAAAAACACGGCAAAAACAGAAACTGGCACTAGGCTCTAGGTTAATAGGTTAGTCCCAAAAATAATATAAAGTTGTAGTAAAATGATTGTAAAACATCCAAGAATGATAATATAACAGCATGGAACAAGCAAAAATTATAGATACGTTGGAGACGTATCACGTACTCGATTCAGATATCAGTGTCCTTGATTGTCCAACAACTCAGAACATGAGGAAACTGGAATCTATGAAACATCATAGTTGATTAGGAGCTCATAAGAAGTTATAAAGCCCCATGATATTTATCAAGATACCAGGGATAATACTCGAAGGTAGATCAGAATAGAGGTTAGACTGGCGTATTGATCTGTGGAGGACAAGCACCTTAACTTGTCCAAGAACAAAAACAAAGTAGAACATCATGGTCGGAGCCACGATTGTAAAGGACAAGATCACAGATACCGGATCAAATTATACCAAGAGAAATTTATCGTTACGAGAAGCTACTATGATAAGATCAACATTGCTTCCATGGGCATGAGCAAAAAGTTCAAGGTCGACTCCCACTTCATCAATGCATCACCTTCCCTTTACTCCTCGCCTTTGATAAAGTTGTAGTTTTGAAAGATTATCTGGCAAAACACCAGAAGAGTAAGACTCGTGAAAACCCTTGAGTTCACACGAATTAAGGAAGGCATAGGTTCAACCCATCGGGGCATCTTAGGAACATATACCACAAGCTTTAAGAGTAATTAACACATGATTGACAACAGAGCATGGCTGACAAAAGCATAGGATACAACTTATGAGAGGGAGAAGACCCAATTTACCAATGGCATCATGTATCAGGGGAAGAACATCACAAGAATTTTGAATGTGAAGGATGATATCGGATAATAACCCAACAAGGGGTCTGGCGGTCCACAAAGGACCTGATGTGAGTATCGGTACTCAATCAGAGGGAGAAAGAATGCAAGGCATCAGATTATAGTACAGCCAAATAATTTTGATGCTTAAATGCCAAAGGAATTGTGATTTCCAGGTTGTTGTATCAGAGTCAGATGCTCCGATCAAATACAAGTAAGATGAATGGACTTAGATGGACAATCAATCAAAGTTGATTTGTCGAGAACCAACTCATGTTTGGAAAGACGTTTGAGCCGGACAGATAATTTATGAGAAACAACTGATGACTGCGTGCATTCACACACAGGTTGAATCAATCAAATAACGACCACAAAGGATTTAATGAATATTGCTAGACATATGGAATTAACCACAACGCAAGCAGGTGGAAAAGTCCAAGAGCAATAGGCTATTGAGGATTACGGAAGATCGAATAGCATTTCAAAGAATTCTGGGAAACACATGATCAACCGAGGAAGAACGAATCCCCGGTAAGATAATTCGATGTACCTTGTAATAACAAGAGCAACTGGAAATGAGTATGAACGATAGTTGTATGTTGATATCCATAGGGGTTGACGGTGGATGGAAATCGCAAACGTGATGAGCACAAGTTCTCGGGAGAACATCGGGGAGTATCTTCATAACCTTCTGGTGAACCAAGCCATCATCTGGAATAAGGGGCTCTCCGGGAGGAAGTAGTTACGAGAACCTAATGTTAGAGTTAGCAAAATCATTTAACCCGAAATAGAAGAGATATCAGAACCCGGAGTATAGGAGAGGAATAAAAGATCCTAATACCACCCGATTGAGATGTGGGCCCGTAAGCCACACAACTATGTTAGTAAAAGTTTTTCAAGTACTAGACTCAACTTCGGCCAAGGAGTTGGAAAGGGGGCTACCTACAGGCAGTCGGCTCTGATACCAACTTGTGACGCCCCCAATTTCGACCGTACGCTAATCATACACGCAATGCGTACGACCAAGATTAGGGACTCACTAATTAATATCACAACACAACACTAGACACAAATTAAAGTATTACAGCTTCATATTACAAGCCAGGGGCCTCGAGGGCTCGAATACAAAGCTCGACAAGCACGAGTCAGCGGAAGCAAAAAATATCTGAGTACAGACATAAGTTAAACAAGGTTTGCCTTAAGAAGGCTAGCACAAACATAACAACGGATCGAAAGAGGCGAGGCCTCCTGCCTGGGAACCTCCTAACTACTCCTGAGCATCGGCACTGTCCACGTAGTAGTAGGCTCCAGCGGTGGTGTAGTAGTCGTCTCCGGCGTACTCCATCTCCTGGGTTCCATCGTCTGAACGCGGTAATCGAATCGAGGGGGAAAGAGAAAGCAAAGCAGCGGTGAGTACTCATCCAAAGTACTCGCATGACTGACCTCAGAACTATGCTAAGTATGCATCAGTATCAAGGAATGGGGGGGGGTTATATCTGGACTGACTGCAGAAAGCAAGATTAGTGGGAAGGCCTAGTCCTGTCGAAGACTAGCATCTTCAACATCTTGCAGCATTAGAAGAGAGTAGACTGGTATCTCATATATAGTCATATTATTGTAGCACTTTTATTAACTAACCACACCCAGAGATTCTTCCTCGACTCCCTGTGAGGAAGCAATCTCGGAGCCAACATTCATTTCCAATTAAAGTCACAATTTTAATTGTAGTAGGTAAAAGTACAACTCCAAGTCGTCCTGTTACCGTGGACACGGCTATTCGAATAGATGAATTCATCCCTCCAGGGGTGCACCGCATTTCCAACATGCTTGATCACCTTCGGCCGGACACACTTTCCTGGGTCATGCCCGGCCTCGGGATATCAACACGTCGTCGCCCCACCTAGGCTCAACAGAGAGGCCAGCCCGCCGGTCTAAATCCTAAGCGCTCAGGGGTCGTGGGCCCACTTGCCCTTTGCGCTCCTGCACGATGCGAATGCGGCCAAGGTCAGCCCTAGCACACTCTAGTCCAAGAGCTGTACCGTCCAGCCACTCGGCCGCACGCCGCTCCATTGCTGACGTCCGAAGTGCTTCGGCTGATACAACGACGCTGAGTACCCATAACTTCTCCCACGTGAAGGTTTGGTGCGTAAAAGGTCAATCGACCAACTCAGATCAAATACCCAACCCATTAGCATTTTATTAATGCGGGGCAAGCACGACCCATGAAGTGTGGTCCCGTCGCCCCGTCTCGAGGATGTGTGGCAAGGGCCTCTCCTGCCCGTCCACGCCTCATGATCATCAAACCGTGGCTACCCCTCAGGGCCGACCCATCACCAACATGTTTCTGGAACCAGGTTATAGTAACTGTGTGTATAAAACATCAAGACGGAACCTGAGGAATCACCCTCAAAGGGTCCCGCTCGATGAAACCGTCAAGGTGGACATATAGGAATCACCCTCGAGGGTCCCACACTTGAGGGGTTGCACGACAGAGTCATCGTCGGGAGTGGCGAAGGAGGAATCACCCTCGATAACCATGACCGACTAGCTGCACTACAGAGTTAGCATCATGAGTACTTCACGAGGTATCACCCTCGGTACTCGATAGTAGCTCTGCAGAGTCGTACAACTAAGGGGTGTGCGGTGAATGTGACGGGCATGGCTTGTCGGTCGGTTGACCGAGTCGTCGAGTCGTCGATGAAGAAGCAGGGGCAACTGGGACTAAGGGGTCACTAGGGATTCACTGATCAACCTATACTAAGCAGTTGATACGATTGCAGGTATGGTAGCAGTTTATCAAAAGCAGGCTATGCATCAGAAATAGGAGCTAGCTAATACAGTAGCAAAATCTAATGCAAGATTGAGAGGGAAAGAAATGGGCGATATCGGAATGCTCAAGGGGGGGTTGCTTGCCTTGCTGCTCTGCGGCAAAGGCCTGATCGTCGGCGGTGTAGTCATACCCGGCAGCACCGTCAGTCTCGGGGTCTACCGGAGAGAAGAGGGGGGAAGAAACAATAAATATAAAGCACAGATGCAACACGATGCATGACATGGCAATATGCAGAGCTAGGCATGCACTAACGCAGTATTACACGTCGCAGACGGGTCGGAATAATATCTGACGATATTTTCCGGGTCTCGGGCTACTACCGGACAAACGAAATCGATGGAAAAGTTCCTTGTTCGCTATGCTAGGAGCATGTGACAGACTAACGGACTGCGTATTCGGATTCATAGGATTATTCTGAGCAACTTTCATGTTTAAAACTTTTTCATCCGAGTTACAGATTATTTTATATTATTTAATTAAGATTAACTATATTCTGAAATTCTTTAATTAATAAATTGGAATTATCCAAAACAGTAAAATACTGTTTAACTAATTAATTAATCTAATTAATTAATTATTCATATTAATATTTATTTTATACTTATCTATTTATAAAATCATTTTTATTTTTATTTTTATTTTTTGGGGCGGGCCCCGTTTGTCATAGGGACATACCCATACATACATACATACATACGTAAATACATACATACATACATACATACATACATGCAACACACACACGCACACTGCACGCACGCACGCACTCGCTCGCTCGCGCGCGCGCGCACACGCAGCGGTACGGCGCGGCGGCCGCCGGCGGTCGCCGGGGGGGGGAGGGTGAGCCGGCACGGCTCACCGAAACCGGATGGGGAGGCAGTGGGCTCGGGGGCGAGGCGACGACGCGACGGAGCCGGTGGGGAGGTCCGGCGGTGGAGAGACGACGAGGGCGGCGGCGGGGTGGCGAGCGCCGCCGCGAGGTGGCGCGGGCCGACGGGGAGGCGGCGGCGGGGGGTGGGCGCCAGGCGCGGGCGGTGTCGGGCCGCCGGGGGGGGGGGAACCGGGCGGGGCGGGGCGCGGCCGGAGGGGCGCGGGCGCGCCGGCGGGCGGGGGGGCGAGTGGAGGGGCGCTCTAGGGGAGGGCGAGGCGAGCCGGCGTGGGGCGGCGCCGTCGGCGGGGGGGGGGAGAACACGGGGCCGGCTCGGGCTAGGCGCGCGGCGGCGGGGGGGGACGAACGGATTGGGGGGCGCTGGGGGCGCGCTAGGGCTTGGCGCCCCTGGCTCCATATAGGAGCCGGCCGGGCCGGTTGGGCTGGCCAGCTGGGCCGGGCCCAGTTGGACCGGTACGGGGGGGTTTGTTTTATTTTAATTTTTGTTTGTTTTGTCTTTTTATTTATTTTTCTTTTCTGTTTTATTTTAGTTTCTATATAATTTAGTTTTAGTAGAATACATAAATAGTACCTAAAATAGTGTTGTAAATTAGCCTACCGCCATAACCAATTTTGGCATTTAAATATTTAGTTTGCATATTCCTACAATTTAAAAGCTTTAAAATAATTGCTTAAGTCACTATTTTGGCACTTAAATAGTTTTGATATTTGAAAACTTTTATCGTTGGACTTTATTTCATATTTGAATTTGAATTGGATTTGAACCAACGCGAGTTTACCAACAGTAATCGTGGTGACGCGTCATCATTAGTAGGGTATTACTGTAGCTTAATTACATATATCACTATAGCAGCAAATCCAGGGCGTCACAGGTATTGAATAGCATAATGGATCTGAACATATAATCTGCCACCAAATAAACCATATAGCAATCAACTACAAGATGTAATCAACACTACTAGTCACCCACAAGTACCAATCTGAGGTTCCGGTACAAAGATTAAACACAAGAGATGAACTAGGGTTTGAGATGAGATGGTGTTGTTGAAGATGTTGATGAATATTGGCCTCCCAAAGATGAGAGGGGTGTTGGTGATGACGATGGCTTCGATTTCCCCCTCCAGGAGGGAAGTTCCCCCGACGGAATCGCTCCGCCGGAGGGCAAAAGTGCTCCTGCCCAAGTTCCGCCTCGAGACGGCGGCGTTCTGTCCTGAAAGTCCTCTCCTACTTTTTTTAGGTCAAAATACCTTATATACCAGAAGATGGGCACAGGAGGTGGGTCGTGCTGGGTACAACCCACCAGGGCGCGCCTGGGGGGCCTGGCGCGCCCTGGTGTCTTGTGCTCACCAGGTTGGCCCCCTCCGGTAGTTATTTGCTCCAGTATTTTTTATATATTCCAAAATAATTCTCCTAAAGTTTCAGCTTATTTGGAGATGTGCAGAATAGGTATCTCTGATGTGCTTTTTCAGGTCCAGAATTCCAGCTGCCGGTATTCTCCCTCTTTGTGTAAACCTTGCATATTATGAGAGAAAAGGCATTAGAATCACTCCCCAAAGCATTATTATACATCAAAACATTATAAATAACAGTAGGAAATCATGATGCAAAATGGACGTATCAACCTACTACACCTACCAAAAATACTGGTTATGACATTCCTTCGGGTATGGTAGAACAACTGCTAGCTAATCCATATGCAGGAAACGGAACTGGACATCCTGCTATGCATCTAATACATGTGGATGAAATTTGTGGATTATCTAAGATTGCAGGTTTATCCGGAGATGAAGTTAACAAGAAAATTTTCCCTTTATCTTTGAAGGGAAAAGCATTGACATGGTATAGGCTATGTGATGATATTGGATCATGGAACTGGAATCGGTTGCAATTAGAATTCCACCAAAAGTTTTATCCTATGCATCTAGGTCATCGTGATCAGAATTATATATATAATTTTTGTCCTTGTGAAGGAGAAACTATCGCTCTAGCTTGGGGGAAGATTAAGTCAATGTTATATTCATGCCCCGATCATGAGCTCCTGAGAGAAATTATTATTCAGAATTTTTATGCTCGGCTTTCTAATAATGATCGATCCATGCTCGATACTTCTTGTACTGGTTCTTTTATGAAGAAGACTATTGAATTCAAGTGGAATCTTTTAGAAAGAATTAAACGCAACTCTGAAGATTGGGAACTCGACAAAGATAATGAGTCAGGTATTAAGCTTAAGTTTGATTGTGTTAAATCATTTATGAATACCGATGCTTTTCACAAGTTTAGCACTAAATATGGACTTGACTCTGAGATAGTAGCCTCTTTCTATGAATCATTTGCTACTCAAGTTGATCTCCCTAAGGAGAAGTGGTTTAAATATCATCCCCCTATTAAAGAAGAAATTAAAGAACCGGTCAAAGCTAAGGATGAAACCATCATTTACAATATTGATCCAGTTGTGCCTACTGCTTATATTGAAAAACCACCTTTCCCGGTTAGGATAAAGGAACATGCTAAGGTATCAACTATGGTTCGCAAAAGTAATATTAAAGCACCTAAGCCCTCTGAACAAGTTAAAGTATAACCTAGTGTTGCTATGGTTAAAGATCTCTTGGTAGAAAATATTGATGGGCATGTTATTTACTTCTATGATGAAGCTGCTAGAATTGCCAAAACTGATGAAAAGATAAACATAGACCCGTAGTTGGCATGCCTATTGTATTAGTCAAAATAGGAGATCATTGCTATCATGGTTTATATGATATGGGTGCTAGTGTGAGTGCTATTCCTTTTACCTTATACCAAGAAATTATGAATGACATAGCACCTGCCGAAATAGAAGACATTGATGTTACTATTAAACTTGCTAATAGAGACACCATCAAACCACTTGGGATTGTTAGAGATGTTGAAGTCTTGTGTGGGAAAATAAAATATCCTACTGATTTTCTAGTTCTTGGTTCCCCACAAGATGACTTTTGTCCCATTATGTTTGGTAGACCTTTCTTGAACACCGTCAATGCTAACATAGATTGCAAGAGAGAAACCGTCAGTGTTAATTTTTGTGATGTGTCTCATGAATTTAATTTTTCCATGTTTAGTAGACAACCTCGTAATAAAGAATTATCTAGTAAGGATGAAATAATTGGTATTGCCTCTATTGCCATACCTCCTACTGATCCACCAGAACAATATTTGCTAGACCATGAAAATGATATGCACTTGCATGAAAGAAATGAAATAGATAAAAATTTCTTTGAACAACAACCTCTCCTAAAACATAATTTGCCGATTGAAACTCTAGGAGGTCCTCCTCCACCTAAAGGTGATCCTATGTTTGAATTAAAACAATTGCCTGACACTTTGAAGTATGCTTATCTTGATGAGAAAAAGATATATGCTGTTATTATTAGTACTAACCTTTCAGAACATTAATAAAAAGACTATTAAAATTTTTGAGGAAGCATCGGGCTGCTATTGGATATACTCTTGATGATCTTAAGGGCATTAGTCCCACTCTCTTTCAGCACAAGATTAATATGGAACCTGATGCTAAACCCGTTGTTGATCACCAACGACGATTGGATCCTAAGATGAAAGAAGTGGTAAGAACTGAAATATTACACCTTCTTGAAGCAGGTATAATCTATCCCATAGCTGATAGTAGATGGGTAAGTCCCGTTCATTGTGTCCCTAAGATGGGAGGTATTATTGTTGTTCCTAATGATAAAAATGAACTTATCCCACAGAGAATTGTCACTGGCTATAGAATGGTAATTGATTTTAGAAAATGAAATAAAGCTACTAGAAAATATCATTACCCTCTGCCTTTCATTGATCAAATGCTAGAAAGATTATCTAAGCACACACGCTTTTGTTTTCTGGATGGATATTCTGGTTTCTCTCAAATACATGTATCACAATCTGATCAAGAGAAAATCACCTTTACTTGTCCTTTTGGAACTTATGCTTATAGATGTATTCCTTTTGGTTTATGCAACGCACCTGCTACCTTTCAAAGATGTATGACTGCTATATTCTCTTATTTTTGTGAAAAGATTGTGGAGGTTTTCATGGATGATTTCTTCGTTTACGGAACTTCTTTTGATGATTGCTTAAGCAACCTTGATCGAGTTTTGCAGAGATGTGAACAAACTAATCTTGTCTTGAATTGGGAGAAGTGTCACTTTATTGTTAATGAAGGTATTGTCTTGGGGCATAAAATATCTGAACAAGGTATTGAGGTGGATAAAGCTAAAGTTGATGCAATTGAGAAAATGCCATGTCCTAAAGATATTAAAGGTATTTGGAGTTTCCTTGGTCATGCTGGTTTCTATATGAGGTTTATTAAAGACTTCTCTAAAATTTCTAGGCCTCTTACTAATATTTTACAAAAGGATATTCCATTTGTTTTTGATGATGATTGTGTAGAAGCCTTTGAAACACTCAAGAAAGCCTTAACTTCTGCACCTATTGTTCAACCACCTGATTGGAACTTGCCTTTTGAAATTATGTGTGATGCTAGTGATTATTTTGTTGGTGCTGTTCTAGGACAAAGAGTTTATAAGAAATTAAATGTTGTCCATTATGCTAGAAAAACTCTAGATAGTGCCCAAAGAAATTATGCTACTACTGAAAAAGAATATTTAGCAGTCGTGTTTGCTTGTGATAAATTTAGATCCTACATTGTTGATTCCAAAGTTATTGTTCACACCGATCATGCTGCTATAAAATATCTTATGGAAAAGAAAGATGCTAAACCTAGACTAATTAGGTGGGATCTCTTGCTTCAAGAATTTGATTTACATATCACTGATAGGAAGGGAGCTGAGAACCCCGTAGGTGATAACTTGTCTAGGTTAGAAAATATTCTTGATGACCCACTACCTATTGACGATAGTTTTCCGGATGAACAGTTAGCTGCAATAAATGTTTCTCAAAACACACCTTGGTATGCTGATTATGCTAACTACATTTTTGCTAAATATATACCACCTAGTTTCACATACCAACAAAAGAATAAATTCTTCTATGATTTAAGACATTACTTTTGGGATGAACCACATCTTTATAAAGAAGGGGCAGATGGTATTATTAGAAATTGTGTACCTAAGCATGAACAGGAACAAATCCTACGGAAATGTCATTCCGAAGCTTATGGAGGACATCATGCGGGAGATAGAACTGCTCACAAGGTATTACAATCTGGTTTTTATTGGCCTACTCTCTTCAAGGATGCCCGCAAGTTTGTCTTGTCTTGTGATGAATGTCAAAGAATTGGCAATATCGGTAAGCGTCAGAAAATGCCTATGAATTATTCACTTGTTGTTGAACCATTTGATGTTTGGGGTTTTGATTATATGGGACCTTTTCCTTCCTCTAATGGGTATACTCATATTTTGGTTGCTGTTGATTATGTTACTAAGCGGGTAGAAGCTATTCCAACTAGTAGTGCTGATCATAAAACCTCCATTAAAATGCTTAAAGAAGTTATCTTCCCGAGGTTTGGACTCTCTAGATATTTAATGACTAATGGTGGTTCACACTTTATTCATGGTGCTTTCTGTAAGATGCTTGCTAAATATGATGTTAACCATAGAATTGCATCACCCTATCATCCTCAATCTAGTGGTCAAGTTGAACTTAGCAATAGAGAAATAAAATTAATATTACAAAAAACTGTCAATAGGTCTCGAAAGAATTGGTCTAAGAAACTAGATGATGCACTTTGGGCCTATAGAACAGCTTATAAAAATCCTATGTGTATGTCTCCATACAAAATGGTATATGGAAAACCTTGTCATTTGCCTCTAGAGTTAGAACATAAAGCATTTTGGGCAATTAAAGAACTCAATTATGATTTCAAACTTGCCGGTGAGAAGAGGTTATTTGATATTAGCTCACTAGATGAATGGAGAACCCGAGCTTATGAAAATGCCAAACTATTCAAAGAAAAAGTTAAAAGATGGCATGACAAAAGAATCCAAAAGCGGGAATTCAAAGTTGGAGAATATGTTCTTTTGTTCAACTCTCGTTTTAGATTTTTTGCAAGAAAGCTTCTTTCCAAATGGGAAGGACCATATATTATCGAAAAGGTTTATCTTTCTGGAGCTATCAAGATTAATAATGTCGAAGGTACTAACCTGGAGGTGGTAAATGGACAAAGAATTAAACACTATATCTCAGGTACGCCTATTAATGTTGAAAGCAAAATTATTCAAACCATGACACTGGAGGAACACATAAAAGAAACCTTCTGGAACACTCCAGAATTCTGAAAAAGAGGAGGTGCGTGATATGGTAAGTATACGGACTCCGAAAAATCTGCAAAAATATTTTTTATCAGATTTGGAATATTACAAATATTAGGAGAATAAGAAATAAGCAGGAAAGCAATCGAGGTGAGCACGATACACCAGGGCGTGCCTGCCCCCTCTAGCGCGCCCTGGTGGGTCGTGCCCACCTCGGACACCTTCCTGATTCCGTTTTCCTTCCATATTCTTGCTTCCCAAGATAAAAAATTCTTTATATATACCCCTGACTGTTTTGACCACCGCATCGTAGAAAAATTCTCTGTTCTTGTTTCGTGTTGTTTTCTTGTCAGATCTAGATCTCCATGGCTCCACCAAGCTCCTCCAAGGACAATTTCTTCGAGAAGGTCATCAACCCGTACTTGCCGAAGGTGATGAAGCACCCTCAAGCCATTGAGATGCGTGAGGGGGTGCTCCACATCCGAGATGTTCAGGGGCCCAAGAGGACGGGAAGCATGGAGGCTAGGCTCGAGGCGGTGGAACAAGACATCTTCAAGTGCCAAGGGATGGTGGAGCATGGACTTAGTGCCAATCACTCTATGATCACGGAATTCACCCGTGATCACATAGTGGATGGCCGGTCCATGAAGGACATCTTCTTTACCTTCAATGAGCAAATCAATTTTCTGCAAAGTCAAATCTATGATCTTCAAAACCAAGTTTTTGAGTATGAAGCGAGATTTAAAGGTATGAGTTTAGCTGCCAGTTGCAGGACTCCGGGGACTTGGGCGTCAACTTTTGATGGTGAGCCCTTGCCCTGGAAGCCGGAGGAAAAACCTACCACTTCATCACCACCACCTTCATCACCTTCACCACCAAAGGAGACTTGACTACACGGGTATGGGAACTCCCCTTGGCTTGAGCCAAGCTTGGGGGAGATGCCCCGGTATCGTATCACCATCACTTTTATTTACCTTTACCTATTTTAGTTCGATCCTTAGCTCTTTCGTGATTTAGTTGAATAAAAGTTTAGTATGATCTATTTCCGAGTGCTAGTTTCGTGATCTATCTATCTATGTAATCGAGTGAGAGTTATATAATAAAGTTTAGTTTGAGCTTTTGCTTCTTTACTTTCTTGTTGCAATCAAAATAAAAAGAAAATAAATGAAAAGGATCATATGCTAATCTTATGATAAGTAATGACATCACATAAGGAAAAGTATAAGTACTAAAATTTATCAGAGATTGACAAACATAGCATTGGTCAATGATGCAATTCATGAAAGAATTAATAAGGGAAGAGAAGATTCACATTCAAATACACTATATTGGACATCTTTTATGATTGTGAGCCCCCATTAAATATTATATGCCAAAATTGTTGACGTTGGACAAGGAAGACAACGTAATGATTTATGTTTGTTCATATTCACATAGAAGTTATATTGTCATAGATCCTTCAACATGTGGTGCTTGCTCAATATCTTTGCTAGCCAAACATTCCGCACTAAGTAGAGATACTACTTGTGCATCCAAAAAACCCTAAACCCAAACTCATGTTCTGAGAGTCCACCATACCTACCTATGGATCGAGTAAGATCCTTCAAGTAAGTTGTTATCGGTGCACTAAGGCAATAAAATTGCTTCTAAATATGTTTGATCAATTAGTGTAAGAGAAAATTGAGCAGTGTACGAACTTATGAAGGCAAAGTAATAAAAGCGACGGACTGCATAATAAAGGTTGCTATCATAGAGGGCAATATAACGTGATGTTCTTTTGCATTAAGGGATTTGGCATACAAACTAAAAAGCGCATGACAACCTCTGCTTCCCTCTGCGAAGGGCCTATATTTTACTTTTATGTATTTACTTTTATGCAAGAGTCAAAGTATTCTTCCCTATTCCTTTTCACTTTTTCTTTTTGCAAGCATCATGTGGTGAGGAAAGATCTTGGCACATATATCCAATTGGATATGAGTGAGCATGAGTTATTATTGTTGACATCACCCTTGAGGTGAATATGTTGGGAGGCGAAACTATAAGCCCCTATCTTTCTATGTGTCCGGTTGAAACTTTTTGCTCATTGGTATCCTGTGAGTGTTAGCAATCATAGAAGATTCAATGATGGTTGAGTATGTGGACTTACCAAAAGGCTCCGACACGAGACCCTTCCTGAAAATATGATGAATTGTAGTTGCAAAGTTGACTGAGAACACAGTTTGCTAGTTTTCAATAAGGTTTATGCTTTATACTTCTATGTTGTGATGAATTGTTACTTGTTCATGAGAAGTTATATGATGAAGTTATATAATAAAAGTCATATGAAAAAGTCCTATGACAAAGTTTGTTGCTGCTATGATAATAAGCATGATGCTAATATGTCCGTATTTTGTTTTTATCGACACCTCTCTCTCAAACCACGTGGACATGTTTTTCGATATCGGCTTTCGCTTCAGGACAAGCGAGGTCTAAGCTTGGGGGAGTTGATACGTCCATTTTGCATCATGATTTCCTACTATTATTTATAATGTTTTTATGCATAATAATTCTTTAGGGAATGATTCTAATGCCTTTTCTCTCATAATATAAAAGGTTTACACAAAGAGGGAGAATACCGGCAGCTGGAATTCTGGACCTGAAAAAGCATATCAGAGATACCTATTCTGCAGATCTCCAAATAAGCTGAAACTTCACAGAGAATTATTTTGGAATATATAAAAAATACTGGAGCAAATAACTACCGGAGGGGGGCCACCTGGTGACCACAAGACACCAGGGCGCGCAAGGCCCCCACAGGCGCGCCCTGGTGGGTTCTAGCTAGCCCAGCCCACCTCCGGTGCCCATCTTGTGGTAACTAAGGTCTTTTGACCTAAAAAAATAAGGAGAGGAATTTCGAGATGGAACGCCACCGTCTCGAGATGGAACTTGGGCAGGAGCACTTTTGCCCTCCGGCGGAGCGATTCCGACGGGGGAACTTCCCTCCCGGAGGGGGAAATTGAAGCCATCGTCATCACCAACACCCCTCTCATCTTTGGGAGGCCAATATTCATCAACATCTTCAACAGCACCATCGCCTCTGAAACCCTAGTTCATCTCTTGTGTTCAATCTTTGTACCGGAACCTCAGATTGGTATATGTGGGTGACTAGTAGTGTTTATTACACCTTGTAGTGGATTACTATATGGTTTATTTGGTGGAAGATTATATGTTCAGATCCATTATGCTATTTAATACCCCTCTGATCTTGAGCATGAATATTATTTGTGAGTTGTTACCTTTGTTCTTGAGGTCACGGGAGAAGTCATGTTGCAAGTAATCATGTGAATTTGATATGTGTTCGATATTTTGATGATGTGTATGTTGTGATTCCCTTAGTGGTGTCATGTGAACGTCGACTACATGACACTTCACCATCTTTGGGCCTAAGGTAATGCATTGTGGAGTAGATATTAGATGATGGGTTGCTAGAGTGATGGAAGCTTAAACCCTAGTTTATGCGCTACTTCGTAAGGGGCTGATTTGGATCCAAACGTTTAATGTTATGGTTAGATTTTATCTTAATACTTTTCTCGTAGTTGCGGATGCTTGCGAGGGGGTTAATCATAAGTGGAAGGTTTGTTCAAGTAAGAACAGCACCCAAGCACCGGTCCACCCACATATCAAATTATCAAAGTAGCGAACGCAAATCAAACCAACATGATAAAAGTGACTAGATGAAATTCTCGTGTACCCTCAAGAACACTTTGCTTATTATAAGAGACTATTCTGGCCTGTCCTTTGCCACAAAAGGATTGGGCTACCTTGATGCACTTTATTTACCATTACCGTTACTTGCTCGTTACCAAGTGTCTTGCTATCAAACTATCTGTTACCTACAATTTCAGTGCTTGCAGAAATTACCTTGCTGAAAACCGCTTGTCATTTCCTTCAGCTCCTCGTTGGGTTCAACACTCTTACTTATCGAAAGGACTATGATTGACCCCCTATACTTCTGGGTCATCAGCAAGCACGTTCATGGACTCATTTTGTCGTGGTGTAACCACGATAGTGAAATAATCATCTTCTTGAAGTACTTGTTTCACCCATCTAACAAGAAAAATGAGCAATATCCCTACATCTATGTACCTTAGTTCCCAAATCTCTTCGATTCTGTTGTAGTGTATGTTCTTTTCATTACTGGTATGTGCATGTAGTGTCACCCTTGAATTCTGGATAGACCATTTATCTTGTCTAAGGCCTCCGTATAGGAAGTGCATCTGTTGATGTCATAAGCTTGGTATGTGGTCACATTCAACGCGGGTCCTGATGCCAGAGAGAACAGCTCAGTAGCTCTTTTATCATTTTCTGACAATGGATCTTCCTTCATGTATGTCCTAAACCAACCCACAATTTTCTATTGTGCACATTTTTTAGTAGCTCATTGGAGCGTTTTATCCCACGTGTCTTGTATTTAGTTCTCAACTCCAACATGTGCTTCTAGCATATCTGTTGACACACTTAATGTGTTGTAACACCATAGTGTGAGCTCTTAAGAAGTCGTCCTCTCAGTTGGGATTGTCGAAGGTCACATGCAAATTCTTTCCCCTTTTCTTGTGACCTACGCCCTTCAGCCTGCCAACGTGCTTATTCTTGGGCATGCACAAAGGTTTGTCGGCTTCAAGGTAGTCTATGCAAAATGGGAAAACCTCCACAATTAGAAATCCCAGGACGATGCTTCTGTCTGGATGTGCCCTGTTATGAACGTATCGTTTGAGTATCCCATTTAACCTTTCAAACGGGAACATAATGTGGAGGAATACTGGGCCCAGATCTATGATGTCTCTGACAACGTGGACAAGCAGGTGCACCATGATGTCAAAAAATGAGGGTGGGAAGTACACCTCAAGCTCACATAGTATGACAATAATCTCTTCTTGAAGTTTCTGGCAACGCTCAAGGCTGATAGATTTATGAGAGATGACGTCAAAAAAGTTACAAAGGTCTTGGAGTGTCTTTTTGACATGGGGTTCCATTATTCCTCTAAATGCATCCGGCAGTATCTGTGTAATCATCACGTGACAGTCATGCAACTTCATCCAAGATAAAGTTTTCTTGTCACGTGACAAATATCTGTGTATGCTTGATGAGTGCTTGGAACTGACTCAAACATTAGCAAAGCAGTTAAATATATTATCAAGCTCCTCTGGAGACACACTGTAGGCGAGTTTGAATTTTGACACCATTTTCTTTGACTTGCCAACGTTACTTTCCTCCACGTCAGCCCAGAAATCCAACCTAATTTTAAGTGCTTCTAGGTCTTTTCTTGAGCTCCCCGTATCTTTTGTCTTGTCTCGGATGTTCAAAATGGTAGCAGCCAAACTTTCGCAAACATTCTTCGTGATATGCATGACATCGATAGAATGGGGCATCAAGAGATACTTCCAATATTTCAAATCTCAAAATGGACTCCGCGTTTCCATACTTTTAAGAGTGGCTCCACTCTCTTTCGTTTCTTTCCACGCTCTGGACACTCTTCCCAGTTGTTCAACATTTCTAGGATTTCTATTCCACTCCTCTTGAGTGGCTTCCCTCGCTTTTCTTTTGTGTTATCAAACCAATCTTCTCTGTTCCTCCATTTATCATTTTTATGAAGCCATCTTCTATGCCCCATGTAAATTGTTATGAGAGGCCTTCAGATATAAAGAATGAGTTTCATCCATACACCTAACACATGCACAGTTACCGTGGCAAACCTGACCCGAATTGTAAGCGTATGCCGGATAGTCCTGAACCGTCGTGAGCAGCACAACTTTCATAGGGAAATATGTACCCGTCTTAGCGTCATATGTTTGTACCCCTTCATCTGACCAAAAAAATTCTAGCTCCTCCTTGAATAGCTGCAAATACAAGTTCAGACCAATACCCAGTTGGCTTGGTCCTTGAATTAGCATGACCATGTGTAGATATTTTCTCTTCATGCACCCACGGGGGGAGGTTGTAGATGCACACAACCACAGGCCAGGTGTTGTGCATGCTGTTTTGGTTGCTAAAATGATTTAGGCCGTCCATGCTATAGCCCAGCATGACATTTCTATCATCAGCACTGAAATGAGGGAACTTGACATTGATTGCTTTCCACTGCTGACCATCTGTGACATGTTCAATCGCTCTGTCATCCTTCTTCCTCATAGAATGCCAAAGCATAAGCTTTGCCTTCTTCTTGTTTGCATACAAACGCTTTAGGCATGGAATGATTGGAAAGTACCATACAACCTTATAAGGAGTATCGATAGCGGGTGCTCTATCATCATCATTTTTGTCTTCCCGACTGTTATTTCCCCACTTGAATTGGAGGAAATTGCATGATGGACACCTTGTTAGGTTGGAGTACTCGTTCCGGTAATGATGAAGTCATTTTTTGCACACATGGTATTTTATCGGCTCAATATCAAGAGGACACAATACCTTCCTTGTTTATCGATACTTTTTGGCAACGCATTGCCTTCAGGCAAAACATCCTGCAAATACTTCAAGTTCATATCGCTGGAAGTGTCTGTGCTATTGTTGTTTGCCTTAATGTCCATAAGATTCATCGTGACACTTAGTCGGGTGTGTTTTGCCTTGCAACCAGCATACAAAGGAGTTGTTGAGTCCTTCACGAGTGTTGCTAGTGCTAGTCTCTTTCACGATCAACTCTTGCATGTGTTCGTCGTGCACCATTCCCGCCAATTTACCAAAGATGATTGCCTCCTCCATTTCGGCCTCCTCACTTTCGTCGGGCTCTTCACCTGACTCATCACCTTCATCATCGTCAGATTGTTCAGCATGTCCATCCATCATCCATTGTTGTTCCTCATCATGATCTGCTCCTTCACATGGCATCCCATCCTCACCATGACTTGTCCATGTTGTATAATCGGGCATGAAACCACTAGCCAACAAGTGTGCATGCAACTCTCCTAAATCAATTATGTACATAACATCATTTCGCAAACAACACACGGACAACATATTTTCTTGGAACCATTTTTCCTAACATATTCCCCTGCAAACTCTAAGAACTCCATCAAACCATTAATAAAATCATTGGACGCTCGTGGTATGGAGTACATCCAACTACGATCCATCATTCGATGCCAATGCAACATACATACATAACAATATAGATATTATTCGTTCTAATGCATGACCTTTGCTAAAAACGACACATATTGAGTGATAACAACTTGACGAAGCGGAAATTAATCAACATTTCGACAAGATTTGGCACTCATTTGTATTCCCTGCAAATTTGCAACGAAGCATGCGAGCAACCGAATGTTGTATCGGCCAACACGTCCACCATGCCACACCAACAATCAACTATGCATGAATGCTCATACAATATGATAATACTACTCAAATTTAAGCGTATAGAGATCTCAAATTAAAGAAGAATTCTCACCTAAAACTTGTCATGATCATCTCTCTCCAATGTTGTGTCAATAATAGAGAGATGTCGTGGTTTGAGGATTAGAGAGGGTGGTGGGTCCACAAATGCTAATTAAATAGGGTGGATGTGGGCCCGCGTACAAATTACATATGCAATGGAAAAAGTGGGTCCATTAAATCTAAAGAGGAGCGGCTAGGATGACCAATGGTGAGAGGGGTAAAAGGGAGAATAAGAGGGCCTTGTTGGAGAGTAAGAAGGAATTGGGAAGGGGAAGTTATTGTTCTAGGAGGTGGATAGTATAGCTGATCTATTGCTGGCGGGCGCCGCGGAGGGCCCGCCACTGCTAAGTGTCATCAAGAGCACCCCCGCGTGGAAATTTATTTTGTGACGAGCCTAACAAAATGCCCGCCAATGCTTTTGAACCTAGCACTGGCGAGCCCTAAGTAGCACCCGCCACAGCTAGGTCCTGTCAAAATTGAGCACCCAAAGAGGAAAACTAGTGGCGGTTGCATGCCAGGGCCCACCACTGCTCGTCCATCTACTTGTGGCGGACCCTAGGTCAGGCTCGTCACTGTTGGGTTACTCAAACAAATCCCATCCGACAGAGTATACATGTGGCGGTTCATGAATCCTTCTCGCCACAGTTAAGCCATTAGCTGTGGCGGGTTGTTTTTGATACCCGTCACTTCTTGTTTTGAAAAATAGCTATGGTGGGTGGCACACTACGCCCGCCACTAATTGGGGTTCATCTATAAACCCTTTCCCAAGTAGTGTCAGTCTACAGAGACCGGGATGAAGGAGGCCTTCAAAGGCCTTTTCAAAGCTTTTGAGGTATGACAAATGTAACTTATTTACCATTTTTATGATTTCGGAACTTTTAGTTAGCACCTAATATACTCAGTAGGCCTTAACGAACCAATTTTCTCAAAGTTGTCCGAGGACTTAATTCTCATTCTTTTTAAACTATAAATGTATGCATAAGAGCATGGAAATAGTAGCCCCTGAGTAAGTAAGTTTATAAATGGACATGGGGGTCATCTTATTATTTAACATACGTAAAAGAGAATATGCAGTATCCCCCGAGACTCTGGTCGGATTGATAAAGCCGATCACAGGATCAAAATTGTTCGGGAAGACTAACTATTCATTTGCAGGCCTCATCCTCTACGTCCGCATCCAACTCCAAGGAGTTGGAGGAGCTTAACAATAAGTTCGCTCGGTCAGAGGAGGATATCGATCTGCTTAAAAAGCAGGTGGATAACTCGTAAGGTGAGAAGAACATTCACCACGTTCATATTTTTTTGTTTTAATAAGAGCATTTTTAACACAAGGGTGTATTATTGCTTTTCATCTGGTGCGATGGAGGTCGAGGCCCTCCGGGATGAGCTCAACAGAGCTTAGAAGGAAGCTAAACGGCAGAAAGCTGTGGCTGAGAGGGCTAGCTCAGAGCTAGCCCAAGAGAAAGTTTCCCGTGGCAAGGACCAGGCCTGGGTCATAGAGGTCGAAGAAGACCTGAAGGGTCTATACGCGGAATGCAATGCCCTTCAGGACGACCATGAGAAGAAAACCACTGAGCTCGAAAGGCTGGGCCTGGCTTGCAAGGAGGCCCAGAGCAAGGCGAGGGCGGACCGCGAAGACCTTCAGCAAGTGAAGCAAATAGCCTCTAGTAAGCTTTACCTATTCGTGCGTCTTCGATGATATCAGGTTTTCCTAGCTGACGCAAATTTGGCGTTCCTTAGACGCCTTCATGGACCTGTCGAGGAGTGCAGCGGACGCCTACCGGTACTACTGCTGCCTCAAGGGTGATGCCGAGCATAAGTTGTTCGAGGCACAATTCCAGGTGCCATTGAATTTGCCGCTCCTCAATTACCAGATGAAGCAGCTGATGGAACTGAATCGCCTGGCAAGGCGGGACATGGAGGACCTCTGTATCAACCTATGGCTGGCAGAGCCCCTGCCGAGCAGTTTCTTTAGACTGATTCAGCGGCTTCAAAGCGCCAGCCCCCAAGTAACCTATGGAAGCGCTCCACCTGCCTGGAGGGCATTCGACTGGCATATGCGTCTATGAAGACGCACTATACTAGTATCAATGCGGAGGTCGTTGTTGCGGGGCCACCTGAGGGGAAGGTCCCGGTTCCTGAGAAGTACTTCTCCGACATGATGTCGGGTGCCCGGACAACCAAGGCCCGGTGTAGCAAAAATGACATTTTAGAGTAGATGACTCCTCGGTATGATGAGGTTTTATAATGTAAAAAGACAAGTTCTATTTTCAGATGAAAAGATCGTTTGTCTCATTTGTTATTTTTACCCTTGTGCGACCGGTAATACTTAGAGTGACTAGTCGTCGGCTTCTGCCCCTTGTAGAAACTATGAGGGGTGTCTCCATAACAATACAACCCTTAGCCGACATCTCGGTGCCCGGAGGCCGTCGTGTTAATGGAAAAGAGGCAATCAGACTATGCGGCTTTATAACCTTCACTTAGTCATAGGAGCTTGACTATGGGGGCAAGTGACTAGCCCCTCGTATGTGAAGTGTTCGGGTGTGCCGATGTCGTGCCAATAACACTTCGGTTCTTCTAACAAGAACACTTCATTTAACAAATCTGAAACCTCTATCGATTTTTGTTTGACACGGTCATCAAATCGCTGACCAGTTTACGCTTATCATGATAGTGAGTTTTCAATTTTCTCCACTGAGGCAATTAACCAGTCAAGCTGAAGTACAATTTCAGTGGCTCTCCCTTTACACCCTTAGCCGAACAATGCGGAAATGTAAGAGGTAAGCACAATAGCTGGGCAACACAACTATTGACCAAAGACAGGACTTGAAACTGATGCATATAATGCAATATCTGAAACACCGAGAACTTTCATATGAGTACTGAAATATTGAGCGAGATTTAAGTCCGAGCCCCCGGTCAAAAATCAGTGTATCACAAGAGTTGTCTTCGGCTAGTTTAGTAAGAAAGAAAATGTATTACACGAAGGTATGTATAGCAACCGCAAAATGTTTTTTCTTTACTTTCATTTAAAAGGTCAAACCGTACAAGCTGAGCTATCGAACAAACCTTAAAAGATACATAAAAATAAATTAGGGGAGGTTTACACAAAGCATTTGCTATTGGGTTCTAGCATCCTTGTTTTGGCCATGCCGCATGTCTGCGCCTCCGTGCTTTTTACTAGCTACTCCTTGTCGATTCCAAGGTTGATGGATGTCACACGCTATGTTGCTACTTGTTATGCATAGTAATCCATTCGAGCTTTGGATCCTTTGAGGAGGTAGTACCCAGTACCGTGAAGTAATAGATTCATGTCGTTATTTGTATAGATCCTGGTGGATCTTTGACAGTGCCATAAAAAATATCCAAGACATGGTTGTGTCACAGCTCGATGAATCCGAATAGTGTGCCCTTGTTTCTATGTTGCACAACCTCCCATTGAATTTTAAGTGCGAAATTATGTGTAGCACGCTCCAGAGCGCCCAAATGGCCAGCATGGCCACCTCACGTGCCCTCGGCTTGTCCACTAGAGTCTGGGCTTTCTTGAAATGCCCTGGAATGCTCACGAGCCAGCAGGGAGGCTGGGAAAAAGGAATGGATGGGGAGAGAGACGCTATCCATGGTGATCAGAGGGAGAGAGAGGGTTTTACCCCCCAAATAGATGAGCTGAGGCCATGAGAGAGTTACTGGAGGTAAGTGATACATCTCCAATGTATCCATAATTTTTGATTGTTCCATGCTATTATATTATCATTCTAGGATACTTTTGAGTAATTATTTACCAATTTATATTATTTTTTAGCACTAACCTATTGACCCAGTGCCCAGTGTCATTTCCTATTTTTTGTGTGTGTTTTGTTTCGCAAAAATTCCATATCAAATGAAGTCCAAACGCGATAAAATTTACGAAGATTTTTTTTGGAATATATGTGAATTTTGGGAGTCGGAAACAACGCAAGACGATGCCCGAGGGGCCCACAAGCCAACAGGGCGCGGCCTGGGGGTGCGCCCTGATGGCTTGTGGCCAGCCCTTAAGTCGGTTGGGGCCCTCCTTCCGCCGCAAGAAAGATATTTTCGCGATAAAAATCACCTCAAAATTTCAGCCCGATCGGAGTTACGGATCTCCGGATATTTAAGAAACGGTGAAGGACCAGAAAATAGTTGCGAAAACAGAAGATAAACAGATTGATAGATCCAATCTCGGAGGGGCTCCTGCCCTCCGGGAGCCATCGCGGCCATGGACCAGAGGGGAAACTCTACCTCCCACCTAGGGAGGAGGCCAAGGAAGAATAAGAAGGAGGGGGGCTCTCTCCCCCTCTCTCCCGGTGGCGCCGGAGCGCCCTGGGGCAACCATCGTGACGACGATCTACACCAACAACTTCGCCACCGTCATCACCACCACCATCACCTTCCCTCATGTATCTACGACGGTCCGCTCTCCCGCATCCCGTTGTACCCCCTACTTGAACATGGTGCTTAATGCTATATATTATTATCCAATGATGTGTGGCTATCCTATGATGTTTGAGTAGTTCCTTTTTGTCCTATGGGTTGGTTGATGATCTTGATTGGTTGAGTTGCGTGGTTTATTTTGGTGCTGTCCTAAGGTGCCTTCTGTGAGGCGCACACATGAAGGATTCACGCTAGAGGGTCTTGCAATATTTTTATGATTCGCTTATAGTGGGTGGCTAGAGTGATAGAAGCTTACACCCGAGTAAGGGGATTGTTAAGTATGGGATAAAGGGGACTGGATGTGTTAATGCTATGGTTGGATTTACCTTAATGATTTCTAGTAGTTGTGGATGCTTGCTAGAGGTCCAATCATAAGTGCATATGATCCAAGTATGGAAAGTGTGTTAGCGTATGCCTCTCCCTCATATAAAACTGCAATAATGATTACCGATCTTGTTATCAATTGCCTAGGACAACCTCGCAAATCTGATCACCACTTTTCCACACTCGCTATATTTACTTTATTGTTCTTTTATTAAAACAGCACCTAACTTTTATTTCTACGTTCTTTATTACCTTGCAAAACTATCCATTACATTTACAAAGTACTTCTAGTTTTATTCCCGCAAAGTAGTTTCATACTTGTCCTAGGCAAAGTAAGTGTTAGCGTGCGTAGAGTTGTATCGGTGGTCGATAGAACTTGAGAGAATATTAATTCTACCTTTAGCTCCTCATTGGGTTCGACACTCTTACTTATCGAAAAAGGCTACAAACGATCCCCTACACTTGTGGGTTATCAAGACCTTTTTCTGGCGCCGTTGCCGGGGAGCAATAGTGTAGTGGTTGATATTCTCATGTGTGCTTGTTTGCTTTATCACTAAGTAATTTTATTTTCTGTTATTAATTGTTTTATATCTTTAGTTATGGATATGGAACACAAAACACTAAAAAAATAGTTGTACTTGCTACTCATGGAGATGGGGAACCTCCTAAAACCCTCGATGTTGCTTATGTGAAACACATTAAATAATACTTTGATAATCCTGAGAAATCCCTATTCAACTTGATAATGGGAGACACATTGGATCAACATAAGTACTTTAGGGATTATCGCTTGTCTCAAAAAGGGAAACACTTATGGGATCAAATTAAAATGTTGTGTTGGTATGCTTGGGATTTATGCTTAAAATGTGATTATACTTGTTGCTCTAAGATGGAAGCTCCACACCTTCCCTTTCAATGTGAATTTAATGATAATAAACACTTGGTTTCTTATGCTAATGGTATATATGATTACTATGATGTGTGACAAATAGAAGAATTTGTTGCTTCTAAGGGTGCTTATGAAATTGAATCGTTCTTTGAAAAGTATGATAACTATGATGATGTTGTTTACACACCTAAATTTTTTGACATACTTCCATATTGCTATGAGAATTGTGAATACAATGCTGATATTATTGAATTTATTGAGAGAATGTCTACTGTCTTGGAAGAGACTAATATTTTGCAGGAGTCTATGGAAGAAGAAATTGCTGAAAGTGTGAGCTCATTAGATGAAAAAGACGAGGAGGAGAGCGAAGAAAAAAAGGAGGAAGAGGGGATTAGCTACCCGTGCCCACCTTCTAATGAGAGTAACTCTTCAACTCGTACATTGTTTGATTTCCCTTCGCACATACCGAAGGATGAATGCAATGATGATTGCTATGATCCCTTGGATTCGTTGGAAATATCCCATTTTTATGAACTTGAGGCTTGCTATGCTTGTGGCAATTATGCCAATATGAATGATGCTTATGGAGATGAACTTGCTCTAGTTCCTTATGTTAAGCATGAAATTGTTGTTATTGCACCCACACACGATAGTCCTATTATCTTTTTTAATTCTTCCAACTACACTATATCGGAGAAGTTTGAACTTATTAAGGATATTGATGGGTTGCGCCTTACTATCACACATGATGATTTTGATAAATATAATATGCATGTGCTTGCTATTCCTACTTGCAATTATTATGAGAGAGGAACCAAATCTTCACCTCTCTATGTTTCCAATACGATAAACTTGCATGAAACTACTTATGCTATGTATTGGCCTTTACTTTGTGTGAATGAATTGTTCTTTTATCACATACCAATGCATAGGAAGAGAGTTAGACTTCGTTGTCAATTGATATATATCACTTTGTGCTCACTAATTAATTACAAATCATCGTTAATTAAAATTGGCTTTGATATACCTTGGGATCGGGGTGGATCAATTACTTGAGCACTATATGCCTAGCATAATGGCTTTACAGAAAGCACTGCCAGGGAGACAACCCGGAAGTTTTAGAGAGTCATTTATTTATTTTGTGTGCTTTTAAAATAATTAAAAACAAACAAATAAAGTGGGGAACTTAAAACTTTTTCAAAAAGAAAAGTGAAAGTGAGAAGGACAAGCACCGTCGAAGTGGGGGCTAGCCTTGAACTTTGTTCATGCCCATGGAAACTTTGTGAATCTTGATTACAGAAACTTTTCAATAAAAATAATTATCCCCTTGTACAAATCCATTGTATTATAAAAATAATGTGCCAAGAATTACCTTTAGGATGTTTGAATTGCTTGTTTGACATGTGCTGTGCAAAAACAGAAACTTTTGCTGTAGAGTTTGAATTTTCTTATTTTACTGGAAGCGTGCAAAAATTCTGAAATTTTTACACAGTACTACTATGCAAAAAAATTATTGTGTCCTAATGTTTCAGACTTTTTGAAGTTACAGAAGTATAGTTTCTCTATAGATCATTACAGACTGTTCGGTTTTAGACAGATTCTGTTTTTGCTTGCATAGTTTGCTTGTTTTGATGATGCTATGGATTATATTAGTGAGTATAAGACATGGAGAAGTTAGAATACAGTCCCTTATGCAATAATAGAATATAAATCAATTCATAACAGTACCTAAAGTTTTTGATTTACCAATTATACTAACGGATCTCACGAGGTTTCTGTTAAGTTTTGTGTGAATGAAGTGTTCAAAGATCGAGGAGGTATCGATATGAGAAGAATAAGGAGAGGCAAGAGCTCAAGCTTGGGGATGCCCAAGGCACCCCAAGTAAATATTCAAGGAGACTCAAGCGTCTAAGCTTGGGGATGCCCCGGAAGGCATCCCATCTTTCTTCTTCAACAATTATCGGTATGTCTAGGTTTTTGTTTTGTTCACATGATATGCGTAAATTCTTGGAGCGTCATGTGCCTTTTATTTTCCTTTTAGCAATGCACCATGCTGGTATGGGAAAGTCCATGGTTGATTTATAGAATGCTCTTTGCACTTCACTTTTATCTTTTGAGTATGGCTTTATAGAATGCTTCATGTGCTTCCCTTATATCATTTGAAGTTGGATGCATGTTTCTCTACATATAGAAAACCGTTATTTGTAGAATGCTCTTTTGCTTCACTTACATTTATTAGAGTGTGATCTTTTGTAGAAATAATTAAACTCTCGTTCTTCACTTATATTTGTTTGAGAGTTAATAAACAGTGACAGTAATTTGCATGGTTATAAGACTAGTCCAAAAATAATAGGTATTCAAGGAGTGATAATCAAAACCTTCATGTAGCACATTAAAGAGAAATTGTGGGTTAATGATATTGATGTGGTAATGTGAAAGGGTGTGAGTGCATCATTGTTGATTCGTAGAAGTGTCGGTATTAAGAGGTGTTAACTTCTTGTTTCTCTAAAAATTAAAAAAGCATGGTGAGGATGTGTGAGCATTTCTATTCCTCGTTGAAATCCTAGTGTTGCTTCGGGTCGGAGACGCGCGATGGTTAACTCCTCCCAACCTCCTCCCTCGGGGCATGCAAGTAGCACTTTGATTTCCGGTAAAAATAATAAAACTTTGCAATAGGTATATGAGTTCTTTATGACTAATGTGAAACCATGGACATACGCAATCTCACCTATTCATATTTTGCTAGCCTCTTCGGTACCGTGCCTTGCCCATTCTCACCTCGAGGATCAATACAAATCTTGCCGGTGTATCCAAACCCCATGACATGATACGCTTTGTTGCACATAAGCCTCATTATATCTTCCTCAAAACAGCCACCATACCTACCTATCATGCCATTTCCATAGCCATTCCGAGATATATTGCCATGCAACTTCCACCGTCACTTCATATGACTTGTATTTCCATTGTCATATTGCTTTGCATGATCGTAAGATAGCTAGCATGATATTTACATGGCTTGTCCATTTTTTGATATCTTTTCCTATGCTAGATCATTGCACATCCTGGTACACTGCCAGAGGCATTCATATAGAGTCATATCATCCTATCAGTTTTTCATATCGAGTTGTAAGTAAATAAAAGTGTGATGATCATCATTATTAGAGCATTGCCCAATGAGGAAATAAAAATGGGGGAGACCAAATGAGCCCACCATAAAAAAATATTGGGGGAGGCGAAAAAAGAAAAAGCCCACCATGAAAAAAAACAAATAAATGAGAGAAAAGAGAGAAGGGACATTGCTACTATCCTTTACCACACTTGTGCCTCAATGTGGCACCTTGTTCCTCATATAGAGAGTCTCATGTATGTCATTTTCATATTCTAGTGGGAATTTTTCATTATAGATTGGCTTGTATATTTCGATGACGGGCGTCCTCAAATGCCTGAGGTCTTCATGAGCAAGCAAGTTGGATGCATATCCACTTAGCTTCAGTCGAGCTTTCATACACTTATAGCTCTAATGCATCCGTTGCATGACAATCCCTACTCCTCGCATTGATATCTATTGATGGGCATCTCCATAGCCCGTTGATACGCCGAGTTGATGCGAGACTTTCTTCTCCACTTTTACCCCTTTGAAACCTTCCACCACATTCTATTCCACCTATATGATATGTGCATGGTTCACGCTCATGTATTGCGTGAAGAATAAAAAGTTGATGCATATTAAAAAAGTATGATCCAATTGCCTGACTTGGGCACCGTGGTGCTTGACATTTGTATTAATGTGGTGAAGACGGAGCCATGCCTTGCTAATATAATAAGATGAATGGGAGTAAACATTCTTTGAGGAACGTATAATTTGAAAGATTGATGATCTTGTTGCTTGTGCTTATAAGTATTACTATGTTAATGTTCGTTAATTCATAGTTTCTCAATGAGCATACATGCAAAAGATTAAATTTTGGGTAGCATGTCACATCAAAAATTCTGTTTTTATCATTTACCTACTCGAGGACGAACAGGAATTAAGCTTGGGGATGCTTGATATGTCTCGAACGTATCTATAATTTTTTATTGTTCCATGCTATTATATTATCATTCTAGGATACTTTTTGAGTAATTATTTACCAATTTATATTATTTTTTAGCACTAACCTATTGACCCAGTGCCCAGTGCCAGTTCTTGTTTTTTGGGTGTTTTTTCTTTCGTGGAAATTCCATATCAAACGAAGTCCAAACGCAATAAAAATTTACACAGATTTTTTTTGGAATATATGTGAATTTTGGGAGTTAGAAGGAACAAAAGACGATGCACGAGGGCCCCACAAGCCAACAGGGCGTGGCCTGGGGGGCGCCATCATGGCTTGTGGCCAGCCCTTAAGTCGGTTGGGGCCCTCCTTCCGCCGCAAGAAAGATATTTTCACGATGAAAATCCCCTCAAAATTTCAGCCCGATTGGTTCTATGGCTTTCCGGATATTTAAGAAATGGTGAAGGGCCAGAAAACAGTCGCGAAAACAGAAGAGAAACAGAGAGATAGATCCAATCTCGGAGAAGCTCCTGCCCTTCAGGAGCCATGGCGTCCATGGACCAGAGGGGAAACTCTCCTCCCACCTAGGGAGGAGTCCAAGGAGGAAGAAGAAGGAGGGGGGCTCTCTCCCCTCTCTCCCGGTGGCGCCGGAGCGCCGTCGGGGCAACCATCGTGACGACGATCAACACCAACAACTTCGCCACCGTCATCACCACCACCATCACCTTCCCTCATCTATCTACAGCGGTCCACTCTCCCGCATCCCGCTGTACCCCCTACTTGAACATGGTGCTTAATGCTATATATTATTATCCAATGATGTGTTGTTATCCTATGATTTTTGAGTAGTTCATTTTTGTCCTATGGGTTGATTGATGATATTGATTGGTTTGAGTTGTGTGGTTTATTTTGGTGTTGTCCTAAGGTGCCTTCCATGAGGCGCGCACGTGAAGGATTCACGCTGGAGGGTGTTGCAATATGTTTGTGATTCGCTTATAGTGGGTGGCTAGAGTGATAGAAGCTTACACCTGAGTAAGGGGATTCTTTACATATGGGATAAAGGGGACTTGATGTGTTAATGCTATGGTTGGGTTTACCTTAATGATGTCGGATTTCGGGCTCCGCAAAACCCCAAGAAGTTCGAACAGAGGGGCGTGTGTGAAGGTCCCCTGCAGCCTCGCCCTACCTAACCCGCTACTCGCTGGTTAGGACGATGAACTCGCACGATGCGGAGGAAGAAGATGCACACGGTGATTTACCCAGGTTCGGGCCACTGGGAAGCGTAATACCCTACTCCTGCTTTGGTGGATTGCCTCACGAGGAGGTGTGGTGGATGAACTAGTACAGAGGTGAGTAGCCTCGCGAGGGCACTCGAGTGGTGTTCTTGGCTCTCTGCCCTATTGGGTGTCTGTTGTGTTCTCTCGTCCCCTGTCTCTCTCCTTCTACGGTGCAGCCTATCCTCTATTTATAGCAGCGGCCCGGGTCCTCTTCCCTTATCGCAATGGCGGGAAGGGATCCCACAACGGCCAAATTCGAAGGGGGACAGGAGTACATCCCTGCCCTGTCCAAAGGTGGTCTTCGCCTGCAAAGTAGCTGTCGATGATGCAGAGGTGGGCTCGGCGATGACATCCGTCCTGCTTGGCTCGTGGTCATGGTCTTGTTGCACCGGAATAGAAACCTTTGGGGGGCGCTTTGGGAACCCGCGTACGTCCTTGCTCCCTTTGCACCAAAGGGGAAACTGCACCGCCTGGCGCGCTGGCACCCGCCTGTCCTTCCTTGCATCATCCTTGACTCCTGAGGCCGGGTTCTGCATAGAGATCTCCGCCGCTCCGGAGAGGGCCTGCGGAGGCCCATCCTTCGCTGGTCTTGGTGACGTTCTTCCTCACGAGCTTAGGGCCCTCGCGAGGGCTTTGTCTTGGGTGCGGTCCCGCCAGGCCGTGCCTGGCTGACAAAGTGGGCCATGCCCTGGGCCGCAGGCAGGCAGGTCTGGGTACCCCCGTTCCCAGAACGCCGACAAATGATTTCTAGTAGTTGCGGATGCTTGCTAGAGGTCCAATCATAAGTGCATAAGATCCAAGTACAGAAAGTGTGTTAGCGTATGCCTCTCCCTCATATAAAACTGCAATAATGATTACCGATCTTGTTATCAATTGCCTAGGACAATCTCACAAATCCTATCACCACTTTTCCACACTCGCTATATTTACTTTATTGTTCTTTTATTAAAACAACACCTAACTTTTATTTCTACGTTCTTTATTACCTTGCAAAACTATCCATTACATCTACAAAGTACTTCTAGTTTTATTCCCGCAAATTAGTTTCATACTTGTTCTAGGTAAAGTAAGCGTTAGCGTGCGTAGAGTTGTATCGGTGGTTGATAGAACTTGAGAGAATATTAATTCTAACTTTAGCTCCTCGTTGGGTTCAACCCTCTTACTTATCGAAAAAGGCTACAAACAATCCCCTACACTTGTGGGTTATCAGTAAGAGGACACTAGGGAGAGCTCTTGTAAAAAGTTGAGCACAAGGAGAATAGTGGAAGAGGTCAAAATAGTAACTTTGGTAAAATGGCAGAAGGTGTTTGGTGATGATCTCGGGTATCTAGAGGAATCCAATGACTTTGAAAATTAGCAAGAATTGGTTTGGGGTTAATTTGAGCTAGTGCATAAATTAGTAGCTCATTTGGATAAAGTTTACAATGTAAACTATTCCATCCATGGATTTGGTTAGAAGGGGCTTTGGCCAGCTTGGACCAACTTGAATTGTTCTCCTTCTTGAACCACTTGGCCCAGATGAAACAATATGCAATTTGAGCAAGTACACCAATTTTGTACACAATTGGTGAAACTTGATACTGCAAAGTTGTTCAAACTTGGAAATGGGCTAAGGACGTTTTGAGATACTTGGATAAGTCAAAAAATCAGGATTGAGATGAAAATTTGCACGACCAAAATTGGAGGCAAATGTGACTTGCTAGAATTTTGCTGGATTTATTTGATAATATTTCCTATAGAAATATTTCAAATACTTGAAATATCCAGAAAGGATATTTCAGTGTTCTATCCAATATTTTCAACATGACCATGTGTGAAACTCATATATAGGATAAATATATGTCCACTTGGTTTCTCTAAATTTTCTCAAATATTTTTGAAACATTAAAGTAATTTTCCCCTACGAAAGACCATTTCAGGCCTCAAGAAAAAAGCATTTAAATAAAATATACAAATAACCTTTAAAATATTATTTTTGTGGTTTGGGGAAATCTTATATATAGTTGGTTTCTAATATAATTTTTGAACTATTTGATACACCCTAATTTAAGTACTTTTAGTTCAAATCCTAACTCAGAGCTTTTTGAAAACCTAAATTTAATAAATACTTTTAGGCCAAGATATTTTTGTATAAAAAGTAGTTTTATAACCTATACACGTGGCACATGATCATTGGGCAAAATTTCAGCTCAAGGGAAGGAGTTGTGAGAGTAGGAGAATTACTATGAATTTAGAGCACGTTCAAACAACAAGCAATTGACAAATCAAATCAAAGATCAATCAACACACAAAGTTTTTGGTGGTGCAATTTCTTGAGATTTATTAATCATAGTGATGTGATACAAAACAGTTGGTGTGACAATAAGCTAAGGGTTTTAGTCCATAGAGACATAATTACTCACCTTAGAATTTAGAGCAGAATCATACGATCTCGAGGTAGATCATTTTGTACTTGATACTCCATCACATCAATATAATCAGAGCATGACGTAGGGTTTTACCTCCTCTAGAGGGTCCGAACCTTAGTAAAACATCGTCTCCCTTGTTTGTTGTTACCCATTGATCCTAGACCCACAACTCGGGAACCCCTACCCGAGATCAGTCGGTTTTAGTACCGACACCCTTGTGCTGGTAGCTTTGGGCGCTTGGACGGCGATGGCTTTTTCCTTGCCGGCCATCTTCGGTGGTGGAGAAAGGAAAGTGTGGGGAGATTGGAGCAAGAAACATCACATGACTGCAAAAAAAAAGAGAAAAGACTTTTGATATAGATATGTCCTCGGATCCACTAGCCGACGTGGAAGACAGAACTCGCCTATGAAGCCGAAGACCAAGACCGTGAAGTTGTTTCAAGGAAACAACCAAAAGTCTTCGGCTTGAAGACATGTTCATGGGATACTAACGGTGTCCTGGATTAGGGGGTGCACACCACATCGGCTCGCCATCGTTGGGCCGGGCCGATGACAATGCGTGCCCTTGCCCTCGGCGTACTCAAGATGGAATCCTGATAACCCACAAATATAGAGGATCATTTATAGCCTTTTTTGATAAATAAGAGTGTTGAACCCAATGAGGAGCTAAACGTAGAATTAATATTCTCTCAAGTTCTATCGACCACCGATACAATTCTAAGCCCGCTAACTCTTACTTTACCTAGAACAAGAACAAAACTACTTTGCGAGAATAAAACTAGGATAAGTTTGCAAGAAAAAAACCAAAAGTACTTAGCTAGATAATAAAAGTTAGTTTGTTTTATTATAAAGCTTTTTGTAGAACGAAGAGAAAGATTGTCCATAGGAAATTGAATAGAACACGATAGATATTTATCATATGCAATGAGGGAGAGGCATACACGAACTTACTTTCCGTACTTGGATCGTAGGCACTTATGATTGGAATTCTAGCAAGTATTCGCAACAACTAAAGATCATTAAGGTAAAACCCACCCATACAATTAAGTAATAAGTCCCCTTTACTCCCATACGCAACAACCCCCTTACTCGGGTATAAGCTTCTGTCACTCTCGCCACCCACTATAAGCAAATCATGAACGTATTGCAAAACCCTACACCGGTAATCCCACAGGCTTGCACGACACGAAGGGCACAATAGGACAACACCATATGAACATACAACTCATATCAATCACACCATATTACAATTAACCCGTAGGACAAAAATAATCTACTCCAACATCATAGGATGGCCACGCATCATTGGGAAATAATATATAGTATTAAGCACCATGTTCAAGTAGAGATTATAGCTGGGAGAGAGAGAGAGGTTACACTGTTATAAAGAGAGGGAGAGAGTTGGTGGAGACGGCGGCGAATTTGTTGGTGTAGATCGCCGTCACAATGGTTCCCCCAGCGGCACTCCGGCGCCACCGGAAGAGAGGGGGAGAGAGCCCCTTCCTTCTTATTCTTCCTTGGCCTCCCCCCTAAATGGGGGGAGGGTTTATGTAAGAGCACATTTCTCCATGTGTGCTTTTGGTAATTGATGACAATCCCTGTGGACTAATGGTTGCCTTGAGTTATATTCAAAGGATTTGTCCATAGGCATTTATTGAAGTCCATCTGTTGGTTTCAAGGAGTTTATATGGTGACCAAGGTTGTATTCAAGGTTTTATCCAAAGATTGGTCATGTGAGAGTTGAGCTTATTGTAAGCATGTCTTGAAGAAGAATATTGTGTGAGCATTCATGTTTACCTTCAAGACATCATCTCTATGAAGAGAGAAGATAAGATACAAGGTTGATCAAGACTAAGTCAAAAGAGTGAATCAAGTTGATCAATATACAAAGCGTACAAGATGTACCAAGAGGGATCAAGTGATTCCATGGTATGGTAAGCATTGTCCATTACGCTTTGTGTACTAACCCATGGTCTACGTGAGAGTTCTATGTGGGGTTAGGTATGTTTCCATGGGCTTGCATCAAGAGGAAGATCTAATACAACCCATGGAGGATGACATCAAGTGCTGATTGTCATCAAGATTGTAGTGTGCAAGTTCAAGTGGAGCATCACGAAGAGATCATGCTTGAAGCTTGCCGTCCATTGTGGTGACAATGGACTTGTGAAGATGTGCCGAAGAGTGGCTCGCCCATAATGGAGTATGGGGGAGCAATTAACTAGTCTTCATCGAGCCAACACAATCAAGAAAGGTGGTCCATCTTGAGGAAGTCAAGATCATCATCATCTAGCTCAAGTGGACTATGTGCAAGGTATAGGTTTGCCCTTGATAGTTTTTCTATTTTATAGGTCTCACGATGGTAGTTGGGAGACCGGGTTATAGGATCGATTGCCGTACTATCAAGGGGGGATCTGAAGTGAGTAGCTTGATCGTATCGTTCGTTGAGAGCTCAAACCATTTGCATCATTGCATCATCTTTCTTGGTTCTTGTTTGGTGTTTCTCTTTGTGAATTTTCGAGCTTATGGTCATCTTCATGACAAGCTCGAGTTCATCGAAAATGGAGTCCATATGCATCTTCTATGATGTTTTCGATGTTGGAGTTTTTTATGGTTGTTCATTGATACAGGTTTCACATCTCTATATCATTGGCTGTTAGATAGCTCTTGTCGTCCTCTATCAAACAAACTTGAGTTTGCTCAATTCGGAGCTCGTATGCGAAAGTTATGGCAGTTTCTTTCTTAGGACAGTTTTCAGCACTGAGGCGGTAGTACCGCTTCTATGGAGCTGTAGTACCGCTGGGTAGTTCTGGCACCCAGCGCAGGGCACCAGACATGTCTAGGGTGCCGTGCCACCAGAACGGTGGTAGGGCGGTAGTAACAAGCGGTGGTACCCCTGCCCCCCTACTACTGCTTGGATCTGCCCCTCCTACAGCGCCAGTGGTAGTACCGCTGGCAGGAGTGGTAGTACCGCGCCGGCGACACTACCGCCTCCGTGACTAAGTCAGTTGTGGCCAGCGAGCCCAGAGCGGTACTACCACTTGTGTGCGGCTGGTAAGTGGGTGATACGTCCATTTTGCATCATGATTTCTTATTCATATTTATGTTATTCTTGTCCATTATTCCCTATCATCATACAATTCTTATGCCCTTTCTCTCTGAATATGCAAGGTACATCACAAAGAGGGAATTATCTGGAAACTGGAATTCTGGACCGGAATACCGAGAAAAGGTGAGAAAAATCACCAGACTCCAAATGACCTGAAACTTCGCGAGGAATTTTTATTGAATATATGTGAATTTATGGGCCAAAAATATACCACAGGGGGCCACTAGCCAGGCACAAGCCATCAGGGCGCAGTCCCCCCAGGCCGCGCCCTGACGTGTGGTGGGGCCCTGGCTGGCCTCCCGAGGCCCCTCTTCTCCTATTTGGTGTGTTTTACCCGAGAAAAAATCATAAGCAACCTTTCGGGATGAAGCGCCGCCGTCTCGAGGCGAAAACCTGGGCAGAGGCCCTTTTGCACTCCGGCAGTCAGATTCTGCCGGGGAAATCCCTCTCCGGGAGGGGGAGATCGAAGCCATCGTCATCACCAACGCTTCCTCCTTCATGGGAGGACCAATCCTCATCAACATCTTCACTAGCACCATCTCATCTCCAACCCTAGTTCATCTCTTGTATTCAATCTTTGTCCCAAAACCTCAGATTGGTACCTCTGGGTTACTAGTTGTGTTGATTACATCTTGTAGTTGATGCTTGTTCGATTACTGGGTGGAAGAAATTATGTTCAGATCCTTAATTATTATTATTGCACCTCTGATCTTGAACATGTTGATGAGGTGTGAGTAGTTACTATTGTTCCGGAGGACATGGGAGAAGTCTTGTTATAAGTTATCATGTGAAGTTGGTATTCGTTCGATATTTTGATGATATGTATGTTGTTACTTCTCTTAGTGGTGTCATGTGAACATCGACTACATGACACTTCACCATGCTATGGGCCTAAGGGAAGTCATTGTGGAGTAACAAGTAGATGATGAGCTGCTAGAGTGACAGAAGCTTAAACCCGAGTTTATGCGTTGCTTCATAAGGGGCTGATTTGGATCCACATGTTTCATGCTATGGTTAGATTTATCTTAATTCTTCTTTGTTGCGGATGCTTGCAAGAGGGGGTAATCATAAGTAGGTTGTTAGTTCAAGTAAGAACAGCACCTTAGCACCGGTCCACCCACATATAAAATTATCAAAGTAGCAAACGCGAATCAACTCAACATGATGAACATGACTAGACATAATTCCCATGTGTCCTTGGGAGCGCTTGCTTAATATAAGAGTACTTTTAGGCATGTCCTTTGCTATAAAAAGGATTGGGCTATCTTGTTGCACTGATAACCGACAAGTATATGGGATCGCAACAGTTTTCGAGGGTAGAGTATTCAACCCAAATTTATAGATTCGACACAAGGGGAGCCAAAGAACACTTGAGAGTATTAGCAATTGAGTTGTCAATTCAACCACACCTGGAGATTAAATATCTGCAGCAAGGTGATCAGTAGCACAGTAATATGATAGTTTGATAGCAGTAGCAACAGTAACAGTAGCGGTAACAGTAGTAGCAATAGTTTTGTAGCAGTTGGAACAGTAGCAGCAGCAATAGTAACTTAGAAAGAACAAAATGTGGAAAACTCGTAGGCACTGGATCGGTGAAGTCGTTGGATGATATTCATCATATGACAGTCATAACCTAGGGCGATACAGAACTAGCTCCAGTTCATCAATGTAATGTAGCATGTATTCCGTAAATAGGCATACATGCTTATGGAAAAGAACTTGCATGACATCTTTTATCCTACCCTCCCGTGGCAGCGGGGTCCATAAGGAAATTAAGGGATATTAAGGCCTCCTTTTAATAGAGAACCGGAACAAAGCATTAACACATGGTGAATACATGAACTCCTCAAACTACGGTCATCACCGTGAAGTATCCCAAATATTGTCACTATGGGGTTGACGGATCATAACACGTAATAGGTGCATATGACCAGGCAAGATCGGATCAAGAACATAGATATAGAGATGATAACATACACAGTTCAGATCTGAAATCATGGCACTCGGGCCCTAGTGACAAGCATTAGGCATAGCAAAGTCATAGCAACATCAATCTCAGAACATAATGGATACTAGGGATCAAGCCCTAACAAAACTAACTCGATTACATGATGAATCTCATCCAACTCCTCACCGACCAGCAAGCCTACGAAGGAATTACTCACTCCTCGTTGGGAGCGTCATGGAATTGGCGATGGAGAAGGGTTGGTGATGATGAAGACCGAAGATTCCCCTCTCCGGAGCCCCAAACGGGCTCCAGATCTGGCCTCCCGATGAATAACAGGAGGTGGCGGCGGCTCCGTATCGTAAAACGCGATGCAACTTCCTCTGTGATTTTTCTCCGAAAATAGGAATTTATAGTGGCGGAATTAGGGTCAGTGGGGCCACGAGGTGGGCACAACCCACCAGGGCGCGCCCAGGTGGGTGCTGCTCACCCTGGTCCCCTCTCTTCGGTAGATTTTGGCTCCAATAATTCTTATATATTCTGAAATACTTCTCCAAAAAGTTCCGTTCCATTTTGAGAACTTTTATTTCTACACAAAAACAACACCATGGTAGTTCTGTTGAAAACATCGTCAGTCCGGGTTAGTTTCATTCAAATCAGGCAAATTAGAGTCCAAAACAAGGGCAAAAGAGTGAGGAAAAGTAGATACGTTGGAGACGTATCAACTCCCCCAAGCTTAAACCTTTGCTTGTCCTCAAGCAATTCAGTTGACAAACTGAAAGTCATAAAGAAAAACTTTTATGAACTCTTTTGTTCTTGTTTACATATATATGCTTAAGTAGCACCCAGGTTTTCAGCAAAGATTATGACTAACCATGCCAACAATAACTCTTAGAAATTATATTAACTCATAACAATAACATAAGCAACTAGCAAGCAATAATAAGATATCTCAAGCGCCAACACTTGGTCAAAAAAATCATGATACAATATGACAATAGTGGTATCTTGCTAGCCCTTTCTGAGACCGCAAAACAAAAATGCAGAGCACCTCCAAAGTTCAAGCAACGACTAGACATTATAATTCATGGTAGAAAAGATCTAGTCATGCTGCACCCAACATCAACTATACACAATGCATGAGGATGACAATAGTGCTCTCAGGTCTGGCGCTTATTTGAGAAGGTGATGACTCAACATAAAAGTAAATAGGTAGTCCCTTCGCAGAAGGAAGCATGGGTTTGCAGCGGCGCCAGAGCACAAAGTTTAAACCAGAGATAGATATAATTTTGGGAGGTACACCCTACCTGTCAACGTCACGACCAAGAGTTATCAATATCTTCCATGCTAAACAAATTAGCGGCGGTTCTCAAGTGGTAAAAGTAAAGGTTTACTCCCCCTCCACCAACAATCACACTCCACGGCTAGCCATATCCACGGGTATCGTCCAAACCAACAACATTCCTGGGGGAGTTTTGTTTAATTATTTTTGATTTTTGATTTCGGGACTGGGAATCCCTATTACCGCCCCTCTCGTGTAAGGACAAGTGAATAAACACTCATCATGAGAATAACCCACTTAGCATGGAAGATACTGACTGCCCCCTGTCGCTCCATGAGCGGTCCAGCCACACAAAACAGATGTTCATTTGAATTTTTAGACATGGTACATGCAAATTTACTTTGGAACGGCAGGGTAATACCGCATATAGGTAGATATAGTGGACTCATCTGGCACAACTTGGTTTAAGGGTTTTGAAGAAAAAGCAGTATTCCCGCTTAGTACAGGCAAAGGCTAGCAAATAGATTGAGAAGCGGCCAGCTAGAGAGTGAAAACGGTCATGAACATGCATTACATATAATCAACATTGAATACTAGCATGAGTAGGATATGGACACCATGAACATAAATATCATGAAGGCTATGTTGGTTTTGATTCAACTACATGCGTGAACATGTGCCAAGTCAAGCCACTTTAAACATTCAGAGGAGGATACCATATCATCATACCGCATCACAACCATTTTAATGCATGTTGACACCCAAGATAAATCATGATCCACTCCTAGCTACTTAAGAATGGCATGAACAACTATAATCTCTAATGGTCATTGCAAACATATTTGATCATAATATGCTGAATCAAGGATACTAGGTTAAACATATTTACAAAAACAAAAACAAGTTGAGTTCATACCCGCTTTTCTCTGCCACAGTCAATTCATCGAATATCGTCATTATTGCCTTTCACTTGCACGGCCGAATGATAAGAAAATAATGATAGTGCAAGAGTGTCGTGGACAAAGCTGGAATCTGCAACATTTTATTCAAGAGGAGAAGACAAAGGAATATGGGATCTTTGTTAGATAGACAATAATGCATATGAGAGCCACTCAACATTTTCATTGTGGTCTTCTCCTTGGTACGACTCAAATAAAAGGAAAAGAATTTCAAAGAAACACACTGAAATATTTTTGGAGTTTTTGGTTTTTCTTGAAGAAAGCAAATTAAAGAGGAAAAGCAAAAACGAGAAAAACTATTTACACGGGAAAACTACCAACAAGTAAAAGAAGAAGCGAGAAATCTTTTTGGGTTTTCTTTTGATGCTACAATTAAACTAAGCTAGAAAGAAAAACTAAAAAATAGGAAATATTTTTGGGTTTTCTCAAAGTTTTCAAACACACAAGAAGAAAGCAAGAAAACAAATCTAGCATGGATATTACAATGAAAAAGTGTGAACACCGACAACTGGAATGAAATGTGTGAACATGAATGTACTGTCGGTGGAAATACGTACTCCCCCAAGCTTAGGATTTTGGCCTAGCTTGGTAATCACCATCCGTATGAATTATAATCTGGGCGATGGCTCACCGAGGCCCTCGGTGCAAACTGCGCGGCCCTCCTGGTAGCTTCAACCTCCACATTGTGCACATGGGCCTCGCTCTCAAGGACATAGTATCTTCCCCTACTGTGAAAATCAAAGAGAACAGGAGCAGGAAAAGCGACAGGCACAACGTTTTTTTTATTAAATCTCAAGTTATAGGTGTAGTTAGTGGTTGTACCCGTGAGGAACTTATGACGCTTCATGGCATCAAAGTCTAAATATTGAGTAGGTAAGATGGGGTCATTAGGCCATGGTGAGACATTTAAGCTCTTTGCTACACGGGAGGCATAGATTCCTCCATAAAAATTACCATTAGCAGCATTGAGCTGCAGTCACCGTGCAACAATTGCACCAAGATTATAATATTTATTTCCAGTTATGGCGGTGTGTAAGAGACTCAAATCATGCGCACATAGTGTTCTACAATCTTGTTTGCCTACGATACATTTACCATTAAAGAGTGCGAAATATTGTATTGATGGGAAATGGATGTTGTTAATTCTCCCTTGTATTACCCCCCTATCTTCACCAAAGCAAAGATTAACTAAAAATGACTCGTATTCAGATTTTGTTGGTTCGTCAAGGGAACCCCAATATGGAAGTTTGCATGCTTCACTGAACATTTCTAACGGCATGGTGAAGGAACGGTCATAAAGGTTGAACGAAACTCTAGACTCACGAGAAAAATATTTAAATTTCCTTGTGAAGGTTTTCGTGAGTTCGAGGTGTTGGGGGCACTTATCTGCGATGAAGGGAGCAAGCTCTATATTGTGGATAAATTGGTCAAATTCCTCCTTAATACCTGCACCTTCTATGAACTCATCGCACGGCCACAAGTATGATTTGGTGGCGGCATCTCGCATCGAGCTTTCTCTTGGCTCAACATAAGATTGTCGAACCGAGCTTCCACTTGATGAGGCTTCCGAGGATCTCCTCCTCGAAGAACTCCTAAAGAATTGCATTTTTATCCCTATAAAAATTCTGAAAAAAAATAGTCCACAAAAATTTTGTTAACAAAACTTTGTAAGATTGTTAGCAACTACTCCTAAGCATGCATAGAGGCCATATTGAGCATTCAAACTACTTAGAACTCTAAGAATTCAACATGCAAGCTCATCTACAGCAGCACCAAGAGTAGCTAATTACTCTAAAAATAACCCACTAAATCAAAAACTAATTGGAGCAATGGAGGAGTCACATACCAAGTAGCAATCCCTCCAAACAGTTTCAGAAACGGAGCTTCGAGCTAAGAGATCGAAATCCGCGGGTTTGAGAGCAAGAACACGGGAATGGTGGTTGTGGTGATTTTTTTTCCTGGAGGTAGGGGATGATGTGGGCAAAAGAGATAAGTGAGGGGGCACACGTGGGGACCACAACCCACCAGGGCGCGCTTGGGGGTGTTGGCGCGCCCTGGTGTCTTGTGGGCACCAGGTGCACCACCCTCTGGTATTATTTGCACGAAAAATTCAGAAATATTCGGAAAAAATCGTGTTAAATTTTCAGGGCATTCTGAGAATTTTTATTTTTGGGTCATTTTTTATTGCACGGAGAAAACAAAAAACAGGATAATCATGGCATTTTATTTTATTTGACTAACTAAAACAGAAAATAAAAGGTGGGAGCAGAGAGTTGTGCTTACTAGATTCATCGACTTCATACCTCTCAAAAATGATCCATTAATAAGGTTGATCAAGTCTTATTAACAACCACTTCCGATTAGCATGAAACCGAAGAACTTTCGTAAAACACTAAGTTACCTCAATGGGGATGTGCATATCCCCGACAGTAAGTATATCATATTTCTTTTTGGCAGTAGGTAGAGGTAATTGAAAACTTCCAATAGTGATGGTCGGAGATTCTTCAATAACATTTATACCATTCACATGGAATTGTTTCTTCGGAATGTGCACCGTGTGCTCATTACCATTGATATGAAAAGTGACTTTGCTTAAAAGAATAATTAGCAAGCATGGTGGAGATTTCTTTTAATGGAGCAAGGTATAGTTGGTATTCCAGGATCTCCAAGTTTTTTAGGTACTCCATCCTTAAAAGAATAATTAGCAAGCATGGTGGAGATTTCAGCTTCAATTTTTTTTCTTTTATTTGTGATGATGTCTTTCGTATACTTTAAATAAGGGGCCATTTTTAAGATATCGATTAAGCGGGTACGCAAAAAGACTGGCCTAATCATTTCAACAAAGCGCTCAAATTCTTCATCATCCTTTTTCTTAGATGGCTTAGGTGGAATGGCATGGGTTTCTGAACCCATGGCTCTCTTTCTTTACCATGTTTCCTAGCCACAAAGTCTCTTTTATCATAACGTTTATTTTTAGGTTGTCGGTTATCAAGATCAGCAACAGGCTCTATTTCAACATCATTATCTGGTTCTTTATCATTATTAGGTTGAGCATCTTCATGAACATCATCATTATCATTTTCATTATCACTAAGTGAATGTTCATTACCAGACTGAGTTTCAGCTTCAGAAATAGAGACATCATTATTATCAGGAGGTTTTTGTATCTCAGGTTCACTAGAGGTATGCAAAGTCCTATCATTTTTCTTCTTCTTTTTCTTTCTAGAAGGACTAGGTGCATCAGTATTAATTCTCTAAGAGTCTTGTTCAATTCTTTTAGGATGACCCTCAGGATAAAGTGGTTCTTGGGTCATTCTACCTCCTCTAGTTACTACTCTAGCAGCAAAATCATTCATATTATTATTCATTTCATCAAGCAATTCTTTTTGAGATTTAGCAACTTGTTCTAACTGAGTTTGAGCCATAGAGGCATGTTTTCCTGCACCTCTAACATCATTGCTGATTCTAAATAGCAAGTCACTCAAGCGAGCAATCATATCAGAATTATATTTCAATTGTTTTAGAACATGAGCATTGAAATGATCTTGCTTCATATATAGTTGTCAAACTCATATAAGCATTGACTAGGATGTTTATTGTGAGGGATATCACCTTCATCAAACTTTAGTAAAGAATTTACCTTCACCACTTGTGGAGATGGTGGTGTGTCAAGGCCATCTATTTCTTCAATAGGTGGCAAATTCTTAACATCCTCAGCTTTAATACCTTTTTCCTTCATAGATTTCCTTGCCTCTTGCATATCTTCAGGACTGAGAAATAAGATACCCCTCTTCTTCGGAGTGGGTTTAGGCGGTAGTTCAGGAGGAGTCCAATCATCATAATTCTTCAATATGTTATTCAATATTCCTCAGCTTGTTCAACAGTTCGTTCCCTGAAAACACAACCAGCACAACTATCTAGGATGTCCCTAGAAGCATTGGTTAGTCCATTATAGAAGATATCAAGTATTTCATTTTTCTTGAGAGGATGATCAGGCAAAGCATTAAGCAACTGGAGAAGCCTCCCCCAAGCTTGTGGGAGACTCTCTTCTTCAATTTGCACAAAGTTAAATATTTCCTGTAAGGCAGCTTGTTTCTTATGAGCAGGAAAATATTTTTCAGAGAAGTAGTAAATCATATCCTGGGGACTACGCACAGAACCAGGAGCAAGAGTATTGTACCATGTCTTAGCATCACCCTTTAATGAGAACGGAAATAACTTAAGGATATAATAGTAGCGAATCTTCTCATCATAAGCAAAGAGGGTAGCTATATCATTCAGCTTAGTAAGGTGTGCCACTACAATTTCAGTTTCATAGCCATGGAAAGGATCAGATTCAACCAAAGTAATTAACTCTGGGTCGACAGAGAATTCATAATCCATATCGGTAACAAAGATAGGTGAAGTAGCAAACTTAGGATCACATTTCATTCTAGCATTCAAAGTCTTTTCCTTATACTTGCATAGCAATTTCTTAAGATCGTTTCTATCCTCGCAACAAAGAATTTCTCTAGTTACCTCTTCGTCCATAACATAACCTTCAGGTATCTTAGGCATTTCAAACTTAGGAGAGCTAGGACTAGTAGGTGTTTCATATTCATCATCAGTTTCATAAGCTTCATCGGTTTCAGCAATCTCATCAATTTCAGTAGTTTCATTCTCTTTAGCTCTAGCAATTTGTTCATCAACAAATTCTCCTAGTGGCACATTATCATCAAGCATGGTACTAGCATCATCAATAGCATAATTCATAGCAGAGGTAGCATCATCAATAACTTGCGACATATCAGGATTACTAGCATGTGGTGGTGTTGCAAGCTTACTCAAAACAGAAGGTGAATCAAGTGCGGAGCTAGATGGCAGTTCCTTACCTCCCCTCGTCTTAGAGGGAAAAATCTTAGTCTTTGGATCCTTCAGATTCTTCATAGTGATCAATTGATATAAATCCCAAGTGACTCAACAAATATAGCTATGCTCCCTAGCAACGGCGCCCGAAAAAGGTCTTGATAACCCACAAGTATAGGGGATCACAACAGTTTTCGAGGGTAGAGTATTCAACCCAAATTTATAGATTCGACACAAGGGGAGCCAGAGAACACTTGAGAGTATTAGCAGTTGAGTTGTCAATTCAACCACACCTGGAGATTAAATATCTGCAGCAAGGTGATCAGTAGCACAGTAATATGATGGTTTGATAGCAGTAGCAACAGTAACAGTAGCGGTAACAGTAGTAGCAATAGTTTTGTAGCAGTTGGAACAGTAGCAACAGCAATAGTAACTTAGCAAGAACAATATGTGGAAAACTCGTAGGCACTGGATCGGTGAACTCGTTGGATGATATTCATCATATGACAGTCATAACCTAGGGCGATACAGAACTAGCTCCAGTTCATCAATGTAATGTAGGCATGTATTCCGTAAATAGTCATATGTGCTTATGGAAAAGAACTTGCATGACATCTTTTGTCCTACCCTCCCGTGGCAGCGGGGTCCATAAGGAAACTAAGGGATATTAAGGCCTCCTTTTAAAAGAGAACCGGAACAAAGCATTAACACATGGTGAATGCATGAACTCCTCAAACTACGGTCATCACCGTGAAGTATCCCAAATATTGTCACTATGGGGTTGACGGATCATAACACGTAATAGGTGCATATGACTAGGCAAGATCGGATCAAGAACATAGATATAGAGATGATAACATAAACGGTTCAGATCTGAAATCATGGCACTCGGGCCCTAGTGACAAGCATTAGGCATAGCAAAGTCATAGCAACATCAATCTCAGAACATAATGGATACTAGGGATCAAGCCCTAACAAAACTAACTCGATTACATGATGAATCTCATCCAACTCCTCACCGACCAGCAAGCCTACCAAGGAATTTCTCACTCCCGGTGGGGAGCATCATGGAATTGGCGATGGAGAAGGGTTCGTGATGACGAAGACCGAAGATTCCCCTCTCCGGAACCCCAATGGGCTCCAGATCTGGCCTCCCGGTGAAAAACATGAGGTGGCGGCGGCTCCGTATCGTAAAACGTGATGAAACTTCCTCTCTGATTTTTTTCTCTGGAAATAGGAATTTATAGTGGCGGAATTAGGATCAGTGGGGCCACGAGGTGGGCACAACCCACCAGGGCGCGCCTAGGGGGCCTGGCGCGCCCTGGTGGGTGCTGCTCACCCTGGCCCCCCTCTTCGGTATATTTTGGCTCCAATAATTCTTATATATTCTGAAATAATTCTCCAAAAAGTTTCGTTCCATTCCGAGAACTTTTATTTCTGCACAAAAACAACACCATGGTAGTTATGCTGATAACAGCGTCAGTCCGGGTTAGTTTCATTCAAATCATGCAAATTAGAGTCCAAAACAAGGGCAAAAGAGTAAGGAAAAGTAGATACCTTGGAGACGTATCATGCACCTTTGCTACTATTGCTACTTGTCACTTGTTACGATTTATCTTGATACAAAACTATCTACTATCGCTACTTACAGCACTTGCAGAGAATACCGTGCTTAAAACCGCTTTTCATTTCCTTTTGCTCCTCGTTGGGTTCGACACTCTTACTTATAGAAAGGACTACGATTGATCCCCTATACTTGTGGGTCATCAAGACTCTTTTCTGGCGCCGTTGTCGGGGAGTGAAGCACCTTTGGTAAGTGGAATTGGTAAGGAAACATTTTCTGTACGTGCTGAAATTTACTGTGGCTTGTTGCTATGAACGGTCACCCTTTGAGTGGCTTGTTCGTGGCATCTTCGCCCCAAAATGAAGATGAGGAAATTGTTCCTCAACCTACTGAACCTACTGAAAATATTTATTATGAGATTCCTTCGGGTATGCTTGAAAAACTCTTATCACATCCATATGATGGAACGACTCACCCTGATTACCACTTGATATTTGTCGATGAAGTTTGTGGATTATTTCACTTGCAGGGTTGTCTGGAGACAAAGTTAAGAAGAAAGTTTTCCCTTTATTTTTGGAGGAAAAGGCATTAATGTGGTACAAGCTATTGGGTGATATTGGATCATGGGACTAGAATTGCTTGAAGTTGAAATTTCATTACAAGTTTTATCCTATGCATCTAGTTCATCGTGAGCGGAACTTTATTTATAATTCCTGGCCTCGTGAAGGAGAAAGTATCGCTCAAGCTTGGGGGAGGCTTAAATATATGATGCACACCTGCCCCAACCATGAGATATCAAGAAACACTATTATGCAAAATTTCTATGCTCGGCTTTCTCATGATGACCAAGTACTACTCGATTCTTCTTCTACTGGTTCCTTCATGAATAGGACTATTGAATTCAAATGGGATCTTGTGGAAAGAATTAAACGCAACTTTGAAGATTGGGAACTCGACAAAGGTAAAGAGTGAGGTATAAAGCTTAAGTTTGATTGTGTTAAATCTTTTATGGAAACTGATGCCTACTATAAGTTGAGTAATAAATATGGCCTTGACTCTGAGATAGTAGCTTCTTTTTGTGAATCATTTTCTACTCATGTTGATCTCCCTAAGGAGAAGTGGTCTAAATACCATCCACCCATTGAAGAGCAACTAGAGAAACCTATTAAAATTGAGAAGGAAGAAATATTTGTTAGCCATGTTGATCCAACTGCTTACATTGAGAAGCCACCTTTCCCTGTTAGAATTAAGGAACACGCTAAAGCTACAACTGTGGTTAATAAAAGTCATGTTAGGACACCTACACCTCCTGAACAAATAAATGTTGAGCCTAAAGTTGCTATGGTTAAAGATCTGCTAGTTGACAACGTTGATGGTCAAGTCATTTACTTCTGTGGTGAAGCTGCTAGAATTGCAAAACCTTCTAGAAACACGCAAGATGAACTAGATTAAAATAAACCAGTGGTTGGCGTGCCTATGGTTTCAGTTAAAATTGGAGATCATTGTTATCATGGTTTGTGTGATATTGGTGCTAGTGTTAGCGCTATACCTTGTACCTTATATCAAGAAATTATGAACGACATAGCACCATCTGAGCTTGAGGACATTGATGTTACTATTAAACTTGCAAACAGAGACACTATTACACCACTTGGGATCGTTAGAGATGTTGAGGTCTTCTGTGTAAAAGTCAAGTACCCCACTGATTTTCTAGTACTTGGTTCAGAACAAGATAACTTTTGTCCCATTATTTTTGGTAGACCTTTCTTGAATACTGTTAATGCTGAGATTAATTGTGTTACTGAGAAGGTTAAAGTCAGCTTTGGTGATGTGTCTCATGAATTTATTTTTCTAAGTTTAGTAAACAACCACATGAGAAAGAATTACCAAGTAAAGATGATATTATTGGTCTTGCTTCTATTGTCGTACCTCCTATCGACTCGTTAGAACAATATTTACTAGACCATGAAAACGATATGCATATGAATGAGAGAAATGAAATAGATGATATATTTCTGAAACAAACGCCTATTCTTAAACACAACTTATCGGTTGATATTTTAGGGGATCCCCCTCCACCCAAGGGAGATCCCGTGTTTGAATTAAAGACTTTACCTGACACTTTGAAATATGCTTATCTTGGTGAAAAGAAGATCTATCCTGTTATTATCAGTGCTAACCTTTCAGAGTGTGAAGAAAAGAGATTACTTAAAACATTGAAGAAGCATCGGGCTGCTATTGGATATACTCTCGATGATCTTAAGGGCATTAGTCCCACTTTGTGTCAGCACAAGATTAATATGGAACCGGATGCTAAACCGGTCGTTGATCATCAACGCCGCTTAAATCCTAAGATGAAGGAAGTGGTAAGAACTGAAATACTAAAGCTTCTGGAGGCAGGTATAATTTATCCTATTTCTGATAGTAGATGGGTAAGTCATGTTCATTGTGTTCCTAAGAAAGGAGGTATAGCTGTTGTTCCTAATGATAAAAATGAACTTATCCCACAAAGAATAGTAACTGGTTATAGGATGGTGAATGATTTCAGGAAATTAAACAAAGCTACTAGGAAAGATCATTACCCTTTACCTTTTATCGATCAAATGCTAAAAAGATTATCTAAGCACACACACTTTTGCTTTCTTGATGGATATTCTGGTTTTCCTCAAATACCTGTGTCAAAAGAGGATCAAGAGAAAACTACTTTTACTTGCCCTTTTGGAACGTATGCTTATAGATGTATGCCTTTTGGTTTATGCAATGCACCTGCTACCTTTCAAAGATGTATGATGTTTATATTCTCAGATTTTTGTGAAAAGATTGTTGAGGTTTTCATGGATGATTTTTTCATTTATGGAACTTCTTTTGATGATTGCTTGAGCAACCGTGATCGAGTTTTGCAGAGATGTGAAGAAACTAATCTTGTTTTGAACTGGGAGAAGTGCCATTTTATGGTGAATGAAGGCATAGTACTTGGGCACAAAATTTCTGAGCGGGGTATTGAAGTGGACAAAGCTAAAGTGGACGCCATTGAGAAGATGCCATGCCCCAAAGATATCAAAGGTATAAGAAGTTTCCTTGGTCATGCTCGTTTTTATAGGCGCTTCATTAAAGATTTCTCAAAGATTTCTAGGCCTCTAAGTAATCTTCTTCAAAAAGATTTCCTTTTGTTTTTGATGATGATTGTGTAGAAGCTTTTGAAATACTTAAGAAAGCTTTAATTTCAGCACCTATTGTTCAACCACCTGACTGGAACCTACCATTTGAGATTATGTGTGATGCTAGTGATTATGCTGTTGGTGCTGTTCTAGGGCAAAGAGTAGACAAGAAATTGAATGTTCTCCATTATGCTAGTAAAACCCTAGATGCTGCTCAAAGAAATTATGCCACCACTGAAAAGGAATTTTTAGTAGTTATCTTTGCATGTGATAAGTTTAGACCTTATATTGTCGATTCCAAAGTAACTATTCACACGGATCATGCTGCTATTAAGTACCTTATGGAAAAGAAAGATGCTAAGCCTAGACTTATTCGGTGGGTGATTTTTCTTAAAGAATTTGATTTGCATATTGTTGATAGAAAGGGAGATGAAAACCCTGTAGCAGATAACCTGTCTAGAATGGAAAATGTTCTTGATGACCCACTTCCTATTGATGATAATTTCCTGATGAACAACTTGCTTCTATAAATACTTCATGTAGTACTCCTTGGTATATTGTTGCAAAATATATCCCACCTAGTTATACCTATCAACAAAAGAAAAAATTCTTTTATGATTTACGACATTACTTTTGGGACGACCCACATCTTTATAAACAAGGAGTAGATGGTGTTTTTTTTTTTTGAGAAAAGCCGCGCGTTCATTCAACCAGAAACCAGCAGTACATATCCAACACACGCGAAGCTACTAGAGAACCGTAGAAAGGGACAGTTGTCCCGGCACATATGCAAAAACACCCCTGAACAAAGGAAAAATACAACAAGGCCCCTGGGATCTTCTGCACAGCAACGTCTGAACTCCCGCTCCTCCTCACGAACGTCACCGGAGCTCCGCCGGAAAGAAGAACGAGAAGCCACCTCGCCAAAGGATCGGAGCCGCATCTTCGCACCTTGTGCTTTGTAGACCTCAACTGTGGCCCAAAGGGACCGTCGCCGCTGTGGCTCGCCGGCCGGGGAAGCCCCAGTACGCCCCCGATCCAGATCCGTCTCCTCCCACCGCCGAGACGGGGGTGCCACGCCGGATCCAACCAGCCACCACACCTCAAACCCAGTGCCGAAGCCGCTGCCACTCTGCGTCCGCCGATTCCACCTCTCCGACGAGAAGCCGAACCAACCCTCCTGTACAGGCCTCCAGGACCCTCGAACAGCACCGGAGAACGCGCCATCGAGGCGGTGCCAGGTCCAGAGGACAAAACTCCAAACAATCGCCGCCGCCGCCGCCTCGCCGGCCAAGCGAAGGGACATGGCCACCAGCTCGTCGGCACCGCACGCGACGCCGAGGTGGAAGTAGAGCTGAGGCCAACTTATTCCAACGGAGCACCACCGCTTCCACCACCGTGGCGCTCCAGGAAACGAAGCCCTACTATTTACACGCCGAACGCACAGCTCCGGGGTTCCCCCACCCTCCTACCGCCGGAGCAGCCGGAGGAGGGAAGGGGAACCCACGGCGGCGCCGGCGGAACGAGGGCACAACTCGGACGCCTCCCTTTTCTCCTCTCAGAACTGTAGCGCGAGAGGAAGCGAGAGAAGCCCCTCTGCATAGGATCTATTCAGGAGTAGATGGTGTTATTAGATGTTGTATACCTGAGCATGAACATGAACAAATCTTAAGGAAGTGTCATTCTGAACCTTACGGGGGACACCATGCTGGTGACAGAAATGCACACAAGGTATCACAATCTGGTTTTTATTGGCATACTCTTTTCAAAGATGCTCGTAAGTATGTCCTTTCATGTAATGAATGTCAAAGTGTTGGTAATATTGGTAAACGTCAGGAAATGCCTATGAATTATTCACTTGCCATTGAACCATTTGATGTTTGGGATTTTGACTTTATGGGACATTTTCCTTCCTCAAATGGGTATACTCATATTTTAGTTGCCATTGATTATGTTACTAAGTGGGTAGAGGCTATCCCAACTAGTAGTGCTGATCATAACACCTCGATCAAAATGCTTAAGGAAATTATTTTCCCGAGGTTTGGAGTCCCTAGATATTTAATGACTGATGGTGGTTCACATTTTATTCATGGTGCTTTCCGTAAACTTCTAGCTAAATATGATGTTAACCATAGAATTGCATCACCCTATCATCCTCAGTCTAGTGGCCAAGTTGAAATGAGTAATAGAGAATTAAAATTGATCCTGCAAAAGACTGTTAACAGATCTAGGAAGAATTGGTCTAAGAAATTAGACGATGCTCTGTGGGCTTATAGAACTGCTTATAAAAACTCCATGGGGATGTCCCCATATAAAATGGTGTATGGAAAAGCTTGTCATTTGCCTATTGAATTAGAACATAAAGCTTATTGGGCAATTAAGGAATTGAATTATGATTTTAAACTTGTCAGTGAAAAGAGGTTATTTGACATTAGCTCACTAGATGAATGGAGGACACGGGCTTATGAGAATGCTAAGTTGTTTAAAGAAAAAGTTAAAAGATGGCATGACAAAAGGATTCAAAAACAGGAATTCAATGTAGGAGACCTTGTGCTTTTGTACAATTCTCGTTTCAGGTTTTTTGCAGGAAAACTCTTGTCCAAATGGGAAGGTCCATACGTTGTCGAAGAGGTCTACCGCTCCGGTGCTATAAAAATTAATAACTTCTAAGGTAAAAACCCGAGGGTGGTGAATGGGCAAAGAATCAAGCATTATATTTCAGGTATGCCCATTAATGAAGAAACTAATGTCATTCAAGTGATAACACCGGAAGAACACATACGGGAGGCCTTCCGGAACACTCCAGGAACCTGAAAAAGAGGTAGGTATGTGGTACGGTAAGTAAACCGACTCCAAAAATTCCAAAAAAATAATTTCTGTTGGTTTTAGTATTTTAGAAAAATTCCAAAAATAAAACGGAGTCGGGGGGACCCACGAGGGAGGCACAAGCCAACAGGGCGCTCCCCCTGGGGCGCGCCCTGATGGCTTGTGCAGCCCTCGTGTGCCTCCCCGACTCCGAGTTCTTCCTGAACACGTATTCTGACCTGGAAAAAATCATTATATATTCTCCCTTATGTTTTGACCACCGCATCGCGAGTTTCTCCTCTATTCTTGTTTCGAGCTGTTTTTCTGGCAGAACGGGGAATATGTCTTCTCAAGATTCGGATGGAGAGAGCTATGTGTCTAACTATGTGGCGGACCCAAAGATCTTTGGGGACATCTACCCCTACTTATGGTCCACAAAAGAGGAGGGAGATTCCGATCTGGAGGAGACGGGAGATGCCGGTCCAGACGCTAGTTCGGATGAAGATGAAGATCCGCTTCCTCAACCTGGAGATATGCATGTGGAGTTTAAGAAGCCAAGCCTCCCCAATGGAGTAAACAAATCTATGATCCAATTTATCCCGTCTCGTTTTCTGCAGGAAAGCAAGGTAAATTTGTGCAAAAGGGTTTTGAAGCTCGAACAAGAAAATGATGATTTAAGGGAGGAAAACTTCATCCTCAGGCGCAAGCTGGAGAAGAAGGGCACCACTACTCCAACACCACCACCATCACCGAAGAACACTTGAGTACATGGGTATGGGCACAACCCCTAGCTTGTTCCAAGCTTGGGGGAGGTGCCCCAATATCGTATCATCATCACTTTCCACCGTCATCTTTTATTTTAGTTTGATCTTTAGCTATTTCGTGGTTTAGAGAAATAAAGTTTCAGATTTGCTTTGCTTTGCTTAGAATTTTACTTCGAGTTCTACCTATCCTTGTAATCGAGTGTGAGAGTTATATAATAAAGATTAGTTGAGTTCGTGTGCTTTACTCTCTTGCACAAATCATCATAGCATGACAATGAAAAGAATAGTAAAGATCATATGCTTATCCCATGGGAAGTAATGACTTCACATAAAAAGAAAGTATGAACTATGAAAATTGTGGGGAATAGAACAAACATAGCCTTAGTCATTGTTATATTCTATGCAAGATTATGATAGAGAGGAGAAGATCCACATTCAAATATACTATCTTGGACATCATCTATGATTACGAACCCTCACCAAATATTAAATAATGATCAAGTGTTGAAGTTGGACATGGAAGACAACCTAATGGTCATGATTGCTTACATTTGCATAGAATTTATATAGGCATGGATCCTTTAACATGTGATGCTTCCTTTAGAACTTTTGCTAGCCAAAATTTCCGCACCAAGTAGAGATACTACTTGTGCATCCATAACCCCTTGAACCCAGTTTCTTTTTGTATGAGTCCACCTTACGTACATATGGATTGAATAAGATCCTTCAAGTAAGTTGTCATCGGTGCATAAGCAATAAAAATTGCTTTTAATCATGTATGATCTTTTATTGAAAAGGAAAATAAGCTTTGTACGATCTTGTGATGGTGAAGAAATAAAAGTGACGGAGTGCATAATAAAGTTCGCTATCGCAAGGGGTAATATAAAGTGAAGTTCCTTTGCATTAAGAGATTGCACATCTAATCAAATAAAGCACATGACAACCTCTGCTTCCCTCTGCGAAGGGCCTATCCTTCACTTTCATAAAGTTTTTACTTATACCCAAGAGTAATTAATATTTTCCCTTCCTTCAAGTTATAAACTCTCTTAGTGGAAAGCATCGCATGTTGAGGAAAGATGCAAGTGTATATATCCAGTTGAATGTAAGGAATCATGATTCATTATTGTTGACATTATCCTTGAGGTAAATGAGTTGGGTGGCAAATGAAGCGCCTATCTTCCTATGTGTCCGGCAAAAACATCAGCTCCAAAAATATGCAATGAGTGTCAACAATCATAGATGACTAAATGATAGTTGATTATGTGGGTTTGCTACAATGAAAGCTCTTATATAGACTCTTCTCTTGAATATGATGAATTATGATTATCACCATGACTAAAAGCATCATTTGTTGGTTGTCAATAAGGTTTATGCTTCATACTTCGATAATTGTGAAAAGATCTTTACTTGCTTATGAGAAGTTATATGATGAAATACTTGTTGCTATAATGATATTCATGATGCTCCCATGTCTACTGATGAGGATGCCTACTATGGGTAGGGTCACAGGCCTGACACTACTAGGAAAACGGCTATAGCTAATATGGACATTAATGGCGCACCATGTATGTGGTGCGCCACTGCTATATAGCAGTGGCGCACCAGATATGGGTGCGCCATTAATGTCCATATTACTAATGGCGCACCTGGTGTGTGGTGCGCCACTGCTAAGTTTCTCCTGGGCACACCCCCCTCCCCAGACTTACCAGTGGCGCACCGGGGCGTGGTACTAGTAATGGCGCACCACCACCCGGTGCGCCACTACTAACAATTTTTTTTTCAATTTTTTTTTTCAAAACTAGTAATGGCGCACCGGGGTGTGGTGCGCCATTACTAGTTTAACTAGTAATGGCGCACCACACCCAGGTGCGCCATTACTAACCCTGGTAGGTGTGGCGCACCCTACGTAGTGCGCCATTGCTATCCCCACCACTCCCGTCCCCACCACTCTCCCTTATCCCCTTATCTCTCTCTACCTTATCCCCACATCTCTCTCTCTGGTAACCCTGCAGCCGCCTCGCCTCACTCGCCGGTCACCCCACCCTGCCCCGCCCCGCCTAGCTCGCCGCCGGCCACCCCGCCCCGTCTCCCTCGTCGGCCATCCCGCCCGCCCCGCCTCGCTCGTCGGCCACCCCGCCCCGCCCCGCCTCGTTCCCCGTTGGCCACCCCGCCTCGCTCGCCACCCCGCCTCGCTCGCCATCCCTGCCGGATCTGGGCCCTTCTCGTCCAAAGACTGCAACAAAAGAAGGGGGCGGCCCCCGGCCGTCCCCCGCAGATTCCAACCACCGATGGCCTCCCTCCTTCCGCGCCCCTCGGAGATCCCCTGCAGTCCTCATATCCTGCGACTCTGTGAGCGCGCACAACACATGGGGCGCTGCCGCGCACGGGATCGGCATGGCGCGGCTCCCAGCTTCCATGGTCGAGGCTGCGCAAATTTCGCGTTCATTTCGTTGCGCCCAACCCACCTGCAGGTATAGCCAGCGTTGCCTAGCTGCCATTTCGTACTCTCTCTTGTGCGAGACGGCTAACTCCATTGCAGCTGCGTTCTTATGGTTCTTCTGAACGGGGTTCTTGTCAGATTCTACCACTGTTTCGTTTTCTATAGAAGCTGCAAGTACAACTACAAGAAAATGTACTGACACTTTCTACAGTTTAGATTTAGCACTATTTCGTTTTAAATAGAAGGTGCAAGTACAACATGCAAGAATCATCAGCCCTATTAATAAAGTCCCTAAAATGTAGTTATATACTGAGATGCAAACTTGCCCAACCATTGCCTTCTAGTTGCCTCAAACTGATGCAAACTTGCCATCTCTTTTCATTATATACTCAGATGATAGACTGTTGCTATAGGGATTTTAGTTGGTCCTCATCTGGGAAATTGATACATGCCTAAAAACCTCATTACTTGCCTGCAGTATTAGTGATGACAGTAAATTAGCATGCACTAAAAAAATCTAGAAAGGAAAACAGTGATGTACAAACATATAGATACAGTAATCAGAGGTGTTGAACAAGTATAGAAAGAAAGAAAAAAAGAACAAGCATTAATGGTTACTAGATGTGAGCGGGTGTAGTTCCTGTTTTGCGAAACGAGTTTTTGCCAGATCTCTGTCCTATCATGTAGTATTGCCTTTTGTGTGTTTTTTCCATTTTTAACTTTCCTAACCATTGCTTTGCAGTTGCTTCAAAATGATGCAAAACTTGCCTTCTTCTTGTTTCCATTTATATACTCAATGATAGACTGTTTGCTACAAAGGGGGACTCCATCCTTTACTGAACATGATATCAGGGGTTAAGCAACTCCACACCACCTAGACCAGGCAATTGATACACATAGATCAAGCAAGTTAATACAATTGAAGTCAAACACCTGTTTTTTTCTAACTATTCGGATAGTTCAGAAAACACGCACATATCAAGGTTAGGCAACTCCACACACCTAGACCAGGCAATTGGTACTCACAGATCAAGCAACTTAAAGAAATTGAAGTCAGCCAACCATCTAATCATGGATTATTCACCCCTCAATTCATTCTTCATTACTAGTAATTTGGATGCCGAGCGCTGGCATTATTAAGTAGCTTTAGCTTCACTCGTAAATGTATTTATGGATCTAAAAACTACCAAACTTGCACTACATAGTTTCCAAAATTTTCGTTTTCGGTGTCGTGGGTGGCATTCAAGTCAAGGTTGCATGCACCGCTGTAGCTGCTACCGTTGGAGGTGTAGGTGTTTGTGTCATCTGACCCTGAATGTGTTTCACCCATGACTGTTGCAGGATGATGGTTCAGCTTCATGGAGGAAGAGGAAGAAGCATTTCTTCATTCTGAGCAATTCCGGCAAGCCAATATACTCTAGGTAAGATCACTTCAGAAAGAGGAATTCATGATAGAGTTTATCTATCAGGAATTGCTGCAGTTTCTCAGGTAAAACCATAACATCACATTTCCTTCGTCTTGTTCCACTTCTAGGTATGGAGATGAGCACAGGTTAGCTGGGTTTTCTGCTACACTGCAAGCGATTGTTTCTTTTGTTGAGAACAGGTATGCCTTTCTGCTTTCGCTGATTGCAATGATTAGTGTCCTTAACCCTTTCCTTTGGGCTGTACTGAAATTTACTCTTGCTGTTTTTTTCGTTTTTATCCAGTGGTGATCATATCAAATTTGTGAGAGCTGGAAAACATCAGGTCAGATGGCCCTCCTTGTCCAAATATACCCTGTTATTTTCATCTTACTTCTGAATGACAATGCACGCGCCTGAACAATCAGACACCACTAACATGGGCATTTCACCGGAAAGCCCTTTTATGTATTCTTTCCACGGATCCCATCTTAATACATTTTAGACTTTAGTGCTTAATTGAAATCTTATTGAACCATTCTACAGGAATCCTGCTCACCCGGCATTCTGATTGCCATCAATGATGCACTAATCTATAAGTCAGATGAAACTTACTAGCCAGAAGATTATGGCGAGGAAGCACTCTTTTGCACCCTTTGCAACACAGAGGTACTTAACATCAGCTCCAACCATAGTCTGGTAGCAGAATATATTGCTGAAAAACTGAGCTAGTTGCGTTCTTTTTAGATGGGCCAACAAGTAGCATACAACCAAGGAATGGTTTATATGCAACCTCAGGTGTTATCTTGAATATGCTTGATGATTTATTAGTCAGTTACGTAATATGGTCTGGACTTTATGTTTATTGATATTAGCTAGCTAAGCTCTTTGCCAATACAATGAATTTTATCTTTCATTTTATGATCACATGCTTCTGTTCATATGGGGTATGTCATGCTGCTTTATTTGTCATGGTATTTCTTAGAAACTGTTTGAATCTTCGCCATGGAACTCTGTATGAATTTGTACCAGCAAGTTGTTGTGTAACTTGTACCATAAGCTGAACTTTTTTCATCTATTTATATATGTTGTTTGTATCATGGAGCTTGACTAGAAAGGGGAGTTCTTAGTTATCCTTTCCGCGTGGGTTTGTATAATTGGTAGTTAAAGTTGGCTGATATCGTTCTTGTTTCTCTATCAGTTGGAACCACTTGCATATAGAAGTATGGACTTCAAAGAGTTCTGTGCTGCAGCTATCAGCCCTTACCAGCTTGAGGCTCTGGACAGGTGGGAAGATATTGCTGGAACATCTTTCCAGCACTTTGAACAGGAGGGGAACCGAGTCATATCTGTTGAGGAGTTGGCACAGGTATGTAGGATCACATTAATTTAACAGAGGATTTACCTCAGTTGAGACTTGCATCCTGAATTAAGAACCTAGAAAGGAATCATAATTTTGGGTTCTCCTATGCTGTAATGGTTAACCTGACCTCCCTTCCTTGTGTACAGGAACTAAATCATGCTCCAACACACTATTCCATCGTGCAAGATTGGATCAAGAGTGAAGTGAAGATAGTGGTGCTGGTGATGTGAATGAAGTGGTGGTGCTGGCTGTGGTGATAGTGTAGTGTAGAATAGGCTAGATAGGTTTTAGGATTTTATATTTCTTTCCTTAGTTTGTAACTAGGTCAGATTACCAATGAACTGGGCGCGTGACAACTTTTTCCGGACGGAGGGAGTAGAAGATTAGTTTTAGAATTTTCTTTTATTTCCTTGTAATTTTTCTTTTATTGGATACTTGTAAAGACATTGTAATATTCTTACTATAATAAAAATTATGATTCTATTTCATTTTTTGTTTTTAAATTATTTTTCCTGTGAGATTAAGCAAAAAAATTAAAAAAAAATTGAAAAAAAAAATTCGAAATTTTTTTTTTTGAATTTTTTTTTGTTAGTAGTGGCGCACCACACCCACGGTGCGCCACTACTAACAATTTTTTTTTTTGAAAAAAATATTATTTTTCAAAAAAAAAAATTTGAAAAAAAAAATTTTGTTACTAGTGGCGCACCGTGTTGTGGTGCGCCATTACTAGTTAAAACTAGTAATGGCGCACCGTGGTTGTGGTGCGCCATTACTAGTTTTAACACCACCGTGGTTGCTTTGCTAGTAATGGCGCACCTGAAGTGTTAGTAATGGCGCACCAGGTGGTGCGCCACTAGTATTTGGATTACTAATGGCGCACCAGAGGTGCGCCATTACTATTTGTTACTAATGGCGTGTTAATAGTGGCGCACCTATAGTGCGCCATTAATAGCAAAAACAGGTGCGCCACTAATAGCCTTTTTTCTAGTAGTGTGACATCTAGGTCCCACCTGTGGTCCCACAATGTCATTAAAGCCCCTGGGCTAGAAACGCATTCGGATGCATATGGAGATTCACTCGGATCGTTCAAGCCACTCGGACTACCATGGCGCCACTCGGTCAGATAGGAGCTCAAGCGACTCAGAAGACACAGCGTCCGTGGAACTCGAATAGTCACTCATTATGAAGTTAATTCCCCATTACCAGTAACGCCTTAGTTAATCAGCCGTTCCTGTACGCAGCTTTCATTAGCATTTATTGCCCTAATGATGGCGCTCGATCGGTGATGGCGCACTCTATATAAGCCACTCCCTGGCGCTAGAGCAAGGGTTCCGACCCTGTGTAATCCTCTACTACTCATAAGCAAACACCAAGCCTTCGGGCTCGAGATGTAGGGCTTTTATCACTTCCGAGTGAGGCCCGAACTCGTACACATCCGAGTGCACACTTGCGCCATAGCTAGACTTCGCCCCTCCTTTCGTACCCCTAGTACTAATGTCAGGTTCATTCCCACGACAGTTGGCACCCACCGTGGGGCCGCGCGTCTAGCGAATTCCGACGCAGGTGGAATTTCCACTTTTCTGATCATCATGATGACATTCGGTGGCGAGATCCTCTTCGGTTCCCTCAGCTTCACCGTCGACGATTCGGCGTGGCTGCAGGAAGCGCCGCTAGATGCTGAGGCACTGCCCGCCCGAGGCGCGGTGCATTTCAGCGCGACGACGTTCGGAGTCCTCCTCCGACAACCATCCACACCTTATCGACCGACTTCTCCGACTCGTGTTGCGGCTTGTCACAGGCGCTCCGGGCGCTCACGGCTGCAGTGCTGGATCAAGCACGCTGTGGCAGTTCAAGCCGCGGTCAAGCAGGTAGCCGTACTCGACGCCGACGAGTCCGTCCACTGCCTTTTCCCATCATCAGATGACGAGTCTTCTGGTGCGGCCGAGCACGAGAGCAGCGGGGACGTTGCGGAGGTCCTGATGGCCGGCCCGGCCCGAGGTGCTCCTCCTCCTGGGCATTCCGCAGGAGATACCCGCAACCGAGATGGCGACCGCAACAACACTAGCTCCGACGGCTACGTTCCCCGACCCCTCACTCGGGAGCAGCGGGAAGAAATCAGGCGCAGGAATGATCAGGCTCTTCTCACCCCCATCGCGGGAACTACCCCGGACGAGTTGGCCTTGGAGGCTGCACACCAGGCCACCTTGGCGGAGCACGAGCGACTCGAGCGGCTCCAACGATCACTCGACGAGCGCGCGGCAAGAGAGCTTCCCAGTTCCAGCCATAGTCGATGTCAGCTATTCACAAAGGATCGGCCATACACCATCCTGGTGATGCGCACCCCCTTGCTGAATTTGGCCGCGGCCACTCGGATTGCGGATTCAATCCAGCCGTCTGACTCGGCAGCTGGTGAGGGCATTCGGCAAATTCAGGCCTTGCTGAAAACTGCCTTGCAGCAAAATTCGGAGGTGTCACAGTCGCACCAATGCATTCATAATGAGTCCACTCAGGCAGACACCGTCCAGTCTGCTCACAGTCCTCTCGCGCCAAGGAAAGACCCGCGAACTCCTCCTCTTCCGAGAGGTCCGCACGGAGGACGCGGGCACGATGATCACGACTTCAGTCGGACCCCCCCTTCGAGGGGCGGCATGCATGGCCAACGTCCATTTGACGAGGGCTACCCACTCGGGAGGGACCGTGAGCGGAGCCCTGCTCGGCATAGAGGCTATGATGCCCGGTCCGACATCACTCAGCGAGTGGTTGATCGGAACAGATATGACAGAGACCGAACGAGCGGCTGGGGTGTTACCGGTCTCGGGTGTTTCAGCAGATACATCCGAGAGGCTGAGCTACCCCCCAATTATCGGTTGGCGACCGGAATTGGGAAGTTCAATGGAGAACCAAGCCGGAGACTTGGCTCGAGGATTATCGAGTGGTCGTCCAGATCGGCAGCGGCAACGACTTCGTTGCGATGAAGCACCTTCCGCTCATGTTGGAAGGATCGGCGCGAGCGTGGCTGAATCAATTGCCCGCCAATTGCATTTATTGTTGGGAAGATTTGGCTCGAGTGTTCGTCAAGACATCCGAAGGCACGTACAAGCGCCCGGGTGGATTGACAGAACTACAATACTGCATCCAGAAGAGCAACGAGACTCTCCGTGAGTACATCCAGCGCTGGACCACATTGCACAGCACCGTGGAAAATGTGACTGAACATCAGGCCGTGTGCGCCTTTAAGACAGGCACTCGGTATCGGGAATTGATCTTGAAGTTCGGCCGAGCTGGGGATTTGTCCCTCAGTCAGGCCATGGAGATCGCGAACAAGTACGCCAATGGCGAGGAAGAAGACCGCCTCCGTAGCGGCAAAGGACGAGCTGGCAACGCCCCTCAATCAGGAGGCAATGCTGGGAAGAATCAGAAGCGAAAGGCTGATGCCTCCGGCAAGGCAGAGGTGGCAGCCATTCAAGGGCAAGGCCAAGGCAAGCCGAAGCCGAAGAAAAAGAGGAAAGAGTGGACTCCCAAGAAGAAGTCCGATTATAAATCCGACATTCTCGACCAACCGTGCCAGATTCATACCAAGACGGATGAAGAAGGCAACGTTGTGCTCCCGAAGCACACCACTTGGGAATGTCGCCTGCTCAAGCAGGAGATGGGCACAGAGCCCTCGAGTGAAAAACTCGATGTCGAGGATGATGAAGGTACTTCCGAGTACCCACAAGTTGATAAAGTCCTCGTTATCTTCGCCGACGTCGAAAGCAAGAGGCAGTTGAAGGTTCTCAATTGGGAAGTCAACATGGCAGTTCCGACTGCCACCAAATACCTCAACTGGACGAAGACACCTGTTACTTTTGACCAGTCCGACCATCCGCCTCACATAGCCACCCCTGGGAGGCAGGTGCTGGTCGTTGACCCGGTTGTGGGTGGCGTCCGACTGCGTAAGGTCCTGAAGGATGGAGGCAGCGGACTCAATATAATTTATGCTGACACGCTCAAGGCAATGGGCATCCCGATGTCTCAATTGAGCAAGAGCAATATGCATTTCCACGGTATTGTCCCTGGGAAGAAGGCGGAATCACTTGGCCAGATCGCTCTGGACGTCGTGTTTGGGAGTGAAAAGAATTTCCGAAAGGAAAGGTTAACCTTCGAGGTGGTAGACTTCTGCAGCGCTTATCACGCCATACTGGGTAGGCCCGCCTACGCGAGTTTCATGGCTAGACCATGTTACGTGTATCTCAAACTCAAGATGCCAGGGCCTAAAGGCGTGATCACTATGATTGGCGACCAGAAGATTGCCGAAGAGTGCCTCCAGCAGGGCTCCAAGATCGCCAACGAGCAGGTGCTCGCAGTCAAGCTTGAAGGGTACAAAAAAGAAGTGGACACGGCCGATTTGCTTAGGTCAAAACGGCCAGCTTCGGAATCGGCTTTTTAGTCGGCCGACGAGATCAAGCATGTCCATGTTCACCCGAGTGACCCAAGTGCTGCTCCGACAAACATCTCGACGTCACTCGGAGAGAAATACGAAGCCAAGTTCATCCAGTTCCTCCGCGAGAACTGGGACATCTTTGCATGGAAGCCGTCTGACATGCCCGGTGTTCCCAGGGAACTGGCTGAGCACCGACTCCGAACGGATCCCAAGGCCAAGCCAGTCAAAGAGTCGCAAGGCAATTGGTCAAGAGATAGCTCGACTCCTTGCCGCCGAGTTCATTCATGAGGTTTACCACTCCGAGTGGCTCGCGAATGTCGTTCTGGTGCCGAAGAAGGACAAATCACTCCGCATGTGTATTGACTTCAAACACCTCAATCGGGCCTGCCCGAAGGATCATTTTCCTTTACCCCGTATAGATCAAATAGTGGACTCTACTGCCGGATGCGAACGTCTGTCATTCCTGGATGCATACTTCGGGTACCACCAGATCCGAATGTACGGGCCCGATGAAATAAAGACGGCCTTCATCACCCCATTCGGGTGTTTTTGCTATGCCACTATGCCATTCGGCCTGAAGAATGCTGGGGCTACTTTCCAGCGCATGATCCAGAAATGCTTGCAAAAGCAGATCAGTCGGAACATGGAGGCTTATATGGACGATATCGTGGTCAAGTCTAGGAAAGGTTCCGACCTCCTGATTGACCTCGCTGAGACCTTCGCGAACCTACGGCACTTCGGAATAAAGCTGAATCCAGCTAAGTGCACATTCGGAGTGCCTGCAGGAAAGTTACTCGGTTTTCTCGTTTCCGAATGAGGGATCGACGCCAATCCAGATAAAATCGGCGCCATAGTCCGAAAGAAGCAACCGGAGCGCCTGCATGACATACAAAGGCTGACAGGTTGCCTTGCGGCCCTGAGCCGATTCATCTCAAGACTCGGTGAGAAGGCGCTCCCTCTTTACCGACTGATGAAAAAGTCTGACAAGTTCGAGTGGACTCTTGAAGCGCAAGCCGCGTTCGAAGAACTCAAGGCATTGCTTTCCACCCAGCCGGTGTTAGCTGCTCCGGGCAGCCAGGAAGCTTTACTCCTGTACATCGCGGCGACCAGCCAAGTTGTGAGCACCGTCCTTGCCATAGAGCGCGAGGAGTCGGGAAAAACATTCAAGGTCCAAAGACCCATATATTACATCTCAGAAGTGTTGAGCCCTTCCAAGCAAAGGTACCCGCACTATCAAAAGCTGGTCTATGGTATTTACCTGACTGCTAAAAAGGTGGTTCACTACTTCCAAGATCACTCGGTCACGGTCATTAGCAACGCTCCCCTGTCTAAGATCTTGCATAACAGAGACGCTGCTGGCCGAGTAGCAAAATGGGCAATTGAGCTCCTTCCGTTGGAGATCAAGTTTGAAGCCAAGAAAGCAATCAAGTCCCAGGCATTGGTTGATTTTATGGCCGAGTGGATTGAGCAAGAGCAGCCAATTCCGAGTGTCCCCGAGCACTGGACTATGTTCTTCGACGGATCCAAGATGCTCAATGGCTCGGGGGCTGGCGTGGTTCTTGTTTCTCCCAAAGGAGACCGGCTGAACTATGTCCTCCAAATCCATTTCGATTCATCAAACAATGAGGCCGAGTACGAAGCCCTCCTGTATGGGCTCCGCATGGCCATCTCACTCGGCATTCGTCGTTTGATGGTCTACGGCGATTCGGACCTCGTTGCCAACCAAGTGATGAAAGAGTGGGACATTCGGAGTAAAGCTATAACCGGTTACTGTAACGCAGTCAGAAAGCTGGAGAAGAATTTTGTTGGTTTGGAGCTGCATCACATTCCTCGCGCAAAGAATCAGGCAGTAGACAACCTGGCAAAGATTTGGTCCACTCGGCGAGCAGTCCCTAAGGACATATTCCTTGAACATCTGCGCGCCCCAACAGTTGCAGAAGATCCTTTCACAGAGGAGCCCCCACGAGCAGTCGGTCCATCAAATCCGGCTGAGGTTGACGTCCCGGCCATGGTTGATCTAGTCCATGAAATGCTGGTAATCACTCCCGAGTGGACTCAACCCTATTTGGCATACTTGCTCCGGCAAGAACTCCCAGAAGATGAATAAGAAGCTAGACGAATCGTCCGTCGATCCAAGGCATTCGAAGTTTTGGGGGATCAGTTATACAAGAAAAGCACTACGGGAGTCACTCAGAAATGCATTTCCCCAGAGGAAGGGCTGCAGATCTTACTTGAGATTCACTCGGGAACTTGCGGCCATCACGCGTCCTCTCAGACTTTAGTCGCTAAGGCTTTCCGAGCGGGTTTTTATTGGCCCCGAGCCAATGAAGCAGCAAGAGATTTGGTCGACCTTTGCATCGGGTGTCAATTTTATAAGAACAAATCCCACAAGCCTGCGTCTGCGCTAAAGACGATCCCTCTCACCTGGCCGTTCGCCGTGTGGGGTGTAACAGCCCGAGACCGGCGCTCCAGAAGATTCCCGTTGTTTTCCATTCTCGTCGTGTGATTCATTTGTTGGTCGCATTCATCATCCGCATAGCATTGTCACTCGTTTTCGTAAAACTTGCATCCGTTCACAGTTGCCGGTTCTCTCCGACCGTTTTGAGACCAACCACACACGCGCGCGCCCGCGGCATTGTTAAAAAAAATGTTTTTAAAGTGCGCGAAAAATATTCTCGGAGTGGGTCGAAAGTTGGCATGCGGTCTTGTTATACTGTAGGTAGACCGCCTGCCAAATTTCGTCGCATCGGAGGCCGTTTGATAGTCCAACGGTAGACCATAGCGGCACCGTCATCGGTTTAATTATCGGACATTTTTCACAGTTTAAAACTTCGTTGCCGGGCCGCAAACCTCCCTCTCATCCCCACCTAGCCTCTCTAACACAACCCACTAGCCCACCTAGCCACACTCTGCGACTAGAGCCGTCCGATTGCGATCGCACGGTCGTAATCGCCCCTGAAAACCCCTAATCTAGCCCTCCATGCTATATAAGGAAAGTCACCCTTACCATTTCTGTCAAACCCTAGGCTTGCATCGTTTTCCGCGCCCAGCCATCGTCTTCCTCCTCCTCGCAACAGGGCCCGCAGAGCCCGGGTTCGACCCGCCCGGGCCCGAACCAGCCGCCGCCGCCGCCCAGGGGAGCCCGAGCTCTCCACGTCTCCTGCACCACGCCGCCCCACGAACGAAGATCGATCGCTCGCCGGAGCGCCGCCGCTGGGCCTCCCGCCGGCCACCAGCCCCGCCTGCCGCAGCTCGTCGTTGCCCCGCCGCCGGCCGTCGACCCCGCGTTGCCTCGCCGCCCCACCACCGCAGCGCACCGCCGCCTCGTGTCGCCCGCCACGCCGACAGCCGCCGGCGCCCTGCCCTGTCCTCCCGCTCGGGGTCGAGCGAGGAGGGCGTCCGCTCCGCCTCAGCCTTCGCTAGGCCGGCCAGCCTCGCCCACGGGCCCAGCCGCCGAAGCCCAGTTCCAGCCTGGCCCAATGTGAGCACCTCTCCGATCCGATGCTTGTGGGCGTTGTATTCTATGCAATGCTCGGTCTGTGATTCAGCCCAGATGCAGTTTTGGCCCATGTCATGTTTTTTTCTCGCGGAACGCGTTAGCTATTTATCCATGACATTTTTATTTGCAGAAAAATGCATGTTCTTAAATGTTAATAATTAATAAACCATCCACCGTATCAAAATGTTTTATATATGTAAAACGTGTAGAATTTCATGTAGATTCGCAATATCCCACTTTTATAAATGTTTAAAATGTTTAACATGTCGTTCCTTGTAATTTGCATAAATGTCACGTTTTTGCATTGCACATAATTATTTAACCGTGCATCAGAATTAACCAAACTATATATGTAAAATATGTATATTAATTATATCACATTTTCATGCATGATAAAAATGTGAGATGTGATGTTTGCTTTTAATATGCATAAATGACTTGCTAAAACGGTTTATGTCCTAATCTCGCATAAATGTTATGTCATTGGTTTTATAGTAAAAACCCACATATTATATATGATTTTGGGGTAGAAAATTCCATAGAATTTATCTGTGCAATTAGTTATGTCATTTGAGCAATTTGTGTGCATGTCATTTTTGCTATGATGCCCTTTTGTTTATTTCGTGTGAATTAATCCATGCATATTTTGGAATAGTTGCTAACATGAGATATGCCCTTGGACATGTGTGCTAGGCCCTGGTATTTTTGGTTGCTATAGAAATGCATGTTTAGGTGTTATTTTCTTGTTGCCTACATGCCATAAAAAGTTGCTGTTTAGAGATGCTAAAATAATTCTAAGTCTGAAACTGTTATTTTGTCACCATGCTGTCATGTGATTTGGTATTGATCTAGGAGTCTTTTGTGGTTGTTCCCAAGGAGTCTTTTGTTAAGCATGTTGTTGTCTACAAGGTTGTGTCTTTTGATGCCATGTATAGGATTTGCATCATAGTTACATTCATTGCCCAATATGTCAATCTGTTAAAAACTGCTGCTCATGTCTAGTCAAATTTTCACTAAGTCTGAGAATCTGTTTTCTTCAATATGCCATGTTGTGTTGTTGCTAGCCATGATTCTATGCATAATTAGACCTTGCCACCATGGAATGAATTTTAGGGCATCATGTCTACTACGATGCTGTTAAGTTTCATGCCAATATATGACCTGTAGCATATAGTTTTACTGCTGGCAATATGCCTTCGTGAAAATCTGCTATGCTAAAAACTGTTATTTTCACAAAGTCCTAATCTGCTCTATTTTATTGCCATGTTGTGAGCTTCCTACCATGTGATCCATGACTATTTTGAGTGTGTAATGTGAAGATAAAATGAAGTGTGTGTTATATGCCACTGCCCCATGCTTAGTTTGTGCATTTTAGAATCTTGTAGCTTGTTGTTTTCATGCATGCAATATGCCATGTTGCTGTTTTGGACAGATTTGCACTAAAACTTGTGTTGGTTGTTGTGGTTGAACCGTAGCTCCATTTTGAACATGCCATATATGAAACTTGCCTAGAATGTCATGTAGTTTCATAATATCTTGTTACATCCATGTTTTGAATTGATTGTGGGTGTTGTTTGCATGCATTTTGCATTCATGTCATGTTCATATTGTGAGTGTCATATCTTTTAGACCGTAGCTCCATTGCCAATGTTCTATATATGTAAATCGACTAGAATGATGAGTAGAATTGCATTGTGCACTTTATTTCCCTATTTAATAAATATAAAACATGATTAGTTCAGACCTGGACCAATTTCGAAATTAACACATGAGGTCGTTTCGAAAATGCTATAAGTTGTTTCCGGCCTCATTTAAGATGCCTAGATAGTGTAGTTTCATTATGCTTCACCTCTTGCCATGTTTAATAACATTTAATATTGCCGTGTACCTAACGAGTGTGAACTAAATAATTTGAATGTGGAGTTTCGTCAATATGCAACTCGTTGCATATTGAGCTTCACTTAATGTGTAGGAATTGATTGTTGTGCTTTGTCATGTCATGCATAACATGCATCATCCTTGTTGTGCATCATATCATGAATATGTTGTGGTGTTTATCATGTGTTGATTGTGGTTTCCGGATTGCTTCTTCTCGATAGAGTTCCGAAACCGCTTCGGAGTGTGAGGATTCGTTCGACTACGTTGGCTCCTCTTCTTCATGGATTCGTTCTTCTTCCAAGCGGGATCTCAGGCAAGATGATCATTTCCCTGGATACCATTACTATCATTGCCATGCTAGATGTCTCGTTTCTATCGCTTGTCTCGCTACCTACCACTTGTATGTCAAGCCTCCCAAATTGCCATGAAAAGCCTCTAACCCCTCCACATCCCAGCAAAACATTGTTTGGATATGTTATCGCTTGCTCAACCCTTCTTATAGCATTGCTAGTTGCAGGTGCAAATTGTTTCCATGTGCCAACATGGATATGCTTTTGCTATATCACAATATTATTGCTATTTAATTTAATGCACATATATACTTGGTAAAGGGTGGAAGGCTTGGTCTTTTGCTTGGTGTTTTGTTCCACTCTTGCTGCCCTATTTACTTGTGAACCGGTGTTATGTTCCATACTGAGCGCTCCTAACATGCTCGGGGTTGTTATGGGGACCCCCTTGATTTTCGTTTTAGGATAAAACTCTTCTGGCAAGGCCCAACATTGGTACTATATTTGCCCAACATAATAATACTGAACACCGTTACTAAAGCATAGGGCATCATGAACCCGAGGAGTTAATTCAACATAATACAGGGGGGCCAGTGCTGATGGTGCTGGTCCAAAATAGAGCACTGTGTGGGGCCACCCCGAGGGCACTCGGGGGATTTCTATCAGGCCTCCGTACGCATAGCTTATCCGCCGTGGCCTGAGAACTAGACACGCGGCTCCTATCGGGATTGTCGGCATGTCGGGCGGCCTTGCTGGATTTGTTTTACCTTTTTCGAACGTCTTGTGCGCGGGATTTCGATGACACTTCGGGCTATCTCGAAGTTGAGTTTTTCCATCGGGATTCCGCAAATACTACGGGTGATTCCGCGGTTGAGGAATTCCAACGCGGCGTGTGGTTAGTTTGTAATGGATGAGTTGGAGCACCCCTGCAGGGTTAAATCTTTCGGAAAGCCGTGCCCGCGGTTACGTGGCAACTTGGAAACTGTGTTTAACACCCGGTCATAGCAAACTTGAAGTAAACTCAAATAAAATACACCAACCGTGTGCGTAACTGTGACTGTCTCTTCTCGTGAATTTCTGATCTGGGAGAGAACACGGTGGGGTTATGCTTGACTCGTAAGTAGGTGTCCAGGATCACTTAGTGATCATTACTAGATCACGTCCGTTTATACGACGATCATCCCCATTTATTCTTGTACTCGTAAGTTAGCCACTCAAATAAATGCTTAGCGCTTGCTGCAGCCTCACCACTTAACCATACCTCACCCATTAAGCTTTAATAGTTTTGATACCCTTGGAAATGAGATTGCTGAGTCCCCGTGGCTCACAGATTACTATTACAACAGTTGCAGGTACTGGTAATGCGATGATTTGACGTGAGCGCGATGCTTGTTTCTTTTGGAGTTCTTCTTCCTCTTCGATCTAGGATGGGTTCCAAGACGGCTGCCTGGGATAGCAAGGGTGGATGTCATTTATCGTTTGATTTCGTCCGTAGTCGGACCCTGCTCTTCTGTATGGTGTTTGGATATGTTGTTGTATTGATTTAGCTTGTGGCGAGTGTGAGCAATTTCCATATACTCATCTCTTCTTTACATGTACTTGTGATGATATCCATTCTTGCAAAACGACGAGATGCGCTTCTATCCCTGTCGAGGCCCTCGTGCCAAAATAAGGATAGGATCGCATCTTGGGCGTTACAAGTTGGTATCAGAGCCTGTACCGACCTAGGAGCCCCCTTGATTGATCGAACTTGGCCGAGTCGAGTCTAGTGAAAAACTACTTTGAGTCTAGTTATATATCGGAGAGTAGGATTCTTTTTACTCCTCTTCTATGCTCTGGTTTGGAATCCTGATGTAGGAATTTTAATTCTACCCTCTTCTCACTCAAAAAAAATTTAGGATCACGCGGGTATTTTAGAACCTCTATGATGTTGATGTGACCGGAACTCTGTTCTTGATGCCTCCCGTACGTATGGATTGGACCCGGGAAGTTGAGCTCAAAGGGGTTCTTGACACATTGCTATCATTCAGTTTCCTTAGTATCTCAGGACGCGGATGTTCAAAATTGCTTCAATACTATTAGTGGTGTGAAGAGTGTGGCAGCACCCAGTACTGGGGAGCGGGATCACATGTACTGCCTTGTTTAGTATCGTTGTGATTACGAGGGTCTGAGGTAGATGAGTTTCCGAGGTTTCCCTGGTTGTGTGTTGACGGATGTGATACACGGTGGGTAGTATTATTGCTAGGAGTTGAGTGATTTATTCAGTAATTTATCCGTGTATCCGTTGGACCAGATTGCATAACTAGAGTTATTTCGGGAGTTCTTAGGTGGGAATTCAAGTAGTTTACCTAGGATTATTCTTCCAACAACTGCAAAGGGGTTTGTGTTTGTTTCCAGCTTAATCCTAAAGCTCCATCTTTTGTTTTGTTGGAGTATGGTAATTTGAGTTGCTTCGATGTCAAGTGGTGATTTCATATCTTTCCTAGCTGGTGTGTTTCTCATCGAGATAATTCATCCTTCCAATATTTGCAAGATCTATCCTCATCTTTCCTTTTCCCGGAGTTCGTTTCATCCGTCCCAAGTTTTCATTGTTTTCTCCCACCCTCCCGCCCTTTTTCTTCAATGATTAAATTCTCATCCAGGTGCCTTTCTCTTCATTGATGCTTTCGCTATCATTTCTTCCGTATCGTATCCGGTGAGTCGGTGTGAAGATCCTCAAGTTCTAAGTTCATCATTTCTTCGTCTCGTTTTCTTTCCCGGTGGATTTAATTCAACCTCACGGTGTTCATAATATCCTTGTCATTCGTTATATGATTCCTCATGTTGGAAATTCTTATCCAACCCTCTCTTGTTTAGTCATCTCTCTTTGTTATATCCGGAGTGGCAAGATATCTCAGAAGACTTTCATTTCCATTCAGATCCTCTTAAATTATTTCGAGGTTCTCACCTCATCAAGTTTTCAATTGTACTGGTGCAATATCTCCTTCTAACCAATCATTTCAACGATGTTTCCTTTCAGTGGGCCCATAACCCACAGGTTCTTCCCTAGGATCTTACCTGGCTCTTCTAATCTTTCCCGGAGATCTCAAGTTCTTTTCAAATATGACGTAAGAATGAATTCCGTCAGTCATATTCCTTTTCCAAGATAGCTTCAAATTATTTCACTGTTGGCTCAACCTTCTTTATTCATTGTTCTGGAGATCTCAGTAATTCATGATGTTCTTTCTTGTCATCATTCTCAGACTTGAAGACCGAAGAAGAGTTTCTCTTAAATCTTTCTCCATTCCTTTGAAGATTTGTCATCTCTTCTTGGAGTGATCCTCTTAAAAAAAATTGGTCATGGGTAATTCCTTCCATATCTAACCGGAGCATTTCTAAGTTGTTCTAATTCTCAATCCTCCGAAGGCCATCATTTCAGAAGATTTCTTCGTTCTCAGCTTTCAGCTTTCATTCTCAAATTCTTCTCAATTGTTGTCTCTTCGTTCGTATCTCAAGTATTCCGGTGCTTCGTTCAAGATTTCTTTTAGTGGATCGTGATCTCTTCATTCTCATGCATATCCATTCGTTCGAAGTATTCTCATTCATTTCAAATCCTTTTCAACGTTGTGTTGAAGACTTCTTCAAGTTCGTGCTATATCTCTTCATTATTTTCAGAAGAATAAGTAGCATGCCAAATCCGTTGCTTGTCATCAATTTAACTTGATGAAGGATAAGCATAACATAATTCATATTCTTGTTTATCAAGGTGATTTCAATCCTTCTTCCGGAGGTTGGTCATGTTATCAATTCCTTATCCCAAGTGTTCTCATCTTTTCTTTTCCGGAGTTCCAAGTTTTCTCAAGTATCTCTTTGCGAAGCCCCATATAAACCTTTGCAAGGTCATAATCTTATTCTTTCCAGCCTTCATTTCTTTTGAACATTCTTTTGCATACGGAGGTCCTCATGGTGGTTCTTCAAGTATTTAATTCCTTCTCGAAGTGTTCTTCAATATTCTTGTTGGAGTAGCTCAAGTATTCTTTATCTTGCATTTCAAGTGCAATTCATTCTCCCTTATCTTTTGAGCTGGTGTTATAGCATTCTTGATTCATGAGGAGTCTCGAAGATATTTTGTCAGGGATGAGATATTTAAACCCATCATTTCTTTCTAGGAGTTATCTTAGATCGGATTTCATCTAAAGCATTTTCCTAAGGATTTTGCTATCATGGTGCTCATCAATGATCCAAGCTCTCAAGGCATCTTCTTGGTGAAAGAAGTTTGGCATATCTTGATGCTTGGAAGCAATCAATTGTTTCCGTTTGTGGCCGGTTGTCACCTCACTATTTTGAGAGGTTTTCATAAGCCCACTACAAGCTTTTCTTTTCGTTGTTGATTTTCCAACAACTCCGTTCAATCCTTCTTTCTAAAATTGCTTTTCTAATTCAATGGTGGTAGAAGTTGTCATTTTGTTCGTCGTTCTTTTTCTTCCAATTGTCTAGCTTATATTCTTTTGTTCTGGAGGCATTGTGATGTTGCTCTCTTCAATCCATCATCTTGTTTTATCAAGATCATATTCTTATCTTGCTCGCACATTTAACCGGAGTGTTGTGAAATCTTTTCAAGATCTTTCCAGCTTATCAAGTTCCTCTTCTATTTCTATCGAAGTGCTGCCCAAATTTATTGTGAATTCTTGCTTGTTCCTCATGACATTCATCATCTCTTTGCATCCTTCAAGATTTGTTGGTTTCGCTCATTTGTCAAAGAAGCAACTAAGTTTTACCTCTTGCCCTTTCTCTTCCCCTTCTCATCCTAAGATCTCGGGTCAAGATCTCTTGTAAGTGGAGGAGAGTTGTAACAGCCCGAGACCGACGCTCTAGAAGATTCCCGTTATTTTCCATTCTCATCATATAATTCGTTTGTTGGTCGTATTCATCATCACATCATTCGCATCATCGGCATAGCATTGTCACTCGTTTTCGCAAAACTTGCATCCGTTCACAGTTGCCGGTTCTCTCTGTTCGTGTCGTTGACCGTTTTGAGACCAACCACACACGCGCGCGCCCGTGGCATTGTTAAAAAAATGTTTTTAAGGTGCGCAAAAAATATTCTCGGAGTGGGTCGGAAGTTGTCATGCGGTCTTGTTATACTCTAGGTAAACCGCCTGCCAAATTTCGTCGAAATCGGAGGTCGTTTGATACCCCGTCAGTAGACCGTAGCGGGACCGTCATCGGTTTAATTATCGGACATTTTTCACAGTTTAAAACTTCGTTGCCGGGCCGCAAACCTCCCTCTCATCCCCACCTAGCCTCTCTAACACATCCCACATGCCCACCTAGCCACACTCTGCGACCGGAGCCGTCCGATTGCGATCGCACGGTCGTAATCGCCCCTGAAAACCCCTAATCTAGCCCTCCATTCTATATAAGGAAAGTCACCCTTGCCATTTCTGTCAAACCCTAGGCTTGCATCGTTTTCAATGCCCAGCCAACGAGGAGCCGCCGCCAGTGCCCCTGTCTCCCTTCTCCTCGCGATAGGGCCCGAACCAGCCGCCGCCCAGGGGAGCCCGAGCTCCCCACGTCTCCTGCGCCGCGCCGCCCCACGAACGAAGGCCGACCGCTCGCCGGAGCGCCGCCGCTGGGCCTCCCACCGGCCACCAGCCCCACCTGCCGCAGCTCGTCGTTGCCCCGCCGCCGGCCGTCGACCCCACGTTGCCTCGCCGCCGGCCCGATCTGCTCGCATGCCGCCGCCAGCCACCCTCGCGGTCCTCCTCCGGCCCGGATCCGGCGGATCCCGGATGGATCCGCCCGCCCCGCCGCAAGCTGGCCGTGCCGTCGCCACGCCGACAGCCGTCGGCGCCTTGCCGTGTCCTCCCGCTCGGGGTCGAGCGATGAGGGCATCTGCTCCGCCTCAGCCTCCGCTGGGCCGGCCAGCCTCGCCCGCGGGCCCAGCCGCCGAAGCCCAGTTCCAGTCTGGCCCAATGTGAGCACCTCTCCGATCCGATGCTTGTGGGCGTTGTATTCTATGCAATGCTCGGTTTGTGATTCAGCCCAAATGCAGTTTTGGCCCGTGTCATGTTTTTTTCTCGCGGAACGCGTTAGCTATTTATCCATGACATTTTTATTTGCACAAAAATGCATGTTCTTAAATGTTAATAATTAATAAACCATGCACCGGATCAAAATGTTCTATATATGTAAAACGTGTAGAATTTCATGTAGATTCGCAATATCCCACTTTTATAAATGTTTAAAATGTTTAACATGTCTTTCCTTGTAATTTGCATAAAAGTCATGTTTTTGCATTGCGCATAATTATTTAACCGTGCATCGGAATTAACCAAACTATATATGTAAAATGTGTAGATTAATTATATCGCATTTTCATGTAGGATAAAAATGTGAGATGTGATGTTTGCATTTAATTTGCATAAATGACTTGCTAAAATGGTTTATGTCATAATCTCGCATAAATGTTATGTCATTGGTTTTATAGTAAATACCCACATATTATATATGAATTTGGGGTAGAAAAATCCATAGAATTTATCTGTACAATTAGTTTTGTCATTTGAGCAATTTGTGTGCATGTCATTTTTGCTATGATGCCCTTTTGTTTATTTCGTGTGAATTAATCCATGCATATTTTGGAATAGTTGCTAACATGAGATATGCCCTTGGGCATGTGTGCTAGGCCCTGGTATTTTTGGTTGCTATAGAAATGCATGTTTAGGTGTTATTTTCTTGTTGCCTACATGCCATAAAAAGTTGCTGTTTAGAGATGCTAAAATAATTCTAAGTCTGAAACTTTTATTTTGTTGCCATGTTGTCATGTGATTTGGTATTGATCTAGGAGTCTTTTGTGGTTGCTCCCAAGGAGTCTTTTGTTAAGCATGTTGCTGTCTACAAGGTTGTGTCTTTTGATGCCATGTATAGTATTTGCATCATAGTTATATTCATTGCCCAACATGTCAATCTGTTAAAAACTGCTGCTCATGTCTAGTCAAATTTTCACTAAGTCCGAGAATCTGTTTTCTTCAATATGTCATGTTGTGTTGTTGCTAGCCATGATTCTATGCATAATTACACCTTGCCACCATGGAATGAATTGTAGGGCATCATGTCTACTACCATGCTGTTAAGTTTCATGCCAATATATGACCTGTAGCATATAGTTTTACTGCTGGCAATATGCCTTCGTGAAAATCTGCTATGCTAAAAACTGTAATTTACACAAAGTCCTAATCTGCTATACTTTATTGCCATGTTGTGAGCTTCCTACCCTGTGATCCATGACTCTTTTGAGTGTGTAATGTGAAGATAAAATGAAGTGTGTGTTATATGCTACTGCCCCATGCTTAGTTTGTGCATTTTAGAATCTTGTAGCTTGTTGTTTTCATGCGTGCATTATGCCATGTTGCTGTTTTGGACAGATTTGCACTTAAACTTGAGTTGGTTGTTGTGGTCGAACCGTAGCTTTCTTTTGAACATGCCATATATGAAACTTTCCTAGAATTTCATGTAGTTTCATAATATATTGTTGCATCCATGTTTTGAATTGATTGTGGGTGTTGTTTGCATTCATTTTGCATTCATGTCATGTTCATATTGTGAGTGTCATATCTTTTAGACCGTAGCTCCGTTGCCAATGTTCTATATATGTAAATCGACTAAAATGATGAGTAAAATTGCATTGTGCACTTTATTTCCCTGTTTAATAAATATAAAACATGATTAGTTCAGACCTGGACCAATTTCGAAATTAACACATGAGGTCGTTTCGAAAATGCTATAAGTTGTTTCCGACCTCATTTAAGATGCCTAGATAGTGTAGTTTCATTATGCTTCACCTCTTGCCATGTTTAATAACATTTAATATTGCCGTGTACCTAACGAGTGTGAACTAAATAATTCGAATGTGGAGTTTCGTCAATATGCAACTCATTGCATATTGAGCTTCACTTAATGTGTAGGAATTGATTGTTGTGCTTTGTCATGTCATGCATAACATGCATCATCCTTGTTGTGCATCATATCATGAATATGTTGTGGTGTTTATCATGTGTTGATTGTGGTTTCCAGATTGCTTCTTCTCGATAGAGTTCCGAAACCGCTTCGGAGTGTGAGGATTCGTTCGACTACGTTGGCTCGTCTTCTTCATGGATTTGTTCTTCTTCCAAGTGGGATCTCGGGCAAGATGATCATTTCCCTGGATACCATTACTATCATTGCCATGCTAGAGGTCTGGTTTCTATCGCTTGTCTCGCTACCTACCACTTGTATGTCAAGCCTCCCAAATTGCCATGAAAAGCCTCTAACCCCTCCACATCCCAGCAAAACATTGTTTGCTCAGCCCTTCTTATAGCGTTGCTAGTTACAGGTGCAAATTGTTTCCATGTGCCAACATGGATAAGCTTTTGTTACATCACAATATTATTGCTATTTAATTTAATGCACATATATACTTGGTAAAGTGTGGAAGGCTTGGCCTTTTGCTCGGTGTTTTGTTCCACGCTTGCCGCCCTATTTACTTGTGAACCGGTGTTAAGTTCCATATTGAGCGCTCCTAACATGCTCGGGGTTGTTATGGGGAACCCCTCGATTTTCGTTTTAGGATAAAACTCTTCTGGCAAGGCCCAACATTGGTACTATATTTTCCCAACATAATAATACTGAACACCGTTACTAAAGCATAGGGCGTCATGAACCCGAGGAGTTAATTCAACATAATACAGGTGGGCCAGTGCTGATGGTGCTGGTCCAAAACAGAGCACTGTGTGGGGTCACCCCGGGGCAACTCGGGGGATTTCTATCAGGCCTCCGTATGCGTAGCTTATCCGTCGTGGCCCGAGAACGAGATACGCGGCTCCTATCGGGATTGTCGGCTCGTCGGGCGGCCTTGCTGGATTTGTTTTACCTTTTTCGAACGTCTTGTGCGTGGGATTTCGACGACACTTTGGGCTATATCGAAGTTGAGTTTTTCCATCGGGATTCCGCAAATACTACGGGTGATTCCGCGGTTGAGGAATTCCAACGCGGCGTGTGGTTAGTTTGTGATGGATGAGTTGGAGCACCCATGCAGGGTTAAATCTTTCGAAAAGCTGTGCCCGTGGTTACGTGACAACTTGGAAACTTTGTTTAACACCCGGTCATAGCAAACTTGAAGTAAACTCAAATAAAATACACCAACCGTGTGCGTAACCGTGACTGTCTCTTCTCGTGAATTTCTGATCCGGGAGAGAACACGGTGGGGTTATGCTTGACTCGTAAGTAGGTGTTCAGGATCACTTAGTGATCATTACTAGATCACGTCTGTTTATACGACGATCATCCCCCTTTATTCTTGTACTCGTAAGTTAGCCACTCAAATAAATGCTTAGCGCTTGCTGCAGCCTCACCACTTAACCATACCTCACCCATTAAGCTTTAATAGTCTTGATACCCTTGGAAATGAGATTGTTGAGTCCCCGTGGCTCACAGATTACTACAACAATAGTTGCAGGTACAGGTATTGCAATGATTTGACGTGAGCGCGATGCTTGTTTCTTTTGGAGTTCTTCTTCCTCTTCGATCTAGGATGGGTTCCAGGACGGCAGCCTGGGATAGCAAGGGTGGATGTCATTTTATCGTTTGATTGCGTCCGTTGTCGGACCCTGCTCTTCTGTATGGTGTTTGGATATGTTGTTGTATTGATGTGATATTGATTTAGCTTGTGGCAAGCGTAAGCCAATTCCATATACTCATCTCTTCTTTACATGTACTTGTGATGATATCCATTCTTGCAAAACGACGAGATGCGCTTCTATCCCTGTCGAGGCCCTTGTGCCAAAATAAGGATAGGATCGCATCTTGGGCATTACGTGGGGTCTTGACATGGTCGGACCTTTGCGGACTAGAATGAGTGGATTTACCCACCTGCTTGTGGCGGTTAACAAGTTCACCAAGTGGGTTGAAGCGAAGCCCATCCAAAGCTTGGATTCGGGTACTGCCGTCAGTTTCATTCGGCAGATCATCTTCAGATTCGGCATGCCGCATGACATTATCACAGATAATGGGAAGAACTTCGACTCGGACGAGTTCCGTGAGTTTTGTTTCTCTCAAGGCACTCGGGTTAACTATGCCTCAGTGGCTCACCCGCAGTCGAATGGATAGGCAGAACGAGCAAATGGAATGATCCTCCAAGGTCTGAAACCTCGATTGATGAGAGACCTAAAGTATGCTGCAGGGGCTTGGGTTGAAGAGCTTCCATCCGTCTTATGGGGCATTCGAACAACCCCGAACCGCTCTACAAAACACACTCCTTTCTTCATGGTGTACGGATCAGAAGCCGTGTTGCCGAGTGATCTTCAACACAATTCCCCCCGAGTGGAACAATATGATGAAGCTGAAGCAGCACGTCAAGATGGTCTTGACCTCTTGGAGGAAGAGAGAGAGCTGGCCCTCATCAGATCGACGCTCTATCAGTAGGATCTAAGGCGCTACCATGACAGACAAGTCAAGGGCCGAGCTTTTCAGGAAGGAGATCTTGTTCTCTGACTGGATCAACAAAGACCCCACAAGCTAGTGCCTCCGTGGCAGGGGGCGTATGCGATCTCCAAAGTCCTGCACAATGGAGCCTACCGGCTCTACAATATCAAAGATGGCGTAGAAGAGCCTCGAACTTGGAACGCGGATCTACTTCTCAAGTTCTACACGTAGAACGCGACTACTTTAGTTTGTCATTCCAATAATGAATCCGAGTGATTTCATTGAATAAAGTTTCGTTCCTTTATGTTTTGTCAAAATTTAACTCTTTTCACTCTGGTGAATCAATCTCCCTTATCACCCCCAGTGGGTGTAAAATGCTTAGCTGCGACCCCACGTTGCCTAAGTTAAAAACCGTTTCGAGTGGGATATCCTCCACACTCGGACACTAAGATGGACAGGACCATCATTACTAAGATGGACAGGACCATCATTATTCTCACGAATGACTCCGAGTGCGGGCCTTGCACACACTCGGGGGCTTAGCTGCGACCCCGCGTCGCCTAAGTTAAAAACCGTTTCGAGTGGGACATCCTCCACACTCGGACACTAAGATGGACAGGACCATCATTACTAAGATGGACAGGACCATCATTGTTCTCACGAACAACTCCGAGTGTGGGCCTGGCCCACACTCAGATGCTTTGCTGCGACCCCGCGTCACCTAAGTTAAAAACCGTTTCGAGTGGGATATCCTCCACACTCGGACACTAAGATGGACAGGACCATCATTACTAAGATGGACAGGACCATCATTGTTCTCATGAACAACTCCGAGTGCGGGCCTCACCCACACTCGGAGGCTTAGCTGCGACCCCGCGTCGCCTAAGTTAAAAACCATTTCGAGTGGGACATCCTCCACACTCGGACACTAAGATGGACAGGACCATCATTACTAAGATGGACAGGACCATCATTGTTCTCACGAACAACTCCGAGTGCGGGCCTCGTCCACACTCAGGGGCTTAGCTGCGACCCCGTGTCGCCTAAGTTAAAAACCGTTTTGAGTGGGACATCCTCCACACTCGGACACTAAGATGGACAAGACCATCATTACTAAGATGGACAGGACCATCATTGTTCTCACGAACGACTCCGAGTGCGGGGCTCGCCCACACTTGGGGACTTAGCTGCGACACCGCATCGCCTAAGTTAAAAACCGTTTCGAGTGGGACATCCTCCACACTCGGACACCAAGATGGACAGGACCATCATTACTAAGATGGACAGGACCATCATTGTTCTCACGAACGACTCCAAGTGCGGGCCTCGCCCACACTCAGGGGCTTAGCTGCGACCCCGCGTCGCCTAAGTTAAAAACCGTTTCGAGTGGGATATCATCCACACTTGGACACTAAGATGGATAGGACCATCATTACTAAGATGGACAGGACCATCATTGTTCTCACGAACAATTCCGAGTGCGGATCTCGTCCACACTATACGTCTCCAACGTATCTATAATTTATGAAGTATTCATGCCATGTTTACAATAATTCTATATGATTTTGGTATGATTTTATTAGAACTAATCCGGACTGACGTTGTTTTCAGCAGAACTACCATGGTGTCGTTTTTTGTGCAGAAATAAAAGTTCTCGGAATGGGCTGAAAATTTACGGTGATTTTTTATGGACCAAAAGAGACCCCCGAAGCACCGGAGCTGGGCCAGGAAGTGACCGAAGAGGCCACAAGCCAGGAGGGCGCGCCCTACCCCCCCCCCCCCCCCCCCCGGGAGGGTGCTCCGGGCTTGTGGACTCCTCGAGAACCCCCTTGACGTGAGACCGGCGCCAAAAATCCCTATAAATACCAAAACCCCCAGAAAGAAACCTAGATCGGGAGTTCCGCCGCCGCAAGCCTCTGTAGCCACGAAAAACCAATCGGGAGCCCGTTTCGGCACCCTGCCGGAGGGGGAAACCATCACCGGAGGCCATCTTCATCATCCCGGCGGTCTCCATGACGAGGAGGGAGTAGTTCACCCGCGAGGCTGAGGGTATGTACCAGTAGCTATGTGTTTGATCTCTCTCTCTCGTGTTCTTGAGATGACACGATCTTGATGTATCGTGAGCTTTATTGATATAGATGAATCATATGGAGTTTTCCCCTCTCTATCTTCTTGTGATGAATTGAGTTTTCCCTTTGAAGTTTTCTTATCGGATTGGGTCTTTAAAGGATTTGAGAACACTTGATGTATGTCTTGCGATGGGATATCCGTGGTGACAATGGGATGTTCTATTGATCCACTTGATGTATGTTTTGGTGATCAACTTGCGGGTTCCGTGACCTTGGGAATCTATGCATAGGGGTTGGCACATGTTTTCGTCTTGACTCTTCGGTAGAAACTTTGGGGCACTCTTTGAAGTTCTTTGTGTTGGATTGAACATGATGAATCTGAAATTGTGTGATGCATATCGTATAATCAAGCCCATGTGTACTCGTGGTGACATTGGAGTATCTAGGTGACATTAGGGTTTTGGTTGATGTGTATCTTAAGGTGTTATTTTAGTACAAACTCTAGGGTTGTTCGTGACACTTAGAGGGATAGCTCATAAGATTGATCGGAAAAGATAACTTTGAGGTGGTTTCATACCCTACAATAATTTCTTTGTTTGTTCTCCGCTATTTGTGACTTTGGAGTGAACTCTTTGTCGCACATGAGGGATTTACATATGATTCAAATATGTTAGTATTGTTGAGAGAACTTGCACTAGTGAAAGTATGAACCCTAGGCCTTGTTTTCAAGCATTGCAATACCGTTTGTGCTCACTTTTGTTACTTGCTACCTTGCTGTTTTTATATTTTTCAGATTACAAAAACCTATATCTACCATCCATATTGCACTTGTATCACCATCTCTTCGCCGAACTAGTGTACCTATACAATTTACCATTGTATTGGGTGTGTTGGGGACACAAGAGACTCTTTGTTATTTGGTTGCAGGGTTGTTTGAGAGAGACCATCTTCATCCTACGCCTCCCACGGATTGATAAACCTTAGGTCATCCACTTTAGGGAAATTTTCTACTGTCCTACAAAACTCTGTGCTTGGAGGCCCAACACGAGTCTACAAGAAGAAGGTTGCGTAGTGGACATCAAGATCTTTTCTAGCGCCGTTGCCGGGGAGGTGAGTGCTTGAAGGTATATCTTTAGATCTTGCAATTGAATCTTTTAGTTTCTTGTTTTATCACTAGTTTGGTTTTATAAAGGAAAACTACAAAAAAATGGAGTTTAGGTTGCATCATTTGTATCGTGTTTATAATGTCTTTCGTGAAAATAAGGATTCGGAAAATTGTGCTCAATTGGTAGAGGAAGAAATTATGAAAATACTTGATGAGAATTCCTTGAGTGATGAGCATGATTGCAATGTTGTTAGTGTGAATTCCTTGAATATTCATGATGCTAATGATATGCAAAGCTACAAGCTTGGGGATGCTATGTTTGATGAAGATGATATGTTTAGTCCCCCAAGTTTTGATGAGCAAATTTATTATGATGAAAGCATGCCTCCTATTTATGATGATTATTGTGATGACATGTATGCTATAAAGAATAATGATAACCATGAAACTTGTAATCATGATTTTAATTTTCAATTGGATTATGCTTCACATGATAGTTATTTTGTTGAGTTTGCTCCCACTATTATGAATGAGAAGAAAGTTGCTTATGTGGAGAGTAAAAAAAATTCTATGCTTGTGGATCATGAAGATAATGCTTTATGTGCTGGTTATATTGTGAAATTCCTTCATGATGCTACTGAAAACTATTATGAGGGAGGAACTTATGCTTGTAGGAATTGCAAAAATATCAAGTTTCCTCTCTATGTGTTCAAAGTTTTGAAGTTATGCTTGTTTTGCCTTCCTATGCTAGTTGATTCTTGTTCCCATAAATTGTTTGCGCACAAAATCCCTATGCATAGGAAGTGGGTTAGACTTAAATGTGCTAGTCATATGCTTCATGATGCTCCTGTTATGTTTCAATTCTTATCTTTTATGTGAGCATCATTGAAATCATCATGCCTAGCTAAAAAGGGATTAAAGAAAAGCGCTTGTTGGGAGGCAACCCAACACTTTTACTTTCTGTTTTTGTGTGATCACATGATTAATCTACTGTAGTAATCATGTTTTGTGTCTTTTATTTCAATAAAGTGCCAAGTAAAGCCTTTGGGATGACTCACAAGATGAGTAGAATTGATGCTGAACCAAAACAGAAACTTTTGACTCCAGTACAGGAATTTTCATTTTTTACTTGAGCGTGATAATGATCTGACATTTTTACACAGTATTTATATACAAATTCTTCAGGTTGTCCTAATTTTTCAGAATTTTTAGAGACAGGGAAGTATGGTTACACTACAGATCTTCACAGACTGTTCTGTTTTTGACAGATTCTGTTTTGCATGCATAGTTTGCTTGTTTTAGTGTTCCCATAGCCTATATTCAGTGATATAAATTATGGGAATGATAGAATACAGTAGGTATCATGTGGGAATAATTATGAATCTTGTCTTGACAGTACCTAAGTGAATGATTTATCTTTATTACACTAACCCTTCTCACGAAGTTCCGTTAAGTTTTGTGTGATTGAAGTTTTCAAGTTTTGGGTGAGACACCGATATGAGAAGAATAAGGAGTGACAAGAACCTAAGATTGGGGATTCCCAAGGCACCCCCAAGGTAATATCCAAGGAAGACTCAAGCGTCTAAGCTTGGGGATGCCCCGGAAGGCATCCCCTCTTTCGTCTTCAACACTATCGGTATATCTTACTTGGAGCTATATTTTTATTCGTCACATAATATGAGTTTTGCTTGGAGCGTCATTTTATTTTCTTTCTCTCTGTTAGGTGTTATTTATAATCTTGTTTTTCAATAAAAGGTTCCAAGAATTGCCCTTTAGGATGCTTGAATTGCATGTTTGATGTGTGCTGTGTATAAACATAAACTTTTGCTGTAGTGTTTGAATTTTCATATTTTACTGGAACGTGGAAAGTTTCTGAAATTTTTACACAGTGTTGTCATATAAATTTTATAGCATGTCCTAAATTTACATAATTTTTTGAGTTACAGAAGTACACTGGTTTAATAGAATACTACAGACTGTTCTGTTTGGACAGATTGCTGTCATAGTTTTGTTATCTACTTATCCTATAGTTTCCATATCCTATATTGGTAGATATAAATTGTGGAAATGATAGTATACAGTACCTAATGTTTGAAAATTACTATGCAACTTGTCTTGACATTACATAAAGAGTTGATTTATTATTATGTGTACTAACCTATCTCACGAGTTCTTTTCAAGTTTTGTGTGGAAGATGTTTTTGAGAATAGGTGAAACCATGATATGAGAGGATTGAACGAGATACAAAATCTCAAGCTTGGGGATGCCCAAGGCACCCCAAGTAAATATTTCAAGAAGTCTCAAGCATCTAAGATTGGGGATGCTACGCATCACACCTCTCTTCATCAACAGTTATCGGTTAGCCTATGTTGAGCCTAAATTTTTATTCGTTCACATGATGCGTCCTATTCTTGGAGTGCTATTTTTCTTTTTCTTGCTATTTAAATAAAATACTCAGATCTGAAAATCTTTATTGAGAGAGAGAGAGAAAGTCCTCACATAGCTACTTAATTGTTTGACTACTCATTGATCTTCACTTATATGTTTTGGAGTAGTTTTGTCATTTACTTTCGTGCTTCACTTATATCCTATGAGTAAATGGTTGAATGAATTGAATATCATAAATCTGAGATTAAATATGCTTCATATACTTATCCCATGGGGAGTAATGACTTCACACATAATAAGTATAGGTGGTAAAATTTATTGAAAGTTAGCAAACACCGCATTGGTCACTTGAACAATTCATGAAAGAATATTGAAGGAAGAGAGATTCCACATATAAATATACTATCTTGGACATCTTCTATGATTGTGAGCTCATTAATTATTTTCAAACTCGAGCAAATTAGTTAAAATTGGACAAGGAAGACAACTTAATGAGTTATGTTTGGGTATATTTGTATAGAAGTTATATTGCTATGGATCCTCCAACATGTGGTGCTTGCTTCCACCTCATACTGGCCGAAACTTCCGCACCAAGTAGAAAAACTACTTGTGCATCCAAACACCCTTAAACCAGTTTTTCCATGAGAGTCCACCATACCTACCTATATGCGGTATTTAACTGCCGTTCCAAGTAAATTTGCATGTGCCAAACTCTAAACCTTCAAATAATATTCTGTTTTGTATGCCCGAATCGCTCATATAGTGACTAGGGGCTGTCAGTATATTCCATGCTAGGTGGGTTATTCTCACGATATGTGTTGATTCACTATCATTCACGAGAAAGTGGCTGGTATTTGGGATGCCCAGTTCCATGCTCAAAAATCAAATCAAAATATAATGAAACAAAACTCCCCCAAGATTGTTGTTTGTATGGATGGTACCGGTGGATTCGGCTCGCCGTGGAGTGTGATTGATTGGTGGAGGGGGAGTAAAAACTTTACCATTCTATTTGGGAACCGCCTATAATGTATCTAGCATGGAAGATACCGAGATCTCTCGGTTGTTATGTTGACAATGAAAGCATACCGCTCAAAATTATTATTCATCCCTGTTTTGAAAGCTCGAGCTCTGGCACCTCTACAAATCAATGCTTCCCTCTGCGAAGGGCCTATCTTTTACTTTCTAGTACTTACCTTTATGCAAGAGTCATGGTGATCTTCACCACTTTCTATATTTCGCCTTTTTCTCTTGGCAAGCGTCATGTGTTGGGGAATGATCTAGACATATATATCCACACAAATATATTTGATCAGGAATTATTATTGTTGACAATTATCTATATGATAAATAAGTTGGGAGGCGAAACATTAAGCCCCTATCTTTCTCTGTGTTCGATGGATGCTATTTGTTCTAAAAATATGCTTTGAGTGTCAATAATCATGGAAGACTATATGATAGTTGAGTATGTGGAATTTGCTAAATCAAAGCTCTTACATAGACCCTTCCTGAAAATAAGATGAATTGCAATTGTTCGATGACTAGGAATATGGTTTGTTAGTTTTCAAGAAACTTTCTGGTCTATACTTTAACATGTGAATAGCTTGTTACTTGATCATGAGAAGTTTTATGAGATGAGCTATTGTTTATGGTTTATATTGATGCTAGAAAAAGTGATTGGAATTATCATTAATCAAATTTGTGCACTTGCTAGCATTCACACTTTATAAATTATTTCTTTTATCATTTACCTACTCGAGGACGAGCAGGAATTAAGCTTGGGGATGATGATACATCTCCAACGTATCTATAATTTATGAAGTATTCATGCCATGTTTACAATAATTCTATATAATTTTGGTATGATTTTTTTATAACTAACCCGGACTGACGTTGTTTTTAGCAGAACTACCATGGTGTCGTTTTCTGTGCAGAAATAAAAGTTCTCGGAATGGGCTGAAAATTTACGGTGATTTTTTATATACCAAAAGAGACCCCCGAAGCACCGGAGCTGGGGCAGGAAATGACCGAGGAGGCCACAAGCCAAGAGGGCGCGCCCTACCCCCCCGGGAGGGCGCTCCTGGCTTGTGGACTCCTCGAGAACCCCCTTGACGTGAGACCGACGCCAAAAATTCCTATAAATACCAAAACCCCCAGAAAGAAACCTAGATCGGGAGTTCCGCCGCCGCAAGCCTCTGTAGCCACGAAAAACCAATTGGGAGCCCGTTCCGGCACCCTGCCGGAGGGGGAAACCATCACCGGAGGCCATCTTCATCATCCCGGCAGTCTCCATGACGAGGAGGGAGTAGTTCACCCTCGGGGCTGAGGGTATGTACCAGTAGCTATGTGTTTGATCTCTCTCTCTCTCTCTCGTGTTCTAGATGACACGATCTTGATGTATCGCGAGCTTTATTGATTAGATGAATCATATGGAGTTTTCCCCTCTCTATCTTCTTGTGATGAATTGAGTTTTCCCTTTGAAGTTTTCTTATCAGATTGAGTCTTTAAAGGATTTGAGAACACTTGATGTATGTCTTGCGATGGGATATCCGTGGTGACAATGGGATGTTCTATTGATCCACTTGATGTATGTTTTGGTGATCAACTTGCGGGTTCCGTGACCTTGGGAATCTATGCATAGGGGTTGGCACATGTTTTCGTCTTGACTCTCCGGTAGAAACTTTGGGGCACTCTTTGAAGTTCTTTGTGTTGGATTGAACATGATGAATCTGAAATTGTGTGATGCATATCGTATAATCAAGCCCATTGGTACTCGTGGTGACATTGGAGTATCTAGGTGACATTAGGGTTTTGGTTGATGTGTATCTTAAGGTGTTATTTTAGTACGAACTCTAGGGCTGTTCATGACACTTATAGGGATAGCTCATAAGATTGATCGGAAAAGATAACTTTGAGGTGGTTTCGTACCCTACAATAATTTCTTCGTTTGTTCTCCGCTATTTGTGACTTTGGAGTGAACTCTTTGTCGCACATGAGGGATTTACATATGATTCAACTATGTTAGTATTGTTGAGAGAACTTGCACTATTGAAAGTATGAACCCTAGGCCTTGTTTTCAAGCATTGCAATACCGTTTGTGCTCACTTTTGTTACTTGCTACCTTGCTGTTTTTATATTTTCAGATTACAAAAACATATATCTACCATCCATATTGCACTTGTATCACCATCTCTTCGCCGAACTAGTGCACCTATACAATTTACCATTGTATTGGGTGTGTTGGGGACACAAGAGACTCTTTGTTATTTGGTTGCAGGGTTGTTTGAGAGAGACCATCTTCATCCTATGCCTCCCACGGATTGATAAACCTTAGGTCATCCACTTGAGGGAAATTTGCTACTGTCCTACAAAACTCTGCGCTTGGAGGCCCAACACGAGTCTACAAGAAGAAGGTTGCGTAGTAGACATCACACACTCGAGGACTTAGTTGCGGCCCCGCATCACCTAAGTATAAACATTCAGAAATCAAAGATCGAATGAAGTCAAGGCAAATTAAAACTGCGTCACTTGAAACGAGAGTACGGATAAAGGTTCTGACGACAGGAGCCTCAGGCTCATTCAAAGTCTTACGGTTACAACTACCACTCGGCATTCTGAGGCAAAAGCTTAAAGAGTTTTAAACCCGACGATCTCTCGGGGCGAGGCGGAACCACCGCCTCAACAAAGGTGTCCAGGTTGATGCTGTCTTCGATCCGAGTTGCAGCTTCCATAAACATCTCCATGAAGTCTTCGACCTTGGCATGCTTCCTGTTAGCGACCTCTAGGGACTTCAGCTTCTTCTCGTCCACTCCCTTCCAGTGGACACGGACGAGTGAGAGGGCAATGTCAGCTCTGGCGCGAGCCGCGGATTTTTTCCAAGCTTTCAATCGGCTCGATACATCCCTCACTCGGGTGAGGGCGGATTCCAGATCCTTTGAAGGCTCTTCGTCAGGAAAGACATCCCGATCAATGTCCGAGATGGCAGTGTTGAGCCTCTTCATGTACGAAGTCACTTGGTCGACGCGCTCTTCCGAACGGAGAATGGCCATAGCAGCGCTATCCTTGAGCAGCTCTCGGGATGGGTCCAGCTCCTTCTTGATCTTGTCAGTCTCCTGAGCAACATCATCGCAGAAATCTGGATTTCGTTGAATGAAGGAAAGAGTCAGAAGTGAACAAATTCATTCAACTAGACAAGGTTACATGGAAATCACTCGGGAATGCTTACCTTTGAGTTTTTCGCTCATAGAGTCGCCGTATTCTTCAACGAACTGCTCCAGCTCGATTTTCTTCGTAGTGATGTGCTTGAGCTTGATCTCCCACTCAGCATATGACTCCTTCAACTCAACGAGCTCCTCCCTGGACTTCTTCGCGGCAACCTCCAGAGTTTTCTTCTCTTCTTCCAGCTTCCCGACTGCCTTCAGCTTCTCCTCGGCCTCCTTGGTCTTTCGGCTAGACTCCTTCTGGGCAGCTGCCAAATCTATGTCTTTCTTCTCGAGGGTCGTCTTCACGGTTTCTAAAGAAATAGAATTCTTCAGCCTCTCGACAAGTTTACGATTTTCGCCACAAAGATCTGATGAAGTAGACTCAGTCGGACAGGCAGGGAGGGCAGTTATTGCAGCAGTCGGACAAGATGAACATACCTTTGATGGCCTTTTTCTCCTGCTCCAATCAGGCGTTCTTAGTTTTCTCGGCTTCAAGGTTGATGCGCAGGTCCAGCACCTCCTTCTCCAAAGCTTTGTAGTGGCTCCCGAGCTCACAAACAGCCTGCAGACAGGAAACAAAGGAAAAATGTTAGTCAAACTTTTGACTCGGACTCTAAGACTCCCGCTGACTGCTTCAGTCGATGGCAGTCTCGGGGACTACACCCAGTGGGTGCGCTCAGCGCGCCTCCACTGGAAAATCAAATACATGGCTTTTTCTTCAAGTTTAACAAATGGATTGAACATCAAATTCATTCGGACTTTTAGACTCCCGCCGACTGCTTCAGTCGACGGCAGTCTCGGGGACTACACCCAGTGGGTGCGCTCAGCGCGCCCCCACTAGAACCCAAAAACACCCAGCAGGTGTGCTCCGATGCAAATCTACTCGGGACAGAAGTAAAAAATCCTGACTGAGGAAGGTACTTACGAGAGTACTTACTCGGACATTCTTCTTCAACGCCTCACTCGCATCATATGCCGTCTTCAGTCGTTCACTCATCACCTCCAGCTGGATTAACGCCTCTTTGCTCGCCCCTACTTGATCCTCCGGGACATGGTGTAGCGCAAAGATGTTGGTCACGGGAGGAGTCAATAGGGGGGATGATGTACCAGTTCCGAGTGCAGCTCTGATACGTCTCCATCGTATCTATAATGTTTGATTGTTTCATGCCAATATTCTACAACTTTCATATACTTTTGGCAACTTTTTATACTACTTTTTGGGACTAACATATTGATCCAGTGCCCAGTGCCAGTTCCTCTTTGTTGCATGTTTTTTGTTTCGCAGAAAATCTATATCAAACGAAGTCCAAATGGGATAAAAACTTACGGAGATTTTTTTTGGAATATATGTGAATTTTGGGAAGTGGAATCAACAGAAGGAGGTGCCCGAGGGGCCCACAAGCCATAGGGGCGCGCCCCAGGGGGTAGGGCGGGCCAGGGTGGCTTGTGGTCACCCCGTAAGGAGGTTGGTGCCCTTCTTTCGCCCCAAGAAAGCTAATATCCGGATAAAAATTGTGTTAAAATTTCAGCCCAATCGGAGTTACGGATCTCCGGGAATTTAAGAAACGGTGAAAGGCCAGAATCTGGGAACGCAGAAACAGAAGGAAACAGAGAGAGATCCAATCTCGGAGGGGCTCTCGCCCCTCCGCTGCCATGGAGGCCAAGGACCAGAGGGGAAACCCTCCTCCCATCTAGGGGGGAGGCCACGGAAGAAGAAGAAGGAGGGGGGCTCTCTCCCCCTCTCTCCCGGTGGCGCCGGAACGCCGTCGGGGCCATCATCGTGACGGCGATCTACACCAAAAACTTCGCCGCCGTCATCACCAACTCTCTCCCCCTCTATGCAGTGGTTCAACACCTCTTCTCCCCACTGTAATCTCTACTTAAACATGGTGCTCAACGCTATATATTATTTCCCAATGATGTATGGCTATCCTATGATGTTTGAGTAGATCCGTTTTGTCCTATGGGTTGATTGATGATCATGATTGGTTTGAGTTGCATGTTTTATTATTGGTGCTGTCCTATGGTGCTCTCCGTGTCACGCAAGCATGAGGGATCCCCGCTGTAGGGTTTGCAATATGTTTATGATTCGCTTATGGTGGGTGGCGTGAGTGACGGAAGCACAGACCCGAGTAAGTAGGTTGTTTACGTATGGGAGTAAAGAGGACTTGATACTTAATGCTATGGTTGGGTTTTACCTTAATGATCTTTAGTAGTTGCGGATGCTTGCTAGAGTTCCAATCATAAGTGCATATGATCCAAGTAGAGAAAGTCTGTTAGCTTATGCCTCTCCCTCATATAAAATTGCAATAATGATTACCGGTCTAGTTATCGATTGCCTAGGGACAAATAACTTTCTTGTGACAAAAAACTCTCTACTAAGACTAACTTAGTTGTTTCTTCATCTAAACAGCCCCTAGATTTTATTTACGTGCTCTTTATTATCTTGCAAACCTATCCTACAACACCTACAAAGTACTTCTAGTTTCATACTTGTTTTAGGTAAAGCGAACGTTAAGCGTGCGTAGAGTTGTATCGGTGGTCGATAGAACTTGAGGGGATATTTGTTCTACCTTTAGCTCCTCGTTGGGTTCGACACTCTTACTTATCGAAAGAGGCTACAACTGATCCCCTATACTTGTGGGTTATCAAGACCTTTTTCTGGCGCCGTTGCCGGGGAGCAATAGCGTGGGGTGAATATTCTCGTGTGTGCTTGTTTGCTTTATCACTAAGTAGATTTTATTTGCTGTTCTAAGTTGTTCTCTATTTTTAGTTATGGATATGGAACACGAAATACCAAAAAAATTAGTTGAACCTACTACACCAATGGTTGAAGAACCACCCAAAATCTATCACACTGTTGAAGCTTTTTACTTGGATCATCTTCGATCCGTTTGTGCTCATGCTGAAACCCCAACTAGCTTAGTTGAGGGCAAATCATTAAATGAGCGTGCTTATTATGTGCGACACCACTTATCTCAAAAAGGGAAATTTTTATGGCATCATATTAATAATTTGCAATGCTATGCTCGAAATTTATGCGAAATTTATGATTTTACTTGTTGTTCTGAAGACCCTAAAAACACCTTCCCTATCAATGTGAGTTTAAGGATAATGGAATCGTATCTTCTTATGCCAAGGGTGTTTATAATTACTATGATATTGAGCAAATTGAAGAATTTGTTACTTTTAAGGTTGCCTATGAAATTGCTTCTTTGATTGAAAAGTATGATGCTACTCTTTACAAATCTGAAAGTTTTGCCATACTTAAATATTGCTATGAAAACTATGCTTCTAATGCTTATGTTAAGCCATATATTGAGGACTCCTCTGCTGTCCAAGAGGAGACTAATATTTTGCAGGAAACTATGGAAGAAGAAAATGATGACACTGTGAGCTCATTTGATGAAAAAGATGACGAGGAGAGCAAAGAACAAAAGGAGGAAGAGCGGACTAGCTACCCGTGCCCACCTTCTAATGAGAGTAAATCTTCAACTCATACATTGTTTAATTTCCCTTCGTTCTTACCGAAGGATGAATGCTATGATAATTGCTATGATCCCTTGGATTCGTTTGAAATATCCCTTTTTGATGAACTTGATGCTTTCTATGCTTGTGGCCATGATGCCAATATGAATGATGCTTATGGAGATGAACTTGCTATAGTTCCTTATGTTAAACGTGAAATTGTTGCTATTGCACCCACACATGATAGTCCTATTATCTTTTTGAATTCTCCCAACTACACTATATCGGAGAAGTTTGCACTTATTAAGGATTATATAGATGGGTTGCCTTTTACTATTACACATGATGATTTTGATAGATATAATATGCATGTGCTTGCTGCTCCTACTTGCAATTATTACGAGAGAGGAACTACATCTCCACCTCTCTATGTTTCCAATATGATAAAATTGCAAGAAACTGCTTATGCTATGTATTGGCCTTTACTTGATGTGCATGAATTGTTCTTTTATGATATGCCAATGCATAGGAAGAGAGTTAGACTTCGTCGTTGCATGATATATGTTAATTTGTGCTCACTACTAAATTACAAATCATTGTTAATTAAAATTGGCTTTGATATACTTTGGGATCCGGGTGGATCAATTACTTGAGCACTTTATGCCTAGCTTAATGGCTTTAAAGAAAGCGCTGCCAGGGAGACAACCCGGAAGTTTTAGAGAGTCATTTTATTCTGTTGTGTGCTTTTATATAGTTTAAAAAACAAAAAAATAAAGAGGGGAACCTAAAACTTTTTCAAAAAGAAAAGTGAAAGTGAGAGAGACGAGCATTGTTAAAATGGGAGCATGCCTTGAACTTTGTTCATGCCCATGGAAACCTTGTGAATCTTAATTACAGAAAATTTTCAACATTAATAATTATCCCCTTGTATAAATCCATTGTATTATAAAAATAATGTGCCAAGATTTGCCTTTAGGATGATTAGATTGCTTGTTTGGTGTGTGCAGTGCAAAAACAAAAACTTTGGCTGTAGTGCATGATTTTACATTTTTTACTGGAATGTCAAAAGTTTCTGAAATTTTTACACAGTACTTCTATGCAAATTTGTTATTTTTTCCTAATTTTTCAGAATTTTTAGAGTTACAGAAGTATAGTGAATGTTCAGATTGCTTTAGACTGTTCTGTTTAAGACAGATAATGTTTTTGATGCATTGTTTTGCTTGTTTTGATGAAACTACTGATTGTATCGGTGGTATAAGCCATAAAGAAGTTATAATACAGTAGCTACAATGCAAAAATAAAATGTGAATGGGTTTTAAACAGTACTTAAAGTGGTAATTTGCTTTATTATACTAACGGATCTCACGAGGGTTTTGTTAAGTTTTGTGTGATTGAAGTTTTCAAGTTTTGGGTGAGATCACGATGGATGAAAGAATAAGGAGTGGAAAGAGACTAAGCTTGGGGATGCCCGAGGCATCCCAAGGTAATATTCAAGGACTCCCAAGAAACTAAGCTTGGGGATGCCCCGGAAGGCATCCCCTCTTTCTTCTAACAACCATCGGTAATTTTACTTGGAGCTATATTTTTATTCGTCACATGATATGCGTAAATCTTGGAGCGTCGTGTGCTTTTTTTTATTTTTTTTTAATAATGCACCATGCTGGTATGAGAAATTCCTTGGTTGATTTATAGAAGGCTCTTTGCACCTCACTTATATCTTTTGAGTATGGCTTTGTAGAATGCTTCATGTGCTTCACTTATATCATTTGAAGTTTGGATTGCCTGTTTCTCTACACATAGAAAACCGCCATTTGTAGAATGCTCTTTTGCTTCACTTATATTTGTTAGAGCATGGGCATATCTTTTGTAGAAAGAATTAAACTCTCATGCTTCACTTATATCTATTTAGAGAGTTAACAGGAGTTGGTCATTCACATGGTTAGTCATAAAATCCTACATAAAACTTGTAGATCAGTGAATATGATGTGCTTGATTCCTTTCAATAGTTTTGTGATACAAAGATGGTGATACTAGAGTCATGCTAGTGAGTAATTGTGGATTGGTAGAAATACTTGTGTTAAAGTTTGTGATTCCCGTAGCATGCACGTATGGTGATCCGTTATGTGATGAAGTCGGAGCATGATTTATTTATTGATTGTCCTCCTTTGTGTGGAGGTCGGGATCATGCGATGGTTAACTCCTACCAACCCTTCCCCTAGGAGCATGCGTGTAGTACCTTGTTTCGATGACTAATAAATTTTTGCAATAAGTATGTGAGTTCTTTATGACTAATGTTGAGTCCATGGATTATACGCACTCTCACCCTTCCACCTTTGCTAGCCTCTCTAGTACCGCGCAACTTTTGCCGGTGCATTAAAACCACCTTCCTCAAAACAGCCACCATATACCTTCCTCAAAACAGTCACCATACCTACCTATTATGGCATTTCCATAGCCATTCCGAGATATATTGCCATGCAACTTCCACCGTTCCGTTTATTATGACACGCAGCATCATTGCCATATTGCTTTGCATGATCGTAAGATAGCTAGCATGATGTTTTCATGGCTTGTCCGTTTTTTTATGTCATTGCTACGCTAGATCATTGCACATCCCAGTACACCGCCGGAGGCATTCATATAGAGTCATATTTTGTTCTAGTATCGAGTTGTAATTCTTGAGTTGTAAGTAAATAAAAGTGTGATGATCATCATTATTAGAGCATTGTCCCATGTGAGGAAAGGATGATGGAAGCTATGATTCCCTCACAAGTTGGGATGAGTCTCCGGACTTTACAAAAAAATAAAAGAGGCCAAAGAAGCCCAAATAAAAAAAGAGGCCAAAGAAGCCCACCAAAAAAAACAAAAAAATGAGAGAAAAGAGAGAAGGGGCAATGCTACTATTCCTTTTTCCACACTTGTGCTTCAGAGTAGCACCATGTTTTTCATATAGAGAGTCTCCTATGTTGTCACTTTCATATACTAGTTGAAATTTTTCATTATAGAACTTGGCTTGCATATTCCAATGATGGGCTTCCTCAAATTGCCCTAGGTCTTTGTGAGCAAGCAAGTTGGATGCACACCCACTTAGTTTCTTTTGAGCTTTCATACACTTATAGCTCTAGTGCATCCGTTGCATGGCAATCCCTACTCACTCACGTTGATATCTATTGATGGGCATCTCCATAGCCCGTTGATACGCCTAGTTGATGTGAGACTATCTCCTTCTTTTTGTCTTCTCCACAACCACCATACTCTATTCCACCTATAGTGCTATATCCATGACTGACGCTCATGTATTGCGTGAAAGTTGAAAAAGTTGGAGAATACTAAAGTATGAAACAATTGCTTGGCTAAAACCGGGGTTGTACATGATTTAATACTTTGTGTGATGAAGATGGAGCATAGCCAGACTATATGATTTTGTAGGGATAACTTTCTTTTAGCCATGATATTTTGAGAAGACATGATTGCTTTATTAGTATGCTTGAAGTATTATTGTCTTAATGTCAAATGATAGACTATTGCTTTGAATCACTCGTGTCTTAATATTCATGCCATGATTAGATTATATGATCAAGATTATGCTAGGTAGCATTCCACATCAAAAATTATCTTTTTTATCATTTACCTACTCGAGGACGAGCAGGAATTAAGCTTGGGGATGCTGATACGTCTCCGTCGTATCTATAATTTTTGATTGTTTCATGCCAATATTCTACAACTTTCATATACTTTTGGCAACTTTTTATACTACTTTTTGGGACTAACATATTGATCCAGTGCCCAGTGCCAGTTCATGTTTGTTGCATATTTTTTGTTTCGCAGAAAATCCATATCAAACGAAGTCCAAACGGGATAAAAACTTACGGAGATTTTTTTTGGAATATATGTGAATTTTGGGAAGTGGAATCAACAGAAGGCGGTGCCCGAGGGGCCCACAAGCCATAGGGGCGCGCCCCAGGGGGTAGGGCGCGCCAGGGTGGCTTGTGGTCACCCCGTAAAGCGGTTGGTGCCCTTCTTTCGCCGCAAGAAAACTAATATCTGGATAAAAATCGTGTTAAAATTTCAGCCCAATCGGAGTTACGGATCTCCGGGAATTTAAGAAACAGTGAAAGGCCAGAATCTGGGAACGCAGAAACAGAAGGAAACAGAGAGAGAGATCCAATCTCGGAGGGGCTCTCGCCCCTCCGCTGCCATGGAGGCCAAGGACCAGAGGGGAAACCCTCCTCCCATCTAAGGGGGAGGCCAAGGAACAAGAAGAAGGAGGGGGGCTCTCTCCCCCTCTCTCCCGGTGGTGCCGGAACGCCGCCGGGGCCATCATCGTGACGGCGATCTACACCAACAACTTCGCCGCCGTCATCACCAACTCTCTCCCCCTCTATGCAGCAGTTCAACACCTCTTCTCCCCACTGTAATCTCTACTTAAACATGGTGCTCAACGCTATATATTATTTCCCAATGATGTATGGCTATCCTATGATGTTTGAGTAGATCCGTTTTGTCCTATGGGTTGATTGATGATCATGATTGGTTTGAGTTGCATGTTTTATTATTGGTGCTGTATTATGGTGCTCTCCGTGTCGCGCAAGTGTGAGGGATCCCCGATGTAGGGTTTGCAATATGTTTATGATTCGCTTATGGTGGGTGGTGTGAGTGACGGAAGCACAGACCCGAGTAAGTAGGTTGTTTACGGATGGGAGTAAAGAGGACTTGATACTTAATGCTATGGTTGGGTTTTACCTTAATGATCTTTAGTAGTTGCGGATGCTTGCTAGAGTTCCAATCATAAGTGCATATGATCCAAGTAGAGAAAGTATGTTAGCTTTTGCCTCTCCCTCATATAAAATTGCAATAATGATTACCGCTCTAGTTATCTATTGCCTAGGGACAAATAACTTTCTTGTGACAAAAAACTATCTACTAAGACTAAATTAGTTGTTTCTTCATCTAAACAGCCCCTAGATTTTATTTACGTGCTCTTTATTATCTTGCAAACCTATCCTACAACATCTACAAAGTACTTCTAGTTTCATGCTTGTTTTAGGTAAAGCGAACGTTAAGCGTGCGTGGAGTTGTATCGGTGGTCGATAGAACTTGAGGGAATATTTGTTCTACCTTTAGCTCCTCGTTGGGTTCGACACTCTTACTTATCGAAAGAGGCTACAACTGATCCCCTATACTTGTGGGTTATAAAGCTCCAGTTCCCGAGCTGGCCCCTCGTGCCGGCACCAAGGCATCGGCAGGCGATGACTCATGCATCACAACGTCCGTGTTGGCAGAAGTGTTCGGCGGGTCAACCTTGTCATCCGCATCAATGTCGATCACTTCACGCGGAGCTGCAAGTGTTCAAAGGCATTCAGAAATGAGCAAAAAGTAAACCACGGCGTGCGCCCGAGTGAATCCGAAGCTTACCTTTTGAAGACGCAACATCGGCGTCGGCCCGCTCTTTCTCCAGAGTGTGGGGATCAGGTGAAGTGGTTGAAGTGTCAGCACTGCAAAGGAAACACTCGGACTATTACATCACTCAGATGAATTTAGACAACAATTGTTGAAGTGGAGATACTTACGCCGAGGCCACGGGAATGGTCATCTTAATCTTCGGGATGGGGACTGCCTTCCGAGGTTTGGCCGTGGTGACTTTGGCCTGTTTCGCCACCTTCTCGGGTGATGAGACAAGTTCTCCATGCCCACGCTTCGAGCTGCGAGTCGGAAGGGCAGACCCAGTTGGCTTGACAGTTTTTGGCCCCTTGCGACCGCCACCGCGGACTCTCGAGTCCTGGCGCGCCTTGGAACGGACTTCAGGCACTCGGTCATCCGAGCGCGATGACTCCACCTCGCCGCTGCCCTCCGAGCCTTCTTCTTCCTCTTCATCGTCATCATCGTCGTCTTCTTCATATTCCCCTGCCTCTACCGAGTCCTCCGGATGATCGGTGTCGCTTGCTACATCAACCAGGCCTCTGTCCACAATTGGCACTTGGCTGTTCATCTGCGTGAAAGCCTGCCCAATGAAGAACAGATCAGTCGGGTCGATCGCAATAAGTGCATAAATATCACTCGTATAATGGACCTTCGAAGATTACCTCATTCGGCGGATTCTCTGATGAGAGTGGAGCCACCAGTCTGCTCCCTCTAGGGTTGTCACACGCTGGGGTGATCGCCTTGATCTTGGCTTCCACCATGTCTGCATTGAGCTCCTCCGGGTGTGTTCGAGTGGCGTCACTCGGCCCAGTATACTCCCACATGGGATGGGCCCTGGCTTGCAGCAGTTGAATCCTCTGGAGGAAAACCTCCAGTAAATCGAGGCCGTTGATACCCTTCTGCACCAAAGCCACCAGGGCTATCACCAGGATGTCCACTTATGTCTTCTCATCCTTAGTCACGGTCAGCCTGGGGACTGGCCGAATGCGTTCAGACGTATACGGAGGAAGTCCCGACTGACCTTCACCGACTGGAATGTCCTGGCAGTAAAACCAGTTTTCCTGTGCGGGAAGCAAACTTTTCCCCGCAGCTGGATTCCCAGCCCCCACACAGCTGGGCCACATTCGTCTTATCCTTCGACCGAGTGGGATTTTTTACAGTCATCACTCGGCAAGTGAAGAGATGCTTGAACAAACCCCAATGGGGATGACAGCCCAAGAAATTTTCACAAAGAGAAATGAATGCGGCCAAGTAAACTATAGCATTGGGGGGAATGTGATGGAGCTGAGCGCCAAAGAAATCCAAGAATCTGCGGAAGAATGGATGAGGCGGAAGGGAGAAACCTCGCTCAAGGTGAGTCACCAGGAGCACGCGCTTGTCTCCCTTTGGCGAAGGCTCGTCCTCGCCCGCCCACGGCAGCCGCCAACTCCCTTCAGACAGGAGTCCTTGACTCTCCAGCTCGAGCAGTTGGGCCTTGGTGACCCGCGACGGCAGCCAATCGCCCTGAGTCCATCCAGTCGGCGCCCCGACGCTTGAGGAGGAGCCGCGCGAGCTCTTCTTCGCTCGCTCGGCCTTCGCAGTCGCCGCGCGCATCCTCTCCGGCGAGCTCGGAACTGGACAACGGCGAGAACACGGTGGAGGAGTCGCTTACGGGAGACAGAGAAGACGAAGGAGGAGGAAGAAAGTGAGATCTATTTCACCCCCAACAGTGCCCTCGCCTTTTATACCGAAAATCGGGCGAAATCTCTGGCCGTCAATCCGCAAACGGAGCGAGATCCACGGATCCACTGTTCAGAGCCTCAAAGACTAGTGGCGAAAATTGCGGCGCAGTCATCGAGGCGTCGTGCCCACTATCCCAAATTTCCGCGGTGTGACCGTTCTACCACGCGCATCTTTCATGATTTCGAACGCGCAAAGTTTTCTTCATGCCTTAATGGGACGAGCCCCACACTTCTAAGAGTCCGTCGGTTCACTCTTACAAACCGAGCGGCCGACTCGTTTTCAGCTAAACACTCGGATGAAATGACCGGACATTCGGATCGTTTCTTCCACGAAGCACTTCGACTTCATATGACAGTACTGCTCCATCAAGCTAGACAGTTTGGTTAGGGAAGGTTAATCCTGAATCCATCATGGTTTGAAGCCGAGTGAGAAACGGCAATACCGTTTCTTGGACACCTCTTAGGGGCCGTCGACGCTTCCGAGTCTCGATCAATCGACCACTAAAACCTCATGGATTCGGGGGCTACTGATGAGGATGCCTACTATGGGTAGGGTCACAGGCCTGACATCTAGGGCCCACCTGTGGTCCCACAATGTCATTAAAGCCCCTGGGCTAGAAACGCATTCGGATGCATATGGCGATTCACTCAGATCGTTCAAGCCACCCGGACTACCACGGCGCCACTCGGTCAGAGAGGAGCTCAGGCGACTCAGAAGACACAGCGTCCGTGGAACTCGAATAGTCACTCGTTATGAAGTTAATTCCCTGTTACCAGTAAAGCCTTAGTTAATCACCCGTTCATGTAACGCAGCTTTCATTAGCATTTATTGCCCTGATGATGGCGCTCGGCCGGTGATGGCGCACTCTATATAAGACACCCCCGGGCGCCAGAGCAAGGGTTCCGACCCTGTGTAATCCTCTACTACTCATAAGCAAACACCAAGCCTTCGGGCTCGAGATGTAGGGCTTTTATCACTTCCGAGTGAGGCCCGAACTCGTACACATCCGAGTGCACACTTGCGCCGTAGCTAGACTTCGCCCCTCCTTTCGTACCCCTAGTACTATTGTCAGGTTCATTCCCATGACATCTGCATTCTGTTTTTATCGACACCTATATCTCAAATTATGTGGTTATTACTCTCGAGTTCGGCTTTCGCTTGAGGACAAGCGAGGTCTAAGCTTGGGGGAGTTGATACGTCCATTTTGCATCATGATTTCTTATTCATATTTATGTTATTCTTGTCCATTATTCCCTATTATCATATAATTCTTATGCCTTTTCTCTCTGAATATGCAAGGTACATCACAAAGAGGGAATTATCTGGAAACTGGAATTCTGGACCGGAAAACCGAGAAAAGGCAGAAAAATCACCAAACTCCAAATGACCTGAAACTTCATGAGGAATTTTTATTGAATATAAGTGAATTTATAGGCCAAAAATATACCAGAGGGGGGCCACCAGGCAGGCACAAGCCATCAGAGCGTGACCCCCCAGGCCGCGCCCTGATGTGTGGTGGGGCCCTGGCTGGCCTCCCGAGGCCCCTCTTCTCATATATGGTGTGTTTTACCCTGGAAAAAATCATAAGCAACCTTTCGGGGTGAAGCACCACCGTCTCGAGGCAGAAACCTGGGCAGAGGCCCTTTTGCACTCCGGCAGTCAGATTCTGCCGGGGAAATCCCTCTCCGGGAGGGGGGGGTAGAAGCCATCGTCATCACCAACGCTTCCTCCTTCGTGGGAGGATCAATCCTCATCAACATCTTCACCAGCACCATCTCATCTCCAACCCTAGTTCATCTCTTGTATTCAATCTTTCTCTCAAAACCTTAGATTGGTACCTGTGGGTTACTAGTCGTGTTGATTACATCTTGTAGTTGATGCTTGTTGGATTACTTGGTGGAACAAATTATGTTCAGATCCTTAATTATTATTATTGCACCTCTGATCTTGAACATGTTGATGAGGTGTGAGTAGTTACTATTGTTCCTGAGGACATGGGAGAAGTCTTGTTATAAGTTATCATGTGAAGTTGGTATTCGTTCGATATTTTGATGATATGTATGTTGTTACTTCTCTTAGTGGTGTCATGTGAACGTCGACTACATGACACTTCACCATGCTATGGGCCTAAGGGAAGTCATTGTGGAGTAACAAGTAGATGATGGGCTACTAGAGTGACGGAAGCTTAAACCCCAGTTTATGCGTTGCTTCATAAGGGGCAGATTTGGATCCACATTTTTCATGCTATGGTTAGATTTATCTTAATTCTTCTTTCGTAGTTGCGGATGCTTGCGAGAGGGGGTAATCATAAGTAGGTTGTTAGTTCAAGTAAGAATAGCACCTTAGCACCGGTCCACCCACATATAAAATTATCAAAGTAGCGAACGCGAATCAACTCAACATGATGAACATGACTACACATAATTCCCATGTGTCCTCGGGAGCGCTTGCTTAATATAAGAGTACTTTCAGGACTGTCCTTTGCTATAGAAAGGATTGGGCTATCTTGCTGCACCTTTGCTACTATTGCTACTTGTCACTTGTTACGATTTATCTTGCTACAAAACTATCTACTATTGTTACTTACAGCTCTTGCAGAGAATACCTTGCTGAAAACTGCTTATCATTTCCTTCTGCTCCTCGTTGGGTTCGACACTCTTACTTATCGAAAGGACTACGATTGATCTCCTATACTTGTGGGTCATCAATGGGTAACGGGCAGATTCCCTCCCCCTATAAAAGGCGGTCTTCTTCCCCAATGGATCTCATCCTTTGAGCTCGTGTTTGCCCCCCATTGTTGACCTTCTTCGAGCTTGCTAACTCTCAATCCCTCCAGTGATTCTTGCTAGTTTTGAGGGAAAAGAGAGAGGAGATCTAGATCCACATTTCCACTAATCACTTTCTCCTCTATGTGAGGGGAACCCCTTGGATCTAGATCTTGGAGTTCTTCGTGTTCTTCTTCGTTCTTCCTCTCATTTTCCTCCATAGCATTAGTTGTTGTGGTGAGATTTGGGAGAGAAGGACTTGGGCACTCCGTGTTCCCTTGCCATTGCATTTGGTGCATAGGTTTGAGTTCTCCACGGTGATACGTGGAAGAGAGAAGTTGAGAAGCATATTACTCTTGGGTGTTTGAGCACCCTAGAGCTTGTGCCTCTTGGGTGCTTTGGCGCCCTAGACGGTTGGTGGTGCCTCAGAGCTCAATCATTGTGGTGCAAAGCTTCGGGTAAGCGTCGGGGTCTCCAATTAGGTTGTGGAGATTGCCCCGAGCAATTTGTATGGGTTCCGATGACCGCCCCCAAGGGTTATCAAAGTGTATGGGTTCGGTGACCGCCCCAAAGGGTTGCCATTTGTACTGGTTCGGTGACCGCCCTCAAGGGTCCCTTAGTGGAATCATGACATCTTGCATTGTGCGAGGGCATGAGGAGATTATGGTGGCCCTAGTGGCTTCTTGGGGAGCATTGTGACTCCACACCGCTCCAAACGGAGATTAGCATCCGCAAGGGTGTGAACTTCGGGATACATCATCGTCTCCGCGTGCCTCGGTTATCTCTTACCCGATCCCTTTACTTATGCACTTTACTTTGTGATAGCCATATTGTTTCATGTTATATATCTTGCTATCACTTAGTTGTTTATCTTGCTTAGCATAAGTTGTTGGTGCACATAGGTGAGCCTAGTTGTTTTAGGTTTTGTGCTTGACATATTAAACGCTAGTTTTATTTCGCATTTGTTCAAGCCTAAACCTTAATTATTTTAAAGCGCCTATTCACCCCCCCCCCCCCTAGGCGACACCCATGTCCTTTCAGTTTACCCTCTGGTCCTTGACCGCCATGGCTCCCGAAGGGCTGGATCCCCTCTGAGATTGAATCTCTCCCTCTATTTCTCTTCTGTTTCGCGTTCCTGTTTTCTGGCATTTCAACGTTTCTTAAATATCCAGAGATCAGTAACTCCGACTGGGATGAAATTTTGAGGTGATTTTATCCATATATTAGCTTCCTTGCAGCGGAACGATACCCCCAACCGACTTCCAAGGGAGCCACGAGCCCAAGGGGCGCGCACTACGAGCTCGTGGCTCTCACGGACATTCTGTAGCGTTTATTCTTTTCCCCAAAAATCACATATATTCCAAAATAAATCTCCGTAAAATTTTATCGCATTTGGACTTCGTTTGATACGGATTTTCTGCGAAAAAACATGCAACAAACAGGAACTAGCACTGATCATTGGATCAATATGTTAGTCCAAGAAAATCATATAATTTTTTGCCAAAAGTATGTGAATGTTTTAAAATAATGGCATGAAACATTCAAAAATTATAGATACGACGGAGACATATTAGCATCCCCAAGCTTAATTCCCGCTTGTCCTCGAGTAGGTAAATGATAAAAACATAATTTTTGATGTGGAATGCTACCTAACATAATCTTGAACAAATATCTAATCATGTCATGAATATTAAGTTATGGGTGATTCACTACTGGAATCAGGAGATTTGCCGTCTGCCATGGCAGACGGCAAAGGGCAAAAGGCGGACGGCAAAGGCCTTTGCCGTCCGCTAGCGGACGGCACAATTTCGGACCCAACGAGCTCCAGCAAAGGGGTTCTTTGCCGTCTGCTTCGGCCCAGCGGACGGCAAAGATTCTTTGCCGTCAGCTTGCAGACGGCAAAGGACCTGGACGGCGTAGTACTGACGGCGCCACCGTCAGGCGGCTAACGGACCCCCACCCTTTGCCGTCTGCCTCCCGCGCCCCGTTGTCGTCTGCCTCGCGCCCCCCTTTGCCGTCTGCCACGTGGCAGCTTTGCCGACGGCGGCCGTCGGCATAGCGCCTCTCTTTGCCGTCTGCCTCCCGCCCCCCTTTGCCGTCTACCTCCTGCCCCCCCCCCCCCTTTGTCGTCTGCCTCCTCCCCATTTGCCGTCTGCCGCAGACGGCAAAGAGGCAAAATGGGTCAGCCTTGTTTTCCCAGGTTTCACAGGCGGCCGCCACGTGGCAGCTTTGCCAACGGCGGCCGTCGGCATAGCTGCCTTTGCCGTCCGGGGCAGACGGCAAAGAGGCTGTATTGCCTCTCTTTTTTTGTTTTTGTTACATTCAACAATTTTCAAACAAACAATATATGATATATACATAAATAATTCACAGAAACAATGTGCAACAGCCATATATGATCAACCAACAATTATACCAAATTAAAAGTATCAAATGCCACATTGTTCGCCATATTACAATAGGTTCATCCATACATACATATAGTCTCATCGACACAAATGACTCAATACATGAAAACAGAAAGTAAACCTAGCACTACATCAAAGCAAGCTGCCGTGAACTCGTCTCAAATCTACAAAATTGGAAATAAGAAAGGTAGAAAAATAATACTAGAATTAAGAAGTAGAAGAAGATCTAGAATTAGAAGAAGATGAAGGGGTTGTTTGGTTTCAAGACACAACTAGCCACACTTTGCCACAACTCAACTTAGGCAAGTTTGACCATGTTAGGTGTGTGTTTGGTTCTTGCCACAACTAAGGCAAGAATATTTTTTATTAGCAGTAAGACCCACATGTTATAGATAGAAAAAGTGTGGCAAGATTCTCTTAGGCAAGCCAAAGTGTGGTAACTATTTGAGTACCTCAAGTAAGGCAAGTGTGGTAAAATTGTGGCAAGCCAAAGTGTGGTAAAATTGAGGCAAGCCAAATTGTGGCTAACTATTTGAGCACCTAAAGCCAAAGTGTGGCAAGCCAAAGTGTGGCAAGATTCTTTCTCTGTCTCCTCTTGTTTTTCTTCTTCTTATTGCTTATTTGTGTCATTTTAGAGCTAACCTAGGTAATTATCACATTATTTACCTAACTAAGCTTATTGTGTCATTTTGCAAGAAAATAAGCTAAGTCTATGGCATCTATGAGGTTACCAAGTCTATTATGTCATTTTTGAGTTAACTAAGCTTATTATGTCAGTGTGGAGGAAACAATGCTAAGTATAGGTCATTTTAGAGCTAACTTAGGTACAATATGTCATTTTGGAGGTAAGTAAGCTTACTATGTCATTTTATAGGAAACAAAGCTAACTTAGGTAAAATATGACATTTGTCTAAGTGCTAAGTTTGTCTAAGTGCTATGTTTGTATTTGTTTGAGAAAATGAGCCAAGTAAGTGGCATATTAGGGCTTACCATCCTCGTCATCACGGAGGTGAAGCACTGGGGTTGCTCGGGTCGTGCGATGCGGCTCGGGAGTTATGCTGTACCAAAGATCATTTGCGTTAGCATGATGACGCTGAAATGTTAAGACTAGTAACTAATGAACATTGAAATGGAACTCACCGTTCCAGCCGTGGTAATGACTGGCATCAGCGGAGGGGTCTGGCCGTTCTTCTCGCACAAAGTCTGCACATTTGGTTTTGCCAAGTCAATCATATTGGTTATTAATGAAAAGAACATGTAGTGCATGATTTGGCTAATATGAAGAAGAAACTTACCACGATGAGCTCGTACATGGCCCGGTTAGACGCATCATTCCATGCCCTCTCCTCCTCCAACAACCTAGCCATGCTCTCCTCCAGATCCCTCTTCTCCTCCGCCGCCTGCCGGGCCTGTTCTGCCAGAAGCGCATGGGTTGTCTCTCTCTCTTTCTGCAGAGCAGCCTGCAACACAACTCCTCATTAGCATTGTAATCATCTTTGTTCGCACACACAATGTAATGGAGGAAACCTATCTAAGTCCGTATGACTAACCTCGATGGCGAGCTGGACTGGCCGTGGACGAGGCGGCATCTCAGGACAGGAGCTCGTTTGGCGCGCCTTGATCTGCCGGAGAGTGCTCGAAGACCGTATATGTCCATCTCCAATGGCTATCGAGCCATGGGGCCTCCCGTGGCCAGCTATCATCACCAGGTCTGGATCAAGTGGATGCTGGCTCGGGTTGAAGTCCTCCCCATTCACCGCCTTCCCCACATCTCTGTACCTCACGAGCTTGTGGTGGGAGGAGATATTGCTGAAGTTCTCGGGATCATCGAGGTCAGACTCAGAGAATGCCTTGACCTTCTTGTATGAGGCAGTATGGGCCATGGCATAGAGGTCGTACACCGCTGGCACCTCCGTCTTATTGTGATGAGCCTACAAGAGAGGAACAAAGTATTAATAATGGGTAAACCTAGCACTACAAGAATGAATTGCAGGAATCATGAAGCAAACCACATACCCAGTTCCGCCCGAACTGATAAATGTTGGCGCTGCCTTGATGGTGTGGCACACCTTCCATTTGGGCACGCCGTGTCTTGGCATCGTTGTGGACGACTCGCCATTGGTCAGAGCACCATTCATTCACCAACACCTCCCAACAACCCATCTTATCCGCACACCATCTAGGGGGCACCTAAATTAATAAAGAGAAATTTGAGAGCTACGCCTACGAATCAAAGCAAAGGAAACTAAGTACAAGGCCTTAAGAATAGGTAATTACCTTCATGTACTGCTCCTTGTCCAGAAACTTTCGGCGGGACGACGACTTGGCCTTCTTAATACGCTGCGAGGCGTAGTAGTCTCGAACAGCCTGTACCCGAGCCTCGTGCCGTAAGTTCTGTAGTAGGCGCCTGCACTCGTAATCGATAAGCTTTGCCGCGGCCTCCTCGTATCCCTCCTCACACCTGTAGAAGGTCTGCAATGAAAAGAGACAACACTGATTAGTACAATAACTAGCTATTATTGATTTTTAATTGTGTAAAGGAGAAATTACCCAGAACTTCCTGATGACCATGTCGGCCCTCGTGTGGCACAACACACCGTCGATCATCTCCTCCGGCGGTGCAGAGGCAGCCAAGTAGTGCTCCCATTTCAATCCTACCTCTTCTTGCTGACCCTCGCCGGGCAACGTGACAAACCCCGGGAAGTTATGCCGTAAAATCACACCAAGGTTGGAGTTGGGCCTGCGGACATCCTTGGCATGAATCCAACCCCTGCAATATGACAAAGCCAACACATTAGATATGTGAAGAAACATGAAGGCAAAAGGTTTAAAAAGAGTAAATGCACTTACTTCAGCGACTCAGGCTTAATCGGCCACCTCTGCTCGCGGGTCGCCGGCACGGGCGGGAGCCGTGTACACCCATGCTGGTAGACGGTGCCCTCAACCACCTCGTCCCCGCTATCAGAAAGCCGATCCCCGCCACCATCAGCATGGCCACTCGGCTCCAAGATTGAACCATGCCTTTGGCTTCCTCCAGTTCTTCTTTCCTTTCGGTTGTCGCATGTTTTGTAACGGTCTATCACATAGAGCATCCTGATCGACTCTAGCCTTAGGATTATCCTTTGACTTCCCCTCTATGCCGAACAATGTACCAAAAAGGGCCTCGGCGATATTCTTTTCAGTGTGCATCACGTCGATGTTGTGTGGGCAAAGGAGGTCTTTAAAGTAAGGCAGATCCCACAAGCATATCTTGTGAGTCCAAGCGTGTTTCGAATTATACCCTTTGAAATACCCTGGACGATTTGGATCCGGCTCGAGAGCGTTTATCTGATCCAGGGTCTGTTGGCCTGTCAATGCAAGTGGTGCAGAGTTTTTGACAACTCTACCTTTCATGAAATTCTTCTTGTCTTTTCTGAACTTATGGCGAGGATCCAGGAACTATCTATGCAAGTCGAAGCAAGAATACTTGCGACCCGCCTGCAGCCAACGGAACTCAAGAGCTGCCTTGCATGTGGGGCACAGGAACCTTCCATGCACACACCAGCCAATGAATAGCGCATACGCCGGCAAGTCATGCGACGAGTACATGTACCACACATGCATTTTGAAGTTTTTTTTGTAGCGGCGTCATATGTCTTGATCCCATTATCCCAAGCTTCTTGCAATTCATCCTTAAGCGGCTGCATGTACACATTCATATTCTTCCCCGGATAGTTGGGCCCTGGAATTATCAACGTCAAGAAAATGTTCTTTCTTTTCATAATCTCTCCGGGGGGAAGATTGAGTGGAATGACAAATACAGGCCAGCAACTGTATTGGGTTGCCGTCATACCAAACACATTGAACCCATCCGTGCTGATGGCGACTCGAGGATGCCTTGGATCTGCCGCTTTATCCTTATGTAATGCATCGAAGTGCTTCCACGCAAAAGCGTCTGAAGTGTGTCCCAACATCGGATTCCCATCTGCATCTAGTTCGGTTCTTTTGCCCAATTTATGCCACGTCATCTGTCTGGCCGTCTCTTCGACCATGAAAAGACGTTGAAGTCTTGGTATGATTGGCATATACCGAAGAACATTAACTGGGATTTTGGTCTGACTCTTCTCATCCATACCGTTGTCTACCACAACATACCTGGAAGACTTGCAAATGGGACAATAGTTGAAGCCCACATACTCAAGCCTAAATAAGGCACATCCATTCTCACAGGCATCTATCTTCTCATAGGGCATCTTAAGCGCACGTAGGATTTTGTCCGACTGGTACAGGTTTGCTGGCAATACATGGCCTTTGGGTAGAAAGCGTCCAAATATCGTCATCATCGCATCGTAGCATTCTCTGCCCAGGTTGAACTGAGCCTTCAGAGCCATTACTTGCGCGATGGCATCCAGCTGACAAAGCTCAGTGTGTTCGTGGAGAGGACGTTTTGAAGACTCCAACATTTCATAGAAGGCCTTTGTAGATTCCTCCATCTCATCGTCCGAATCCCGAGCATCATCAAAGTCTTGCACCATGTCTTCGATCCCGGTACCATGCTCGTCGGTGCGACGACAAACCACCTCAGCTCTGGCACGTTGGGCAGACTCACCATGAAATCTCCACACCGTATAATCAGTCGTAAAACCCCACTTCTGCAAGTGTTTACCCATTTCATCCCGTGTCCACTTTTTATGGTTGTCGCACCGGACACAGGGGCACCAGGTTATTTCCTGGCCATTTGCAAATGCGGCGCTCAGAAACCCCTTGGTTTTTGTTAACCATTCAATGGTCATTTCTTTCTGACTAGGGTGACCGGTGTACATCCAAGCACGATCACTCATCTTGCCTACCTACTAAACACACAACAAATATATATATATATAATTCATCATCTATATTCATCCGTTAATCAAGTTTGTCAGTTTTATTACGTCCATGCAACCTACACGCTAATAGGTAGAGATAGGTCCTAATCCCACCCGAGTATGTGTAGATTGGGTTCGTTTTCCCATGCTCTGCTCCGGATCCGACGCAGAATTTCGGCAACACCTCCCCGCTGTTCTCCTGATACACGTCTCGGCAATAAGCAGAGAAGATGTGTACCCGGAGAACAACAGGGAGGCACTGACGAAATTCCGCATCGGATCCGGAGCAGAGCATAAGGGAAAACGAACCCAATCTACACATACTCGGGCTGTCCATGGATAACGTTGGACAATTCGAAAGGATGGCGGTTATAAATATGCAAAGAAATGCATATTTATAGATGCCGCCCTTTCAAACGGGAGACACATACTGGTCACGCATACTGATGATTGAAGACACCTATAGCTAGCAAGTTTCATCGGCACGAAGACCGGAACCGAGCAAATTAAGGGGGCCGGGGGAGATGTCACTTGTGCTCACCCACGAACGCGTTGGGAAGCTCGTCAAACGCACGGGGAGGTCGTCGAACAGCAGACCCTCGCAGCGACGAAACAACTGCACATTGAAATCCACCCGATCAACACAAATATGATGTTTTTCATGACAAAATTAGAATATATATATGACCTAACTCATAATTTACAAAACTATGACCCCGTCGGCCTCTGGAAGGCCGAAGAGCACCTCTTCGGTCAACAAGAGGCCGAAGAGGTGTCGGAGGGTCAGTGACGTCGGGGGCGGCGTATTAACAATTGCTCGGAGTGTCGTGCCGGGGTGTCATGTCTGGGTGTCGGGGTGTCATGTCGTGTCTGGGTGTCGGGGTGTTGGAGCGTCGTGTATGGGCGTCGTGTCTGGGTGTCGGGGTGTCGTGTCGGGGTGTCGCGGTTCTTGGCGGGGCGTTGTGTCGGGTGTCGTTTTCTTCTTCTTCTCTTCTTCTCTTCCTTTTCTTCTTCTTTTCCTTTTTCCTCTTCTCCTTCTCCTCCTCTCCTCTTTCTTCTTCTTCTTCTTCTCTTCTTTTTCTTCTTCTTTTCCTTTTTCCTATTCTCCTTCTCCTCCTCTCCTCTTTCTTCTTCTTCTTCTTCTTCTTCTTCTTCTTTTTTCTTCTAGTTTTTTTTCTTCTAAGTTTTTCCTTTTCTATCTAAGTTTTTCCTACCTAATAAACTAACTATCTAATTTAACAGAAAATAAAACAGAAAATAAACTAACTATCTAATTTAACTAACTAACTAACTAAAAAAATAGGGAAAAACAAAAAAAATGTGAGGGGGCGGTGGCCGGGCACTCACCGGAGTTGGGTGGGGGCGGCCGGGGCGGCGGGGGGAGGGGGGATCCGCAGGGAGGGGGGCCGCCGGGAGGGGGCGGCTTCGGGAGCCGTCGAGGGGAGGGGGCGGCTCGGGGAGGGGGGCGGCATGGGGGCTCCGCCGAGGGGATTGGGGCGGCGCAGGGAGGGGCTCGTTGCGGTCGTGGGGGCGGCGCACGGAGGGCGGCGGCGCGGTGGTGGGGGCGGCGCAAGGAGGGGGCCGGCAAGGGGAGGGACGGCTCGGGGAGGGGGTGGAGCGGGGGAGCCGCCGAGGTGATGGGGGTGGCGCGGGGTGGGTGGCGGCGCGGTGGTGAGGGGCGGCGCAGGGAGGGTGGCGAAGCGGTGGTGGGGGGCGGCGCAGTGGTGGGGGGCGATGCAGGGAGGGTGGCGGCGCGGTGGTGGGGGGCGGCGCACAGGGAGGGGCGCGCGGGGCGGGAAAGATTGAGATTCGGGAGAGTGAGGGGGTGGAGGAGGGATCCGGCCGTTATAGGGGCGTCCTCTTTGCCGTCTGCTAGCAGACGGCAAAGAGGGGGGTGCACGGGGTGGGCCCCGCCGTGACCGTTAGGGGGGCGTCCTCTTTGCCGTCCGCTAGCGGACGGCAAAGAGAGGGGAGGCAGACGGCAAAGATGTACCCGACGGCAACGAGGCTGTCCTCCGAACCCACGGTGCGGTGGGGCCCCCCCGTGACCGTTGCCGTCTGCCTGCCCCATCTTTGCCGTCTGCTAGCCGACGGTAAAGACCTGGCTGATGGCAAAAAGACCCTTTGTCGTCTGCCATTCCTTTGCCGTCTGTTTTTGGGAAGCTGATGGCAAAGGCCTTCTTTGTCGTCTGCCAGCAGACGGCAAAGACCTGGCAGACGGCAAATGTCCTGATTCCAGTAGTGATTCAGGGAAATAGTCTACCATTTGACAAAAAGACATACATACTTAGGTTTACTAACAAACAATCATGTCCTTCAAAATAAATGATAGTAAAGAACGTTATCCCTACACATTTAATCATGTAAGCATGGCATGACTCCGTCTTCCTAACACAAGTACAAACAATGATCACCCCGGTGTCAAGTCAGGCATTTGGTTCATACTTTTTCACGCGCTTCAGCATTTTCAACTACACTCAATACATGAGTGTGAGCCATGGACATAGCACTACGGTGGAATAGAATATGGTGCTTGAGATCAATAGGAGAAGTCAAAAAGGAAGAAAGGCTCACATCAACTCGGCAGATCAATAGGCAATTTAGAGGCCTATAAATCGATATTGATGCAAGGAGTAGGGATTGCCATGCAACGGATGCACTAGAGCTATAAGTGTATGAAAGCTCACTATGGAAACTAAGTGGGTGTGCATCCAACTTGCTTGCTCATGAAGATCTCGGGCATTTGAGGAAGCCCGTCATCGAAATATTCAAGCCAAATTCTATAATGTAAAATTTCCACTAGTATATAAAAACTATACAAGATGATTCTACATGAATGCCTCTGGCAGTCTACCAAGATGTGCAATGATCTAGCGTAGCAAAGATATCAAAAAACGGACAAGCCATGAAAATATCATGCTAGCTATCTTACGATCATGCAAAACAATATGGCAATGAATGCTCAAGTCATGTATAAGATGATGATGGAAGGTTCATGGCAATATATCTCGTAATGGCTATGAAAATGCCATAATAGGTAGGTATGGTGGCTGTTATGAGGAAGATATAATGAGGCTTATGTGCGATAGAGCGTATCATATCACGGGGTTTGGATGCACCGACGAAGTTTGCACCAACTCTCGAGGTGAGAAAGGGCAATGCACGGTACGGCTGAGGCTAACAAATTTCAAAAAGGTGGGAGTGTGTATTGTCCATGAACTCATATTAGTCATAAAGAACTCACATACTTATTGTGAAAGTTTTATTCGCTCTCTTGAAACAAAGTACTACCAGTGCACCCCTAGAGAGGAGGTTGGGAGGAGTTAACCATCGTGCGCTCCTGACTCAAACCATGCAAGGATTTCAATGAGGAATAAAAGTGCTCAAACATCACAGTCGTGCCATAACCGACACTTTAATGAACAGGCGATCATAAACCTTAACATCGATATTCCTACGAAACCATGATCATCCACTAGTGCACCCACATATTACTATCTTAATGTCGCAAAACTATTACAAGGAATCAAACATATCAAATTCAGTGATCTACAAGTTTTATGTAGGATTTTATGACTAACCATGTGAATGACCAATTCCTTTAACTCTCTAAATATATATAAGTGAAGCATGAGAGCTTTAATTCTTTCTACATAGGACTTGTCCGCGCTCTAATAAATATAAGTGAAGCAAACGAGCATTCTACAAATAACGTTGTTTCCAATGTAGAGAAGCAAGCATCCAAACTTGAAAAGACATAAGTGACGCACACGAAGCATTCTATAAAGCCATACTCAAAACATATAAGTGAAGTGGAAAGAGCATTCGACAAATCAACCAAGTACTATCCCATACCATCATGGTGCATCAAAGAAAAAGGAAAAACAAGCAAACAAGATGCTCCAAGAATTTACGCATATCATGTGAACAAAACAAAAACTGAGACATACCGATAATTGTTGAGGAAGAAAGATGGGATGCCTTCCGGGGCATCCCAAGCTTAGACGCTTGAGTCTCCTTGAATATTTACTTGGGGTGCCTTGGGCATCCCCAAGATTGAACTCTTGCCTCTCCTTATTCTTCTAATATCGATACCTCCTCGCTTTTCGAACACTTCATCCACACAACTTAACAATTTTTTATTAGAAGGGTTAGTGCATATAACATCAAATCCCATCCATCATGGCATTTTGGGAGGTTTGAAAAACAAGTAGTAGGTAGCGAGACATAGCGATAGAATTGAGACAACTTGCATGGAAATGATAGTAGTGCTATCGAGGCAATGATCATCTTGCCTGAGATCACGCATGGAAGAAGAATGAATCTGTGGCGAAGACGAACCAACGTAGTTGAACGAATCCTCACACTCTGAAACGCTTTCAGAACTCTAGTGAGGAGAAGCTAATCCGAAAACAAACAAATGACACGGTAAACACCACAACATATTCATGACATGATGCACAACAAAGGATGATGCATGTCAAAGTTAAATATACAAGGCATGGCAAAGCACAACAATCAACTACTACACATTAAGTGAAGTTCAATATGCAACAGGTTGCATATCGACGAAACTCCACATTTAAATTATTTAGTTCACTCTCGATTAGGTACCCAACAAGTTTAAATGTTGATAAACATGGCAACAGGTGAAGCATGAATAAACTATCTATCTAGGCATTCTAATTGAGGCCGAAAACAACATATAGCATTTCCGAAACGACCCCATATGTAATTTTCGAAATTGGTTCAGATCTGGATAAAACATATTTTATATTTATTAAAAAGGAAAATAAAGTGCACCATGTTATTCTACACATTTTTCTAAGCAAGTTACATAGATCATTTAATTCAAAGCTACGGATATTTAGATATGGAACAAACCGTTTTAACTGTTAGGAAATATGCAACTTGTATTTCCAGAAGGCCATAGGCCATTATATATACATGTACAGGTGTGGAATATATGCAGGAAACCCCTTATACAATGGGGTAAATACGAAAAGGTTACATGGCTATATATGTAATTCTCTAACACCCCCCCCTCAAACTCATGGTGGATTAACAACACTGAGTTTGGAGAGATAGAAGCCATGCTGCGCTCTAGTCTGGGCCTTCGTCAGAAAATCCGCCAACTGTAACTCGGAAGGCACATACTGAAGAGCAATAACCTGATCTTGCACACCAGCGCGCACATAGAAAGCATCAACACCAATATGCTTGGTGAGCTCATGCTTCACAGGATCGCGCGCAATGCTAATAGCACCTGTACTGTCAGATAATAGCAGAGTAGGTGTAGTGACAGAAACACCAAAATCCTGAAGTAACCACCGTAACCAAGTCACCTCTGCCGTCAAAAGAGCCATAGCTCATAACTCAGCCTCTGCACTCGAACGGGAAACTGCAGTCTGTTTCTTCGTCTTCCAGGCAATGAGAGAACCACCAAGAAAAACACAGTAAGCAGAAAGTTAACGGCGATCGGAGGGATCGCTAGCCCATGTAGCATCCGAATAGGCCTGAAGCTGTAAAGAACTAGAGCGAGGAAAGAATAGACAATGAGAGATCGTGCCCCGAAGATATCGGAGAACACGAAGAAGGTGACTATAGTGAACTGAAGTGGGAGCAGAGACAAACTGACTCAGAATATGAACCGGATAAGAGATATCCGGACGAGTGACAACTAGATAGACAAGACTCCCAACAAGATGACGATAACGCGTCGGATCAGGCAAGGGGTCACCATCAGTATCACGGAGGTGAACATTGAGCTCCATGGGAGTCTCAACAGTGCGCTCATCAGTAAGAGCAGCACGAGCAAGAAGATCCTGTATATACTTTTCCTGGGATATAAAAAATCCATCAGAGGTAGAAGAGACTTCAATCCCAAGAAAGTAGCGAAGAGGTCCAAGATCAGACATAAGAAACTGCTCACTGAGACGGGCCTTTACAAAGGCAATATACCCGGGGTCGTCGCCAGTGATGATCATGTCATCGACATAGATAAGAAGAAGAGTCCGTCCACGAGGTGAAAGGTGGACAAACAACGCTGGATCATGAGCACTCGCTGAAAAACCAGCGGCAGTCACCACAGAGGCAAAACGCTCAAACCAGGCACGGGGGGCTTGCTTAAGGCCATAGAGAGAGCGACGAAGACGACATACCATGCCATCAGGAACAGAATACCCAGGTGGTGGTTGCATGTAGACCTCCTCACGCAGCTCACCATTAAGAAAGGCATTCTTAACATCAAGCTGAGATACAGACCAGTGGCGTGCAGAGGCCACGACAAGAAGTGTACGAATAGTGGTCATATGGGCCACAGGAGCAAAAGTCTCGTCGTAATCACGACCATGCTCCTGCTGAAAACCACGAGCCACAAGACGAGCTTTGTAACGCTCAAGAGAACCATCGGAGCGAGTCTTAACCTTGTAGACCCACTTACAAGTGATGGGATGAACACCTGGAGGAAGAGAAACAAGATCCCATGTACCGGTGCGTTCAAGAGCAGCAATCTCCTCTGCCATCGCAAACTGCCATTCAGGATGAACAACAGCCTGACGATAAGAAGTCGGCTCAAGAACAACAGCACCAGCGGTTGAAAAACGATAGCGATCAACAGGCAGAAGCGGACGAGAACGCAAGCCATAGGTAGGCTGAGACGAGGAGGAGGGCACATCAGTAGATGCATCCATATTGCGTGATCGACGAGTATAATACCGAGGAAAAGATGGAAGAATATGAGGAGGAATCGTCGAGGTAGAATCAGGGGGTGGAGACGAAGAAGGCACCGGGGATGAAGGTGCAGAATATGGTGACATGCGAGATGAGGAAATCGTGGGAGAGGGTGGCGGCAAATCATCGGTAATAGGTGGAGAAGCAGAGTTAGCAGGACGGATAGACAAAGGCTCGGTGGAGGTGATAGGTGTGTCAGGAAAATGAGGAAAGAGATATCTTCCACTGAAAAAGTCGAGGAAGATGGATGCGGGTAGAAGGGACGAGACTCATCGAAAGTCACATCCCGAGAAATGCGCATCCGACGACCGATAGGATCCCAACAACGATAGCCCTTATGTTCATCACTATAGCCTAAGAAGACACACTCAACAGACTGAACAGTCAGTTTGGTGCGTTCGCGAGGGGCAAGAAGAACATAGCAAACACAACCAAACAAACGAAGCGTTGAATAATCAGGAGAACGATCAAAAAGACGCTCGAAAGGAACACCACCCTGTAGAGCAGCGGACGACTGGAGATTGATGAGATAGGTGGAGGTGGAGACGGCCTCAGCCCAAAAGTGAGGTGGGAGAGAGGTGGCGATCATCAATGCATGAGCCGTCTTAAGAAGGTGACGATGCTTGCGTTCAGCCACGCCATTCTGAGCATGAGCACCAGGGCAAGAGAACTGAGAAAGAGTCCCTTGCTCAGCAAGAACACTACACAACATCTTGGAAATATACTCGCCAGCGGAGTCAGCACGAAACACACGAATAGGCAAAGAGAACTGAGTGTGAACCATGGCAGCAAAACGCTTATATATGGATAGAACTTCACTGTGAGAAGTCATAAAATATAGCCAAGTGTAGTGAGAGAAATCATCTATAAAAATAATATAGTATCGATAACCCCCTTTTGAAGCAAAGGGAGCCGGACCCCATAGATCAGAGTGGACTAAATCAAAAGGACGTTGGGACACTGACTCACTGGTAGGATACGGTAACTGAATCTGTTTGCCAAGCCGACAACCCTGACACTCTAAAGAGACATCTCCTGAGACAGACCCCAAAAGACCTCGACGAACTAAAGACGACAAACGAGAACCACAAAGATGACCAAGTCGATGATGTCACTGCTGGAAGGAGCCGGTAGCTGAAGCGACAGAAGCGGATGGACTGGCGATAGTGTTGGCAGCGGAAGGAACATGCAGCCAGTCAAGCACCCAAAGACCCTGAGAGTCACGGCGGCGAGGGCCAGCCCCAACCAAAGTGTGCGTTCGACGATCCTGGACAGAACAAGAGTCAACGTCAAGGATGACGTGACAACCAGAATCAGTAAGTTGACCAGCAGAAAAAAGATTCATGGTAAGTCGAGGAACATGAGCAACATCAGGAACAGAATAAGAAGCTGTGGTAAGATTGCCTCGACTAGCAACAGAAAGAGGAGTACCATCAGCAGTGAGTACATGAACAGGAAAATCAAGCGATTTAAGAGAGGACAAAGTGGAATAATGAGAAGACATATGAAAAGAAGCTCCGGAGTCCAGAACCCACGAGGATGTACCTGACTGTGTAGAGGGTGGTTGCTCAGTGCGGGAAGCATCAGTCACAGAACCTGCAGTACCTGTCGAAGGAGAACCTGAAGCGGCGAGCAGACGCTTAAGTCGTAGAATATCCTGCTCAGTCAAAGCGGTGGCTGAAGATGGCGAAGTAGAAGAAGTCCCTGAAGCTGATGATCGCGCCTTACGTAGGTGTTTCTTCTTCTGGAAGCACTGAGACTCAACATGACCATCCATATTGCAGTAGCCGCAGTGAGGACGAGACCGACCCTGACCGCCCGTAGGAGTAGGCAAGAGCGGAGGAGCACTGGAGCGGGATGGAGTCGGTGCTGCAGGCGACATAGCAGGAACTCGAGCAGCGAGCACAGAGGGAACCTCAAGTAGACCAGCGCCACGTAGGCGAGTCTCCTCAGCACGAATCTCAGAAGCAGACGTGGGGAACCGGCGGCGGGGAGAGAAGCAGCCGCGACGCCACAGAGGATCAAACGCACGAGTTGCGGCGTGCAAAAAAATGACCTAGCTCTGATACCATGTTAGGAAATATGCAACTTGTATTTTCAGGAGGCCATAGGCCAGTATATATACATGTACAGGTGTGGAATATATGCAGGAAACCCCTTATATAATGGGGTAAATACGAAAAGGTTACATGGCTATATATGTAATGCTCTAACATTAACATGGCATTAGGCAATTTTAATCCAAACAACAATTTTAACATGGTTGAAAGTTTGATATTGTGAAACGACACCGGAAGAGAGGGGAGAGAGCCCCCCTCCTTCTTCTTCTTCCTTGGCTCCACCCTAGATGGGATGAGGGTTTCCCCTCTGGTCGTTGGCCGCCATGGCTCCCGAAGGGCAGGAGCCCCTCTGAGTTTGGATAGCTCCCTCTGTTTCTCTTCTGTTTCACGTTCCTGTTTTCTGGCATTTCACCGTTTAAATATGGAGTTCCGTAACTCCGATTGAGCTAAAATTTTGAGATTTTTTATCCATATATTAGCTTCCTTGCGGCCGAAGGACACCCCCAACCGACCTTCGAGGGAGCCACGAGCTCAAGGGGAGCGCCCTGCGAGCTCGTGGCTCTCTCGGACATTGTCCAGCGTTGATTCTTTTCCCAAAAATCACATATATTTCAAAAAAAATCTATGTAAAATTTTATCGTGTTTGGACTTCGTTTGATATGGATTTTCTGCGAAACAAAAACATGCAACAAATATGAACTGTCACTGGGCACTGGATCAATATGTTAGTCCAAGAAAATCTTATAAATTGTTGTCAAAAGTATGTGAAAGTTGTAAAATAATGGCGTGAAACATTAAAAAATTATATATACGACGGAGACATATCAAATCCTCTGAAGACTTGGCGTACACTTTAAGGCATATTTAAATGATCGACATGTTATCCCTAGTTGTAGTCGATATGTTGTAACCCTAGATACCCCCGGTGCCTATATAAACCGAGGGGTTTTAGTGTGTGGAGGTAAGGTTTTTAGACTAGAGCTCGTTGACACGACCTCGAGGTAGATCATCATATACTTTGTACCCCATCCACAATCAATACAATACAAGCAGGACTAAGGGTTTTACCTCTTAGAGAGGACCCGAACCTGGGTAAACTATCGTGTCCCCTTTGTCCTATTACCATCGTACCAAGATCACCAGCTCGGATAGTAGGACGTCACGTCTATGGCCGCCATCTACTGAGCCATGACGCTCGCCAACCTGATGGAACATCGTCCGCCATGGCTGGGAGCAAGACAAGGGAGGCTCCCCAACCATCCATGTCCGCCCCCAAGTAGGACTGAGCCAGCTCCATAGCTGCCATCTACACGCTGAGGAACTGCCAATCACCACACAAGAGTGCCACAACAGTCTGGTAGATGGGTGGAGAGAACGCCAATGGCACCACGCTGGGTCAAACCAAGGCAGGGACCAAACCAATCCACCATCGGCAGCAGCCCGGTATCGACCACCCGGCACCACGCCGGCCATAAAAAACCGCCCCTCCCCAAGGGGTCTTCCTCCCACGCCCAACCCGACCGCGTGCACCAGGCCCAGGGCGGTGTGACCCGACACCGGAGCCCGCCAGATCCGACGCAACAGTTGAGCAGATCCACAATACCACACACGAGGCGAAGCCAAAAGTTGGAGGGGAGGAGCACCACACACTGTTGGATCAAGGAGGAACGACGACCTTCTGCACCAGAATGAGGAACGAACGACCTGGACGAGGAATTGGATTCACGGCCTCGCCGCCGCCAATCACCAGGGGGCTTCGTCCGGCGGCTTGAGCCGGCGGCGACGAGAGGAGGAGGGGGGGAGGGGGGTGCAGCGCGGCTACCGGAGGTGCCTGCCCGAGCCGCCTCTCTCGAAGACGACGCGGGGTTATGGCTTATAGATTTGATTAAGTGCACATTACCAGTACCACTGCCTATTAATTTACAGTCAAAAATCCAAATGCATCAATCAAAATTCCATTGCTCGACGGGGCACCGAATTTGCCCCCGGGATCTCGACGGGCTCGGGGAAGGTCGAATTCCAAAAGCGGAGAAGTCTCGAGCACAAGTCGTAGATTTTTTTTTTTTTTTGAGCAGAGCACAAGTCGTAGATAGTCGGAATCGCAACGGCTTGAGTGGGTTGGGCCGTCGCGACTCGCGAGTTAACCGACTGACTTATCAAGGGGCTGTGTCTCAAAAAAAATAAAATCAAGGGGCCTTAAAGCGAAAGTGACCTCTCCCTCTCCGTCTCCGTCTCGGCCGCTCCCGTTCGCCACCGCCACCGCCTCGCAGCTCCAAACCCTAGTCCCAAATCCCAAACCCCAGCGTAATGTCCATGGAGAACCCCAGGCCCCTTCCCCCTCCCATGGCTCCCCTCCCCGTCCATCCACCCATCGCCCCCATCCCCGTCCCATCCTCCACATCCGCCGCTGCCGACGATGGCGAGGCCGACTACGAGGTCTCCGACGACCATCGCGCCGCGCGGGAGCGCCACGAGCGCGCCGTACAGGAGCTCCTGCAGCGCCGACGCGCCTACGCCATGGCCGTGCCCACTAACGACTCCGCCGTGCGCGCGCGCCTCCGCCGTCTCGGCGAGCCCATCACGCTCTTTGGCGAGCGCGAGATGGAGCGCCGCGACCGCCTACGCGCACTCATGGTCCGCCTCGAGGCCGACGCCCAGTTTGACCGCCTCCTCCGCGCGCAGGAGGACGAGCAGGGAGCCCCGGGCGACGACGACGACGACGACGACGACTCGGAGCAGATCCAGTACCCCTTCTTCACCGAGGGTACCAACCAACTGCTCCAGGCGCGCCTTGATATAGCTATGTACTCGCTGCCCCGCGCTAAGGCCAGGGTCGACAGGGCCAAGCGCCGCCTCGCTGATCCCGACGAGGACCCCGAGGCAGAGGCCGGCCTTGTTGTCAGGCAGGCGGGGGACTTCGTGCTTGAGTGCAGCGAGATTGGAGATGACCGGCCGCTCACCGGCTGCTCCTTCTCCCGCGATGCCTCAATGCTCGCCACAAGGTACGTCTTCAAAATAACAGATAGCTGAAATGCATTGTTTGCTTGTGTATCAGACGAATAGTGAGGAATGCTTGCCTAAAGCTGCATGCCACTTCATTATAATAATCTTATTTGGGCTCGCTCAGTTCTTAATTTCGGGTTGGCTTAACTGCTGGCTATTGCGATTGAGCATATATAGTCTGGTGAGTAAGATTTCTTGAATGTTAGGTTTTCAATGACTGAAAACAATCTGAATCGCTGCTTATCATAACAGATGCCCATGTTTCTTCAAATTTTTGTGCATTTATCCATACGCATTTGCTTGAGCACTTCATCAGTGATAACTGCCAACTGCTTTCGTGGCGAGCCAGGTTTAGCTTGCACACATTTAAAAATTGCAGTTTGAATTCACCATGAAGAGATATGGGATGAATTTGATGCTATTGTAACAAAATGTTGGTATATGATGGCTTGCTGAGCTAAATTAATGCCCGTCGTTTTTTATTAGTATAACTAGAAACTTTAGTGTTCAATTTGATAGCACTGTCAAGAAGTCAGGACCAGAGTTTCTTCTTTTCCTGGTAAACAAAGGTTGGCATCCTGCATATCAGTTAAGCCCATTTTAGGTGGACTGATGTCTTGGCAATGTGTGGAGCATTTATCCTCGCAGCACTGACTGCATCTCCATTATGCTCAGATTATAAATATTTAATTGGATTTGACAAATTGCGAGAGTTCTTGCTCACACTCACACCAAATAAGACTGGTAAACGTAAGATGCACAACCGAGTCTATGTTAGTATTTCATTGTTAGCAATGACACATGCAATTAGTTGTTCGTCAACACCTAATGCCCTTTTCTTCCTTTCTAGTAAAAATAACTATTTGATCATCTTGATTCTGCAGTTCATGGAGTGGGATCATCAAAGTATGGAGCATGCCACAGATAACTAAAATTGCAACCCTGAAAGGTCATACAGAACGTGCAACTGATGTTGCCTTCTCTCCAGTTGATAACTGCTTAGCAACAGCCTCAGCTGATAAAACTGCCAAATTATGGAATAGCGATGGGTCACTCCTAATGTCTTTTGATGGTCACCTGGATCGTCTTGCTCGCGTTGCTTTTCATCCATCTGGAAAGTACCTTGGTACAGCTAGCTTTGACAAGACCTGGAGATTGTGGGACATCAATACTGGGACTGAACTTCTACTCCAAGAGGGACATAGCAGAAGTGTATATGGTGTTAGCTTTCATCCAGATGGTTCTTTAGCTGCATCTTGTGGGCTTGATGCGAATGCTCGAGTTTGGGATCTAAGGTCAGGAAGATTGTACTGTACCCTCATTGGACATGTGAAACCTGTAAGTTAACAGCATGGATACTTCTCAAGTGCCTTACTTGCTCTGTGGCCTTATGTATCTGACTATTTGTTGTGGAATATATTTCCTTTTTGTAACTGACATGATTCTATTCTCTCTCAGGTCCTAGGAGTCAGCTTCTCCCCTAATGGTCATCTAGTTGCAACTGCAAGTGAAGACAATTTCTGTCGAATATGGGATTTGAGGACCAGACAAATGTTGTATTCTATACCGGCACATAAGAGTCTTATCTCGCATGTGAAATTTGAACCCCAGGAAGGTTATTATTTAGCGACATCTTCCTATGACACCAAAGCAGCGGTATTGTGATTTTGGATCAATTTACCCCCCCCCCCCCCCCCCCCCCCGTCCCTATTTAGTTCCCTCATCTGAAATATTTTTTCCCAGCTATGGTCAACTCGGGATTACAAACCAATCAAAAGCTTCGCAGGCCATGAGTCAAAGGTTACTAGTCTGGATATTAGTGGAGGTAACCGTTTGCTCAAGTACCTACACTTCTTTGTGTCATGCATTCTCCGAGAATAACTAATTTAGTCCTTTCTTTATCTTGTCACAGTAAGAAACAAGTTGGATCATTCACATTCACATCTTTTGCTGTTCACTTGTTTATTTACAGCACAACAATTACATAGTGCACCCTAGATTGTCTTACACTAGCGGGACTTCCTTTTTCTGAACTAGCAGCCGTTATTTAGTGAAAACTGTTAAACTAAGATTCTTAGATTGACCATTTTTCTTTGAATACTTAACTGCAAGATATACCGCCTCATAAATGCATGACACCCCTGTTACCCTTCCTCTTGTTTTCCTTCTATTATTATTATTTAAATGTATGACCTTTATACTCTTACTAATTCTAATTGTCCATAATATTATGGTCCCGTCATTTGATTATTCATGCTTGGTGGTGCACTGCTCCCTTTGCCTCTGTTAAATGTGTTCCTTTCCACCGCCTCAATTCTTCTATGACATGTTTGGTGAAAATATCACCCTTCTGGACTGTTTATTGTTGATACAAAAATATTTTGAACATATTGATAGGTTCTATAGTTAATAAGGTTATTTCTGTCTACTATACTCCATTTCCCCAAGAGATTGACTTCGTAGTATCGTGTTCACTTGCCAAGCTCCAACCGAAACATCAAACATGTCACAGCTAAACATCTAATTAATGGTTTATCTATATGATATGTGCAGATGGACAGCAGATTGTGACTGTTTCACATGATAGAACTATAAAGATCTGGTCATGCAGAGGCAGCGGGCGGGATAATGAGATGGAGTTGGATTAAGGCAGTTTGTGCTAGTCTTATCTTCTGCTGACCTGTCGTTCCAAGCTCTTTACATTCGATGATGCTATTTTACTGCGTCTATATAACCTTTAACCCTTATGCACATTCTTGACAATGTACCTCATGTTCTTGACTTTTTTGGACTCGATAGTTCTTTAGAAACAAATGGGCTTTTTGGTAAAAACATAATGTTCTTCAGTTTGGAAGAAGTATGACACATCCATGTAATTTTCATACTTGCAAAATGTACTATTTTCATGACATACGCTTGCTACAAGTACAAATTGGAGTGCAGTTGCAACTTGAAGGTACTCGGAAAAGTAATGCAAAACAAATTTCTTTTTTTTAGTAGAACACCCCATTTATTTATTTAAAATTCAACAATCATCGTTACAAATAATGTTTGGGATAATTTCTTGGAGCTTTGGCTATTTGTTCTGAGGGCTAAAAGAAGTCTGCTTGTGTTGGTGGTACCTGTGGCTGATGATGTTGAGGTGGTTGGTTTGTTGACGGATGATCCTTTGGCGCCTAGCCGGTCGCTGCCTTTGTGGACCGTGAAGGTTCTCGTGTTGCGGTCACCGACTTGTTTATGGCGGTCATCGACTTGCTTATGGCCGTGGCGAAGGTGGTGTCTGTGTGTGACAAGGTTGATGAGATTCTCTTTCGGATTGATCTTCACAATTTGCTCGCATGTTTAGAGAGGGCGAGCCTTGGATGTGACAAGATGATTGTAGAGGAGGCTCTTAGGAGCAAAACAAAGAAGAGTTTTTTTTTTGAAACGGAGGCAAAAGCTTTGCCTCATTCATTAAATAAGAAGAAGAGAGTTGCCCAGTTAATTAGTGGAAAACCGGGCGAAAACCGATACATCAAGGGCCGAGCCCACACTCACACACAACGAACCACAGCCTACACTCGCCGACAACATGCCGAACGACACAGCAAGCGCCCACCACACATGCATAGACCGACGGAAATCCCGCTCCGCTGAACAAGCCGGCCATCCACTGCCGCAGGAAAGAAGAATCCGTGACTACTATGGGAGGAGCAGCCACGGGACTCTCCGGCAGAAATGAAGGACATGCACTCCACATGACCTGCGCCAATTGCATCACTTGACATCCAACGGCCAACACGACACGAAGCCGGATCCCTCGAAACTGCACTATCTCGGAGCCGCCGCCCCGACATCCACCGCTCCACTGCGCCCTGCGCAATCAACCGACACCACCTTCCGGGGCCGCCGCCCCGACATACCGCCGCTCGCCCTCGAGCCACGACGCCGCACAACCCGGCCACCCGCAACCCACGTTGCGCAGGAAAACCGCCCGCAGACCACGGCCGTCGCACCATTTTCGGGGCCGCCGCCCCGACATACCACCGCTCGCCCTCGAGCCACGACGTCGCACGACCCGGCCACCCGCAACCCACGTTGCGCAGGGAAACCGCCCGCAGACCACGACCGTCGCACCACTTCCGGGGCCGCCGCCCCGACATATCATCCAACCGTCCCCACTGGAACGCGTCGACCGAGCCGACGACCTTGCCACCCTCGCAGCTCAAGATCGCCGCCCAAGCCATGCTGAGCTGCAGCTCTACCTCGTGGAGCCGTCGCCGCATCGCTTCCTGAGACCGCCGTCTCGGCGCACAATTTCGGGGCCGCTGCCCCGACGTCCACCGACCCTGGCGGTAGAGAGATCCCTCGCAACGGCCTCAACCGCCTCTCCCAAGCGACGCCTCCAAGGAGGACATGACGTAGACGCCGTCACCACCCGCTTCGGAATACCGAAGCTAGGATTTTCATCCGGAGAGCCAATCCGTCGCGACGCCGACGGAGCTCCACAACGACGCCTCCAAGAAGGTAGACGACACCCGTAGGTGCCGCCGTCGCCGGCCCTGACCATGGTCAGAGCAATGCTTTCGCCGGAGCTCCTCGTCACACGACTGGATTTGCAGATCCAGAGCACCATGGGCGCCCGGATCGCTGGAGAGCTCACCACCACCACCTGCCGCCACCCACCACCGCGCGCACCCCATCACAGCACCTCATGCCACGACGAAGTCCACGCCACTGCCACCCCAGCCACGACAACAGCCGCCGCCGCTGCAGGCCTGCAGCCACCATCCCGGGGCCGCCGCCCCGGCATCCACTCAGCCACACATCTCCCGTCGCACCTTCGCGCCTGCACAGACGCGCGCAAACGCCTAGCAGGACCTCAGTCCCGAGCCACAGCCCGAGCACCAACTACCAGCGTCAGATCTGGGCATTGGATCCCCAGATCCGCCGCGCCCAGCCCCAAAGCCGGCACATCGCGGGCACCGCCGCGCACTGCTTCGCAGCAAGCCCCTCGCCTGCACCTCCGTGCTCTCCACAGCCGTGGCCTCGCCCGCCAAGCTCCGGGCCGCCGCCTCGGCCACAGGTCGCGCGAGCACTGGCCGCCGCCCCCAGCAGCGCGCACCGGCCTCCAGCGACGCCGACGAAGACCCCGCGCCCGAGGCAAAGGGGCAGGCCACCGCACCCAGCCCTCAACCAAGCACGCCGACGGGCACAGCCATCAGCCGCCGCCACTCCAGATCCACCGGAGGTCGCGAGTCAAACGGCCCCGCCGCCGCCGCCGCCGGCCGGGCTTTGCCCGGCGGTGCCCTCTGGCGGCGGCGAGGGGAGGGGAGCAGGAGGGGAGCGGCGGTGCCGGCAGGCTAGGCTCCGCCCGTGCCGCTCCTGGGAGAGCGACGCGGGGGTGAACGCTCAAAACAAAGAAGAGTGGTGTCATTGGAAAGGTGCTCGTAGCTGCTTGATTACTCCGTGGATTCTGACGGTGCTTGTGGCCTTCAACGAGGTTCTTTTATTATGGTTTCTTTGCGACGCAGCAGTATGGAGGTTGTTGGTCGTTGCGTGTTGGGTTTGATAGCCTGTTGATCGTGCGATGTTGCATGCTTAGTGTGTAGTTCACATGTGATGGATTTATATATCGTTCTTTCCTCTGTTTTGAAAATAAGAAGTCTTTTTGTGCACTTGATTGGAAGGTGGATCTCGCGTGTGGGTCAACTTCTGGACTCTCTTGCCATCCTTCCTATTGCACCTTCGAGTATAGCGATAGATGCAAAGATCGGGGAGTCACAGGCCGACGTGACACAATCTTTCTGGTACCTTGGGAGCGGAGCTCCTATTCCGTGCATTCAGTGCCGCGGAAGCCGATTGGAGCCCACGGTAGCGTCTAGTGGGCCGGTGCACGAACGCGCATCACCCTAAATTGTCTTATAGCGTGAAGAAACCTAGCAAAAAAAAATGCGTGTAGGAGGAATCGTACCCACGCCGTTACATCCCAGGAATTACTTAGCGACACTAAAGCTTATGAAGGCTAGTGATTGATAGCACCGTGAATTGTTTAGCATCCACTGTAGCTGCGCTATTTATCCGCTTAGATTATTGAATTATTTGAGAACAATTTGGAAAATTCGATTTTTTTATGAAAAAAGGTTCATCAAGTTTTGGAAAAAAATCATGAATTAGAACAAAGTTCATCATTTTGAAAAATGTCCATCAATTTTGAAAAAAAGATCAGCGAATTTGAATATTAGTTGATCAATTTTGAAAAAGTTCATTGAATTTGAAACAAAAGTTCATCGAATTTGAAACAACGTTCATCGAATTTGGAGAAAGTTCATCAATTTTGAAAATTGACCATCGAATTTGATAAAAAAGGTTCATTGATTTAAAAAAAAATTCATTGAATTTGATAAAAAGTTCATCAGTTTGGAAAAAAAAAATCATCGAATTTGAAACAAAAGTTCATTGATTTGAAGAAAAGTTCACCATTTTTTTAAAGATCATCTAATTTGAAAGAATTTCATCAAACTTTTTTAAATCATGAGTTTTTATAAAAAGTTCATCAAATCTATAAAAAAATCATCATTTTTTTGCCCATTTAAGGAAGACAAAAAAGTGCAAGAAAAATAAAAAAGTTCCACGAACTGAAGAGAATAAAAGGGGAAAAGTAAATAAGTTGGCACAAATGATCGAGGTGTCCTAGTGGTTACCGCGGAATGCTCTGAGCAGAGAGATCTCGAGTTCGAACGTGCGCGCACACCCTTTTTATGAAGTGTAACACCTAAGAAAAAGAGTCTAATGGGCCGGCCCATGTGTTTTCAGTTAGAACAATCAAATATACTTTGGGACCTGGCCCATGCCTAGGAGTTTAACAGGCTTAGTCACTCACCCAAGGTCACTCCACTTGAGGCCTACTGAAGTAGTACGGTCAGTTTAAAAGTGGTCCAACAAAACCCCTTTTTACCAATATCTTTTTGGTGTTCATCAAAACTGTCCATTTTTCAAAAGAAAAAAACATCCCAACTTTCGCTAAAAAAAGAAAACAACCCAACTTGGGCGCGTACATTTGGAACCTATTGATCGCGCCTATCTTTTGCTTCGCGGGGGATATCCGGTCCAAAGACTAGTCCTTCTCTGGTTTGCGACCAATTGAGGGCACTGCGACATTTACGTCCATATAGCACCTCAAATGGTGCCATCTGCAGATTGGACTGGTAGCTGTTGTTGTTGGAGAGCTCGGCGCACGGCAAGCAATCTTCCCACTTGGCTCCATATGCCAAAACGCAAGCACGAAGCATATCTTCGAGTATCTGGTTTACTCGCTCCGTCTGTCCTCCAGTCTGAGGGTGAAAGGAGGTGCTGGAGGATAACTTGGTTCCCAAGGCTTCTTAGAATCTATTCCAGAATCTCGAGGTAAACTGGGTTCCTTGGTCTGACACGGTCTCCTTAGGAACTCCGTGGAAGCTCACGATCCGGTTGATGTAGAGGTTGGCTAGTTGGTTCCCATTGTATAGGTGGTCTTGATGGGAATGAAGTGAGCTACTTTCGTAGGTGATCGACAATGACCCAAATGGAATCATGCCCCTTGCTTGACCTAGGCAACCCGGTGATGAAGTCCATCCCGACTTTGTCCCACTTCCATTCAGGCACTTTGAGAGGTTGTAACAATCCAGCGGGTCGCTGATGCTCAGCTTTGACTCTCTGGCATATGTCACACTTAGCGACAAAAGTGGATAGTTCTCTCTTCATGCCATGCCACCAAAATCTTGCTTTGAGATCTTGATACATCTTGGTTCCTCCAGGATGGATGGAATACGGAGTGTCATGGGCTTCTTGCAAGATCAAATTCTTGAGCTCAACTTTGTTGGGTACGCACATGCGATTCCCAAACCATACTACTCCTGGTTCATCCACTGAGAATCCTGGGGCCTTGCCTGCCTTGATATTCCTCTTGATACCTTCAATTCTTTCGTGTCCTTTCTGAGCTTCCTTAATATCATCCATCAAGGCAGGCTTAGCTTCGAGGTTGGCCAAAAATCCTAGTGTAACCAACTCCAAACCAAAGCTTTCAAGCTCTTCATACAGTGCGGGTAGCCTTTCCTTAATCATAGCATTTAAGGAACAAGCCTTTCTGCTCAAGGCATCAACTACCACATTAGCCTTTCCAGGGTGGTATTGAACACTGAGGTCGTAGTCCTTGATCAACTCTAGCCATCTTCGCTACCTCATGTTCAATTCCTTTTGAGTGAAAATATACTTCAAACTCTTGTGGTCTGTGTATATCTCACATCGCTTCCCTAGAAGGTAATGTCGTCATGTCTTCAAGGCATGTACTACTACTGCCAACTCAAGATTGTGAGTTGCGTAGTTCGCTTCGCGGGGGCGTAGCTGTCTGGATAGATATGCCACGGCCCTGCCTTCTTGTATCAGAACACTCCCAAGCCCGGTTCTCGATGCGTCACAATATATCACAAACTCCTTGTGAATATCGGGGGTGGCCAAAACTGGGGCTGTCGTCAATCTCTTCTTGAGCTCTTGGAAACTTTCCTTGCACTTCGGCGTTCATTCAAACTTTTTGTCTTTCTTCAAGAGCTGATTCATGTGTCTAGCAATGCTCGAGAATCCTTCGACGAACTTGTGGTAATATCCCGCGAGTCCGAGGAAGCTTCCAACTTCCTTCACATTGCTTGGGGATTGCCATTCAGTCACGGCTTCAATCTTGGCAGGATCCACTGATAATCCTTCTGCAGTCAACACATGACCCAAGAATCCAACTTCGTGCACCCAGAATCCGCACTTGCTGAACTTGGCATAAAGCTGGTGCTCTCGAAGCTTATCCAGGACCATTCTCAAGTGTTGCTTATGCTCTTCTTCAGACTTGGAAAAGATAAGTATGTCATCAATGAAGACGACAACAAACTTGTCCAAGTACTCCATGAAAACTTTATCCATGAGGTACATGAAGTAGGCAGGAGCATTAGTTAACCCAAATGACATGACCGTGTACTCGTACAGGCCATACCGGATCACAAATGCCGTCTTCGGAATGTGTTGGGGTCTGATCTTCAGTTGATAGTACCCAGACCTAAGGTCAATCTTGGAGAACACCTTGGCTCCATTCAGCTGATCGAACAGGTCTTCAATATTGGGGAGTGGATACTTGTTCTTGATTGTGACTTCATTGAGAGATCGATAATCGACACAAAGTTGAATAGTACCATCCCTCTTTTCCACAAACAGAACAGGTGATCCCCAAGGAGAGGCACCAGGGCGGATAAATCATTTTCTGAGCTGCTCAGCCAGTTGCTTCTTCAGTTCATCCAACTCTTCGGATCCCATCCTATAGGGCTTCTTATAGATGGGTCCTGCCCCGGGCATTAGCTCAATGATGAACTCAATGTTACGGTCAGGAGGCATTCGAGGCAGCTCATCGAGAAAGACATCTGGGTATTCGCATACCACTGGCACTTGGTCCAACTCAGTCCCCGACAGACAATTGACCCGAGGGGCTTGAGCGGAAGGAGGGTTGGGGACATACTTGAATTCAACTCCTTGGCTATTGGTCATGGTAATAGTCCGCTTGGCATAGTCTAACAATCCTTGGTGCTTGGTTAACCAATCCATGCCTAGGATCACATCCAAGCCTTGCAACTTGAAGATGATAAGGTCTTCTAGGAATTCTACTCCATTCATGACAATCCCAACTTCCTTACATCCTATCTTGGTTATCATAATCGATCCCGGGGTTTGTACCAACATATGGCTACCCAGGGGTGTAGGCTTCATACCACTCTCTAGTGCAAACTTTTGGGTAACAAAAGAATGCGAAGCTCCACAATCAAACAGAACGGTTGCTGGGGTTGAATTGACAAGGAACGTACCCAATATGACGTCCGGGTCTTCGTGGGATTCCTCAGCGGTGACGTGATTCATACGACCCTTTCCATTGTTGGGCTGGTTGCGGGGGGCTTGGTTCCTTGGTGGTGCTCCACGACATTGACCTTGGTTTGGCGCATTGGGGCGCGGTGCATCTGGCTTCTTGTTGGTACACTGCCTAGAGATGTGCCTAGGCTGACAACATCCAAAGCAAGTGACTTGGCCTGAGTTGGTGTTGTTCTTGCCGCCATTGTTGTTATTGGGGTTGTTATAGGCATGCCTGGGATTGGCATACTTGTAACAGCCCGGAACCGACGCTCCAGATGCCTTCCATGTTAGTCGTGACCGCCATGTTAATTATTTATTTGGCATTGCATCATTTCATCATGCCATCATGTCATTAATTTTTGCAACTCAAATAAATAAATTGTATGGATCTTTGATCCATTTAAATCGAGGGAAATTCACATGGTGATTTCTCTTTATAACATATCCTCCGAATATTTTAGGGAGCTACTATAGTATATTCCATTAATTTGGAACCACCCTCAACACTCTTGCATTTAATTCCAATGCCTTTTTCTACTTCAAGTTTGACCTCCAAACCTTGTCAATATTTCTTTCTCCATTTGTCGAGGCTCCTCCTAAATTCTCTACATTTTTTTGAACACTTTTAAAACAAGTTCCTGTTCAAACCCATTGGAATCAAATTCAAATGAGTTTGAATTTGAACCTTGCAATCATGCCCACTTCCATTTTTCTTGGTTGTGAGTTCGATAAATTTGGCCTCCTGCTCAAATTCTTCTCCTAGACCTTTGTGTCTATTTATCTAGACCCTTTGTTTTTTTGTGAAACAGAAAAGGGAATTGAGAACAGATTTAAGAGAGAGAGAAAGAGAAGCCCAGCCGCATCCATGCCCAAGGTCCACCTAAACCCTCTCTAACCCTAGCTCGATCCCCACTCCTCCCTCCTCCCGATCTCCCTCGCTCTCATTCACGTGCCCGCCACCACCACACAAAACACACACACACACACACTCACATCACGCTAGGGAGAGCAGCTCCTCCCGTCGATCCCCATGGCGCCCGCGCCGAGCGCCGCAACAGGAGCTTTGCCGCCATGACCCGCGTGCCAGGAGCAGCTGCCGCCGCGAGCTCTGTCGCTCGCCGTCTGGCTGTGCCTTGCCCTGCCACGCCTCTCATGGCCTCGCCGCCCTTCTAGCCTCCTCCTCGCTGCGCCCTCCTCCTTTCCTCGCGCCTTCTAGACCAGAGCTGAGCAGAGGATCTCGTGTCCTCTGCGCCTCTGACCACCGGCGGCTCCTCATGCCCCTGCCTTCTCCTTGCCGCCACGGGTTGCTGTCGACCCCGCCCATCGATGCTCCTCTCCTCGCCGGCGTCTCCCCAGCCGCCTTCCCGCGACTCTTATTCTCTGGACCGCACCATGGGCCCCTATGCAGGACCCCGCCGCCCTTGCCCCTGTCTCTCCGGCGCCCCTTCCTCCTAGTTCCTGTATTTGCTCCGGCCTCCCGCGACCCTCCGCTGATGCTGCAGCACCGTGGTCTTCGCCGCAGCTGTGTATCGCCGACAATGCCTTCCGCATGGAAGCCTCCACCTCGCATTGTTGTTCCCTGATGCTTGCAGTGTCCTTGGCCTCGCCCACATGGGCTCGACCGCCGTAGTCCCTAGGGTCTCCTCTGCATCCTCGTGTTGCCCGGCAACCACCCCTTGCCCGACCTTGTGACGGACCGCTTGCGTGCTGCCTTGGCGCAATTGTGCCCGTCTCCATGCGCTCGGTTGGTAAGTCTCGGGAGGCTAAGCCAGGCTACACCGCTCCATTGCTCGCTGCACACCAAGCCCCCCTAGACCCCAAGTTCCACGGAACACCAAGAACGACAACATGGACACCAAGCCTTGCAAGACTGGAACCTCGACGACCATCCCATGTACCACTACCGTCGACCCTCGGAGACGTCAAGTTCCCCTCCAAAAGTGTACGACTACACGACGCCCCGCCAAGACCACGAGTACCACAAGCGTCAAGTTCAACTATCGTCGACGAGTACCACTACTTCCACGACGTCCCCGACGACCCGTGAACGACTACTTTCATCGACGAATCGTTTCGCCCCAAAGTGCACGCCTTGAAGGTATAACCCCGAGATGACTGTCGATGCAATGAACGAATGCATGTGTTTTGATGAAATGCTCGCATTTGCACCGTGTGTGATTTGTGTCGTGCACGCTCCTCGTTTGCAATGCCATCGACACGTGGGAACCCGGTTACCGGGATCACCCCACCATCTTTGCATGACACGCACACGACCACACTTTCTTTTGCACCGACATCTTGACGAGTTGCTGGATCATCGGAATGTTGCCGTGGCATCATTTCCGTTTTCGTCGTCATGACACCCATTTCTTTCCGTCATGGCGACAAATGCCATATAATTTTATATGTTCACAATTTCTTAAAATTGCATCTAACTTAATTTGTCATCCTCATGCGTGATAAAAACATTTAAAATGATGTTGCATTAAAATTGCCTAATGCCATGCGAAATGGTTTGTCACATAACTAAATAATCGTAGCTCCGATTAAAATGATCCACATATGTAACTTGACTAGAAAAACGTGTAGAATCACATACCACACTTTATTTTCATGTTTAATAAATATAAAATATGCTTAGGACAGATCTGTACCAAATTTATAATTTGCATATGTGGTCGTTTTGGAAATGCTATATGTTGCTTCCGGCCTCATTTAAAATGCCTAGATGATGTGGTTGTTCATGCTTCACCTCTTGCCATGATAAACAACATTTAAAATGATTGTTTTGTTAAACAACATTAACCACATTTCTCATAATATGGAGAGTTATTATTTTGTTTTATGTATGTTACCCTTCTCCATTTAAAATTGCTTTAATTCCATCTTCACCTTGTGCCATGACCACCCATGTTAAAAAACATTTAATATTGATGAGTACCTAAACGAGAGTGAACTAAATGATTCGGACGTGGAGTTTCGTCAATATGCAACTCGTTGCATATTGAGCTTCACTTAATGTGTAGTGTTTGACCGTTGCATCTTGCCATGCCCTGCCTTGCATATTTAAACTTGACATGCATCATCATTGCTTGCGCATCATGTCATGAATATGTTGTGGTGTTTACTGTGTCATTTGTTTGTTTCCGGATTTGCTTCTACCCGATAGAGTACCAAAAGCGTTCGGTGTGTGAGGATTCATTCGACTACATTGGATCGTCTTCTTCAAGTATCGTTAGTTTCACTCGTTTGTCAAAGAAGCAGCTAAGTTTACCTCTTCCTTTCATCTTCCTCTTCCACTTCACATTCTAAGATCTCGGGGTGAGATCTCTTGTTAGTGGAGGAGAGTTTTAAAAGCCCGGAACCGACGCTCCAGATGCCTTCCATGTTTGTCGTGACCGCCGCGTTAATTATTTATTTGGCATTGCATCATTTCATCATGCCATCATGTCATTAATTTTTGCAACTCAAATAAATAAATTGTATGGATCTTTGATCCATTTAAATTGAGGGAAATTCACATGGTGATTTCTCTTTATAACATATCCTCCGAATATTTTAGGGAGCTACTATAGTATATTCCATTAATTTGGAACCACCCTCAACACTCTTGCATTTAATTCCAATGCCTTTTTCTACTTCAAGTTTGACCTCCAAACCGTGTCAATATGTCTTTCTCCATTTGTCGAGGCTCCTCCTAAATTCTCTACATTTTTTGAACACTTTTAAAACCTAGTTCCTGTTCAAACCCATTGGAATCAAATTCAAATGAGTTTGAATTTGAACCTTGCAATCATGCCCACTTCCATTTTTCTTGGTTCGCGCTCATTTTTTTGTGAGTTCAACAAATTTGGCCCCCTGCTCAAATTCTTCTCCTAGACCTCTGTGTCTATTTTTCTAGACCCTTTGTTTTTTTGTGAAACATAAAAGGGAATTGAAAACAGATTTAAGAGAGAGAGAAAGAGAACCCCAGCCACATCCAGGCCCAAGGTCCACCTAAACCCTCTCTAACCCTAGCTCGATACCCACTCCTCTCTCCTCCCGATCTCCCTCGCTCTCCTTCACGTGCCCGCCGCCACCACACAGAACACACACACACACACACACATACACACACTCACATCACGCTAGGGAGAGCAGCTCCTCCCGTCGATCCCCATGGCGCCCGCACCGAGCGCCGCAGCAGGAGCCTTGCCGCCGCGACCCGCGCGCCAGGAGCAGCTGCCGCCGCGAGCTCTGTCGCTCGCCGCCTTGCTGCGCCTTGCCCTGCCGCGCTTCTCATGGCCTCGCCGCCCTTCCAGCCTCCTCCTCGCCACGCCCTCCTCCTTTCCTCGCGCCTTCCGGACCAGAGCCGAGCAGAGGAGTTCGTGTCCTCTGCGCCTCTGACCACCGGTGGATCCTCATGCCCCTGCCTTCTCCCTGCTGCCACGGGTTGCTGTCGACCCCACGCATCGATGCTCCTCTCCTCGCCGACGTCTCCCCAGCCTCCTTCCCGCGACTCTTCTTCTCTGGACCGCACCACCGGCACCTGTGCAGGACCACGCCGCCCCTTGCCCCCGTCTCTCCGGTGCCCCTTCCTCCTAGTTCCTCTGTTTGTTCCGGCCTCCCACGACCCTCCGCTGCCGCTGCAGCACCGAGGTCTTCGCCGCTGCTGTGCATCGCCGACAATGCCTTCTGCATGAACGCCTCCACCTCGCGCTGCTGTTCCCTGATGCTTGCCACGTCCTTGGCCTCGCCCACATGCGCTCGTGTAACGGCCTGAGACCGACGCCCCAGCTGCCTTTCATGTTTGTCGTGACTGCTGTGTTAATTATTGTTGGTTGCATTGCATCATGTCTTCGTGCCATTAAGTTTTACCAACCAAATGTTTCCCGGATAAACAAATTGCATAGATCTCTTGATCTATTTAAATTGAGGGAATTCACATGGTGGTTTCTCTTTATAACATATCCTCCCGATATTTTAGGGAGCTACTATTGAACATTCCATTAACTGGAATTAACCAAAACTCACTGCATTTTAATTCCCTGCTTTTTCTATCTCAATTCTTGGCCTCCAACTTTGCCCATATATTATTTCGTCACTCTTCCTAGCACCACCAATATTCTCAACATTTTGGACCTTCCTATCACTCACCTCCTATACAAGCCCATTTGAATTTAAATTCAAATGATTTTGAATCCAAACTTCGCACACGTGCCTATTTCTATTTTCCTGGATCAAACTCATTCTTGTGAGTCCGGGAAAATTAACCCCATGCCTAAATTCCTTCTCTAACATTTTCTTTCCTCTCTTTTCTTTCCTTCTATTTTTTCCTGCTAATGAAAAAGAGGAGAAAGAGGGAGCCCAGCCGGCCCTTAGGCCCAACTCCAGCGCCTATCTAACCCTAGCCGATCGAGAGCCCAGCCAACCGATCGATCCCCATCTATCCACTCTCTCCCTCACCTCGCTCGTGCGCCGCCAGGAGAGGATCCCCTCGCGCCGGTCGCCCGCGCCGACAACCTTCGCCTCCAGTAGCTCAGCCCTTTGCCGGCGAGCAAGTTGCCTCCGAGTGCCGCCCTCTTGGCCTCCTTGCCGCGCCCTCTGCTTCCCTCCGTCGCGCCTGCAACCATGGCTACCACCGCACCATGGGCGAGCTCTGACCCGCCTCTTGCATCAGCTTCGGCCGACCTCTATGGCCGGCCCTTGCCACCGTCTCTCAGGCGCGCCCTTCCTCCTCCTAGTCCCTCTGCTCGCCCTGAGCCGCCGGTTGCCCCGAGCTCCGCTAGCATCTGCTGCTGTAGCCACTGCTGCATCTTCCTCCTTGCCGCCTCCTTGCATTGCCCGTGCTTTGCCCCTGCTGCCGCTGCTCCGGCGAGCACGCCGCCCGTCTCAACCTCTCGTGCCTGAACTCGAGCTCCTCCAACGCCGTCTCGCCTCCTTTGCCCCGCAGCTTCGCCCTGCCGTAGTGCTCCAGCCACCGCAACCCCACGCCGGAGCCGTCCGCGTAGCGCCGCCATAGGCTCCGCCGCCCTCCACTGGCTAGGTCCGGCGCCTGCCGGCTGGATCCGCCCGTGTCCATCACCAGCTGCGCTCCAGCATCGGCAGAACTCGCTGCTGCCCATGGCCACCGACCACATCGAGCCCCCCAAGCGCTGCGTTGACCCTGGCACCTCTGGAGCGATCCAGTGCCGCGTTGACCCGATCCTTCGCCAATGTGGACCGGCACCACGTCCCCGCCCAGGCAACCAAGCCTGCACGCCAAGATCCGTGCACCACTGGACCGCTGCCTTCTTTTTGTGTCATTGCCAAGACAACCGGACAAAGACATTGAGAATCTGAGGCACAACATCGAGACCCGCCGTAAGCACCAAGTGTTGATCGTCGACCACCCTGCAGACGTCAAGTCCTTGTTCGACTACACTGCAAAAGTCTGAATGACCCCCAAAGATCTCGGATTCGTCACGATCCTCTCCGACAAGTGTACATCTACCGTCGACGTGGGTACGGCTAGACCGCGTGAACCACTACTTCCACGACGTCCGCGACGACATATGTACATCTACACCGCATCGACTCGATCCACCCCGAAAGCACGCTTCAAAGGTATAACCCCGAGACGACACCCGTGAACGAATGCATGTGTGATGTATGAGATCTATCGCGTATTTGCACCGTTTGCGATTGTCCGTTGCACGTTGCCCTAGTTTTGCACCCTTCGACACGTGGGACACCCGGTATCCGGGATCACTCCCCATCACTCTTGCATGTTCTGCACATCTCACTTGTTCTTTTGCATTGACATCTCAATGAGTTGCCGGAACCGGAATGTTGCCATGGCACCATTTCCGTTTTCGCCGCCATGGCACCCCTTTCTTTCCGCCTTGGCGACAAATGCTTCATGTCGTGCTTTATGTTGACCTTTTCTCAAAGTTGCATGTAACTTGTAAATGTCATCCTCATGCATGTAAAAAAAAACTTTAAAGATGTTGCATTACAAATTGCCTAATGACTTGCTACACGGTTTCTCTCGTAACTAAATAACCATAGCTCCGTTGGAAATGTTCCACATATGTAACTTGACTAGAAAAACGTGTAGAATCTCATGGCACACTTTATTTTCCTGTTTAATAAATATACAATTGTGTTAGGACAGATGTGTACCAAATAAATAATTCTCATATGGGGTTGTTCCGGAAATGCTATATGTTGTTTTCGGCCTCATTTAAACGTGCCTAGATGTGTAGTTTGTTCATGTTTCACCTCTTGCCATGTTTAAAAACATTTAAAATAATTGTTTAGCTAAACAACATCAACCACATTTCTCATAATATGGAGGGTTATTATTTTGTTGTATGTATGTTCTCCCTCTCCATTTAAAATTGTTTTAATCCCATCTTCACCTTAGGCCATGACCACCCATGCTAAACAACATTTAATATTGATGAGCACCTAAACGAGAGTGAACTAAATAATTCGAATATGGTGTTTCGTCAATATGCAACTCGTTGCATATTGAGCTTCACTTAATGTGTAGTGTTGACTGTTGCACCTTGCCATGCCATGCCTTGCATATTTAAACTTGACATGCATCATCATTGCTTGCGCATCATGTCATGCATATGTTGTGGTGTTTTATCATGTGTTTATTGTTCTTTCCGGATTGCTTTTTCTCGATAGAGTTCCGAAAGCTTTCGGAGTGTGAGGATTCGTTCGACTACGTTGGTTCGTCTACTTCATGGACTCGATCTTCTTCCAAGCGGGATCTCAGGCAAGATGACCATTTCCCTGGATACCATTACTATCATTGCCATGTTAGTTGTCTCGTTTCTATTGCTGTCTCGCTACCTACCACTTGTTTGTCAAGCCTCCCAAATGCCATGATAATCCTCTAACCCCTCCACATCCCAGCAAACCATTGTTTGGCTATGTTACCGCTTGCTCAGCCTTTCTTATAGCGTTGCTAGTTGCAGGTGCAATTGTTTCCATGTGCCAACATGGATGTTTTGAGCTATCACAATATTATTGCTATTTAATTTAATGCACATATACACTTGGTAAAAGGTGGAAGGCTTGGCCTTTTGCTGGGTGTTTTGTTCCACTTTTGCCGCCCTAGTTACTTGTGTACCGGTGTTATGTTCCATATTGAGCGCTCCTAACATGCTCGGGGTTGTTATGGGGACCCCCTTGATTTTCATTTTAGGATAAAACTCTTCTGGCAAGGCCCAACATTGGTACCATATTTGCCCAACATAATAATACTAAATACTGTTACTAAATCATAGGGCGTCATGAACCCGAGGAGTTAATTCAACATAATATAGGGGGGCCAGTGCTGTTGGTGCTGGTCCAAAACAGAGTCGTGTGCGGGGCCAACCCGGGGCAACTCGGGTGATGTCTATCAGGCCACTGTATGCTGCGCTCATCCGGTTGTGCCTTGAGAACGAGATACGCGGCTCCTATCGGGATTGTCGGCACGTCGAGCGAACTTGCTGGATTTGTTTTACCTTTCTCGAACGTCTTGTGCGCGGGATTTCGATGACACTTCGGGCTATCTCGAAGTTGAGATTTTCCATCGGGATTCTGCGAATACTACGGGTGATTCCGCGGTTGAGGAATTCCAACGCAGCGTGTGGTAGTTTGTGATGGACTAGTTGGAGCACCCCTGCAGGGTTAAATCTTTCGGAAAGCCGTGCCCGCTGTTATGTGGCAACTTGGAAAATTTGTTTAACACCCGATCATAGAAAACTTGAAGTAAACTCAAATAAAATACACCAACCGTGTGCGCAACCGTGACTGTCTCCTCTCGTGAATTTCTGATCCGAGAGAGAACATGGTGGGGTTATGTTTGACTCGTAATTAGGTGTTCAGGATCACTTTGTGATCATTACTAGTTCACCTCCGTTTATGCGACAATAATGCCCCCCTTAATCTTGTACTCGTAAGTTACCACTCAAATAAATGCTTAGTGCTTGCTGCAGCCTCACCACTTTACCATACCTCTCCCATTAAGCTTTAATAGTCTTGATACCCTTGGAAATGAGATTGCTGAGTCCCTGTGGCTCACAGATTACTACAACAACAGGTAATGCGATGCTTTGACGTGAGATCGATGCTTGTTTGATTTGGAGTTCTTCTTCTTCTTCATCGATCATAGGATGGGTTCCAGGCCGGCAGCCTGGGATAGCAAGGATGGATGTCATTTTATCGTTTGTCTTCGTCCGTAGTCGGACCCTGCTCTTCTGTATGATGTTTGGATATAATGTTGTATTGATGTGATATTGATGTAGCTTGTGGCGAGTGTAAGCCAATTCCATATACTCATCTCTTCTTTACATGTATTTGTAATGATATCCATTCTTGCAAAACGACGAGATGCACTTCTATCCCTGTCGAGGCCCTCATGCCAAAATAAGGATAGGACCGCATCTTGGGCGTTACAAGTTGGTATCAGAGCCTATACCGACCTAGGAGCCCCCTTGATTGATCGAACTTTGGCCGAGTCGAGTCTAGTGAAAAACTATTTTGAGTCTAGTTATATCGGAGAGTAGGATTCTTTTTACTCCTGCTATGCTCTCGTGAGGAATCCTGACGTAGGAATTTTAATTCCACCCTCTTCTCACTCAAATTTTTTTGGATCACGCAAGTATTTTGGAGCCTCTATGATACCGATGTGACGGGAATTCTGTTCTTGGTGCCTCCCATAAGTATGGATTGGACCCGGGGAGTAGAGCTCCAGGGGATTCTTGACGCATCGTTATTGTTCAGTTTCCTTAGTACTTAAGAACGCGGATGTTCGAAATTGCTTCAATACTATTCATGGTGCGAAGAGTCTGGTGGCATCCAGTACTGGGGTGCGGGATCACATGTACTGCCATCTTTAGTATCGTTGTGATTACGAGGGTCTGAGGTAGATGAGTTTCCGAGACCTCCGGTTGTGTGTTGAGGGATGTGATACACTAGAGAGTAGTATTACTGCTAGGAGTTGAGTGATGGATAAAAACTCCGTGTATCCATGGACCCGATTGCATAACCAAAGATTTCGGAAGTTCTTAGGTGGGAATTCAAGTAGTTACCTAGGATTATCCTTCCAACAAATGCAAATGGGTTATGTATTTGTTTCCGGCTTAATTCTCAAGCCTCATCCTTTGTTTTGTTGGAGTATGGTAATTCGAGTTGCTTCGATGTCAAGTGGTGATTTCATATCTTCTAAGTGATGTTCCCATATTTCTATGGGAGTGCAAATCCTCTTGATCAATCAGATGGTCTTGTCAAATTCCTTTCCAACCGGAGTGTTTCTCTTCAAGTGAATTCAATCATTTCCAAATATTTGCAAGATCTATCCTCTTATTTCTTTCTGGAGTTCGTCTCATCTGTCCCAAGTTGGCTTGTTTTTCCCGACCCTCCCGCCCTTTTCTTCCGGAGCCAGCCATCTCGAATCAAATATCCTTCTATTTTGGTGAAGTCTCTTCATCCGTTTTCTTCCAGGTTTCAATCCGGTGTTTTCCATGTGAAGATTTTCAGGTGTTTCAAATCTCATCATTCCTCCTTCTTGTTTTCTTCCCCGGTGGATTCAATCCAATCTCTCGGTGTTCATCATCTCCTTGTCAATTGTCCAATGCTCTCTCATGTTGGAATTCTTATCCAAGCCTTTCTTGCTTATTCATCTCTCTATTCTATCCAGAGTGCTGAAGATATCTCAGAAGATTCGTGTTATCGTTCAAATCCTCTTAAGTGTTTTGAGGTTCTCACATCATCAAGTTTTCATTTGTACCGGTGCAATATCTTTCTAAGCAGTCATTTCAACGGCATTTCTTTCAGTGGGCCCATAACCCACAGGTTTTCCCCAGGATCTTACCTGGCTCTTTTAATCTTTCTGAAGATTTCCTTAAGTTCTTGTCAATATGACGTAAGAATGGATTCCATCAGTCATATGCCTTCTCTAAGATAGCTTCAAATTATTTTCATCATTGGCTCAACCTTTCCTTATTCATTATTCCGGAGTGTCCCAGTAATTCTTGGTGGTGTTTCTCGCCATCATTCTCAGCGTTGAAGACCGAAGGAGTGTTTCTCTTAAATCTTTGTCCATTTCTCTTGAAGGTTCTTAGTTTCAGCTTGTTGCTATCCTCTCTAATTGTTTTCAATCATGAGTAATTCCTTCCATATCTATCTAGAGCATTGAGTGTTGTTTTCATTTCTCGATCCTCCGAAGGCCATCATTTTAGAAGATTTCGTCATTTTTAGCTTTCAGCTTTCATTCTCAATTCTTCTCAATTGCTGTCTCTTCGTTCGTATCTCAATTATTCCGGTGCTTCGCTCAAGTTTTCTATTCGGCGGATCATGATCTCTTCGTTCTCATGTATCTCCATTTATTCGTAGTATCCTCAGTCGTTTGCAATTCTTACCGGTGTTCTCGTTCAAGACTTCCTCAAGTTTGTGCTCTTATCTATCCTCAATCTTTGCAAGAAGAATAAGTTGTATGCCAAATCCGTTGCTTGTCATCAATTTAACTCGATGAAGGATAAGCATAACATAATTCTTATTCTTGTTTCATCAGTTATTCCAATCCTTCTTCCGGAGTTGTTCATGATATCAAATTCTCGATTATAGTTGCTTATCTTTTCTTTTCCGGAGTTCCAAGTTTTTCTCAAGTATCTCGTCGCGAAGTTTCATCTAAATCTTTGCAAGGCTTTAATCTTGTACGTTTAAACCTCCAATTCTTTTCTATCATCCTTTCATTTTCGGAGTTCTTCTCGATGGTTCGTCATGGTAGTTCGTTAAGAATTTAATTCATTCTTGAAGTGTTTTTCAAGATTCTAGTTGGAGGAGCTCAAGTATTCTTTCATCTTGCATTTCAAAGCGCATTCTTTCTCCCTTATATTTAGAGATGGTGTTATAGCATTCTTGATTCATGAGGAGTCTCGAAGAGAATTTGTTTCAAGAATGAGATATTTAAACCCATCATTTCTTCTCGGAGTTATCTTGGATTGGATTTCACCTAAAGCATTTCCTACGGGTTGTTGCTATCATGGTGCTCATTAATGATCCAAGTTCTCAATGTATCCTCTTGTTGAAAGAAGTTTACATATCTTGTTATTCCCAAGCAATCCTTGTTTTCGTTAGTGGCGGGTTGTCACCTCATAATGTTGGACATGTTTTCCATAAGCCCACAACAAGCTTGTTCATTTCGTGTTGATTTTTTCAACAACTCCGTTCAATCCTTCCTTACTTTTCGAATTCGATTGTGATAGAAGTTGTCTCTTTCTTCTCCGTTCTTTCTTCCAATGATCTAGCTTCTATTCTTTTGTTCCGGAGGCATTGTGATGTTGTTCTATTCATCCCATCATCTCGGTTGTCAAGATCAGATTCGTTTCCTTTCGTATCCATTTAACCGGAGTGTGTGGCTCTATTTTCAAGTTCTTTCAATGTTATCAAGTTTTTCTTCTCTTTTCTACCGGAGTGCTACCCAATTCTTTCTCGTTCTTTGTCTATCTCGTTTCAACCATGCCATTCTTCATCTCTTTGCAACATTCAAGGTTCCATTAGTTTCACTCGTTTGTCAAAGAAGCAACTAAGTTTTACCTCTTCTCTCCCTCTTCCCCTTTTCAGTCTAAGATCTTGGGGCAACATCTCTTGTTAGTGGAGGAGAGTTGAAACGGCCCGAGACCGACGCTCCAGATGCCTTTCATGTTTGTCGTGACTGCCGTGTTAATTATTGTTTGTTGCATTGCATCATGTCTTCGTGCCATTAAGTTTTACCAATGAAATGTTTCTCGAATAAAGAAATTGCATTGATCTCTTGATCTATTTAAATTGAGGGAATTCACATGGTGGTTTCTCTTTATAACATATCCTCCCGATATTTTAGGGAGCTACTATTAAACATCCCATTAACTGGAATTAACCAAAACTCATTGCATTTTAATTCCCTACTTTTTCTATCTCAATTCCTGGCCTCCAACTTTGCCCATATATTATTTCGTCACTCTTCCTAGCACCACCAATATTCTCAACATTTTGGACCTTCCTATCACTCACCTCCTATCCAAGCCCATTTGAATTTAAATTCAAATGATTTTGAATCCAAACTTCGCACACGTGCCTATTTCTATTTTCCTGGATCAAACTCATTCTTGTGAGTCCGGGAAAATTAACCCCATGCCTAAATTCCTTCTCTAACATTTTCTTTCCTCTCTTTTCTTTCCTTCTATTTTTTCCTGCTAATGAAAAAGTGGAGAGAGAGGGAGCCCAGCCGGCCCTTAGGTCCAACTCCAGCGCCTATCTAACCCTAGCCGATCGAGAGCCCAGCCAACCAATCGATCCCCATCTATCCACTCTCTCCCTCACCTCTCTCGTGCGCCGCCAGGAGAGGATCCCCTTGCGCCGATCGCCTGCGCCGACGACCTTCGCCTCCAGTCACTCAGCCCTTTGCCGGCGAGCAAGTTGCCTCCGAGTGCCGCCCTCTTGGCCTCCTCGCTGCGCCCTCTGCTTCCCTCCGTCGCCTACAACCATGGCTACCACCGCACCATGGGCGAGCTCTGACACGCCTCTTGCATCAGCTCCGGCCGATGAGGCCGACCTCTATGGCCGGCCCTTGCCAGCGTCTCTCAGGCACGCCCTTCCTCCTCCTAGTCCCTTTGCTTGCCCTGAGCCGTCGGTTGCCCCGAGCTCCGCTAGCATCTGCTGCTGTAGCCACTGCTGCATCTTCCTCCTTGCCGCCTCCTTGCATTGCCCGTGCTTTGCCCCTGCTGCCGCTGCTCCGGCGAGCACGCCGCCCGTGTCAACCTCTCGTGCCTGAACTCGAGCTCCTCCAACGCCGTATCGCCTCCTTTGCCCCGCAGCTTCGCCCTGCCGTAGTGCTCCAGCCACCGCAGCCCCACGTCGGAGCCGTCCACGTAGCGCCACCATAGGCTTCGCCGCCCTCCTCTGGCTAGGTCCGGTGCCTGCCGGCTAGATCCGCCCGTCTCCATCACCAGCTGTGCTCCAGCATCGGCAGAACTCGCTGCTGCCCATGTCCACCGACCACATCGAGCCCCCCCAAGCGATGCGTTGACCCAGGCGCCTCTGGAGCGATCAGGTGCCGCGCTAACCCGATCCTTTGCCAGTGTGGACCGGCGCCACGTCCCCGCCCAGGCAACCAAGCCTGCACGCCAAGACCCGTGCACCACTGGACCGCTGCCTTTTTTTTGTGTCGTTGCCAAGACAACCGGACAGAGACGCTGAGAATCTGAGGCACAACATCGAAACCCGCCGTCGGCACCAAGTGTTGATCGTCGACCACCCTGCGGACGTCAAGCCCTTGTTCGACTACACTGCAAAAGTCTGAATGACCCCCGAAGATCTCGGATTCGTCAAGATCCTCTCCGACAAGTGTACATCTACCGTCGACGTGGATACGACAAGACCGCGTGAACCACTACTTCCACGACGTCCGCGATGACATATGTACATCTACACCACATCGACTCGATCCACCCCGAAAGCACGCTTCGAAGGTATAACCCCGCGACGACGCCCGTGAACGAATGCATGTGTGATGTATGAGATGTATCGCGTATTTGCACCGTTTGCGATTGTCCGTTGCACGTTGCCCTCGTTTTGCACCCTTCGACACGTGGGACACCCGGTATCCAGGATCACTCCCCATCACTCTTGCATGTTCTGCACATCTCACTTGTTCTTTTGCACCGACATCTCAATGAGTTGCCGGAACCGGAATGTTGCCATGGCACCGTTTCCGTTTTAGCCGCCATGGCACCCCTTTCTTTCCGCCTTGGCGACAAATGCTTCATGTCATGCTTTATGTCGACCTTTTCATAAAATTGCATGTAACTTGTAAATGTCATCCTCATGCATGTTAAAAAACCCTTAAAAGATGTTGCATTACAAATTGCCTAATGACTTGCTACACGGTTTCTCTCGTAACAAAATAACCATAGCTCCGTTGGAAATGTTCCACATATGTAACTTGACTAGAAAAACGTGTAGAATATCATGGCACAATTTATTTTCCTGTTTAATAAATATAAAATTGTGTTAGGAAAGATGTGTACCAAATTCATAATTCTCATATGGGGTCATTTCGGAAATGCTATATGTTGTTTTCGGCCTCATTTAAACTTCCCTAGATGTGTAGTTTGTTCATGTTTCACCTCTTGCCATGTTTAAAAACATTTAAAATAATTGTTTAGCTAAACAACATCAACCACATTTCTCATAATATGGAGAGTTATTATTTTGTTGTATGTATGTTCTCCCTCTCCATTTAAAATTGTTTTAATCCCATCTTCACCTTAGGCCATGACCACCCATGCTAAACAACATTTAATATTGATGAGCACCTAAACGAGAGTGAACTAAATAATTCGAATGTGGAGTTTCGTCAATATGCAACTCGTTGCATATTGAGCTTCACTTAATGTGTAGTGTTGACTGTTGCACCTTGCCATGCCATGCCTTGCATATTTAAACTTGACATGCATCATCGTTGCTTGCGCATCATGTCATGCATATGTTGTGGTGTTTTATAATGTGTTGATTGTTGTTTCCGGATTGTCTTTTCTCGATAGAGTTCCGAAAGCGTTCAGAGTGTGAGGATTCGTTCGACTACATTGGTTCGTCTACTTCATGGACTCGATCTTCTTCCAAGCGGGATCTCAGGCAAGATGACCATTTCACTAGATACCATTACTATCATTGCGATGCTAGTTGTCTCGTTTCTATCGCTGTCTCGCTACCTACCACTTGTTTGTCAAGCCTCCCAAATGCCATGATAATCCTCTAACCCCTCCACATCCCAGCAAACCATTGTTTGGCTATGTTACCGCTTGCTCAGCCTTTCTTATAGCGTTGCTAGTAGCAGGTGCAATTGTTTCCATGTGCCAACATGGATGTTTTGAGCTATCACAATATTATTGCTATTTAATTAAATGCACATATACACTTGGTAAAAGGTGGAAGGCTTGGCCTTTTATTGGGTGTTTTGTTCCACTTTTGCCACCCTAGTTACTTGTGTACTGGTGTTATGTTCCATATTGAGCGCTCCTAACATCCTCGGGGTTGTTATGGGGACCCCCTTGATTTTCATTTTAGGATAAAACTCTTCTGGCAAGGCCCAATATTGTTACTATATTTGCAGAACATAATAATACTAAATACTGTTACTAAATCATAGGGCGTCATGAACCCGAGGAGTTAACTCAACATAATATAGGGGGGCCAGTGCTGCTGGTGCTGGTCCAAAACAGAGTCGTGTGCGGGGCCAACCCGGGGCAAATCGGGTGATGTCTATCTGGCCACTGTACGCTGCGCTCATCCGATTGTGCCCTGAGAACGAGATACGCGTCTGCTATCGCGATTGTCGGCACGTCGGGCGGCCTTGCTGGATTTGTTTTACCTTTCTCGAACGTCTTGTGCGCGGGATTTCGATGACACTTCGGGCTATCTCGAAGTTGAGATTTTCCATCGGGATTCCGCGAATACTACGGGTGATTCCGCGGTTGAGGTATTCCAACGCAGCTTGTGGTAGTTTGTGATGGACTAGTTGGAGCACCCCTGCAGGGTTAAATCTTTCGGAAAGCCGTGCCCACGGTTATGTGGCAACTTGGAAAATTTGTTTAACACCCGGTCATAGAAAACTTGAAGTAAACTCAAATAAAATACACCAACCGTGTGCGTAACCGTGACTGTCTCTTCTCGTGAATTTCTGATCCGAGAGAGAACACGGTGGGGTTATGTTTGACTCGTAAGTAGGTGTTCAGGATCACTTAGTGATCATTACTAGTTCACGTCCGTTTATGCGACAATAATCCCCCCTTAATCTTGTACTCGTAGGTTAGCCACTCAAATAAATGCTTAGTGCTTGCTGCAGCCTCACCACTTTACCATACCTCTCCCATTAAGCTTTAATAGTCTTGATACCCTTGGAAATGAGATTGCTGAGTCCTTGTGGCTCATAGATTACTACAACAACAGGTGCAGGTATAGGTAATGTGATGCTTTGACGTGAGAGCGATGCTTGTTTGATTTGGAGTTCTTCTTCTTCTTCTTCATCGATCATAGGAAGGGTTCCAGGCCGGCAGCCTGGGATAGCAAGGATGGATGTCATTTTATCGTTTGTCTTCGTCCGTAGTCGGACCCTGCTCTTTTGTATGATGTTTATATATAATGTTATGTTGATGTGATATTGATGTAGCTTGTGGCGAGTGTAAGACAATTCCATATACTCATCTCTTCTTTACATGTACTTGTAATGATATCCATTCTTGCGAAACGACGAGATGCGCTTCTATCCCTGTCGAGGCCCTCGCGCCAAAATAAGGATAGGACCGCATCTTGGGTGTTACAGCTCGACCGCTATAGGCCCTAGGTTCTCCTCTACATCCTCGTGTTGCCTGGCAACCACCCCTTGCCAGACCTTGCGGTGGACCGCTTGCGTGCTGCCTTGGCGCAATTGTGCGCCGTCTCCATGCGCCTGGTTGGTAAGTCTCGGGAGGCTAAGCCGGGCTACACCGCTCCATTGCTCGCTGCACACCAAGCCCCATGGACCCCAAGTTCCACAGAACACCAAGAACGACTACGCGGATACCAAGCCTTGCATGACTGGAACCTCGACGACCATCCCATGTACCACTACCGTCGACCCTCGGAGACGTCAAGTTCCCCTCCAAACGTGTACGACTACACGACGCCCCGCCAAGACCATGAGTACTATAGACGTCAAGTTCAACTATCATCGACGAGTACCACTACTTCCACGACATCCCCGACGACCCGTGAACGACTACTTTCATTGACTAATCATTCCGCCCCAAAGTGCACGCCTTGAAGGTATAACCCCGAGATGACTGTCGATACAATGAACGAATGCATTTGTTTTGATGAGATGCTATCATTTGCACCGTGTGTGATTTGTGTCGTGCACGCTCCTCGTTTGCAATGCCATCGACGCGTGGGAACCCGGTTACCGGGATCACCCCACCATCTTTGCATGACACGCACACAACCACACTTTCTTTTGCACCGGCATCTTGATGAGTTGCCGGATCATCCGAATGTTGCCATGGCATCATTTCCGTTTTCCTCATCATGGCACCCATTTCTTTCCGTCATGGCCACAAATGCCATATCATTTTATATGTTCATAATTTCTTAAAATTGCATCTAACTTAAATTTGTCATCCTCATGCGTGATAAAAACATTTAAAATGATGTTGCATTAAAATTGCCTAATGGCATGCGAGATGGTTTGTCACATAACTAAATAATCATAGCTCCGATTAAAATGATCCACATATGTAACTTGACTAGAAAAACGTGTAGAATCAAATGACACACTTTATTTTCATGTTTAATACATATAAAATTTGCTTTGGACAGATCTGTACCAAATTTATAATTTGCATATGGGGTCGTTTTGGAAATGCTATATGTTGCTTCTGGCCTCATTTAAAATGCCTAGATGATGTGGTTGTTCATGCTTCACCTCTTGCCATGATAAACAACATTTAAAATGATTGTTTTGTTAAACAACATTAACAACATTTCTCATAATATGAAGAGTTATTATTTTGTTTTATTTATGTTACCCTTCTCCATTTAAAATTGCTTTAATTCCATCTTCACATTATGCCATGACCACCCATGTTAAACAACATTTAATATTGATGAGTACCTAAACGAGAGTGAACTAAATGATTCGAACGTGGATTTTCGTCAATATGCAACTCGTTGCATATTGAGCTTCACTTAATGTGTAGTGTTTGACCGTTGCATCTTGCCATGCCATGCCTTGCATATTTAAACTTGACATGCATCATCATTGCTTGCGCATCATGTCATGATTATTTGTGGTGTTTACTGTGTCATTTGTTTGTTTCCGGATTTGCTTCTTCTCGATAGAGTACCGAAAGCGTTCGGTGTGTGAGGATTCGTTCGACTACATTGGATCGTCTTCTTCAAGGATTGGTTCTTCTTCCAAGCGAGATCTCAGCAAGATGAACATTTCCCTGGATACCACTACTATCATTGCCATGCTAGTTGTCTCGTTCTATCGCTATGTCTCGCTACCTACCACTTGTTTGTCAAGCCTCCCAAAATGCCATGATAAGCCTCTGACCCTCCACATCCCAACAAACCATTGATTGGCTAAGTTATCGCTTGCTCAGCCCTTCTTATAGCGTTGCTAGTTGCAGATGCAGATTGTTTCCATGTGGCAACATGCATATCTTGGGATATCACCTTATTTGCTGTTATTTAATTTAATGCACATATATACTTGGTGAAGGTGGAAGGCTTGGCCTTTTGCCCGGTGATTCGTTCCACTTTTTCCGCCCTAGTTTCCGAGTACCTGTGTTATGTTCCATATTGAGCGCTCCTAACATGCTTGGGGTTGTTATGGGGATCCCCTTGACTATTCGTTTTGGGATAAAAATTGTCTGGCAAGGCCCAACATCGGTACTACATTTGCTAAACAACCTAATTAAAATGCATAGGGCTTAGCTACCCTCTGGAAAATTAATCAACCCCTGGGCCAGTGTTCCTCATGAGTGTTGGTCCAACCTGGGCTGCCTGTGGGGCCGCCTCGAGGAAACTCCGGGATTGGTTTTCCCCGTAGCTAGTCCCATCCGGTCGTTTCCTGAGAACAAGATACGCGGCTCCTATCGGGTTCGTTGACACGTCGGGCGGTCTTGCTGGACTTGTTTTACCTTTCTCGAATGTCTTGTGCACGAGATTCCAAGGATACTTCGGGCAATCTCGAGGTTGAGGTTTTCCACCGGATTCCCAAGGATACTACGGGCTATCTCGTGGTTGAGGTTATCCATGCAGCGTGTGGTTAGTTTGTGATGGATGAGTTGGAGCACCCCTGCAGGTTTAAATCTTTCGGAAAGCCGTGCCCGCGGTTATGTGGCAACTTGGAAATTGTTTAACATCCGGTTATTGTAAACTTGAAGTAAAATCAAATAAAATACACCAACTGTGTGAGTAATCGTGATCGTCTCTTTTCGAGGGAGTCTGAAAGAGAACACGGTGGGGTTATGTTTGACTCGTAGGTAGGTGTTCAGGATCACTTATTGATCATAACTAGTCCTCGTCCGCAATGCGTAGCTTCTCATCTTACTCTTGTACTTGTAAGTTAGCCACTCAAACAAATGCTTAGTGCTGCTGCAAACCTCACCACTAAACCATTCCTTACCCAACAGCTTACATAGTCTCGGTACCCGGGTTAATGAGATTGCTGAGTCCCCGTGGCTCACAGATTACTACAACAATATAGGTACATGTACTGATGAGTTCGTTTCGGTTGACGCTTCCCAGCTCCAGTGGGAGTTCGACGAGGAGTGTGGACGTATGTACGTGACTTACCCGGACGAGTAGGGGATCTGCTTGGTCTTCTCCTGGGCTTAGCGAGATAGACTTCATTGCTTTGGTCATTTGATTTTGTCCGTAGTCGGACCCTGCATTTATGGATGATTGCATGGATGATTGTGTGGAATTGTAACTTAGCTTGTGTCAAGTGTAAGCCAACTCATACACTCATCTCGTCTTTACATGTATTGCAATGATCTCTATGCTTGTGAAACGAATACATGCACTTCTATCCCCAGAGAGGCCCTCGCGTCTTAATAGGGATAGGACCGCATCTTGGACGTTACAATACTGCTGAGCCTGGTAGCTCGGACGAGGTGCAGAAGGTCTAGCTTGCTGAGGCTGATAGGTTAGCCTGGCTGGGGCTGACTGCCAGGGGCGAGGCTTCTCGTTGCTAGAACTACCCTTGCTTATCATCTTGCGCTTGCAAGTGTCTTCCATGGCACGACGCTTGTCTTCGAGCATGAGAGCCTTGTTCACTAGGTCGAAGAAGGTCCAACAGTCACAGACAATGAGCTGATACTGCAGGGCTTGCTGGAGTCCTTCCATGGAGCGTTCCATCTTGGCTGCCTCAGTGTTGACATCTTCAGGGGCATACCTCGACAGGAGGTTGAACTTCTGCATATATTCCTGGACAAAGCCACTTCCTTGCTTAGCGCTCGGAACTCTCGCTTCTTGATAGCAATAATCCCAGAAGGAATGTGGGCCTTGCAGTAACCATCCTTGAAGTCATCCCAAGTGATCACATGGTCGCCTTGTATGACCTTGAATCCACCCCACCAAGCTGTGGAGGTTCCTCCGAGGCAGTGAGAGGCATAAAGTACCTTCTCACGATCCTCAATGCAATTGACCAGTGCAAGGAGGTCCTCGATGGTGCGGATCCAGTCATCGGCATCCAGAGGTTCAGCAGTCTCGGTGAAGGTTGGGGGCGAGTTCCTCATGAACTCCGACAGAGTGGAGCAGCCATTGCCTTTCCTTCCTTGCTGCTGGTTGTTCACAAGGACATGAGCCATCTACTGGATAGCGGCAAAGTTGGCTTGGCGTTCCTCCGAGAGAACTTGGGGAAACTGAGCGATGGTCATGTTCTCCGGTGGAGGTGGTGGCGAGGGAATGTCGCCTTGTGGCTGCTCCTGGTAACCTCCAGCCCGAGCAGACCCACCAGCTCCCTGCTACTGGCTAGAGTTGCCGGCGTCGGGGTTGCCAAAAGTGCTGGTGCGTGTTGCAGTCACCATCCTGTTTCGAGCAGCCAAGTCAAATAACCGAGATAGAAGAGACGGGGAAGCAATAATAGAAGAATCACACCTAAGAGGGTTGGTATAGTGCAAGTGTGATCAAACAGCGGTCGAAAGATCAACACATAATAGTAATATAAGATAGATGATGTAGTCGCTCACATGCCGCCTAAGGCAAAAGCGCGACTTGCATTGAGACACAAACAACAAGCACACATGGTTTCATTTGAACCATTACACGGACTCGACTTCGCATGAGGGGTACATGACTTATCCTACCCTAGGGGTTCTCGGACTCAAGTGGTGGAGTGCTCGGTCTCGTACTCATGCTCCTCCGGATCTTCCTCCTTGTCATCATCCGTACGGGTGTCGTCTCCAGTCAAGGGGGATGGAGAACGAGGAAGTCCATCCCAACGACGCTTCGCCGGTAGGTTGGTGAACAGCGCACGGTACTCCTTCACACTCATGTGACGACGATGAGATGTTCTTGGAGTGGGTGCATCTCTAGCTGGGGGGTACTCCTCCTTTGTAAGTGATAGCTGGTCGTCCCTCGGGGGCTCCATCCTTCTTGGTCATGTCTGGCTTCATCTTTGCTTGACAAAGTAGCTCTCGGGTGTGGTGAAGTTCCTTGCGGAGCTTCACGGACTCCTTAACCAGGTTGTGAGCCAGACTATCGGCAGAGAGGCTGAAGTAGGTCTGGAACCGGAGTGGTGTTCCATCCTCCTTTGATGGGAGCAACGTCCAACTCTCTCCAATATCATCCTTCCTAAATGGTAGGTGGCGAGTAGCTGGCTCGTCAGCCATCTCGGGGATGATGTATCGAAGGTGGATAAGTGCCTTCCGTGTAGCCGTCTCGACTGCGATCACCAGGGTCTCCATCTGTGGTCCTTCAAAGAACCAACTCATCAGGGAGTCGTTTTGTGGGGACCCCGACTCATAAGTCGTGATCACCGAATGCACGTGTACAGTGATCCCAGAGATCAATGCTCACTAAACACACAGAGGCTGAATAACAAGAGTCTTACATCCATATGTACCGTCTTACACAAATTATGACCATTAAGGTCAAGTCTTACATAGATAGGGCCATGAAGGCCAATCAACAAACATAAACTCGCAGCAGAAATCTTGAAAGATAGCATAGGCCCATGCCGTCTGCCTTAACCCTACAGGCATTCAAACTGGGAAACGTCGGAATTCGCATGTTCGTCACCAAGGTATTCTTCACCATATTCCTGCTCTTCCATGCCTGGCTAATTAAATAACCAGTGGCAAGCCAATGAGTACTTTGAATGTACTCGCAAGCAACCCATGTATGGAACAAGGTACAACAATGCATGATATAACACTAAGTAGGTAATTTTGCAGAAAGCTAATTTTGAGTGCAATGACATGTCCTATCAACTTGTATGCATGCATCAAGAGGTTATGAGAATCCATAAGAACAGGTTATAGATGTCAATATGAATAGAGGTTGAACATCTCATGTTCAATCATCACGTCAAGTCATCCGACTAAACTCAAGTATTGTTCTCCCACACACACACCAAGTTTAGTAAAACACTGGACGTAGTTTAAGCAGCACCACCCAACTGTCCTTGACCGTGGACACGGGTATTCGAATAGTTTTACACTCTGCAGAGGTTGCACACTTTACCCACAAGACTCGAGGAACTTCCGTGTCAAGCCACGACTCGTGGTACATATCATACCCGAGGTAACCACCCGAAAGATGTCTTTCCCTTGACAACATTAAACAAAGAGTCCACTCATTTCCCCACGTCCTCCTGATGTACCTCACAAGTAGCATCCATGAAGGGACTCAACGGTGTGCCCGGTGTTTGTAAAAACAGCCATGGTCGCCCTACCTGGCACGACCATGTATCGAGAGAGTGACTCTGGCCCTCTTGCCACTAGTAATGCGGGCTCTCTGCTAGCATCGACCAAAGTAATCAACAAAGCCCCGTCCCATAAGAGGTATCGTATTTGTACATATAAGGTTGGGAACAGTCAACAAATCTTAAACCTACTCCATTTTCGAAAACACACACGCACACAACTTGCTCCAGTACACCACTTCTTTCTCAAGTGGTCACCTAGCTCATCTTCTCCCTCGGGCATTAGTGTCACCCGACGGGTTTTTTGGGAAGTCTTTGAAAACACTTTGTTTCCATCACCATGCATATTCCCGTCCCATTTGCGTAGCAACTATTTTAGCAACCTATCTACTTCCCACCCACACAACTCTAAGCAGAAAGTAGAGTCATGTCATGCAAGTATCAACGAGGGAAAATAACGGAGGCAACCCATCAAAGTGGTCACCATCAACATGATTCCGATGCACCAATTTGAAGTGCTATATGACATGCATAAAAAGGTTTCATAGGCATGGTCAAGGGGCTGCTTGCCTGGCTCAAATAAGTCCTCAGGGTCTTTGAAAGCTTCTGGTCCAACTCCTTCGTCAACAATGCAATCTATCGTCGCAATATAACAGGCAAAAATAAGACCACGACAAAAACAGGGAAAATACATCACTCCTAAAAATGTTAAACCATTTTTGTAAAATACTAGGTTAAAAACTAAAAATAGAAAAAATATCAGTTTCTGGTTTTGAAGTGTGAAAAGTGGTGAAAAACATTTTAACAATGTTTTAAAAATTTCAAAATAGGGTTTTAAATACAAATAGTACAGAAAACATTTTCAAACTGATGCACAAGTGGCACAATCAAATAGGTTGTAATATTACAAGATTTTAGGAGGTGGAATATTTGGATTTGGATGAATATATAAATATGAGGAATTTTTGGAAGAATAGTCAGAAAAAGAAAAAGGAAAGGGCACTATTTGCTCTGGGCCAGAAAGCCTGCAGCTGGGCCAGAGTCACTCTCTCCCAAGCGGCACAACCGAGGCAGGCGCACGAACCGGTCAGGTTTTAAACTCAACAGGCAGGGCCCAACATCAGCGAGAGAGAGGGAGGGAGAGAGGGGTGCAGATGACTTGCGGGGCTCGCCTGTCATCCCTGGTGACGGTAGCGGGCACGACAGCGGGCTCACCGGCGACGGTAGCGGGCTCGACAACGGCAGGCGAGCGCGGGGATGGGTTCGGCTTGTCAATGCGCTTTGGGGGAGGTGGAGCTGGACGGAGGGGAGCTGAGGTTCGCCGGCGACGAGGTCCCGCGGCGGAGAAGCTTCGGGAGGTGATTGCTTCGGTCGTTTCCGACCGTAATCTGCACGAGAAAGAGGGGGAACAGCATCAATGTGCGGCTGTGGTTCCAGATTGGGCGAGAGAATAGGCGGAGGAGGCCTACATCAGGCGGACGACAGCGGACCCGACGCGGCAGACACTGAGCTCAATCTCGAGCTCTGGAGCTTCTAGGCGTAAATGGAGGGTTCCGGGGGGCGATTGGGTTGCAGAGGTGGAGTCCGGAGGGAAGAGGGGGGGGGGTCACGTGATGGCTTTATATTGCCGACCCATGGCTCACCGTGGACGAAGCTCACGACCGTCAACGGGAATGGCTCGGGTGGCCACGGGAAGGAGCCAGGCTGGCTCGGGGGTGCTCGTGGGGTTCGTCCACAACGCGGGAAGGGGAGAGGAAGGAGCCAGGGGGAACAGGGGGGTCGCACGTGCGAGCGTGCTCACTGGAGCTCTTGGGCGGCACAACGCGTGCGCAAGGGGAGGTCCACAGAGGGGGAGAGAGGAGGGGGAACACGCAGTGGCATGTCCCGGACGCCAAGGTAGCCTCGGGGGACACGACTCCGCCTCCCAATGCTGTCGGGGCCTAGGGATGGGAGCTGCTACAGTGCGGGCCGGCACTTTAGCGCGCTGTGGAGCATGCGTTTGGCATGCTAGAGCATGCTTCATGTGCTCCGGTCGTGCCCCACTTTGTCCCTTAGCTTTGGGGGATCTGGAGATGCCCTGGAGGTCAGTTAAGAGGTAAGGAAAGGGGTAGGAGTAAAAGGAAGGGGTGGGGGGAGAAGCTTCTGTCCAAGCTATCCAGGAGGTAAAAATGGGGATTCTACCCCCAATCATTGAACTGAGGCCATGCGGTTTTTACTGGGAGTAGCTAGGGGTCAGGTAGAGGTGTGGTAAAAATCCTAGCTCAAGGAGAATAAGATAGCCGTGGGAAACAATAACTTTGGTTTTCTGGCAGAAGGTGTTTCATAAGTGTTTGGGCAAGATAAAATGCTCTCCTTGCCCTGAGATTTAAGAAGGTCAAATGATGTGTAAAAATGAGGTGGGTCACCAAGTTTGAGAGCATTTGCAGAAAGTTGCCAATGCAAACTTAATAAACCCTAGAAATCAACAGAAATAGGTTTCTTTAGATCTGATCATGCTAAGCTATTCTCCTTGATTCTCCACTTGGTGTGGTGGCATCATTTGGGAATTAGAGCATGTCCAAAAAATTTGAGATCAAAAGGAGATAGTTGGCAATGCAAAGTTGCTCAAATTTGGATTTGGACAAAGAGGGTTCTGGGGCATTTTGGTGATCCAAAATTATCGAGAATTAGATGAAACTTGGCAAGATCATCACATATGGCATATGTGACATGCTGGAATTTTCCTGGATTTATTTGAGAATATTTCTTATAGAAATATTTCAAATGCTTGAAATATGCAGAAAGGGTTTTGGAGGGTTTTGTCCAATATGTTGAATATGACCATGTGTTGAAACTCTTATATATGGAAAAGATATGTCCACTGAGTTTCACTAAATTTTCTAAAATATTTTGAAAGCCTAAAAATAAATTTTCCCTATAAAAGACCATTTCTGGCCTTAAGAAAAAGCCTTTAAATAAAATATGAAAATAATCTTTAAAAATAATATTTTGTGGTTTTGCGAAGTCCTATATATAGTAGGTTCCAAGTAAAATAATTGGGGCAAGATAGTTTCCCTAATTTGAGGACTTATATTACAAACCACAATTAAGGGTTTTTTGAAAAATTAAATTGAATAAATGTTTTTTGGCCAAAATAATATTTTATAAAAATAGTTTTTGGTCCTATACACATGGCATGATCATTGGGCAAGATCTTGGATCGAGGACATGAGTCTTGAGAGAAGAAGGAATTTTGTGAATTAACCACCATCAAACAAACAAGCAAATGGCAAACAATCCAAGCATACACAAGCACACAAAAAGTTTTAATTGGTCCAAAATTTTAAATTCATAATCATTGCAAAGTGGTACAAATACAGGGTGTGACAGACCTACCCCCTTACAAGAATCTCGTCCCCGAGATTCCTAAGCTAGGCGCTAAAGAGATAAGGGAACTCGGATCTAAGGTAGTCTTCATACTCCCAGGTTGCTTCTGCTTCAGTGTGGTTGCTCCATTGGACCTTGAAATACTTGATGGGGCGGCTTTGAGTGCAACGCTCAGCTTCATACAAGATGCAAACTGGTCTCTCACAATAAGTGAGGTCTGGCTGAAGGTCGATGGCTTGATGATCAATGTCCTTGTAGATGTCGGGGCGGTTGGGAACTTGGAGACACTTCCGGAGTTGTGACACGTGGAAAATGTTGTGCACATCGAATAGCTTGGAAGGTAGCTCTAGCTGGTAGGCAACTTCTCCTCATCTCGCGATGATTTTGAAGGGGCCGATATATCTTGGTGCAAGCTTTCCTTTGACATGGAAACGCTTGGTTCCTTTGAGAGGCGTGACTTGGAGATAGACATGATCTCCAACATTGAGGTTCACTTCTCCCTAGTGGGAGTCGGCGTAGCTCTTCTGTCTTGACTTGGCGGTCTCCAGACGCTCTCTGACGAGTTGAACTTGCTCTACTGCTTCAAGGAGGATATCCTGTCCAAAGACTAGTCCTTCTCCGGTTTTCGACCAATTGAGAGGAGTGTGACACTTGCGTCCGTACAACACCTCAAACAATGCCATCTGAAGACTGGGCTGGTAGCTGTTGTTTTAGGTGAACTCGGTGAATGGTAGGCAATCTTCCCATTGGCTCCATACGCCATAACACAAGCACGAAGCATATCCCCGAGTATCTGGTTTACTCGCTTCGTCTGTCCTCCGGTCTGGGGGTGAAACGCAGTGCTGAAGGATAACTTGGTTCCCATAGCTTCTCGAAACTTCTTGCAAAATCTCGAGGTAAACTGGGCACCTCGGTCTAACACAATCACCTTTGGAACTCCGTGAAGGCTAACGTTACAGTTGATGTAGAGGTTGGCTAGCTGGCTTCCATCTTAGGTGGTCTTGACGGGAATGAAGTGGGATACCTTGGTCAGGTGATCAACAATGACCCAAATTGAATCATGTCCCTTGCTTGACCTGGGTAATCCGGTGACGAAATCCATCCTGACTTTGTCCCACTTCCATTCAGGCACTTTGAGAGGTTGTAATAGTCCAACGGGCCGCCGATGCTCAACTTTGACTCTCTGGCATATGTCACACTTGGCGACGAAAGTGGCTATCTCTCTCTTCATGCCATGCCACCAGAATCTTGCTTTGAGGTCTTGGTACATCTTGGTTCCTCCAGGATGGATGGAATATGGAGTGTCATGGGATTCTTGCAAGATCAAATTCTTGAGCTCAACTTTGTTGGGTACGCAAATGCGATTCCCAAACCATACAACTCCTTGATCATCCACTGAGAATCCTGGGGCCTTGCGTACCTTGATCTTCCTCTTGATACCTTCAATGTTTTCATGTCCCTTCCGAGCTTCCTTAATATCATCCATCAAGGTAGGCTTTGCTTCGAGGTTGGCTAGGAATCCAGGTGCAACTAGTTCCAACCCAAAGCTTTCAAGCTCTTCATACGAGGCGGGTAGCCTTTCCTTAATCATAGCGTTCAAGGAACAAGCCTTTCTGCTTAAGGCATCAACTACCACACTGACCTTTCCAGGGTGGTATTGAACACTGAGGTCATAGTCCTTGATCAATTCCAGCCATCTTCGCCACCTCATGTTCAATTCCTTTTGAGTGAAAATATACTTCAAACTCTTGTGGTCTGTGTATATCTCACATCGTTTCCCTAGAAGGTAATGTCACCATGTTTTCAAGGCATGAACTACTGCTGCTAACTCAAGGTCATGAGTAGCGTAGTTTGCTTCATGGGGGCATAGCTGTCTAGATAGATATGCCACGACCCTACCTTCTTGCATCAGAACACTCCCAAGCCTGGTTCTCGATGCATCAGAAAATATCACAAACTCCTTGTGAATATCGGGGGTGGCCAAAACCGGGGCTGTCGTCAATCTCTTCTTGAGCTCTTGGAAACTTTCCTTGCATTTTGGTGTCCATTCGAACTTTCTGTCCTTCTTCAAGAGCTGAGTCATGGGTCTAGCAATGCTCGAGAATCCTTCGATGAACTTGCGGTAATATCTCGCGAGTCCGAGGAAGCTTCTAACTTCCTTCATATTGCTTGGGGATTGCCATTGAGTCACGGCTTCAATCTTGGCAGGATCCACTGATAATCCTCCTGCAGTCAACACATGATCCAAGAATCCAACTTCATGCAGCCAAAACTCGCACTTGCTAAACTTGGCATAAAGCTGGTGCTCTCGAAGCTTATCCAGGACCATTCTCAAGTGTTGCTCATGCTCTTCCTAAGACTTGGAAAAGATTATGCCATCAATGAAGATGACAACAAACTTGTCCAAGTACTCCATGAAAACTTTGTTCATGAGGTACATGAAGTAGGCAGGGGCATCGGTTAACCAAAATGACATGACCGTGTACTCGTCCATGCCATATCGGGTTACGAATGCCGTCTTCAGAATGTCTTGGTGTCTGATGTTCAGTTGGTAGTACCCAGACCTAAGGTCAATCTTGGAGAACACCTTGGCTCCATTCAGCTGATCCAACATGTCTTAAATCTTGGGGAGTGGGTACTTGTTCTTGATTTTGACTTCATTGAGAGATCGATAATCGACATAAAGTCAAATAGTACCATCCCTCTTTTCCACAAACAAAACAGGTGATCCCCAAGGAGAGGCACCAGGGTGGATAAATCCTTTCCTGAGCTGGTCAGCTAGTTGCTTCTTCAGTTCAGCCAACTCTTCGGATCCCATTCTATAGGGCTTCTTTTAGATGGGTCCTTCTCCGGGCATTAGCTCAATGATGAACTCAATGTCATGGTCAGGAGGCATTCCGGGCATCTCATCAGGAAACACGTCAGGGTATTCACATACCACTGGCACTTGGTCCAACTCAACTCCTGACAAGCAATTTGCTTGAGGAGCTTGAGCGGAGGAAGGGTTCGGGACATACTTGACGTCAACTCCTTGGCTATTGGTCATGGTAATGGTCCGATTGGCACAGTCTAACATGCCTTGGTGCTTGGTTAACCAATTCATGCCAAGGATCACATCCAAGCCTTGCAAATCCAAAACTATGAGGTCTGCTAGGAACTCTACCCCATTGATGTTAATATCAACTCCTCTACACCCTATCTTGGTTCTCAACTGCGATCCCAGGGTTTGCACCAACATGGGACTACTCAAGGGTGTAGGCTTCATACCACTCTCTAAGGCAAAAATTTTGGTAACAAAAGAATGCGAAGCTACACAATCAAACAAAACGATTGCTGGGGTTTAATGACAAGGAACGTACCCAGTATGACGTCAGGGTCGTCCTAGGCTTCCTCTACAGTGACGTGGTTCACACGACCTTTGCCATTGTTGGGCTGGTTGCGGGGAGCTTGGTTCCTTGGTGGTGCTCCACGGCCTTGTCCTTGGTTTGGTGCATTGGGGCGCGGTGCATCTGGCTTCTTGTTGGGGCACTGCCTAGAGTAATGCCCTGGCTGACCACAACCAAAGCAAGTGACTTGGCCTGAGTTGTTATTGTTGCCGCCATTGTTGTTATTGGGGTTGTTGTAGGCAGGCCTGTGATTGGCATACTGCTGAGGCTGGTAGCTCGGATGAGGTGCATGAGTCCTCGCTTGCTGAGGCTGATAAGTTGTCCTAGCTGGGGCTGGCTCCCACAGGCGAGGCATTTGGTTGCTAGAACTTCCCTTGCTAATCATATTGTGCTTGCGAGTGTCTTCCATGGCACAACACGTGTCTTCGAGCATGAGAGCCTTGTTCACCAGGTCGAAGAAGGTCCGACAGTTGCAGACTATGAGCTGATACTGCAGGGCTTGCTGAAGTCCTTCCATGAAGCACTCCATCTTGGCCGCCTCAGTGTTGACATCTTCAGGGGCATACCTCGACAGGAGGTTAAACTTCTGCATGTACTCCTTGACAGAGCCACTTCCTTGCTTCAGCGCACGGAACTATGGGGACCCCGACTCATAAGTCTTGATCACCGAATGCACGTGTACAGTGATCCCAGAGATCAATGCTCACTGAACACACAAAAGCTGGATAATCCAGAGTCTTACATGCATACATACCGTCTTACACAAATAAAGACCATCAAGGTCAAGTCTTACATAGATAGGGCCATGAAGGCCAAACAACCAACATAAATTCGCAGCAAAAATCTTGAAAGATAGCGTGAACCCATGCCATTAGCCTTAACCCTACATGCATTCTGACCAGGAAGCGTCCTAATTTGCATGTTGGTCACCAACGAATTCTTCATCATATTCCTGCTCTTCCATGCCTGGCCAATTAAATAACCAGTGGCAAGCCAATGAGTACTTTGAATGTACTCGCAAGCAACCCATGTTTGGAACAAGGTACGACAATGCATGATATAGCACTAGATAGGTAAGTTTTGTAGAAAGCTAATTTTAAGTGCAGTGACATGATCTATCAGCTTGTATGCATGCATCATGAGGTCACAAGTATGATCAGGTTACAAATACCAATATAACAAGGTTTGAGCAACTCATGCTCACTCATCACGTCAAGTCATCTGACTAAACTCAAGTATCATTTCTCACACACACCATGTTTTGTGAAAACATCTGGACGTAGTTTAAGCAGCACCACCCAACTGTCCTTAACCGTGGACACGACTATTCGAATAGTTTTACACTCTCCAGAGGTTGCACACTTTACCCTCAAGACTCGGGAAACTTCCATGTCAAGCCACGACTCGCGGTGTATAACATACCCGAGGTAATCACCCGAACAATGCCTTTCCCTTGACGACACTAAACAAAGAGTCCACTAGTTTGCACACAGCCCGCATGATGTACATCACAAGTATCATCCATGAAGGGACCAACGGTGTGCCCGGTGTCTGTAAAAACAGCCCATGGTCGTCCTATCAGGCACGACCCTGTATCGAGAGTGACCACATCACTCCTGCCACTAGTAATGCGGGCTCTCTTCTAGCATCGACCAAGGTAATCAACAAAGCCCCGTCCCATAAGGGGTATAGTGGTTGTACATGTAAGGTTGGTACGGTCGACAAATCTTAAATCTAATCCGTTTTCAAACACACACACACACACACACACAACTTGCTCCGGTACACCACTTCTTTCTCAAGTGGTTACCTAGCTCATCTTCTCCCTCGGGCATTAGTGGCACCCGACGGGGTTTTTGAAAAGTCTTTGAAAACACTTTGTTTCCACCACCATGCATATACCCGTCCCACTTGCGTAGCAACTACTTAGCAACCTATCTACTTCCCACCCACACAACTCCAAGCAGAAGGTAGAGTCATGTTGTTCAAGTATCAAGAGGATAGTAACAGAGGTAACCCATAAAGGTGGTCACCATAATCATCATGATTCCGATGCATCAATATCAAGTGCTATATGACATGCATAAAAAGGTTTCTTAGACATGGTCAAAGGGCTGCTTGCCTGGCTTAACAAAGTCTCTGGGGTCTTCAAAATCTTCTGGTCCAACTCTCTCGTCAACGACGCAATCTATCGTCGCAATATTAACGGGCAAAAATAAGAATACGACAAAAATAGGGAAAATAAACTACTCCTAAAAATGTCAAACCACTCTATAAAATACTAGGTCCAAAACTAAAAATACTAAAATTACTAGTTTCTGGTTTTGGAGTGTAAAAAGTGGTGAAAAGCATTTTAAACAGTGTTTCAAAATGCTTTAAAAATGTTTTAAATAAAAATAAAAATCATTTTCAAAGTGATGCACAAGTGGCACCATTAAATAGGTGATGTTTTTACAAGGTTTTAGAAATTGGATTATTTGAATTTGGATACAAATTCAATCCAGAGGAATTTCTGGAAAATGCCAGAAAAAGAAAAAAAAGAAAAATGGGCACTGTCACCCTGGGCCAGAACGGCTGGCCGAACCGGCCCAACCAGCGAAGCCGGCCCAGGCGACCCGAGGCGCGCGCACACGTCAGGTTTGAACCTGACGGGCGGGCCCCGGTGGCTTGAGAGAGGAGGGGGGCGAGAGCATGATAGGCGGGGCCCACCTATCATCTCCCACCTCGCGACCAGGGGGGTCGGGAGCTAACCGGCGAGGCTACCGGCGGCGGCGAGAGGATCCAAAGGTGGGAATGGGCTCAGGAGTCTGTCGCCGCTCGAGCGGTGGTGGAGTTGGTCGGAGAGGACACCTGGTTCGCCGGCGACGAGGTCCCGTGGCGGAGGCGTTTCAGGAGGTGATCGTCGGGGCCGTCCAGAGCTACAAAATGAGCGGGAGGAGAAGTAGAATGGGTCAAGGGCTTGTTGTGGTTCCAGATCGAGCGAGAGGAAATGCTGGGGAGGCCCTTACGGTGTGAACGCCGGCGACCTGAGGCGGTGGTGCTGCGCTCGATCCCGAGCCTCTGAGCTCCGAAACAAAGGGGGAGAGGTGCGGGAGCACGATTGGGAGGAGGAGAGAGCAAGAGGAGAGCAGGGGAAGCTCGGGGGAGGATTTTAAATAGGGTAGCCATGGTGCACCGTAGACCCATGTACCGGCGAGGTTGCTGTCGTTGCTGGAGGCCACGAGAGCGGGCCAGGCTAGCTCAGGGTGTTGCCGGGGTCGGTCCAGGACCAGAGGGAGGGAGAGAAGGAGCGGGGCGAGGCCAGATGCGTCGCGCATGTGAGAGAGCTCACTGGCCGAGCCGGCGACACTCGGCACGCGTGGAGGGGGAGACAACAGGGGAAAGAGAGGAGGGGGCCAACAGCTTGGCGTGTCCCGGACGGTGAGACGGCCTCGGGGGACACGTTGGGGAGGCCCGAGGTGGTCCGAGGCTGTGATTGGGGGGGGGGGGCGGCTACAGTGCGGATGCGCACTGTAGCGCGCTCCAGAGCGTGGTTATGGCATACCATGACACGCTCTTGGTGCATAGGGCATGGCCATGCATGTCCAGGTGATCTAGGGGTGAATAAACAAGGTCAAAATGGCCTTGGATGCCCTGGGGGTCCATTGGAATAGACAGAAGGTGGAGAGAGAGGTGAAACCTTGCTGTCCAGGGGGTAAAAATGGAGTTTTCACCCCTCCATGATTGAGCTGAGGCCATAAGAATGTTACTCGGGGTGCAAGGTAACTCTAGCAAGCTGTGGTAAAAATATGGGGGCAAGGAGAACAATGGAACAGGTGAAACCAGGGGTTTTACTATTCTACTAGAAGGTGTTTGATGTAGTTTTGGGCAAGATAAATTCCAGCACTAGCTGTGAGATTGAACAGGATAAATTGGTAGGTAAAAACAAGGTTGATCACAAGGTTTGAGCTGGTTTGAAGAAAGTTGACAATGCAAACATTGTAAACCTTAGAAATGAGCAGAAACTGATTTTCTTAGATCTATCCATGCAAATCTATTCTCCTTAATGCACCACTTGGTGTGATGGCATTATTTGGGGATTAGAGCCTGTCCACAAAGTTTGAGATCAATAGGATACATCTGGCAATGTTGAGTTTCTCAAATTTGGATCTGGACAGGAATGGTTTTGGGGCACTTTTGTGAACCAAAACAATTTGGATTGGAAAGAAACTTGACAATGTCATCACATTAGGCATATGTGACTTGCTAGAATTTTCCTGGATTTATTTGAGAATATTTCTTATAGAAATATTTCAAATGCTTGAAATGAACAAAAATGGGTTTGGAGGGTTTTGTCCAATATTTTGAACATGACCATGTGTTGAAACTCATATATATGAAAAATATATATCCACTGAGTTTCCCTAAATTTTCTCAAATATTTTGGAAGCATAAAAATAATTTTTCCTTTTAAAAGACCAATTTTGGCTTTAAGAAAAAGCCTTTAAATAAAATATGAAAATAATCTTATAAAAATAATATTTGGTGGTTTTGGGAAGTCTTATATATAGTAGGTTCCAAATAAAATAATTTGGGAAGAATAGTTTCCCTAATTTTAGTACTTGTAGTACAACCCTCAATTCAGGGGTTTTTGAAAACCTAAATTGAATAAATGCTTTTTGGCCCAAATAATATTTTATAAAAATAGTTTTAGGTCCTATACACATGCATGATCATTGGGCAGGGAGTTTGGATCAAGTAGATGAGTATTGAGAGGAGAAGAATTTTTGAGGGCCAAAACACAATCAACCAAACAAGCAAACATCAAACAATTCAAACATGCACTAGCACTCAAAAAGTTTTAAACGGGTCCAAATTTTGTAAACTCTTAACATAGCAAAGTGGTACAAACACAGGGTCTCACAGGAACTCATGCTTCTTGATGGCCATAAATCCAGAAGGAATGTGGGCCTTGCGGAATCAATCCTTGAAGTCATCCCTAGTGATCACATGGTCGCCTTGCATGACCTTGAATCCATCCCACCATGCCCTGGCGGCACCTCCGAGGCAGTGAGAGGCATAAAGAACCTTCTCGCGATCCTCATTGCAGTGAACCAATGCAAGGAGGTCCTCGATGGTGCATATCCATTCATCGGCATCCAGAGGCTCAACAGTCTCGGTGAAGGTTGTTGGCGAATTCCTCATGAACTCCGACAGAGTGGAGCGGCCATTGCTGTTCCTTCCTTGCTGCTGGTTCTTCACAAGGACGTGAGCCATCTGCTGGATAGCAGTGGAGTTGGCTTGGCGTTCCTCCCGAAGAACTTGTAGAAACTGAGCTATGGTCATGTTCTCCAGTGGAGGTGGTGGCGGGGGAATGTTTCCTTGTGGCTGGTTCTGGTAACCTCCAGTGGAGTTGGCTTGGCGTTCCTCCCGGAGAACTTGTAGAAATTGAGCTATGGTCATGTTCTCCAGTGGAGGTGGTGGCGGGGGAATGCTTCCTTGTGGCTGGTTCTGGTGACCCCTGGCCTGAGCAGGCCCACCAGCTCCTTGCTGCTGGCTAGAGTTGCCGGCATCGGGGTTGCCAAAAGTGCTGGTGCGGGTTGCAGTCACGATCCTATTTGGAGCAGCCAAGTCAAATAACTGGGATAGAAGAGACAGGGAGCAATAATAGAGAAAGCACACCTAAGGGTGTTGGTAGAGTGCAAGTGTGATCAAACAGAGGTCGAAAGACCAACACATGATATTAAGATAAGATAGACGATGTAGTCGCTTACATGTTGCCTAAGGCAAAAGCGCGACTTGCATCGGGACACAAACAACAAAAACAACCATCGAGCACACATGGTTTCAGGTGAACCATTACATAGACTCGACTTCGCATGAGGGATACATGACTTGTCCTACCCTAGGGGTTCTCGGACTCAAGTGGTGGATTGCTCGGTCTCGTACTCACTCTCCTTTGGGTCTTCCTCCTTGTCATCATTCGTACGGGTGTCGTCTCCGGTCGAGGGGGTCGGAGAACGAGGAGGTCCATCCCGGTGACGCTTCGTCGGTGGGTCGGTGAAGAGCGCATGATACTCCTTCGCAGTCATGCGACGACGACGAGTGGGAGCGTCTCTAGCTGGGGGTACTCCTCCTCTGTAAGTGATAGCTGGTCGTCCCTCAGGGGCTCCATCCTTCTTGATCTGATATGGCTTCATCTTGGCTTAACGAAGTAGCTCTCGGGTGTGGTGAAGTTCCTTGCGGAGCTTCATAGACTCCATAATCAGGTTGTGAGCCCGACTGTCGGTGGAGAGGCTGAAGTAGGTCTGGAACCTGAGTGGTGTTCCATCTTCCTTGGATGGGACCAACGTCCAACTCTCACCAATATCATCCTTCCTGAAAGGTAGGTGGCGAGTAGCTAGCTCGTGAGCCATCTCGGGGATGATGTCTCGAAAGTGGATAAGTGCCTTCCATGCAGCCGTCTCGACTGCGATCACAAGGGTCTCCATCTGTCATCCTTCAAAGAACCAACTCGTCGGGGAGTCGTTTGCCTTGAAGACCACATCAATGTGGTACTGCTTCGTGGTGTTATCGACCCAGTTCTCGTGGTAGAGGAAAACGGGTGGTCGGCGAAACTAGCACTTCTCCAGGCTGTCCCCAAGGAGCAGGGAAAGCCGGATGCTTGGAGGTCCTTAGGTACGACGACCATCTACATAGGTGTAAGGGGAGGGGTGTCAGTAAGTTTTGGAATGGGACTAGAAGAGATAAGAAGTGCAGAAACTCCTAAGTATAGGTACTAGTTATAGTTCTTGAAAAGGTTTTTATCCTAACTAACGTCCATGCTAACTAAGGCTTCCTACACTCAGGATGGCTCCGATACCAGTTCTGTGGGGACCCCGACTCATAACTCGTGATCACCGAATGCACGTGTACAGTGATCCCAGAGATCAATGTTCACTGAACACATAGAAACTTAATAACAAGAGTCTTACATCCATACATACCGTCTTACACAAATTATGACCATTATGGTCAAGTCTTACATAGATAGGGCCATGATGGCCAATTGATACGTCTCCAACGTATCTATAATTTTTGCTTGTTCCATGCTGTTATATTATCATTCTTGGATGTTTTACAATCATTTTATAACAACTTTATATCATTTTTTGGGACTAACCTATTGACATAGTGCCAAAGTGCCAGTTGCTGTTTTTGCTTGTTTTTTTACTTCGCAGAATATAAGTACCAAATGGAGTCCAATCTCGACGAAACTTTTTGGAGATTTTTTCTGGACCAGAAGACACCTAGTGGGCCAAAGAAGAGCCAGGAAGGTGGGCTGTGGAGGGCACAACCCACCAGGGCGCGCCAGGGGGCCCTCGGCGTGCCCTGATGGGTCGTGCCCTCCACGGGGCCCCTCTCCACCGTCTCTGATGCCCATAAATTCCCAAATATTCCAAAAACCCTTGGGGAGTCGACGAAACACAATTCCAGCCGCCGCAAGTTGCAGAACCTCGAGATCCAATCTAAACACCATCACAGAGGGGTTCATCTTCCTCATAGGTGCCTCTCCGATGATGCGTGAGTAGTCCACCATAGACCTACGGGTCCGTAGGCAGTAGCTAGATGGCTTCCTCTCTCTCTCTCTTATGATTCTCAATACAATGGTCTCTTGGAGATCTATTTGATGTAAACTTTTGCGGTGTGTTTGTTGGGATCCGATGAATTTTGAGTTCATGATCAGTTTCTATCCATGAATATTATTCGAGTCTTCTTTGATCTCTTATATGCATGATTACTTATAGCCTCATATTTATTCCTCGAATCTTTGGTTTAGTTAGGCCGACTAGATTGATTTTTCTTGCCATGGGAAGAGGTGCTTTGTGATGGGTTCGATCTTGCGGTGTCCTTTCCCAGTGATAGAAGGGGCAGCCTGGCACACATGTATCGTTGCCATTAAGGATAAAAAGATGGGGTCTATTCCTACATGAATAGATCTTGTCTACATCATGTCATTGTTCTTATTGCATTACTCCGTTTTTCCATGAACTTAATACACTAGATGCTTGCTGGATAGCGGTCGATGTGTGGAGTAATAGTGGTAGATGCAGGCAGGAGTCAGTCTACTTATCTTGGACATGATGCCTATATAATGATCATCTCCTTGGATATCGTCATGATTATTTGATCTTCTATCAATTGCCCAACAGTAATTTGTTCACCCACCATGTGCTATACTCATGTGAGAAGCCACTAGTGAATCCTACGGCCCCCGGGTCTATTTTCCAACATATTGCTTTCCGATCTATGTTTTTGCTTCTTTGTGTTCAGATCTACAAAACCAAAAACCCAAAAATATATTGCTGCACTTTTTATTTGCCTTTTCTATTTTGTGTTCTTGTGAGATCTATCTCTCCTATCTATCACTACCTAATCTATCTTTTTACCGTAGAGAGATTGACAACCTCTCTTTCGCGTCGGGTTGCAAGTATTTGTTGTTTGTGTGCAGGTGCTGCTTATTGGGTGGTGGTGATCCTCCTACTGGTTCGATAACCTTGGTTTCATAACTGAGGGAAATACGTACCGTCGCTGTGCTGCATCATCCCTTCCTCCTTGGGGAAATACCGACGCAGTCTCAAGCCACGTCAAAGGAATTTCTGGCGCCGTTGCCGGGGAGGAAGCGGTCTCTTCTACGTGCCTATCTCAGGCGCCGAGGAGACTTTATCATCATCTACCAGGTTCCTAATCACAAATCTCATCTCTTTGCAATTACATTCTTTGCAATTTGCCTCTCGTTTTCCTCTCCCCCACTTCACCAAATTTGCCGTTTTATTCGCCTTCTTTTACGTTCGCCTTTTTCTCGCCGGATCTCTTTTTGCTTGCTTGTGTTGCCATGTGCCTTCTATTTGCTTTCATTTTCGCTTGCTAAAAATCTATTGATATGGATTCTCATCCACTTGCTAATCTTTTCAAAAGACCAAATTATGATGAACCAATTGCTAGTGAGTTGAGTGCACTTGATTATCTCTATGAAGTTTTGTCTGAAAATCATGAATCTGAAAATTTTGATGAAGTGTTGAAAGAAGAAATTTATAAGGTGATTCATGATAGTTCCTTGATTTAAAAGCATGATTCCAATGTTGCTAGTATGAATTCTCTAAATATCCGTGATGCTAATGATATGCAAAGCCACAAGCTTGGGGATGCTATGTTTGATGAAGATGATATTCTTAGTCCCCCAAGTTTTGATGAGCAAATTTATTATGATGATTGCATGCCTCCTATTTATGATGACGGTGATGACACGTATGCTATAATGAGTAATGATAACCATGAAACTTATCATCATGGTTTTAATTTGCAATGTGGTTATGTAAATCAAGTGTCTCATGATAGTTATTTTGTTGAGTTTGCTCCCACTACCATGGATGAAAAGGAATTTGCTTATGTGGAGAGTAATGAAAATTCTATGTTTGTGCATCATGAAAAGAATGATTTATGTGACAGTTATATTGTTGAATTCCTGGATGCTACTGAAATTTATTATGAAGGAGGAACATATGCTTGTAGGAATTGCAATAATATCAAGTTTCCTCTCTATGTGTTCAAAGTTTTGATGTTATGCTTGTTTTGCCTTCCTATGCTAGTTGATTCTTGTTCTCATAAATTGTTTTCTCACAAAATCCCTCTGAATAGGAAGTGGGTTAGACTTAAATGTGCTTGTCATGAGATTCATGATGCTCTCTTGCATATTTCAATTATTACTTTTTATGTGAGCATCATTGAAATCTATGCGTCATGCCTAGCTAGGGGCGTAAAACGATAGCGCTTGTTGGGAGGCAACCCAATGAATAAATTTATTTTTGTCTTTTCCTTTCTGTTTTTGAGTGTTGACACAATTATGCCTCTGTTATGATTGTGTTTTATGGTTTATTTAGTGTTTGTGCCAAGTAGATCCTTTAGGATGATTCATAAGATGAGTAGAAGCGATGCTGAATCTGAAACAGAAACTTTGCGTCCAGTATATGAATTTTCATTTTTTTACTGGACGTGATCTTGAGCTGAAATTTTAAAAAAGTGTTTCTATACAAATTTATTATGTTGTCCTAAATTTTCAGAATTTTTAGAGTTACATAAGTATGGTTAGAGTACAGATTACTACAGACTTTTCTGTTTAAGACAGATTCTGTTTTCGTTGCATTGTGTGCTTGTTGTGATGAATCTATGGGTTATATTGAAGGATATGAGCCATGACAAAGTTAAAATACAGTAGGTATAATGCAATAACAAAATATGAATGGGTTTGCAATAGCACCTAAAGTAGTGATTTGCTTTATTATACTAACGGATCTCACGAAGATTTTGTTGAGTTTTGTGTGATTGAAGTTTTCAAGTTTTGGGTGAGATCACGATGGATGAAGGAATAAGGAGTGATAAGAGCCTAAGATTGGGGATGCTACCGCACCCCCAAGATATATCCAAAGAGTAACAAGCAACTAAGCTTGGGTATGCCCCCAAGTGGCATTCCCTCTTTCTTCTAACGACCATCGGTATTTTACATGGAGCTATATTTTTATTCGTCACATATCATGAGTTTTGCTTAAAGCGTCTTGTATCTTTGCTTGCTTTGCTTGTTAGTTTGTCATTTGTATCCTTCCTGGACACACCTATTTGAGAGAGCCAAAATTATGCTATGATTTGTTAGAATTGCTCTCTATGCTTCACTTAAACTTTTTGAGCTATAGAATTGCTCTAGTGCTTCACTTATATCTTGTTGAGCACGGTGTGCTTGGAATTTTTTGTAGAAATACTCTCATGCTTCACTTAGATTAATTTGAGAGTTAGTAAATTTTTGAAGAAATCCTCTCATGCTTCACTTATACCTTTTTGAGAGATGAAATCTTTATGCTCATGTGCTTCACTTAAATTTGTTTGAGCTTGTCAAAAAAAGCAATGGCAATATATGAAACTAGTCCCAAAGTGATAGATATCCAAGGAGGATATAATAAAAACTTTCATGAAGATCATTGGACGAATTAAACTTGATTCCTTGTAATAGTTTTGAAACATGATGATAGTAATATGTGAGTCATGTTAGTGAGTAATTATGCTTTAGTAGGAATATTGGTGTTAAGGTTTGTGATTCCTATGCAAGTACGAAAGTCAATAGTTATGTAATGAAATTACATCCTACTTGTGGTGCATTATTCGGTGTTAGTTATGCTCAATGCTCACTTATGTGAATTTTCGTTTCTTGGTTTGGTTGCTTCTCAATCTATTTGCTAGCCTCCATTTGTACTAAGTAGAAATAATACTTGTGCATCCAAAATCCTTAAACCAAGTTTTGCCTTATGAGTCCACCATACCTACCTATATGTGGTATTTCCATGCCGTTCCAAGCAAATTTGTATGTGCCATCTCTAAATTTTCAAAATAAATTTTCTCTTTTGTGTGCTCTTACCGCTCATGAAACGGTGGGGAGTGTCCAATATTTTTCCATGCTAGATGTGTTATTCTCAAGATGAGTGTTTATTCACTTGTCATGGCATGAGAGTGCGGCGGTAATAGGGATGGCCATTACCGAAATGAAAAAGAAAGAATATTTACTTTATGTTGTCAAATAATAAAATCCTTGGAAAGTGTTGGTATGGAAGGCAACCGTGGATACGGCCCGCCATGGAAAGTGAAAGTTTGGTGGAAAAAGGAATAAACTTTATTTTCTGTTTGGGAACTGCCTATGATATATCTAGCATGGAAAGTATTGTGAGCTACTTTGTTGTTTTCGTTGACAGGAAAGGCATGCCACCCAAAATATTTTTCTCTCTCAATTTCAAACTTTGAGCTATGGCACCTCTACAAATCCCTACTTCCCTCTGTGAAGGGCCTATCTATTTACTTTATGTAATTTTATTTTTACTTTGAGTCTCCATCTTCTCTTATAAAGCACCAACTATGGGGCACTATGATCGTACTTGAGCATTGGGCATAGCTAATATTTGAGTGTGTTTCATGAATGGATCAATGATTGAGCATGATGGGCTAGGGATAACTTTCTTTAGTGTTGATATTTTGAAAGACATGGTTGCTTGTTGGCATGCTTGAGTATTGAAGTTATTATGTTAAAACTAGACTATTGCTTTGAATCATTTATAAGTCCAAATGTCCATGCTATACAAAAGAAAAGAATATGAGATGAACATGTTAGGCAACATTCCACATCAAAAATTCTGTTTTTATCATTTACCTACTCGAGGACGAGTAGGAATTAAGTTTGGGGATGCTGATATGTCTCCAACGTATCTATAATTTTTCCTTGTTCCATGCTGTTATATTATCATTCTTGGATGTTTTACAATCATTTTATAACAACTTTATATCATTTTTTGGGACTAACCTATTGACATAGTGCCAGTTGCTGTTTTTGCTTGTTTTTTACTTCGCAGAATATCAGTACCAAATGGAGTCCAATCGCGACGAAACTTTTTGGAGATTTTTTCTGGAACAGAAGACACCCAGTGGGCCAAAGAAGAGCCATGAAGGTGGGCTGTGGAGATCACAACCCACCAGGGCGCGCCAGGGCCCCCCGGCGCGCCCTGATGGGTTGTGCCCTCCACGGGACCCCTCTCCACCGCCTCTGATGCCTATAAATTCCCAAATATTCCAAAAACCCTAGGGGAGCCGACGAAACATAATTCCAGCCGCCACAAGTTCCAGAACCTCGAGATCAAATCTAAACACCATCACGGAGGGGTTTATCTTCCTCATAGGTGCCTCTCCGATGATGCGTGAGTAGTCCACCATAGACCTACGGGTCCGTAGGCAGTAGCTAGATGGCTTCCTCTCTCTCTCTCTCTTATGATTCTCAATACAATGGTCTCTTGGAGATCTATTTGATGTAAACTTTTGCGGTGTGTTTGTTGGGATCCGATGAATTTTGAGTTCATGATCAGTTTCTATCCATGAATATTATTCGAGTCTTCTTTGATCTCTTATATGCATGATTACTTATAGCCTCGTATTTATTCCTCAAATCTTTGGTTTAGTTAGGCCGACTAGATCGATTTTTCTTGCCATGGGAAGAGGTGCTTTGTGATTGGTTCGATCTTGCGGTGTCCTTTCCCAGTGACAGAAGGGGCAGTAAGGCACGCATGTATCGTTGCCATTAAGGATAAAAAGATGGGGTCTATTCCTACATGAATAGAGCTTGTCTACATCATGTCATCGTTCTTATTGCATTACTCCATTTTTCCATGAACTTAATACACTAGATGCATGCTGGATAGCGGTCGATGTGTGGAGTAATAGTGGTAGATGCAGGCAGGAGTCGGTGTACTTATCTTGGACGTGATGCCTATATAATGATCATCGCCTTGGATATCGTCATGATTATTTGATCTTCTATCAATTTCCCAACAGTAATTTGTTCACCCACCATGTGCTATACTCATGAGAGAAGCCATTAGTGAATCCTACGGCCCCCGAGCCTACTTTTCCAACATATTGCGTTCCGATCTATCTTTTTGCTTCTTTGTTTTCAGATTTAGAAAACCAAAAACCCACAAATATATTGCTGCACTTTTTATTTGCCTTCTCTATTTTGTGTTCTTGAGAGATCTATCTCTCCTATCTATCACTACCTAATCTATCTTTTTACCGTAGAGAGATTGAGAACCTCTCTTTCGCGTCGGGTTGCAAGTATTTGTTGTTTGTGTGCAGGTGCTGCTTATTGGGTGGTGGTGATCCTCCTACTGGTTTGATAACCTTGGTTTCATAACTGACGGAAATACTTACCGTCGCTGTGCTGCATCATCCCTTCCTCTTTGGGGAAATACCGACGCAGTCTCAAGCCACGTCACCAATTAACAAACATAAACTCGCAGCGGAAATCTTGAAAGATACCGTAGGCCCATGTCGACTGCCTTAACCCTAAAAGCATTCTGACTGAGAAGCGTCCTAATTTGCATGTTCGTCACCAAGGTATTCTTCACCATATTCCTCCTCTTCCGTGCCTGGCCAATTAAATAACCAGTGGCAAGCCAATGAGTACTTTGAATGTACTCGCAAGCAACCCATGTTTGTAACAAGGTACAACGATGCATGATATGACACTAAGTAGGTAATTTTGCAAAAGCTAATTTTGAGTGCAATGACATGTCCTATCAACTTGTAAGCATGCATCATGAGGTTACAAGAATCCATAAGAACAGGTTATAGATGTCAATATGAATAGAGGTTGAACATCTCATGTTCAATCATCACGTCAAGTCATCCGACTCAACCCAAGTATTTTTTCCCACACACACACCAAGTTTAGTAAAACACTGGACGTAGTTTAAGTAGCACCACCCAACTGTCCTTGACCGTGGACACGACTATTCAAATAGTTTTACACTCTGCAGAGGTTGCACACTTTACCCACAAGACTCGGGGAACTTCCGTGTCAGGCCACGACTCGCGGTACATTTCATACCCGAGGTAACCACCCGAACGATGTCTTTCCCTTGACAACACTAAACAAAGAGTCCACTCATTGGCCCACGTCCGCCTGATGTACCTCACAAGTAGCATCCATGAAGGGACTCAACGGTGTGCCCGGTGTTTGTAAAAACAGCCATGCTCGCCGTACCTGGCATGACCCCGTATCGAGAGAGTGACTCTGGCCCTCTCGCGACTAGTAATGTGGGCTCTCTGCTAGCATCGACCAAACTAATCAACAAAGCCCCGTCCCATAAGGGGTATCATGGTTATACATGTAAGGTTGGGAACGGTCGACAAATCTTAAATCTAATCCGTTTTCAAAAACACACACACACACACAACTTGCTCCGGTACACCACTGATGACCCACAAGTATAGGGGATCAATCGTAGTCCTTTCGATAAGTAAGAGTGACGAACCCAACGAGGAGCAGAAGGAAATGATAAGCAATTTTCAGCAAGGTATTCTCTGCAAGTGCTGTCAGTAACAGTAGTAGATAGTTTTGTAGCAGGGTAATTCGTAACGAGTAACAAGTAACAATAGTAACAAAGGTGCAGCAAGGTAGCCCAATCCTTTATGTAGCAAAGGACAAGCCTGAAAGTACTCTTATATTAAGCAAGTGCTCCCGAGGACACATGGAAATTTCTGTCTAGTCATGTTCATCATGTTGAGTTGTTTCATGTTTGCTACTTTGATAATTTGATATGTGGGTGGACCGGTGCTAAGGTGATGTTCTTACTTGAACTAACAACCTACTTATGATTAACCCCTCTCGCAAGCATCCACAACTACGAAAGAATAAATAAGATAAATCTAACCATAGCATGAAACATGTGGATCCAAATCAACCCCTTATGAAGCAACGAATAAACTGGGGTTTAAGCTTCTGTCACTCTCGCAACCCATCATCTACTTGTTACTCCACAATGACTTCCCTTAGGCCCATAACATGGTGAAGTGTCATGTAGTCGACGTTCACATGACACCACTAAGAGAAGTAACAACATACATATCATCAAAATATCGAACGCATACCAACTTCACAAGATTAATTATAACGAGACTTCTCCCATGTCCTCGGGAACAATAGTAACTACTCACACATCATCAACATGTTCAAGATCAAAGGTTTAATAATGATACTTAAGGATCTGAACATAATCTCTTCCACCAAGTAATCCAACAAGCATCAACTACGAGATGTAATCAACACAACTAGTAACCCACAGGTACCAATCTGAGGTTTTGGGACAAAGATTGAATACAAGAGATGAACTAGGGTTGGAGATGAGATGGTGCTGGTGAAGATGTTGATGAAGATTGGTCCTCCCACGAAGGAGGAAGCATTGGTGATGACGATGACTTTGATTTCCCCCTCTCGGTGAGGGATTTCCCCGGCAGAATCTGACCGCCGGAGTGCAAAAGGGCCTCTGCCCAGGTTTCCGCCTCGAGACGGCGGTGCTTCATCCCGAAAGGTTGCTTATGATTTTTTTCAGGGTAAAACACACCATATAGGAGAAGAGGGGCGTCGGAGGGCCAGTAGGGGGCCCACAAGCCATCAGGCTGCGCCACGAGGGGGGCGCGCAGCCTGTTGGCTTGTGCCCTGCTGGCAGCCCCCTCCGATATATTTTTGCTCCAGAAATTCTTAAATATTCCAAAAATATTCTCCGTGAATTTTCAAGTCATTCTGAGGCTCGCGATTTTTCTGCCTTTTTCTCGGTTTTCTGGTCCAGAATTCCAGTTTCCAGATATTTCACTCCTTATGATGTACCTTGCATATTTAGAGAGAAAAGACATAATAATTGTGTGATTATGTGGAATAATGTATAAGAATGAGGTAAGTAGTAGTAAGAATTCATGATG